>CM074724.1:385849432-386449432 GCA_037306005.1 Rhinophrynus dorsalis
AGGGAGTCCTGGAAGCGATGTGGCCCCCACACAGCCCTGATCTCAACATCATCAAGTCTGTCTGGGATTACATGAAGAGAGAGAAGCAACTGAGTGAGGCTGCCTAAATCCACAGAAGTGGTATTAGTTCTCCAAGATGTTTGGAACAACCTACCTGGTGAGTTCCTTAAAGGGATAGTAACACTTAATATACATTAATATTTATATTGTACGGTTTATCCTCCTGAGTACAACAAGCATACTCCCAGTTCTGAGAGGTGTTTTATTCAAAAGCTACTGCAAATCAAACTTGGATTTTTTATGTGCAATATTTCAATGGCCTGAAACTTTACAGTGGTGCTGTTGTTACACTATTCTATGGAGGTTTATGGTCAATTGACCAGAACTTTACATGGGATGCTGTAGCAACATCGCCACTGTAAAATTTCAGGCCACTGAGATATTGCATCTAAAAAAAATCAGCCAAGTTTGAGCTACAATGGCTTTTGAATAAAACATCTCTCTGAGCTGAGAGTACCCTTCCTTTACCCAGGAAGATAACCCCAACAACATATATTTTTTACATATTAAGTGTTACTGTTCCTTTAACTAACTGTGTGCATGTGTACCTGGAAGAATTGATGCTGTTTTGAAGACAAAGGGTGGTCACACAACATATTAATTTGATTTAAATTATACTTCTGTTCACTCATTATCATTGTGTTAATTGATAAAAAATAAACTATTATCTTGTCTATTTTTGAAAGCATTCTTACTTTACAGTATTTTTTTCACACCTGCCTAAGATGTTTGCACGGTACTGTATATATACACATATATACAGAGTATAAATTGTTTAGCTACTACCTATATACCCGTGTTTGTATATTATTTACTAGTAGTTTTAACCCCTTAGGGACCCTTGACGTACCAGGACCGTCAAGGGTAAATTTGCTCGAAAGACCCTTGACGGTCCTGGTACGTCACGTACTTTTTACTTACAACGCTCTACCGGGAGCGCTGTAAGTAAAAATAGGGCATGAAATAGACCGCTCCAAGATCGGAGCGATCTGTTTCAAGCCCCATAGTGACGCACCGATACACGTGACAGGTCACGTGTACCGGCTCGTCAAAGTGCCCCTATGTGGACGTTATGGGACGGAAATGTCCCATAACCTCCGGTCCTTAAGGGGTTAAAGCCCGTGTACATGGGCCAACACTGGCGGCGCTGCAGTCATGCGCCAACACTCCGTGGCGCAGTTGTCTCTACTTTGCATGACGGCTTCTGACAAACATCTTTGGCAAATTATAAAATAGGATGGACCGCATTTGATCTGTTCTGTTGTAGATCACTTACAATGGAGTTTGGATTGATTTTTCTTCCAAATCTTCAATGAGTTCTAAAATGCTTGCGGTATGATTTTTGCTGGGTGGAACGCTTTTTATTCCAGCGCTGATTTTCAAGACACGACCGTTTTCATCTAGTGAGAAGAAAGAAAAAATATCTCTATAATATACATTCGATTAAAATATATTAACCCTTTGAGTGCCTGAGAGGTATACAACGCATTGCAACACAATGCGTTGGATACCTCTGTGCCACTCTGAGGGTTAAATTATAGGAAACTAAAAGCAGCTTAGCATTAGATATTAGTAATTGAAAACATAATTTGTGATTGGTCAGCTTTACATCCTATATAATAATTCGCTAGGATGTTTGTCAGAAGCCGTCATGCACAGTAGAGACTGCCCAAACCCACAGAATGCTGGGTGTTCTGTGCTGGGAGCATTCTGTGAGGAATGCTGGGAGTTCTGTGCTGGGAGCATTCTGTGAGGAATGCTGGTAGTTCTGTGCTGGGAGCATTCTGTGCAAAATGCTGGGAGTTCAGTGCTGGGAGCATTCTCTATGGAATGCTGGGAGTTCTGTGCTGGGAGCATTCTATGCGGAATGCTGGGCGTTCTGTGCTGGGATCATTCTGTGCGGAATGCTGGGCGTTCTGCCCTGGGAGCACTCTGTGCGGAATGCTGGGAGTTCTGTGCTGGGAGCATTCTGTGCTTTCGGGCAGTCTCTAAGGTGCATGACTGTGTCGGCGGCAGAACACAGCAGGACCGGCCTCTTAACCCTTTGAGTGCCAGAGGGGTACGCAACACATTGCGAAGCAATGTGTTGCGTACCCCTCTGGCATTCAAAGGGTTAACATTCCCCGGACCTTGGCCCGTGTACACGGGCTTTTACACTAGCTGTTCATAAATGTGTAGCTGCAGCAAGCATAAAAATGTTAAGCCTATGAGTGCAAAAGGGGTATGCAACACACTGCAAAGCAATGCACTGCATACCGCTCTGGCACTGAAAGTGTTAAAGGAGAAGTAACAGCTTCTAATAATAAACCCCCACTTACCTTACTATTGCCATAAAATCCCAATGACCCCTAGGAATTCTGCAATTCTGCCTTTGTTCAGCAGCTAACACCTTCAATCGGTGCTGATTGCCGTGTCCACTGAGACAGACATGACAGTTGTTGGCACCTTTTTCGAACCGAAGCAGGCAGAATGTATTAGTCTGCTTAACTCGTTCAGGACCAGAAGATGTGTAACACATTGCAAAGCACAGCCCTCTTGCCCTTACAGGGTTAAGATTACCATGTGTAGTGAACAGGGTTTGTGTAATGTGGTTACTACCAGCAGCTGTCATATCTATGTCCATGGACATCATATCAAGGACTGAATAAAGATGTCATCTCTTGAACAAAGGCACAAGGATAAAATTTATCGGGGTTATTAGGATTTTAATCCAAGGGTATCTGAAGAATTTGTATTTGTACTCTGTAGTGCGCTTGGTTTACTGCAAAATGATTCTTCTTAGTACACTGACCTCAATGTATATTAATAAAAAAAACAATAAGTAACGTACACCAAACAGATCATTACCATATTGTGGAATTACTGACTGGTTGTGGAATTCTCATCGCCGAAATAACATTTAAGAAAAAAAAAAAATCACCCATGTAATATCTCCTATATAATTTGCTAAAACGTGTGTAACGTCGCGACATGCGCAGTAGACACTGCTGCGCGTGCTGCAGTCATGCGCAGTAGAGACTGCCTGCGCCGGGCTGATACAGAGCTGGACGCTCCGAAGGGGCGTCCAGCTCTGTATCAGACGTGGAGCGGCAAGTCTCTACTGTGCATGACTGCCCCGCGACTGGGTGGCAGTAGCACTGTGGCCCGTGTAACGGGCTGTTCAACTAGTATTTAATAATATAATAAACAGAAAAAGCTGCATTAAATACTAGGACAAATTACAGTTGGAGTCTCACACACACTGATAAACACATACTAAAAATATATATATATAAAAGTAATATAGGGAGAGTGTTAATTCTTAATATAAATAATAGAAAATATGCATATTTTTTAATACAAAATGGCAGCAAGACAATGAATGTTAGTATAATATACCCTCAACATGCATGAAACTAATATAGCGCTATATAGATATTAAATGTGAATTCACATAAAAATAAAAGTTCACACGTATCACCAAATGCAGACTGCGGGTAAATACTTACTGCAGCAAAAGTATAAAGCGGGCAGGTGTACTGATGGAAACAACAGCGTGTATCATACCTCCCAAGTGTCCCTCATTAGGAGGGACAGTCCCTCTTTGAGACCCAAATCCCTTTGTCCCTCTTTTATACCCTTTTGTCCCTCTTTTTAGACATCAGAATGAGTGGTGTGTATTACATTGCTCCACAGCAATAAAACATACATAAATGTGTTGATAATTGTCAGTATATGTGTTTATACATTAATATGGGTAATTAAAATACTTTGGCGTGCTCTAAATCATTTATCAGTTACACAAAGAGGTGCAGATGGGTCAAGAAATAACCTAAACATTCTTGGAGATGCCCCGCCTACCAGCCACGCCCCGAGAAACTCCACCTAAAACAGAAGTGTCCCTCTTTCGCCATTTGAAATGTTGGGAGGTATGGTGTATTATTCTCCCAATCTGTTCACTATCAGATTATAGGGGATTGTAGTGATAGTTCTTTAATTGGTGATTTTATCTTAAAGCAGGGGAACGTCCTTGGTGCCAAATTTTTCAATACGCTTTTGTGTTTTCATTTTTGAGATATATATATACTGAAAAGGTTATGGTGGGGAAAAAACTGAATGAAAACCCCTTCCACCTGAATTTGGTGGGTGGTAGATACAATGTTAGAGGGGATCTCTCACCTATATATAAGTAATGCTCATTAGTTAGAGTATTTAGCCAAAACATTTAAAACGTTGTTCATTTAAAAAAAAAAAAAAAAAAAAAAAAACATTATCAGCGCCAAAATTTATGTTTAAAAAGTGCCTGGCAGCCTACTTCCTGCTTGCAGCACTGCATCTGCTCCCGTCCCACTACCCAGCATCCTCCAATGACAGAGGATGTCTGTCTCTAAGCTGGAGTGATCTCACTGGCAGAGATCGATATCTAGCCAATGAGATCGCTGCAGCATAGTGACAGACATCCTCCGTCATCGGGTAGTGGGACGGAAGCAGCCTCTGTTCGGCAAGCTTCGGCAAACCGGAAGTAGGCTGCTGGACACTTTTTAAATATACATTTTTGCGCTGATAATGTTTTTTTTTTTTTTTTTTTTTAAATGAACAACGTTTTAAATGTTTTGGATACATGCTCTTTAGCATTGCTTATATATAGGTGAGAGATCCCCTTTAAACAAAAATTTGACACACCATTCAAGCCATAAGACTTGCTTTTCCCACAGAAATCTCACATTTGCAGTGTTTGTTACCACTGCAAGGGATTCTGGGTAGGCATATGCAAATATGTATATAGAATCATTTAGATTGTAGAAAGGAAGCGCGCTCACATTTAAGGGTGAAATAATACCTGGGTGCTGTAGTTAGGCTAATATATTCAAACAATAAAAGACACTAAGCACTCACAGGGCTTAGAAAAAAGCAAAAAAGGTTTATTTGATGTTCAACGTTTCGGCCAGGCTTAGCTGGCCTTCCTCAAGACTGGTAAGCTTGGCCCAAACATTGAACATCAGATAAACCTTTTTTTCTTTTTTTTAAGCCCTTTGAGTGCTTAATGTCTTTTATTGTTTATACGGCATGGCTTTACCCGTGCAGTGGACCTTGTTTGTTTTTCTGTTCCAGAAAGCTATTCAATGCATTGTGTTGCAATGTGGTGGATACCTTTATGGCAGTGAAAGGGTTAACTTGATTTAAAATGCAGACCTCATAGTGGGGCATAAAAATCACTTAGATTTTTTTATTTTATACATATATATATACATACACACACACATTGGTGTGGTTACAGAATTTGGTTGCAGAATGTAGAGCAGCAATTCATGGTAGGGTTAAGAAATTGAGATATACAGGTATGGAGATATTGGAGACAATGAAATAGGCATTGAGCAGATACAACATATGCTGGCATCTTACTAGGTCTTGGAATTGGAAATATATTAAACACAACCTATTTTAAGGCATATATATCTTAATTTGGTAAACGTTATTACACACGCCAAGTGGCCTAGATTTTAGTATATTTTTAAAGTGTTGTTTAATGTTTTATTTGCCTGAAATCTGCATCATCTTGAAGAAACTCAAACAATATGTCAAAAAATGAGTCTCCCAATACGCATTTCAAGGCAAATTCTACCTTTCACCCATTTGTTAGAAGAGACATTGTGGTGTCTACGAAGACTGTAATCAAACACATATAGCAAAACATGTGTGATATAAAGTCCTGTCTTCAAATGTAGTCAGTTCCTCAACAGGAAGACCCAGGAGTGTTAATTAAGGATCCCATGGAATTGATGCATGCAGAATGGGGAAAACCTAGTTAAATGTGTAGTCCATAAAGATCTATTTTAGGGCATTCCCAATGGATACAAATCATGGATACAATCTGATCATATCCTCCACTACATAAAGGAAGAACATTTTCAACATTAAAAATTCCCTGTAATTTTTCAAGAGATAGATATAGACTGCAAATTAATATTCACAAATATCCTTCATTAGAACATTAATTGGACATTTCCAAAAGTCATCCCAATATGTTTCTCCATCAGCGGGGGTGATGACTTTATAATGTAAAGATTATTTTATTTACGTTTGTGATAATAATGTTCTTTATTCCATTTGGATGATCAGGAATGGGACAGGCTCTAATAATATGTCAAAAAATGAGTCACCCAATATGCATTTCATGGCAAATTCTACCTTTCACCCATTTGTTAGAAGAGACATTGTGGTGTCTACAGAAGACTGTAATCAAACACATATAGCAAAACATGTGTGATATAAAGGCCTGTCTTCAAATTTAGTCAGTTCATCAACAGAAAGACCCAGGAGTGTTAATTAAGGATACCATGGAATTGATGCATGCAGAATGGGGAAAGCCAAGTTAAATGTGTAGTCCATAAAGATCTATTTTAGGGCATTCCCAATGGATACAACTCATTGATACAATCTGATCATATCCTCTACTACATAAAGGAAGAACATTTTCAACATCAAAAATTCACTGTAATTTTTCAAGAGATAGATACAGACTTCAAATTAATATTCACAAATATCCTTCACTTGAACATTCATTGGACACTTCCAAAAGTCATCCCGATATGTTTCTTCATCAGCGGTGTCAGATACCCCTGGGCTCAAGCGCTACCAACCTAATACTCTACTAACAGTGGAGTAGGTTATCAGGGATACCGCGACTCCTCCAACAAGGGCTGGTAGAGTGAAGGCTTGAGTGCGTCGCTGGGGAGCGTGGCTGGTGTTCGCAGGCCCCCTGTAGTGCATTGTGCTGCGGCCAAGGCCGTGTAAAGGTGCTGGCCGCGAAGCCAGATGACCTTCGGTTGAGCCGAAGAAGGCCCAGGAGAACGCATTACAGTGAGGACACCCACCACCAACCCCAGGGAAGGTCAATTTCCAACACGAAGGACAAGAAGGATTCACCAAAGGTAAGTCCAGAAGCTGGTAGGGCAGTGTGCAGGTAGAGCACAGGCAGAGGAGAGAATACCAGAGCAGGAGGCCAGGAAACCAGGAGCAGGTCCCGGGGCAGGAGAGGCAAGCAAGATACCTAGGCAGCAGTAAAGGAGGAAGCCAGGGACAGGCCAGGAACTGCAGCAGCAAGAATAAGACCCCTAAGGAAGATACAAGAGGGCCTGGCAAATGCAGGGTAAACAGTTATGGCAGGAAGGTCTAGACTGGACCAGGAGATGCTGGAGGAATCGGCAGTCACAAGAGGAGACAGGCGGGGGTACAGGAGACCATGGAGCAGGAAGCAAGACAGGCTGGAAGGTACAAAACACAGGGTCAGTAATGATACAATCTGTGCTTCTGTGCGGAACGCGGCTATAACAGGCCCAAACCCGGAAGTGCTGGTGAAAGATGACGTCACCACGCTAGCATGGTGACGCGCTGACCGAAAACCGGAAGAGAAGGAACGCACAGAGCCCGCCGAAGGAATGACGGGGAAGGTAAACAAGACAAGCGGGGGATGATGACTTCACAATGTAAAGATTATTTTATCTACGTTTGTGATAATAATGTTCTTTATTCCGTTTGGATGATCAGGAATGGGTCCAGCTCATGATTTTAAATGTCACATATATGCTAGGATTAATCAGTACAATGTTAAAGTGGCCTTTCCAAATGTACCAGTCATTAACGAGAGAAAATGCTAGTAAGAGAAAGAGAGCAATAAATTTGTAGACGGCAAATTGGATCCTGTGTATAAAGGCAAAACCTATTCTAGGGCAAACCAACTTCACTGTATGTTAAGAATAAAAATCCCTTTTCCTTTAAAGGAGCAATAAACGTAAAGGAGCAGTAAACTTTTTTTAGAGAAACCTATATGTTATAGAGTTTTACCTGATGAGTAAAACAAGGTCAATCCCACCACTGTCACTTGTTTTATTCAGACTTTATAACAGTTTAAATAACCAGGAAGTGACTTTACTGTGTTTACTTCCTGATAGTTCTAACTGACAGGAAGTGAATTTACTGTGTTTACTTCCTGATAGTTCTAACTGACAGGAAGTGACTCAGCAGTTCCTATCACATTCTATGGAGAGCTGTAAGTCACTGACTTTCCTCTCCATTAGAATGTAACAGAATAACTAATTGGATTTTGACCACTAGATGGCACTACTAATGTAAAAAAAAACACAGGGTTAAATAGTAATAAGTTTGGAAATATTCATCTGTCAGCAGTGGGCGTCAACTTATTTTACTCAACAGGAAACACCCTACAACATATATGATTTCACCTAAAAAGTTTAATGCGCCTTTAAATGGGGATTTTCAGCCCTATGAATGCTATAGGAGGTGTCCAAAGCAATTCACTGGACAATTCTCTAGCATTCAAGGGATTAACCCTTTCAGTGTCAGGGGAGTACTCAGGGGTACTTCTCTGACACTGAAAGAGTTCATCCTAATGGGTAAATGTGCAGGAAGTCTCAGTAGTAGTGGTGTAGTGAGACCAGAGTGAACCGAACTGTAATAACTTTGAAATAAAAAAAATATATATTTTTTAACCCCTCAGTGAACGGCCGCGTGAGCACACGGCCGGCACTTAACGCCTGCCAAACATTTTTTTTTAATTTTTTTAAACGATTTCTGGGATGTACATGCATGTCCTCTGTCCACCTGGGACATCCGCTCGGGACGTACATGTACGTCCTCAGGCGGTAAGGGGTTAATAAAAGACAACGTTTACTTCTCCTTTAGAGATTTATTTTTAGGTTTCATAATTAATGTTCGGTTAACGCCTTTCTAATTCACCCTTTGAGTGCCAGAGGGGTACTCAACGCATTGCAAAGGAATGTATTGCGTACCCCTCTGGCACTCAAAAGGTTAAAAAAAAATCCATACAGATGATGGTGGGGGAAATCTAGTTTGAGAAATAGCCATAGACAATGCGCATTATACAGATCTCTGTAAAATAATGTGGAGTACAATAATGTTCGGGTGAAAATGTACTTTTATTTTCTAAAAGATAACTCAATTTCATCTTGTAGCTTTTTGTATTTCAGACAAAGAGCCAGGATACTGATGCATCCAAGCAAATATCTCTAATGTGCCAAATATTTGTAGCTTTCACAACGTGAAAGTTGTCAAAGGGCCTTTATCGGAAATCTAAAGAGGAACAATTCTGGAGCAAACCACTTTACCCGTTTGAGTCACAGAGAGGTATCCAACGCATTGCAACACAAAGGGTTAAATTACCTTGATTTAAATTGGGCTGTTAAAACCTTGAATGCCAGAGGGGACTTCAACGCATTGTGAAACAATGCTTCACTGAGAGGAATAGCCTACCAGCAGAAGTGGTAGTGGTTACTACAGTGAAGGGATGTAAGCATGTATGTGAAAGGCAGAAGATTGTCCTGAACATAAGACAAGACCGAGGACCAAATAAGGTTTGAGGTTTTTACAGTAGGAAAATGGGCATACTAGATGGGCCGAATGGTTCTTATCTGCCATCAAATTCTATGTTTCTATGAGTTGAGGATCTTTCTAGCATTCAGTTGATTAAAGGGACAGTAATGTTTCACAATAAAAGCATCTCCAATTAATCTTCATGGTATTTTGGCCATGGAGAGTGTTATTTCAATACTGTCAGACTTGTAGTACAAGAGTAATTGAATGATAAATTATCCCCCTCCCGCCCCTTTTACCTAGTGTAAGCCCCGTCCCCTCAGATGTGCAATCTGGTCTCTTGACTGGACAGATCACAGCAAGGGACAATCTTCTTACTGTGATCATAAGGAAAACCCTGCCCCCTTTAACAGGTTTTTCAGGTTTTTCCTTATGCTCACTGAAGATTGTCCCTCTCTGTGATCCATCCGGACAGTCTTGCTGCTCTGAGGTCAGTAGTATTACATCAGTAAATGGGGAGGGAGGGGGATACTTTATCATTCAATTACTCTTGAACTACAACTCTGACAGTAATGATATAACACTCTCCATGGCCCAAATACTATGATGATTAATTGACGCAACTGTTTTTGTGAACAATTACTATCACTTTAAAATCCTCATTTAAATAATTGGAAATTTGGGGTATTTCTATTTGTACCTTATGGTGCAGTGTTTGCTTCCGAATTCCTCATCTTACGAAATACATCTTATAGCAACCACTAAACATGTTTTCCTACTGCATAATGAAATATCTTCTTACTTTACTCTTTAATCCTTGGTTATAAAAAACCTTGTGAAATTGAAAAGAAAATATTTTTTTACATGATTTCCCCTGGCCGTCCTCATGTTAAATCTGAATTACTCAGAAAACCTTGACTGAAAGTGAATGCTTTTAAGCAGGTGAGAAAATTAAAATCCTTGATGGGCAGAAAAAAAAATTCAGTTTTTCGTATGTAGAATTAACCTTTTCTCTTCTGGATTCGGAAGCCTGATGCATCCTGCTGTTATTAAAAAAACTAAAAAAAAAATGCTGCATAAAAGAAAAAGCAATTTGACTGAGAATATACTTTTATTAATTCACTAGTATAAAAACCCGTGTACACAAGCCGAAGTGCGTAAAGAAAGACATTTTCAGAGTGTTAACCCCTTAGTAACCGACGACGTGCACACGCGGCCAGCACTTAACGCCTGCCAAACTTTTTTTTTTTTTTTCAAAAGAATCCAGAGTCCCTGTACGTCCTCTGTCCACAGGGGACGTCCGCTTGGGACTTATATGTACGTCCTCGGGCGGTAAGGGGTTAATATATTATGTTATGTTATATATTATGGGCATAAAGGCCGGGTGGGAGAGAGAATCCGTGGCACCGGAGCAGAGCGCATGCATGGCGTGACTCCAAATGCTGAGGGAGAGAGTAGCCCTATCACACCTGCGCAACGGATCAGGTCAGGAGAAGAGGCGTGAGGGGCATAAGGGAGATAAGGAACCCTGTATGTTATTATAAAAATCGTTATAGTTAAAAATCTTTAGAGTTACCACACTCAGGATCAGGAATGTTTAGAAATTGTAATTTTTCGCTGTCAGGAGTGTTTATAAACTGTAATTTTTCAACAGGTGATTAGGTGATAGCATATCTCTCTACGTAACGGCAGGTACCAATGGCTATTTACACGGATTTGTAATGGCAGGTGTACTACTGCAGAACTACACCTCCCAGCATTCTGTGCGTTCGGGCAGTGTCTACTGCATCGGACAAACATACATCTGGCCTTTTATATTATAGGATATGTCAGTTTAAAGTGGATGTGTCACCTATAGACAACATCCCATAAATAGTTAGAATACATAGCAAATACTAAGAAATTGATTTTTTTATTTACGGTTTTGATTTTGTGTAAATATAACAAAGTCTGGGCTGCAATTACTTAAACATAGACTGCAGCCTGACACTCTGCCTCTGCTCTCCTCCCTCCTCCAATGATGGAGGTTTTCTGTCTGTAAGCTGGAGCGCTCTCACTGGCTAGATATCAATCCGCCAATGAGACTGCTCCAGCTTACAGACAGAAGCCTCCGTCATTGGAGGAAGGAGGAGAGTAGAGGCAGAGCAGTCTATGCGGAAGTAGCTGCAGCCCAGACTTTGTAAGTTAAATTGACAACTTTAACCCCTTAGCGTCCGGTGACGTACCCAGACCGTCACGCTGGTCCGGCACTTAAGGACCAATGACGGTCCTGGTACGTCACATACTATTACTCACCGAGCTCCTGCAGGAGCGCGGTGAGTAATAAAGGGGACTGAATTTGATTGCTCCAAGACCGGAGCGATCTCTTTCAGTCCCTCAGTTCGGCGTGCCGAAATTCTCTATCGGGTCCATAAAGGACCACACACCCCGTGACCGCTGGTCATTAAGGGGTTAAATAAAAAAAAACAATATATACAAACAAACAAACCTCCGCTCCTCTATATACAATAAATAATGTGTGCCCTGTAATGGGCATATATAATAATTTGTGATAAATCTTAGTGAAATAAGTGAGAATTTAGTTCCACAAATTGGCCAATCCATGTGTAAGCTTACCACCAAAAAAAAAACAAAAAAAAAACAATTTTTGTAGTATGATATATATAGCCTAACTATTTATGGGATGTTGTCCATAGGTGACATGTCCACTTTAAGACTGGTTAAACCTTTAGTGCAAATCTTGTATCATTGAATTTATTATGGCTTTATAATAAAAGTTTTATAAAATCTAGCGATTTGAATGGGTCGAATATTATCCCTTTGAGTGCCAGAGGAGTACGCACCACATTGCTCTGCAATGCGTTGCGCACCCCTCTGGCACTCAGAGGGTTAACATTAGTGTCATATGCACAAGTGGAGCAATTTTGGGGCAAGCCATCTGCATCATAGGAGCCGAATAATATTTTTCAAAATTTCACCCATTTTTGATGAGGTTTTTAAGCAATGCCTCGGAGACTTCACTGGCATTCAAGGGCTTAAAAGTCCCATTTAAATATTTGGGAATGTTAGGGATTTTTTGTTTTTCAGTCCCCTATGGTTCATTTTGTTTGCTCCACAGTTGTTTTGTGACTACAGCCTATGGATTTCTAATTAACCATTTATGCATAGGCTGAGCGAGTTCACGCTCTCCGTCCTTTATAATGAGTGCCAGTCTGCTTGCCTCGGACTTAGGCAAATGGACTGCACTCATTATAAAAGATGCGCTCCGTCTATGCTTACACATTGACCTGGACGCGCTTATGCACAAGAGCGCGCTAGGTCATATGCCGTCACTGGAGAAGGAGGAGGAGAAGAGTCACTACAAGGGGAGGGTAAATGAACAAAATTGACAGGCTGCGGGCCGAGCTGTACCCACAGTCTGAGAGCATCTGATGTCATAAGGACAACTTTAAAAGCTTTTTTCTCAGCAAATACATGGTTAAAAATATAAAAAAACAAAGGCTTCAATGTTAAGCTACAAGAGGAAATCACCAGAGGCGTAACTAGAAGCCTCCGGGCCCAGGTGCAAGAAATGCAACGGGCCCCCGAACACCACCACATTGGCCCCCCTCAACCACATTGATCCCCTCTACAATGCCCCTCAATCTTCATAATGCCCCCATCTCCTACCTCCCTGGAGCGGTCCTCTTAGTAATGCAGAGCGCTGGGAGATGATGTCATCTTCCAGCGCTCTGCATTACTAAAGAGCCTGAGGGAGATTGTGGGCGCCAGGCGGAGGGGTCGCAGGAGGCGGCAGGGCCGCTGGAGTAACGGGCCCGGTCGCAGTTACGACCCCTGTGACCCCTATAGTTACGCCACTGGAAGTCACTGTTGAACAAGGTGAGAGATCCCCTTTAATAAACAAAACACATGCACACAGGCAACTTCCTAGGTGCGTGTTCCCTTCCATTGACTAAACAATGACCATGCCTGCTCAAAGGAGGTGAAGGCTTTTTGCAGTACATAATTGGTATATACTTTTTTACAGTAAGGGCAGTAAGGATGTTTTGCAAATACTGTTGATGCAAACAAAGAAAAAGTACTGGATACCATTCTATTTTATTACAATATAGAGATTTATGACGGTTGGCTTCAATGCAGACAGAATGTTGATCCAGCGAGATATCGGACTTGCCTTCCAGAGTCACGAAGGATTATTTTTTAACTTGCTTGAAACAGACTTGGAACTGGCTTTGCCTTCCCCTGGATAAGTGATTCTCAATCTTTTTTTAATTCAAGCCACACCCTAACACGCGATTTGGAATTTAAAGGGCACCCCTTAAATTTTATAGGTCATTTCTCAAGCGCTTAAAGGGGATCTATCACCCCTATACATGTTGGTCTAAATAGTTAGTTTATGTAGCAACTAGACGTTTTCTTTTTTTTAATAAAATCTCTATTTTGCTGAAATTAAATGAGTAAATATTGCCCTGCGCCCTACTTCTGGACAGACTGTAGTTACCAGCTCTGTAACCGCAGTCTGTCTCTCTTCCCTCTATACAGTCTCCTCCAATGATGGAGGCTTTCGGACTGTAAGCTGGAGCACTCTCTGGCTAGTGAGACCTCTCCAGCGTACATGCACTGCAATGAGACCACTCCAGCTTACTATGTAGACCAACATGTATAGGGGTGATAGATCCCCTTTAAAGGGATAGTAATGTTTCATAATAAAAACAGCTCTAATTAATCATCATAGTATTTGGACTTTGGAGAGTGTTATTTCAATTCTGTCAGAGTTGTAGTTCAGGAGTAATTCAATGATAAAGTATCCCCCTCCCTCCCCTTTTACTGATGTAACACTTCTCAGCCAGATCAGAAGGGAGGTGCCCAGGTAGACTGCAGAGAGGGACAATCTTCAATTAAGATAAGGGAAAAACCTGAAAAACTTGTCAAGGGGGGCAGGGCTTTCATTGTTCTCTTAGGAAGAAGATTATCCCCTTCTGTTATCTGTCTGGTCTATGGACTGCATTCCACATCTGAGAAGAGATGGCTTACACTAGGTAAAAGGGGCGGGAGGGGGAACTTTGCTTGTGAATATCTCTCAGACCATAAAGGTTTGAGAGATAAGACTTATATCATTCTTCATGTTTTTTTAATGCCTACAAAATAAAATAAAGTTAAAACAAAGTATTACTGTACCTTTAATGAATAGAACAGTACATAAATGTATACTTACTCTTAGGCCTCACAGTCAGAACGATAACAAAGATCATATCGTATTTAACAATACCCACAGATAAACATTAGAAATGCATATTTCTCAAAATCTTCATTCAAAAAATGTGGCACCCTAAGCTGGTCCCCACATAACAGCAAAGTGCCACGGAACGCTGGTTACTGTTCTGGATCAACAAAGGTGGCATTGCGTAGGTTGATCTTGATGGAAGCTACCACCCCTGCCTCATCAATCAACCACCGCTGCCACTGTTTAAATAAAAAAAAATCTACTGTTTTTGTCAAGTTATATGGCAATAACTAAAAGTAGCAGAAATTGAGGTGTCCCAAAACTTTTGGCCACGTATGTAGTTCTGTTAAATGCACAGGCGTAACTAGAAGCCTCCGGGCCTGGGTGCAAGAAGCGCCATGGGCCCCCCCCGGACCACATTCGCCCTCCTCGACTACATTGGCCCTCTCCAAAATGCCCCCATCTCCTACCTCCCTGGAGTGGCAGGAGCCCGGAGAGGTGTGTTGATCTCCCGCACAGTCCTCTTCAGTAATGCAGAGCGCTGGGAGATGATGTCATCTCCCAGCGCTCTGCATTACTACAGTGCCAGACGGAGATCGCGGGCGCCTGGCAGAGGGGTCGCAGGGGGCGGCCGGGGCCCCCTGGAGCGACAGGCCCGGTCGCGGGTGCGACCCCTATAGTTATGCCACTGGTTAAATGCATTGTATTGTATGTACTATATTCATGCTGCAGTTGGTATACCTCTGTTTTATTTTGAACACAAGGCCTTGAACTCATGAACTTATGATGCCTTTTTTGTTAAACCTTGAGTGGGCTGCCACTGGATACCCCCAGGCAGTCACAGAGTTAAAAGCCATGCATAAGTGTAGTTTTTTCATACTGAAATCATGTTTGGAAACCAAACATACACCACTGAGAAAAATGTTGCCAAATGTCATTCGAAATAGGCAATGGCCAGAGTTTGCATTGTACAAATTCCAATGCAGTGAGGACAAATTGCAGGTGGATAACGTGCCATTTATCAAGTTTATCTGAAACCTCTCTGGGGCCTAATATTGAGGGCCTAGCACGTCCTCCATGTAATCTAAAATTACATGAAATGTATCCTACTAGATGAGCTATTCAATATGTGGAAAAGGAAATGTTTGAGTGTACATCATGAAAATTAGGACTGTGCCTATTTTTTAATTTTCATATATTTTTTAAAGTGGATGCGAACATTCCAAAGCAATGAAGAATCTGAAAAAGCTGATGTCAATTTCTTTTAAACGAAACAGAATATGGGGCTTTTTATTACAAAAAAATAGTATATGTAGGTTTATTATTTTAAAGTGCTCTTATTACTGAGAGAAATGTCATAAAAGAAATCATATCTTGATTTTAAAGTATCATTTGCATTAGGTTATTCTGGATGTCAGAAACAAGAGAAAAGAAAGACATGAATGTTTTTGTGATATATACTGAAAGTTGCAGAACGTGAAAAACGCACTGCCTTGTAGGATTTCGGTTGTGAGCAGGCACATCAATTCTATGGGAACTTGAGAAGTGCCAGCTCCTGTTGAATTTTGGCTCAGAGAAAGTGAACTGGTTCTAAGGGGTTGTGAGATGTCAGTCCTAGGTCCTACTGCACCAATTGCAAGTAGCGTGTCAATACCTGATTGGTGTAAAGTTCTAAATTAATTTAATTACCCATTATTTTGTATATCTATTTATGTGAAGAGTAGTGTAAAAGCCTGTATACACAGACCAAGGTCCGGGTGATGTTAAGAGGCCGGTCCTGCTCTGCGTCCTGCCGCCGACACAGTCATGCACTGTAGAGACTGCCCGAGAGAACAGAATGCTCCCAGCACAGAACTCCCAGCATTCCATGCTCCCAGCATTCCGTGCTCCCAGCATTCTGTGCGGCCGGGCAGTCTCTACTGCGAATGACGGCTACTGACAAACATCCTAGTGAATTATTATATAGGATACACAACCTAATAGGGTCTTCTGTTAACTCTTTCCTGTATATCCTCGACAGCAGGAAACGTACATCAATAGGACAGTGCAGACATCTTGGAGAAGAGGAATCTGTGCTCTGTGCTGTCTGTTCTGGAAAACACACAATCAGGTGCTACAAGGAACACACAATGGTCCCACAATATCCAGCTCTGAATTCCAATTCACAAGTTCATTGTGCAAGTTAAAGGTTCCCTCCGACCTCTATATCATATAGACATCCAAACGAAAATGACTGCACCGCTCCACAGAATGGTATCAGAAGAACAAATATAAAACCAAATATTTTTATTAATATCAAAAGATAAAAATGCATTACCACATCCCAGACAAGCAATCACAGTCTCTGATCTTTCAGTAGCACATGGTATAATCCACGTGTTTCGCGTTACACACGCTTATTCATGACTTACAAGTCATGTCTGTAAACAATTGCAATTTAAAAAGCAAACCTCCAATCAGAACCAATCTATCACAATTCAGTCAGGCCATAGCCAATCAGATTACATCACATCACATCATGATCCAGCTCCAGACTTCTATATCAATAGCCTATTAGACACTACAGGAATCAAGTAGCTATCATCCATTCAATATAATAGTGCTAGATTTCGGAGATCAATTGTAAGGACTCACCCTTGGATCACAAAGTCATCCAACATGAGGCCTGACAAAGGAACCCCTATAATGTAATAACCATGTAAAGACCATAAAAATATAAATAAATCCAAACACATTATCATAATCATGCACTAAAACCACTGATCCCGTATCCATATAAAATAAATAAGTAGTGCTTAAAGGGATAGTAATCATATATAGTTATATAGTTATCTTTATTTTATTTTGTAGGCGTTAAAAAAACATGAAGATATAAGTCTTATCTCTCAAACCTTTATGGTTTGAGAGATATTTGCAAGCAAAGTTTCCCCTCCCGCCCCTTTTACCTAGTGTAATCCATCTCTTCTCAGATGTGGAATGCAGTCCATAGACCAGACAGATAACAGCAGTGGACAATCTTCTTCCTATGAGAACAATGAAAGCCCTGCCCCCCTTGACAAGTTTTACAGGTTTTTCCCTTATCTTAATTGAAGATTGTCCCTCTCTGCAGTCTACCTGGGCACCTCCCTTCTGATCTGGCTGAGCAGTGTTACATCAGTAAAAGGGGCTGATGAATTACTCTTGAACTACAACTCTGACAGAATTGAAATAACACTCTCCAAAATTCAAATACTATGATGATTTTTATTATGAAACATTACTATCCCTTTCAGTCACCTCAGGGGATTTAAAACATCTATATCAACTATATTGCATCAATCAGAAATGAAACAAATAGATGTATATATAAATCTCACCCTAATAAGGGTCTAAAAACACATAGTCATTTAATAATGCCAGCGCCACAGCTCAGATATAGAACTAACATATCCGGCAATACCTAGATCACAAAGACAATTAATCTATGACTTAGGCTAATAATGAAATATATTGTTTATACTTAAAGTATAAGGTGTGCTCTAAAAACTGTAAATTGGAAACAAAAGAATATAAAATAAATAAAAAATAATCATCATCATAATAATACGCATTCAGACATCCTCTTGCTATTATATGTAAGGATACAATATTAGGTCTCACATCACTACAATCCTAAACATATGATGTTTCCATTATCATCAAAACTTTAACATCATTGAGGAAAAATCAGAGATGATCCACCAAAAATATGACTAGATTGAAATAAAAATAAATAAAATAATGATAATCCCAATAATGGGTAACATCTCTAAATTAATCCCTGAGAATTATAAATCCAATCAAGTCACCAGCTCACTGAACCATCTCCGAATGTCGCCAACACTCAAATAATAACCCTATATTACACTGAAACACCATTAATAAAAGACAGCTCACCCATTCAAAATTGTTCTACACATAATTAGTGTGAAGAACCTTTCCGTTAGGGAACAAAATCAAAAGCAGAATCCAAAACAAGAAAGGGGGATCGAGGAGAATATACATAGAGAAAGATCCAAAAGACCTCCCTCCTGGAAAGACACTGGTCCAAGTTACCACCCCTTCTGCTCAACTCCACTCTCTCGATCCCTTGTATACAGAGGCATAACTAGAAGCCTCCGGGCCCTGGTTCAAAAAGTGCCATAGGCCCCCACGCCACCACATTGAGCCCCTCTCCACAATGCCCCAATCTCCTACCTGGCGCTCCCGCGCGGTCCTCTTAGTAATGCAGAACGCTGGGAGATGATGTCATCTCCCATCGCTCTGCACTACTAGAGTGCCGGAGGGAGACTGCGGTGCCAGACGGAGGGGTCGCAGGGTGCGGCCGGGCCCCTGGAGTGCACAGGCCCAGTCGCAGGTGTGACCCCTATAGTTACGGCACTGCTTGTATAGATAATGTATCATAGCGTCTTCCGTGAAATTCATCAAAATGATTTTCTACACTAGACCGCACATTCTCCCTTCTAATATCACTCAAATGTTCATTCATCCTCTCTCTCATTGGCCTTGTGGTTTTACCCACATATTGAATGTTACATTGTCGACAAGAGAGAGAAGATAAATGACATTTTTACTGGAACCGTTTATATAGGAACGCATCTCATAACATTTGCCAGTTTTTGCTGAATGCAATTCTTTTGATAGGTTATTTGTCAAGGGGGGTGTTCTTTTTGTACCGTACGGTACAGACAGCGTAGGGGTACAGATCCCTCTTTGCCAAGATGTCTGCGCTGTCCTATTGAAGTAAGTTTCATATGAAGTTATGATGTCATTATTCCTCAGTCACCCTGTGACAATTTCTTATGTGTCGGCACTTAAGAAATTGTCACGGGGTGACTGAGGAATAATGACACTGACAGGTACAGATACAGTAAAATCAATATCTTTATTAAAATAAGAACAGAATAAATATGAATAGCACTTCCCCAACCCTCACAGGACCAGGTGTGAATACAGTGCCTAAGCACTTCCTCATCCCTCACAAGACAGGGTGTGGAGACAGCACAGGATCCACCGACTGCACAGAGGTTGATACCACTCTGACTATAGTATGCAATGGTAGCAAGGATAGCAGTAGCTACTAGTGCAGGAGAAGCTGAAAAGCCCAGGCAAAACGAAAGGATATCCCCTAGAATGCTAGGGTAGTACAATGCAACAGAGAGAGGACTCCCTAGAACGCTAGGGAGAGTAGGCAATGGTGACTGAGCTCCCTAGAACGCTAGGGTGAGTCTACAGGCAGTGGTGACTGAACTCCCTAGAATGCTAGGGTAAACCTACAGGCAATGCTGACAGAGAGCTCCAGATCACTAGGGTAGAATGGGCAACGGTGACTGAGACCCCTAGAACGCTAGGGTATACCCAATGGGACTAACTGGCAATAGGTAGAACAGGAATGCCAGACACAAAGTCTGACGCAGTAACTGAGCACCGCTTGAACCAGAGGAAACAACAGAGCATGGTAAGCGCAATCAGAGACAGTAGGCCAAGGGGAGGAAATGATCGGATAGTCAGCCGGAGCCGGGGTCACCACGGAGCGAGCAGTCAGCCAAAGCCAGGAGTCAGACCGGATCAGATAGTCAACCAAAGCCAAGAGTCAAACCGGATCAGGTAGTCAGCCAAAGCTGGGAGTCAGACCGGATCGGGTAGTCAGCCAAAGCCGGGAGTCAGACCGGATCGGGTAGTCAGTCAAAGCCGGGAGTCAGACCGGATCGGGTAGTCAGCCAAAGCCAAGAGTCAAACCAGATCGGGTAGTCAGACGGAGCTGGTAGTCAGATGAAGCCAAGGGTCAGACCGGATCAGAAGGCAACTAGTCAGGGAACAAATGGAGCCGGAGTTAAACGTAGCCAGGAGTCATACACAGAATCAGAGCATCGGAATAACACAAGAGCTTAGCGCACAGGTTCACCACGAAAGGGCAAAGGAGTACTGGCGGGCTGAGGCCTATAAGGCCTAGCATGTAGGCAGAGACTCATTCAGGCAATTACCATAGCCTATAAGAATAGCAAATGCGCCTAAGCGCCTAACCAGGAAGTAATGGCAATGTCGCCTGCAGCCCAGCACAGCGCTCCCAGAGGGCAATCATGGGCACCATGACAGAAACTTTATGTCATGGTTTGGCTGAGTTGCTCTGTTGTTATCTACTGCTGCCTGAGCTACTCCAGTGCTCTGCTGTTGATTACAGCTGCCTTTCCTTCTCCTGTCAGGCTGAGTCAGCTGATGCATAACAATCTGCCTTGACATCTCAGTTTCCATAGTTACTCACCTGACTGTTATCAGCCAACCCTTCAAGGGTATTTCAAGCAGCTTGGTTCACTTCCTCCTTGCCCTTGTGTCTGCTTCTGGCCTGCAAGCGCTTTCTACTGAGTTTCTGATTATCTGTGCATGACCTGGCTTCGTCTGACGTCCCTTCTAGCACCTGACTCCTGGATGGTTCCTGACATCGCTGATCTCTGTATTCCTGACACTGACTTGGCTGAGTACCTGTCTTGGTTCCTGACCCTGGCTTGTCTTTTGGTTTATGCTCCTGGATCACGATTCTGTATTGTTTATTTTTTGTCACTTGAATAAAGGTGTTTTGCATTTTATATTTTTGTGTCTGTCTGGTTCCTGGTCCCTAACACTTTATTACGCTATTTCCATAATTAACCCCTTAGGGACCCTTGACGTACCAGGACCGTCAAGGGTAAATTTGCTCGAAAGACCCTTGACGGTCCTGGTACGTCACGTACTTTTTACTTACAGCGCTCTACCGGGAGCGCTGTAAGTAAAAATAGGGCATGAAATAGACCGCTCCAAGATCGGAGCGATCTCTTTCAAGCCCCATAGTGACGCGCCGATACACATGACAGGTCACGTGTACCGGCTTGTCAAAGTGCCCCTATGCGGACGTTATGGGACGGAAATGTCCCATAACCTCCGGTCCTTAAGGGGTTAACAAGTTAATAATAATAATAATAATAATAATAACTAGTATTTATATAGCACCTTTCTCCCAGTGGGACTCAAAGCGCTTTCAGCGCACGCTCTTGGAATTAAACAAATCGGCAGCTGAAATAATAGATGTTATTATTACCCAATCAATGGTACTCATTTATCAACCTCGGAAGGATGAAAGGCTGAGTTAACCCTGCTGGAATTCGGACCTGCGATCTTGTGGTTTAAATAGTCTTCATTGTCAGGGACCTTACCACTGAGCTATCTCACCAGCTAACAATACTAACAATAAATTAGGGATAACTTATTTGTACGTGATAGTTCCACTTTAACTGTGGATTTCTGTATGTAGGACCTCTGCATCAGTAATGAAGAAGGAATTCTGGCTGCCATAGAAGCACAAGTGGAAATTCACAAAATTCTCTCTGTGATTTAATTGGCAGCAAGGAAAATTTTGAAGTTTTTGTATTTTCTGTTCACTGAATTTCAGTGAAAAAAGTGTCATATTGTGTTTTTCTGAGCAAATTCTCATAAAAAAGTGACTTTTTTTTGCACATCCCTACTCGTTACCAGTTCTTACACAAAATGTAGTGGGGTTATAGTCATTAACATTTTGGTTCACTCTTAATAAAACATACAGGTTCCTGGCAAGTTCAAAACAGCTTCATATTTGTGTAGTCAGGAAAGTAGCAAGGGCTATATCTTGACTACATATACAACGTAAACATAAGGAAAGTCTGAGCATCAAATCCTGACTTTTACAAATAAACAACCTATGACTTACTTCAAATAAAACAGTGGGGTTTTAGTTACATGTTTGTGGCCAAACGAATGAAAAGCCGTCTGTTCTCTGATCCAGTGGGAAGACATCACTTTCCCACATCACACCATATTTCTTTTGCCACGGAACACACCTCACTTTACGCTTACACTGTTTCACCTTAAAGGTAAAGTAATGCTTAAAAATGTTTTTGTCTTACTGCATTGTAAACTATTAAAGAGTGTGACTAATGTCAGAGACACCTGTCTATGTGTCAATGGTTGTAATGCTTCCTGCGCACTGATTAAACATCTCAGACCTCTACCACAAGGCATTAGACCTCAACGGGCACATGAGGGTCCAAATACCCCAAGATAAACAAAAGGACAAAAAGTAGATAACCAAAAGTGGGGGAGAGGAAGAGAAGAAAGGGAAAAAATGGAGGCCCCATATTTGTGTTATGCTACGATAAAAGATGCCATGTCCATATTAATATTAACCCCTTAAGGACCGGGAAAATCAGAGGTGGATTTGACTTAAGGACCGGAGCAATTCTGACCTTTTTGACTATGTCTTTGTTCAACAGTGTTTTCCCTCTTAGGCTTTTATTCCACCCCCATAAATGATATACTGTTTTTTTACAAACAAATAGGGCTTTCCTTTGATACCCCACTTATATGGATAACCCACCATTTAATTTATTAAAATTAAAGAAAAATGTAAAAAAAAAATGTAAAAAACCCACCATTTTTGTTTTTTCTCTTGGGATCAATTGGGCGCAAAGGGTTAAATTTTTATGGAGACTGCATGAAAGGTATGACCACTCAGTCATACCTACAAAATGCGCAGTTTAAAGTGGCCACTGTCCCCCCCGGGTGAAAATCCCCATGTCCCTTTTTCCCACCCTATTTTCCCACTTTTTTGATCATTACATTTGGCGGTGTGTGTAAGTGTATTACATGACTCCAGAACAATCACACTTCCAATTTTGTTTCTTGAGATGTTTTTTTTTTTAAATAAAATATTTTATTTGTAAAAAAAAAGTGTGTTGTTTTTATTTAAAAAAAAAAAAAAGTGTATTTAGCAGGTCAGAAATTGACCTGCATTTAGCCATCCTCCTGCACCAGCAGTGAAGGGGTTAACACCCCCAGCTGCTGTATTTTGTATTTCCACTAGGTGTCTCCTCCCTGCTTCTGTGTCCCTTACTTTTATGTAAGGGACGCATTGGCAGAGAGGAGACACTAGAGGCAGTGAGTAGCACTGCCTCGTTCATTTTTTTAGAATGCCGGTACATGTGATCGCTGACACAGCGATCACATGACCTGGCACAACCAACCGAGGCTGAGACTGAACGGTCCGGTACTGGACCGCTCAGTCTCAGCCTGGATTGAATGGTAGCAGCGTGCACGGCGGCGCGCTGCTACCATTTAACTCTTGACGTACCAGGACCGTCACTGGTCCTTAAAGCAAATTTACCCTTGACGGTCCTGGTACGTCAAGGGTCGTTAAGGGGTTAAAGGGATAATATTTCGCAATAAAAGCAGCTCCAATTAATCTTCATGGAGAGTGTTATTTCAATACTGTCAGAGTTGAAGTACAAGCTATATATTACTCTTGAAATACAACGCTGACAGTAGTGTAATAACACTCTCCACGGCCCAAATACTATGAAGATTGATCAGAGCTGCTTTTATTGTGAAACATTACTATCCCTTTAAGACTTCTTGGACTCATATTCCTGAATTCCCTTATCCTTTTAGTCTCCAAATTCCTCAAAGCCAAGAGCCTGTTTCCTCCCCTCCTATGAATAGGCACCTGATTTATAGCTAATATCTCTAATTTCTATGGTCTACATACTGTTCCCCATAATAACAGGTCATCAAATACACAACAAGTGATTTAATCAAGAAAATATGTTATCTTATATTCCCCTTGTGTAATCGATGACCTGAACTTCTTACTCATGATGACAGGTGGTACAATCCGTTCTCCCTCATCTGCAGTTCCACGATGGTTTGGTTAACCCCTTGAGTGCCAGAGGGTACGTAAAGCATTGCTTTGCAAAGAGTTGCATACCCCTCTGGCACTCAAAGGGTTAAGGAATTCTTATTTGTACTCCTTTAATGTATAATTACATCACTTGGAGAAAATATAAGTGACGTTATCACGTTAACCCCTTAAGGACTGGGAAAATCTGAGTTCGATTTGACTTAAGGACCGGAGCAATTTTGACTTTTTTGACTATGTCTTTGTTCAACCATATTTTCTATTTAATTCCTTTAATACACCCATCCAAATTATAAACTGTTTTTTGAAGCACAAGTAGGGCTTTCTTTTGATACCACAATTATATGTTTAATTTGATTAAAATAGAAAAAAAATAGGAAAAAAATTAAAAAAACAAAATTTTGCTTATTTTCCTGTCAGGATTTGCATACTATTAGTTCATTACAAAAAAATACCCCTAAATATATTAATTTGCATCTCCTGAATATAAGAGTACCCCATATGCCTTGTATTTCAATCCCTTTCTCACATTTACAAGGTAAATATTACAAGATGGCTGCCATTATTTCCAACCTGTAATTTTTCAACAATTGGCGTGTGACCATCATAGCTTAGATGATGGTGCAAGAACCAAAAACGTCCCACAAAGGTATATGTTTCTGAAAACTAGACAACATAAGGTAAATAATCAGGAGAATTTTGGAGTTTTTTATGCAGCTATTTTTCCAGAAATATTTTTCAAAATTGTGGTAATATTTTGTTTTTTTGCAGTTTTCACACTTACATTTCAATATTACTGTTGATATCAAGCATAGGATAGTTAAAAATTTTAAAACATCCATTGATTAGTATTCAGCTCCTTCTTCTGAGTACGGCAATACCCCATATGCATAGATTTCTCAAGGTTTGGGGGAGCTACGGGACCCATATTGGAACATGCGCGTTTCCAGTTTCACTCTTTGAATTTTCACAGCTTCCGTCACTGGTGCCATGTCTCATTTGGGACTGTGTACCAGCGCTCCACCTTAAAATTTCCCCCCAAAAGTGTATATTTTTGGAACGTAGACACACCAGGCTTTCATTTTATGTATGTTTTCAAATTTTTTACGCAGTCATTTTACCACCAATCTCTCGTACAACTTGACGTAAGTAAAGAATTCAGCGTTTTTCACACTTAGATTTCAATGTTGATGTGAATTTCAAGCACAGGATAGGTGTAGATTTTAAAAACTGAATTGATTAGTGTTTAGCTGCTTCTTCTGAGTAAGACAATAACCTATATGCATAGGTTTCTCATGGTTTGTGGGAGCTAGGGGGCCCAAATTGGAACATGCGCGTTTCCAGTTTCACATTTGAATTTTCACAGCTTGCATCACTGGTGCCATTTCTCATTTGGGGCTGTGTACCAGTGCTCCACTTTAAGATTTCCCCCAAAAGTGTATATTTTTGGAAAGTATACACCCCCATTTCATTTTAGGTGTGTTTTCAAATTTTATACACAGCCATTTTACCACCAATCCCTCGTAAAACTTGACGTAAGTGAAGAATTCAGCGTTTTTCACACTTAGATTTCAATGTTGATGTGAATTTCAAGGACGTGATAGGTGTAGATTTTAAAAACTGAATTGATAGTGTTTAGCTCCTTCTTCTGAGTAAGACAATACCCCACATGCATAGGTTTGTCAGGGTTTGGGGGAGCTACTGGGCCCAGTTGGAACATGTTAGTTTCCTTTTACAGACATGCCATTTTTACAGCTGGTGCCTTGTCTCATTTCGGGCTGTTTGGCAATACAGTAATGAATTTTACCCCCAAAAGTATAGGTTGTAGAAGAGTAGACAACCCTGGCTTCCATTCTATTTGCAATTTATAAATATTTTTGCTGCCACACTATCACCAATCCCTCCCAATACTTGCAGTAAGGAAGAGAAACACCATTTTTCCACACATATTTTAGTGTTGCGCTGGATTTCAATCAGATGATATTTGCAGATTTTTTAAGTGCTTTACTTTAGTGGTGAGTTACATCGTCTGAGTACGGAAATGCCCCATATGCATAGGTTTGTCAGGGTTTGGTGGAGCTACTGGGCCCAGTAGGGAACATGTGTGTTTCCATTATCAGAGATGGAAAAAACTTAGGATGCTTTGCCTCCCATTATACTTTGATAGTGTTAAATCTAAGGAGGAATGTGTTTTGAAAAATAAAAAAACAGGATATTTCAGGGGGAAAAGTGGACAAGTAATAAAAGAAACTTTACTGCACTACTGCATTGTGCCTGAATGGTATTCCTTGAAGAAGTCACCAATGCAGAGGCCAGGTTTGGAAGGGCAATCAGGACAGTAAGTGGTAGTGTCTGTCCATATTCCCTTGCTGTAGCAAACCCTGCAGCACGTCTATGGTTTGTTCTTTTGGGGAGTTGGGGGGATTTTATAAATAAAGTGTGCTACACCAGGTCTTGCTGGAATGATTCCTGGTGCACCTTGAAACAAAAATAGGGAAATAAGTTGTAGCTGATACTGTAAAAAAGTACATTTTGGATTGGGGTTTGCCGGTTTGAAACTAAAAATGAATTTTACTACATGACAGGAGGCTTCATATTTTGCTATACTTCCTTTACCGAGAACTCCAATAGCAGCACAGTAACTCACAAATATCCACCAATCAGAACAAAGGAAATCAGCCCATATAAACCCTGGAGCAGATAAGCCACTCCTCTTTCTTTGCTGCTCCAAGGCTGCACAGGTCAGGATATTTTCTTCCATCTGTTTCATTTGCTAACACTTATATTGTGTGAGGTTTCTGTTAATGTAGTATTAGTGTGGGGGTTTGCTGATGCTTAGTGTTCTGTAGGTTAACTGTGTTTTTGTCTGTTTTTGTTTTAAACATCTCAAATTGTGTGTGTGTAGTTTTCCTGCACTCATTGATCCAACATCGCTGGTGTGTTCTTACTACACTAGCGCAGTGTTGCGTTTTTCCCTTTATGCATGCTTGGGTGTACCTGTTGGGTTTTTCCTACTGACCCCTGGCTTTTTTTCTTGCATGCGTGCCCCTCTGTTTCTATATTTGAGGCGGCACGGGTGATTGTTTCTCTGCTGGTGGTTGGTAGGGATTGCCGGCGGGTGCACTCATCATCCCCCGCATTTGCTCTGTGTGTCGGTCCGCGGACCGTGTCTTGGGTTTGGCGGCCATCTTGGATCTCGTTCGCTACGTGATTCTCGGCGGCCATATTGGGTTTCACTACTCCCCCGGGACCGGGTGGCTCCGGTCGCGGCGGCGTTTGCGGCCTCCTGTAGCTGTTGCTACACTTGGTCTTTTGTGGTTTCCCCTAATTCGTGCTCCTTGCTTAGGGGATTTGTGGGGATTGGTGTCCCTTCCATTGTAGGGTGAGCCCCTACTGTTACGGTTTCCATGCTCTTTAAAATCAATGAATTTACAACAAACTGAATTTTATTACTGTTGTTTCAATTGCAAACCGTTACCTTTATCACAATAAGGCATTCATTACTGGTTGTGGGTGAGCCCTGCTATTCAACTGAAGTGAGCCCCTTCATTACTAGGTTTCCCAACAGTCTAGGTTTCCTACAGTTTTCCAGTTCAGGTGCCATCCTGTTCCATGGCATTTAGGATTCAGGGTGAGCCCCTGGTGTTGGGATATTGGGTGAGCCCCTCTTTGGCTGGTTTCCTCAGCCTTAATTTGTTGCCTTTGTGCAGCCCTTTCTAGCACATGCTTGCATGTTTTGTTTGAGGGAGCGTTATTCTCCTTTGGGTGATCCCCTCCGTATGCTATAAAAAAAAAAAAAAAAAAAAAAAAACTAGTACGTTTCTGTCTATACTGCCTCACATTTTGTGGCATTCCTTCTGGGTGAGCCCCAGTTCAGTGGCAGGTGGTCTCCTTACTGTGTGGGGTGGTTTGGCGACTTTCTTATGCTGCTCCTGTTTTCCTCTACAGATGGCTGAATCCCAGGATTTTCAGGCTTTGATTGATGCGGCCGTTGCCGCTTCAGTGGAGAAAGCACTGGCGCGGGCTTTGTCCCGTTGTCCTTCCGAGGATTCTTCTGAACGTCCTTCTGGGGATGACGCTCCTATTACAGGCCCATCTGCTTCAGAGAGCGCTCCAGCCGCTAAGAGAGCATGGAAGGACGATACCACTAGTGGTGCTAAAGGGAAAACTCCGCTGAAGAAGTCCAGACGGGTAGACGTCTTGGATTCTCTATCTCCCCCTCCATTTCGTTATCTAGCGGACGAATCATCATCGTCTCCTATTCCATTGGATGTTGTGGATGAATGGCAGGCACGGGGGTCGGCTTCTGAAGATGAATGTGGTTGGGACTGTCCTCCAACTTCTCCCTCTCCTTATGTCAAAGAGTCAGTGGTGATGGATCGTGATGCAGTTCCTGAGGGACCAGGGTCTTCTGGCCAGGGTGATGACACCTTTTATAATGAGCGTGGCAATCGGCTGTTTGACCCTCGTTTTATTTGGCATCCCAGGTCGGCAGAATGGAATTTACCTGAACACCTGTCTCGCTACGTGCACTTTTGGCTACGACAACCTCTCGACCGGGAGGTCAGGAGTAGGCTGAGAGCTGAATGTCCGAGACCAGTTATTCCAGACAAGGTGGCTGTAACTCCTGACTTTGATCAAACCGTCCCCACCTTTATGTCCCGGTCCGGTCGGGACCCTAGAAAAGGGATTGAGAAGGGATTGAAGTCTGCACAAGATAAGTTGCTGGACGTCCTGGGACCTTTGGCAAAGATTTTGTATTTCTCCGATCAGTCTTTGGCTCAAGGGGAACCGCTGGATGCGAATGCTGTCCGTGAATGGGCCCAAAGGGCCATTTGTCTTCTGGGCAATGCCAATACGGCCGTCTCTACTGAACGCAGGAAAGCGGCTTTATTGCGAATCGACGCCAAGCTGGCGGACCTGGGATCCAAGGAGTTGGGTCCAGCGGCTAATGGCCTTTTGTTTGGGGATCCTTTCATTGCTGAATTGAAGAGGCATGTGAATTTGTTCACCACATTGAATAAAGCGCAGTCTTCACTGAAACAAGTTTTTCGTCCACCCTCATCCAGGGGTGTTTTTGGGAGAGCTGGTCGGCAGAGGGGCCGTGCCGCCAGCAGATTTTGGTCCTCAGGCTCCAGATTCAACCCGCCAACTACCAGCTTCTTCCCTGCTACATCCTACAGAACCACCTCGTTCACCAGAGGCAATGACCGAGCACGGACTCAAAGAGGCAGAGGACACTCCCGTTTTCCAGCCGGTAAGCGACTCTCTTTTGCATGCTCCTATACACACTGTGTTTACTGCCGGAAAAATTGCTTTTAATTTACAGGCTTGGGAGGCGATTTCTGCGGACGCCTGGGTTCGCCAAACTGTTCGAGGGTATGTGATCGAGTTTTGTTCCCCTCCATTTCAGGTGTCTCCTTCTCCGGTTCCGGTACTTCCAGTTGCAGATCAGGAGCTTATAGACACAGAGATTCAATCGCTGTTTTCCAAAGGCGCAGTTCAATTCGCACCAGACGAGACTGGTTTCTTCAGCAACATTTTTCTCGTCCGGAAGAAGACGGGGGATTTTCGTCCTGTCATCAATTTAAGGGACCTCAATGGTTTTGTAGTGTATCGGCATTTCAAGATGGAGGGCATCCATCTCTTGCGCGACCTGTTAGTGCAGGGGGATTGGTTTACCCGTCTAGATCTGAAGGATGCTTATCTGTCCATCCCTATCAATCTTCATTGTCGCCGTTTTCTTCGATTTCATTGGCGGGGTCGCCCCTGCCAGTTCACTTGTCTTCCGTTCGGCCTCAGTTCCGCTCCGTGGTGTTTCACGAAGTTGCTGAAGCCGGTAGTGACCCGGTTGAGGTCTCTGGGCATTCGCTGCCTCATTTACCTCGACGATATCTTGTTGTTTTGCAACGATGCCTCCAGGATTCGCTCTCAGACACGCTTCGTAGTGAGTTTTCTCGAATCTTTGGGGTTCGTGGTCAACAGGGACAAGTCGGCGTTGGAACCGTCACAAGTTGTTCAGTTCTTGGGGTTCGAAATAGACTCCGTTCAGTGTCTGCTTCGCCTTCCATTGACCAAGATTGGCGCGATTCGCAAGGAACTCCGGAGGGTTCTCCGTCAGGATGAAGTCCCTTTGCGACTTCTGGCCCGCATTGTGGGTCTTCTTTCCTCGTCTATCCAGGCTATCTTCCCAGGTCCTCTGCACTATCGGGCTTTCCAGAGACTAAAGGCACGCCATCTTCGAGCCGGCCGTTCGTACGATCATCAGGTGGTGTTATCGCAGGAGGCTCGCTCAGAGATCAGATGGTGGCTCATGCATATGCAGGCCTGGAATGGCAGAGCTGTGTTCGGCCCTTCTCCAGACTTTGTAGTGGAATCCGATGCCAGTCTTTGGGGCTGGGGGGCCCACTGCGTCACTTCCTCCATGGGCGGCCCTTGGTCGACCGCCGAGGAAGGTCTACACATCAACTGTTTGGAATTGATCGCAGGATCTTTCGCTATTCGCAGCTTTGCCAGGAACAAGTCCAATTGTTGCATTTTATTGAGGATGGACAACATTTCGGCAGTTCAATATGTCAACAAGCTGGGAGGTGCGCGGTCACGAGATATGACAGAGGCGGCGAAGGATCTTTACCAGTTTTGTTTCGACCGCAATATTGCCCTTCGGGCGGAATACTTACCATAAACCTCGAATTGCACGGCGGACTGGTTCTCTCGTCATTGGCGAGACAGCAGCGACTGGAAACTGGATGTGACAGTGTTCCAGCGGCTGTGTCTCCTCAGAGGTCCGCTCTCGGTGGATCTGTTTGCTTCCAGGAACAATCGCCAACTACCGGAGTACTTCAGCTGGCTTCCAGATCCGGAGTGCAAGGCGGTCAACGCCTTTCTTCAATCTTGGCCGACAACGGGGGCGTACGCCTTTCCCCCATTTGCGATGCTGGCGAGGGTCCTTCATCAGGTTCGGTCTCAGGAGGTAGACCTTCTGTTGATAGCGCCATTGTGGCCCAGTCAACCTTGGTTTCCGGATCTTCTGGAATTGTCCTTTGCCGATCCGCTTCTTCTTCCTCTCTTTCCGTTCCTTCTCACGGATCATCGGGGGGGCCCTCATCCTCTTGTTCTGCAGGACAGACTCCCTCTGGTGGCTTGGGCGATTTCAGGGGCTCGTGGTCGGTCGAGGGCCTATCGCAGGAAGCTAGGGACCTTTTGTGGGACACATGAGCTCCTGGTACCAGACGATGCTACCTTGCCGCATGGAACTCCTGGGTTAGCTGGTGTGTGGAGAGGGATTGCGATCCCTTTACGGCTCCTGTGACAGCAATATTGAATTTTTTGTCTCATAGGTTTTCTCTGGGACACTCTTATCGTTCTATTAATGTTGTGCGTTCAGCCATTTCAGCGGCGCATGTCCTGGTTTCGGGGATTCCAGTTGGTCGTGATCCTCTGGTTTGCCGTCTTCTTCGGGGCATTAAGATGGCCAGACCTCCGGTTCCGAAATACTCCAAATTTTGGGACATCAACTGTTTTAGTTTTCTTGAAGAATTGGCCGTCCAATGAGTTGTTGTCCCTGCGGCAGATTTCTGCGAAACTGACATTACTTTTGTGTCTAGTCTCTTTCCGCCGGGTTGTGGATGTTAGGGCTTTTGATGTAGATGGGTTCTCTGTCCTTCCGGAGGGAGTGTCTTTCGTTATTTCTAGACGAACTAAGACGGATTCCTCATCAGTTTTTTACCCTTTCTTTCGAGAGGTCCCACAACTTTGCGTAGTTGAGGCCCTATTGCGCTATGTGCACGTCACGTCTTCTTTACGTGCATCTCAATCGGGACAACTTCTGGTTTCATATGTGAGACCCCATAAGCCTGTTTCTGCTATCACTTTGGCCAGGTGGATACGTTGGATTTTATCTTTGGCAGGAGTGGAGCCTGGTTTCGGGGCTCACTCTGTTCGGGGTGCAGCGGCATCCCAGGCGGCAATGGCTGGTGCTTCCATTGCAGACATTCTTCACTCGGCGGACTGGTCCAGGGAAGATACTTTCCGGGTTTTTTAGTTTCGTCCAGTTGCTCATGCATCTCACTGTTTACTATCTCAGCGTTAAAAATGCAAAATATGAAGCCTCCTGTCATGTAGTAAAATTGAAGATTATGCTAACGTAGTGTACAGATAATCTTAATTTTAGTAATGACAGGAGGCAAATATTTTCCCTCCCTTCCCTCCCAAGGGTTTGTGCTTGGCTGGGTAAGTATGCGCGGGGAATGGTTGATATTAATGCTTCAAGATTTCTGTTTCTTGTATTTTATTTTTGCATTGTGGTATATTGTGATGTCTGATATTGTGACATACCTATTTTAATTTCAGTGGTCTTTCACTAATTTTTTTTTCTTTCAGTGTAATCACTGCCGGGGAACACGGTGGAGGAGGTCTGCGGTCATCTTTGCAGTCATCGGCCGGCGGTCGGGATGAAGGATGTTTGTTTTAGTTGTTGGAATTTCCTGTTTACTTGTTGTCGCTTAAAGAAAGAGGAGTGGCTTATCTGCTCCAGGGTTTATATGGGCTGATTTCCTTTGTTCTGATTGGTGGATATTTGTGAGTTACTGTGCTGCTATTGGAGTTCTCAGTAAAGGAAGTATAGCAAAATATTCGCCTCCTGTCATTACTAAAATTAAGAATATCTGTACACTACGTTAGCATAATCTTCAATTATGTGCTGCAGTCTGCATCATATAGATAGCATCCTTTTTGTACCATGTCCTACACTTTCTCATAGCGAGGTATGGCTGCATTAGTTGATCACACAGATCAACACCCCCCATATTCTTGTTATAGTCCCTGATGCAGACTGGCTTTCTCGGTACCCCTCTCCTGCCACGAACAGTGACTGCCACAGTTCTATCCTCATGCATGGTGGTCAGCATGTAGACATCTTTTCTGTCCTTGAACTTAACTGCCAGCAGGCTCCTTTTGGCACGAAGATAAGGACATCCCAGTTTTTAGTTTGGTGTCTACTAGTTTTTTGGGAAAATCCCTGCAATTTGCACCTAATAGTGCCACAGGCCATGGTGTCAAAACAAAAAAAGAGACTTAAATAAAAGGGGGCTGCTGTAATAGTTATTAACAAATAACTGATAAACTTTATTTAATAAGGGGTAAATCAGAACCCAAAAGATTTTCCCATTAGTTCCCATAAATTAGAGGCAACCAGGAGGATCAAGCTGGCTGTCCTTGCCCTCATAAATTCGAAAAGCCTGGGTGTAGCCTGTGGCACTTTCACACAATTTATACAATTTAACACCAAACTTGGAGCACTTGGAGGGGATGTATTGCTTGAACCCTAACCTGCCTTTATACTTCATTAGGGATTCATCTATACTAATTTGTTTTTGGGGTGTATATTTTTGGGCAATTTTTTTCTGTAAATGATTTATTAGGGGGCACATTTTGTACAGTCTGTCATACTGGGGGTGTTCTTTTGGGGGGCACAGGGTATTATCACTAAAATGCATGAAGTGCAAAATCACTTCAAATCTAGACCTGGTCATTATCTTGGAGAATATAGGGGTATCACATTTGAGTTTTTTGCTCCAATAGGATCTGATACGTGACTTTTTTATTATCCCCATTGCCATTATTAGGGCCCAGAATCGCTTAAATTCTGTGATGTCTGTGGGCTTCCATACTTCTTGCTTAATAAGGAAAGCTGATGGGTTGGAGGCAATATACTGGGCTGCATACAAATTGGTTTGGGACACAATTTCCCCCAAAGTGTATTCCCCCAAAAACAAAAAAAAACTGATCATGGGTAAATCCTTCCACAACAATTTGAATTCCTGAGTTGCCGGTGAATTCTGGGATTTGTGGGTTTAAATTAGTTGGTGACACCCATTCATTAGGATCAGGAGGAGTGGCAGGACTTGGGGCATTTCTTTGGGCGGGTCTTGGGGCATTTCTTTGGGCAGCACTTGGGTGTTTCTTTGGGCAGTTGCTGGGGCAGCTCTTGGGGCAGTTGCTGGGGCAGTTCATCTTTTCTTTACAGAAGACCCAGCATCATCACTGGAGCTGCTCTCACTCTCTGAAAATTGTGTTATTTCAAAGTCTGACACAGTGTCTGTGGCTTCTGAGTCAGAAGCAAAAAAGGCATATGGCTCTTCTAAACTATAACGCCGCTGCATTATGAACACCAACCCTAAACTAAATAAATGTCTAATTTGACCTAAATAACTACACACCCACGACTTAACTATTACTATGTAAATACTATACCTAACCCCAAAAGGTCACTTTTCCTATGATACATTTTTTGTTTGTTTGTTTGTTTATTTTTTCCCTACACTACTCCTAAACCTAAATCCATCCCTAACCCACATATTCCATGAACCTACCTAAACAGCTACCTATTTAAACTAGCTTATAATGCAAACTGTATTCTTAAATAAAATAAACTTTTTGTTGTTTTATTTTTGTTTTTTTTCTACGCTACTCTTAAACCTAAATCTATCTCTAAGCCTTACACTAACCCACATATTCCCTGTACCTACCTAACCAACTACCTATCTAAACTAGATTATAAAACAAACTCTTTTTTTAAATAAAATAAACTTTTTTTTGTTGTTTTTTTGGGAGTTTTATTCCTACGCTACTCCTAAACCTAAATCTATCCCTAAGCCTTACCCTAACTCACATATTCCCTAAACCTAACTAACCAAATACCTATCTAAACTAGCTTATTACACAACCTTAAATAAAATAAACTTTTTATTGTTTTTTTGTTTTTGTTTTTTTTCTCTACTGTACTCCTAAACCTAATTCTAACCCTAAACCTTTCCCTAACACACATATACACTAAACCTACATAAACTACCTAATTATACTAAATAATGATATTTTATTAAAAAAAAAAAAAAAAAGTACAAGGGGGATGGGGGAAGTACCACAAATCAGAAAAAGCTGATCTGCAGCAACTGATCACTACTAAAGTGATCAGAGGGGGTGGATTTTATTGATCACTGCAGTGTCTTTTAATGCTGGAACAGGTTCTGGAACACTGGAACACAATGTCTCTCTCCATCTCAAAAGTGTCTAAGATGGAGGGAAGCAGAGAGATGTGACAGGGACAGTATTTACAAATACTGTCCCTGTCATTCTGCTTTTGCAACATGTGATTTGCTAATCAAGCGAATCACATGTTGCAACAATGCTGTTACTTGTGAAACTAAGTGCTCTGGTATCGGAGCACTTAGTAACAGTCAGCCCGTGATCTCCCATCGCTCCGTGCAGCGGCGATGGGACAGTTTAACCCATGACGTACCGGGACCGTTATGGGTCCTTGTGTCAAATCTACCCATGAGAGTCCCAGTACGTCATGGGTCGTTAAGGGGTTAATACTTTTGTGCTTTCTGAAATATATTTTAGATTTATGCCCTGTCACAGGGCTTAGGATAGGATCATTTTTAATGAAGTGCCAATGGTACTTTAAAATGTCAGCTGTATTTCCTTAACACTCATTATAAGTGGCAGCGAAGTACAGCAATCAGTCACCTTTTTCTTGTTTTGAGCCATATATATGTTTGTTTCTATTTTATTAGTGCCAAAGTAAGCTTATTTTAAAGGGATAGTAATATCTGATTTTTCTAAACTTGAAGATTGTTCATATTAAAAAAATAAGTTCAGTGATGCAAGTCCTGTTCCTTAAAGGGGATGTATCACTCCTATATAAGTTAGGCTGAATAGTTAGGTTATATATCGAATATGAGCAAAAGTGTATTTTTTTTTTTTTTTAAGCTCTGTTTGGTAAAAATTTCAGTTATAAACTCTGCCCTGCACCTAGTTCCGCATAGAATGCAGTTACCTGCTCTGTAACCACAGTCTGTCACTCTGCCTCTGCTCCCCTCCCTCTATCCAACCTCCTCCAATGACAGAGGCTTCTGTCTGTAAGCTGGAGCGATCTCATTGGCTAGATATCGATCTCTGCCAATGAGAGCGCTCCAGCTTACAGGCAGAAGCCTCCGTCATTGGAGGAGGCTGGATAGAGGGAGGGGAGCAGAGGCAGAGTGACAGCCTGCGGTTACAGAGCAGGTAACTGCAATCTATGCGGAAGTAGGTGCAGGGCAGATTTCATAACTTCAATTTCGACCAAAGAAAAAAAAAACACAATAAATACACTCAAATTCGATATATATATAACCTAACTATTCAGGCTGACATATCCCCTTTAAAGTTTTATAGTTTTTGAGTTATCAGTCTATAAATTCCCCACCTTCCACCCCTTTTCCAGACGTCAGCGCTCTAGCTGACATATTGAGATGCTGGTCATGCTACGGGACGGCTCGTCAGCAGAGCTGAGATAACGTGGTCTACAAAGAAATACTTCATTAGAACGGTCTACAAAGTGTGCCTGGGAGGCAGGCACACTTTGTTGACCATTCTAATGAAGTATTTCTTTGTACACAATGCTACTTTCGGCTCTGCTGAAAAGCCATCCGGTCAAATGGCCAGAATCTCAATATGTCAGCTAAAGCGCTGATGTCTGGAAAAGGGGCGGGAAGAGGGAACTTTATAAACTTATAACTCAAAAACTATAAAACTTTAACCAATGGGACTTGCATCATTTAACTTATTTGTTTTTTAATTTGAACAATATATAACTTTAGGAAAATCATATCCTTTGTCCTCAAATATCTTAACCCTAAGAGTGCCAGAGAGGTATGCACTGGATACCACCCTATCACTCAAAGGGATAACTATAACATCTGCCTCTCATTCAAAGTCCTCATCAGTGGTGCAATTCCTTCTGACCCTTTGTATCTGAGCTTATTGTATATTATTAATCAGGCATCTGTGGTGGCCTCTATTGGCATGCAAGTATCCATTACTATTTATTGTTTTGTATGGCTTCCTACTGCTATCTTATTATCCATTGGAAATAATACAATGTCCAAATATGTAATTTGATGATTAAAGGAGCAGTAAACTTTTTTTTTATGAAAAAATATATATTGTAGGGATTTTCCTATTGAGTAAAATAAAGGTACTCCCACTGCCGAGAGATTTATATTTTCAGAGTTATTACAGTTTAAACCCATGTTTTTTTTACATTATCAGTGCCCTCTAGTTGTCAAATTCTAATTAGATTTCCTGTTAGATTCTAATGGAGAGGAAAGTCAGAGACATACAGTTCTCCAAAGAATGTAATAGAAACTGTCTGTCACTTCCTGTCAGTTAGAACTATCAGGAAGTAAACACAGTAAATTCACTTCCTGTCAGAACTATCAGGAAGTAAACACAGTAAATTCACTTCCTGATTATTTAAACAGCTATAATTTTTTAATAAAACTTCTGACAGCAGTGGGAGTGACCTTGTTTTATTCAGCAGGAAATGCTCTGTAAAATATGTGTTTTCTTAAGAAAAATTTACTGCTCCTTTAAGGGTATTCAAGGTAAATTTTAGACCCACGTTATTATCATTCATATCGCCTGTATTTAATGTCTTTCTCCCTCCCATATTATTAATAATATCATTGATTAACGACTTAATATGAGAATTTGTTTATACCAATTATAAACCCATATATACCGATTCTTCCCCCTATGAATAAATACGCATATAATGGGGTGATGTTACACCCCACATCTATCCCTTTCAACTGTGCATAAAACATATCTTCAAACATCAAATGTTATTTAACAGAACAGAACTGATCCCCTCTAGCAAAAAAATGCCTTTGTTATTCAAACAGAATGCCAATTTATCACGTGTACACCTTGTGCATATGTATAATATTCATGTATTAGGATATGATATCACTCCTTTTTCTGTTCCCTGCCCTCCAGTGTGATGATCACCTAGATCTTGTTCTTCAAAAAAGATGGCAAAAAATGGCCTGAAGGCTGTGGGAACAGATTGTTATAGTTCACATGGGGTAAGGTCTCTTTTTTCTCAGATTGTTAGAGAGCACAGTTTGATATACTGTTAGGCCCTTAAAGTGATAGCAATGTTTAAACAAAACAAGCAGATCTGATTAATCTTCATAGTATTTGGGCCATGGACAGTGTTATTTCAATACTGTCAGAGGTGTAGTTCAAGAGTAATTGAATGATAAAGTATCCCCCTCCTGCCCCTTTTACCTAGTGTAAGCCGCCTCCCCTAAGACGTGGAATCTGGTCCTGGGACCCAACAGTTCAAAGTAAGGGACAATCTTCTAACTGTGATCATAAGGAAAACCCTGCCCCCCTTGACAGGTTTTTCCTTATGATCACTGAAGATTGTCCCTCGCTGGGATCCATCCGGACAGTCTTGCTGCTCTGAGGTGAGCAGTGTTACATCAGTAAAAGGGGCGGGAGAGGGATACTTTATCATTCAATTACTCTTGAACTACAACTCTGACAGTATTGAAATAACACTCTCCATGGCCCAAATACTATGAAGATTAATTGGAGCTGCTTTTATTGTGAAACAATACTATCCCTTTAAATGGATTCTGCAATACAAAGATATATGGACAATGAACCATTGTTAACTATCTCCTTTTATAAGATTTCAGTATATAAATACTGCATAATTAATATCACCAAATATTATCCTCATTTCATCTACATCTATCTAATCATGATTTCACCTCCATTCATAGAAACACATATGAGACTGTGGGATTGATCAATTGCACCATCTTATCAGTATCATAACATTATAGTGACATTTCTGTGCACTCAGTTTAATTGTTATTTCCCATTCATAACACTGATTTTTGCAAGATTGCATGCACTTACCCATATATTGGGGAGTGTTTTAGCTGTTACCGTTTTATTATTTTAACCATCTCCTGGGATTATTTCATGGTATTGTTGTTTGTATAATTTATTGTTAGTTGTGAGGTTCATTTTCATTGGACAATTTCTCTCCCTGTGAACTTGTATCCTTTCTAACAAAGTCCTAGAATGCGTCGCTCACTGTGTGCGTAACCGCACATGTGCAGTGAGGACTCTCAGAACGGACTGATCCGGAGCGGAGAGCTCCGGAAGGCTGACAGTCTGTCTGTGCTCCCGGCTCCGGGGCAGCAGCAGAGGCGGCTGGGTGACAAACTGCTGCCCCAGAGCTGGAAGCACAGACAGGCTGTGAGCAATCCGGAGCTCCCTGCTCTGGATCAGCCCGTGTATACAGGCTTTGTAACTAGAACTTTAATAAAGGGAGAGTGTGCAGGAATCATATGATATAGCTGATGACAATTTCTCTTGCCCCAATTATCTTACAGAGACACATTTCAAAGCAAAAGCATTTCACAAACCTCAGCCTGACTGTGTAATGTTTGACAATAAAGTTGTTGATGACTCTGAGCCAATAAGGTCTGTTTCATGATACATCTTACTTGGAACTAAGTCAATGGTTTATGTGGCTCCTTAACCATCAGTTGATATTTCAGTGAACAGGATAGAGATCTTACTTTTAGCAATTTCACCTTCTTCATTCTGCAGCTGAACATGAATAGTGGCAGGTGATCCCTGGACAAAGTCTATTACATCTTCACCCAAGATAACCATCTTCTTGGCAGGAACTGAAATACACAATGGACAATAGTTATATTTGGAGTTTTAACCAATTGATTGTGAGCCTAGAAGTCAATTATTGGTATAAATAGCTTAGTACATTGGATTTAGTAAGGTGAAGGATTAAGGCATTCTACCTCCTAGTTTAGTATGGATTTCTGTTAGGATATCTCCCTATGGAACAAATGGGTAACATGAGGCTCTCCAGCTTCCGCTAGACTATAACTCCCATCATTACGCATCAGAATGAAGGCAATTGTAGCGTGGCATCAGCTGAAAGGCCTTATATTGCCCACCACTGCCCTATGGTCTCTAGCCTATAAAATTCAACATGTGCTATAACATGGGTTCTTAACTGTGGTGGAAACCTTTAGTTTCCTATGAAATCCCATGGAACCCTAACAATGAAACACTGTAACTCTCTGAATGATACTGAGGTCTTTGCACAGTGTTCTGCAATGCACTGGTTACCTCTCTAACATCCTAGGAATTCATTTTGTATAATTATCAAGTCAATTTTTATTCTAATTCATATAAAAATTCTAAGATTTAAAAAGTCTCCACAGGTAGGGCTAGGGCAAAATAGTTTATTACAATAGAAATCTTACAGAGTACAAAAAGGAATGGATGGCGTCTCCAAAATTAATATTTTATTAGTACAAGATATTATGTCCATACCTAGTGTAAGCCCCCTCCCCTCAGATGTGGAATCTGGTCTCTTGACCGGACAGATCACAGCAAGGGACAATCTTTTACTGTGATCTTTATCAGTCAATTACTCTTGTACTACAACTCTGACAGTATTGAAACAACACTCTCCATGGCCCAAATACTATGAAGATTAATTGGAGCTGTGAAACATTATTGTGAAACATTTGTATCCCTTTAAAGGGATAGTAATGTTTCATAATAAAAGCAGCTTTAATTAATCATCATAGTATTTGGACTTTGGAGAGTGTTATTTCAATTTTGTCAGAGTTGTAGTTCAAGAGTAATTCAATGACAAAGTATCCCCCCCACCCCTTTTACTGATGTAACACTGTTCAGCCAGATCAGAAGGGAGGTGCCCAGGTAGACTGCAGAAAGGGACAATCTTCTATTAAGATAAGGGAAAAACCTGAAAAACTTGTCAAGGGGGGCAGGGCTTTCATTGTTCTCATAGGAAGAAGATTGTCCCCTGCTGTTATCTGTCTGGTCTATGGACTGGATTCCACATCTGAGAAGAGATGGCTTACACTAGGTAAAAGGGGCGGGAGGGGAAACTTTGCTTGTGAATATCTCTCAAACCATAAAGGTTTGAGAGATAAGACTTATATCGTTCTTCATGTTTTTTTAATGCCTACAAAATAAAATAAAGATAAAACGAAGTATTACTATCCCTTTAAGGGGTTAACAGGTTAGGCAGGTTCACGGAAACAATGCTAGCAACTGTCTTGTCTTCCTCCATGGTCATGGCATCCAGGCCTGACTAAACATGTCACATCTTGAACAAAGGCAAAAACTGCAAATTCATAAAGGCGTTGCAATGCGTTAGATACCTCTCTGGCACTCAAGGGGTTAAGGATGCCAAGCTAATAAAAAAAATAATTGGCGTCCATTTCCTTAAAACCACAGCACAAAAATTTCTACACAAAATGTGTCATAAACTAGTAGTGGTTACCAGCTAGTTTTTATATTCCCAATGCTCAGATAAAGGTTTTCAAGATTTATAGTGAAGGGATAAAGGAAAGATTTATTTCTAGCCAACACATTGTGAGGTTTTATTGCCAAATTAGAGGAAACTTTCCTTTCATTTGTGATAAGCCCACCAAGGCTAGGGCATTAATCTGCCCATTGTTCTCTGTATTCCCATGCTCCTGTGACGACGCTTAATTAATCTGTCTGTGCTTGGCATATATGTCATTGCTCATCAGAAACCTTACTGCGGTGCCCACGAATCATTAAAATGATTTTATCGTGAAGCGCCATGCTGATTACAGAATACATTTGCACGCGGTTTAGTAAACGTGCTGAAGCTGATATACTAAAGCAGTGGTTCTCAAGCTTTTGTTTGCTCAAGGCACCCCTAATACGCAGTCTGGCATTTTTTGGGGCACCGCTATCATTTTATGTATTTTGTCAAGGGTGTAATGAAGGTTATCTTATTACATAAAGTGGTAGAATGCGTCGCTCACTGTGAGCCGTAACCGCACATGCCCAGTAGAGAGCCTCTACTGTGCACGTGTGGTTTCGCACACAGGGAGATTCACTGTGAGCCGTCTGGAGCTCCCCGCTAAGGATCAGCGCGTTTGGCAAGTCTCTACTCACCGAACGCGCTGCCCCGCTCTGGGCGGCTCACGTCCTGTCTCTGCTCCCGGCTACGGGGTACCAGCCGGGGCAGCTGGTTGCACTTCAGCCCGTGTATACGGGCTTTCATACTAGTATATACATAAATACAGAGTTATTGATAGACCTCACAACTAAAATAAACATACTGTGCATAGTAATATCCTTAACTCCTTAAAGACCGGCCGCGCAGGCACGCAGCAGTCACTAAAGGACCACAGAGCACTTTTTTTTTTTTTTGCCGATCCGAATCAGGGCTCCCCGAACGGCGTGCAGCCACTGGGGAGCCCTGATACATGATGGTCCTGGTACGTCATGGGTCGTTCAGTCACTTTTACTCATAACGTACCAGGACTGTCAAGGGCCGTTATGGGGTTAAAGTGATAGTAATGTCTCTTTCTTTCTCTTTCTCTTTTCTTCTTCTATACATTCCCATCTCTCCTCTCTCTCCTCCCTGCTCATATCCTATTCTTTCATATTTCTCTTCCCTTCTCCCCCATCCATCACCCATTCCCCTCATATCTGCCAATATATAATGACTAGTGTTGAGCGAGCATGCTCGGCCGATGCTCGGATCGGCTCGAGCATCGCTCTGCTCGGCACATGGCGGTACTCGTACGAGTACCGCATGTGCTCGCCCGCCATGTTCGGGTCTCCTCCCCGCACGTTTTGCGGCTGCTGCGCAGCCAATAAACGTGCAGGGAGGCTCTGACATCGGTGTAATGCCAGCAGCCATGTTGGCTGCTGGCATTACACTGATTGGCTGGCCAGAACCCGTGGTCGGGTGCTGTATAGCACCTGACCATCGAGTTCGGCTCAGTCTTAGCCAGGGAGAGCTGAGGATAGGAAGGGAAAGGCAGTGTAGGGAGGAAAAAAACCAAAATTGTGAAAAAAAAGAACCAAAAGTCCTTTTTAGGACTACTGTGTGTGGGGGCAGCAGGTTATTTTGTGTGGGGGGAAAAAAACAAAAAAAAAAAAAAAAAAAAAAATATTCTGTTTAGTGTGAAAAGTTGCAGATTAGAGCACATTCTGTTTAGTGTGCACAGTTGCAGATTAGAGCACATTCTGTTTAGTGTGCAAAGTTGCAGATTAGAGCACATTCTGTTTAGTGTGCAAAGTTGCAGATTAGAGCACATTCTGTTTAGTGTGCAAAGTTGCAGATTAGAGCACATTCTGTTAAGTCTTCAAACTAAAATATCAAAGTCACATATTCCATTCAGTGTGCGTCGCCGCAGTTTAGCAGCACATTCTGTGTACTGTGCAGAGTTGCAGAATAGGAAGAAATACTGTTAAGTCTTCAAACTAAAATATCAAAGTCACATATTCCATTCAGTGTGCTTCGCCGCAGTTTAGCAGCACATTCTGTGTACTGTGCAGAGTTGCAGAATAGGAAGAAATACTGTTAAGTCTTCAAACTAAAATATCAAAGTCACATATTCCATTCAGTGTGCTTCGCCGCAGTTTAGCAGCACATTCTGTGTAGTGTGCAGAGTTGCAGAATAGTAAGAAATACTGTTAAGTTTTCAAACTCAAATATTAAAGTCACATATTCCATTCAGTGTGTGTCACCGCCGTTTAGCAGCCTATTCTGTGTACTCTGCACAGTTGCAGAATAGTAAGAAATACTGTTAAGTTTTCAAACTCAAATATTAAAGTCACATATTCCATTCAGTGTGTGTCACCGCCGTTTAGCAGCCTATTCTGTGTACTCTGCACAGTTGCAGAATAGTAAGAAATACTGTTAAGTTTTCAAACTCAAATATTAAAGTCACATATTCCATTCAGTGTGTGTCACCGCCGTTTAGCAGCCTATTCTGTGTACTCTGCAGAGTTGCAGAATAGTAAGAAATACTGTTAAGTTTTCAAACTCAAATATTAAAGTCACATATTCCATTCAGTGTGTGTCACCGCCGTTTAGCAGCCTATTCTGTGTACTCTGCAGAGTTGCAGAATAGTAAGAAATACTGTTAAGTTTTCAAACTCAAATATTAAAGTCACATATTCCATTCAGTGTGTGTCACCGCCGTTTAGCAGCCTATTCTGTGTACTCTGCACAGTTGCAGAATAGTAAGAAATACTGTTAAGTTTTCAAACTCAAATATTAAAGTCACATATTCCATTCAGTGTGTGTCACCGCCGTTTAGCAGCCTATTCTGTGTACTCTGCACAGTTGCAGAATAGTAAGAAATACTGTTAAGTTTTCAAACTCAAATATTAAAGTCACATATTCCATTCAGTGTGTGTCACCGCCGTTTAGCAGCCTATTCTGTGTACTCTGCACAGTTGCAGAATAGTAAGAAATACTGTTAAGTTTTCAAACTCAAATATTAAAGTCACATATTCCATTCAGTGTGTGTCACCGCCGTTTAGCAGCCTATTCTGTGTACTCTGCAGAGTTGCAGAATAGGAAGAAATACTGTTAAGTTTTCAAACTCAAATATTAAAGTCACATATTCCATTCAGTGTGTGTCACCGCCGTTTAGCAGCCTATTCTGTGTACTCTGCAGAGTTGCAGAATAGTAAGAAATACTGTTAAGTTTTCAAACTCAAATATTAAAGTCACATATTCCGTGTAAGATGAAGAAGGCGGGTAAAAAGGGACGGGGAAGTGGACGTGATCCTGATAGTTCAGGGCGCGGGTCAGGACGCGGAGAAACTGTGCCTGGTGCCAGAGCACAAGAAAGAAAGACATCCACCATACCTAGCTTCATGTCTAATTTTACAGGGCGTCGCAGGACATCACTCTCGAGGTCCGACCACTGCGAACAGGTGGTCGGTTGGATGACAGCTGATACTGCTTCCAGTCGGTTAAGCACCACCCTGTCTTCCACCAAGTCCACTCTCAGTAGCCAAGAGTCTGGTCAACATAATCCTCACTCTGATCATCCTTCCTCCCACCATACACGGTCTGGTCAAAGAAGTGATCCCACACTGGGATATAGTGAGGAGCTCGTCTCATCACCAATCCTTCATTTGACCCTCTCTCCAAGCACGCTTGCAGAGGAACATGACATCTTGTGCCCTGATTCACAACCTCTAGAGGCTACCCAATCACAAGAAGATGACAGATGTGAACGGCATTTAAGGTCAAAGGAAGTAGTGGATGATGATGATGATGATGAGACACAGTTGCCATTAAATCAACCACTATTTCCGTCTCAAGACCTTGTTGAGGAGAATGTTATACAGTTGTCAATGACTGAGTATGTGGTGGGATCAAGACTTGAGGAGGATGATCAGAGTGAGGAAGTGGAGGAGGACTTGGTGGAAGATGAGGTGACTGACCCCACCTGGGAAGGTGTAGAGCCGAGCGATGACAGCAGTCCTGAGGGTGAGCCATCTGCAGCACCGCAACAGGCTGGAAGAGGCAGTGGTATGGCTACAGAAAGAAGGCGGACCGCACCAAACCGGCCCGCAAATGTTCCACGGAGCACCCCCTTGCGTAAATCTACCTTGCCAAAGGGTAGGTGTTCCGCGGTATGGCGTTTTTTTAAGGAAAGTGCGGACGACAAAAGAATTGTAGTTTGCAACCTGTGCCACACCAGAATGAGCCGAGGCATGAACACTAGAAACCTCACCACCACCAGCATGATCCGACACATGGCATCCAAGCACCGTAGTAAGTGGGAGGAACGCCTGGATCGCCCATCTGTGTCTGCAGGCCACACCACTGCCTCCTCTTCCCCTGTTTTCGGTGCCGGCCAATCGCCTGTCGAAGGCGCAGGCCCGCATACCTCCCGCCCTGCACCTGTACCATCTGAAGCACCATCAGCGACCACATCCACTTCCCTGTCCCAGCACAGCGTCCAAATGTCGTTACCCCAGGCATTTGAGCGCAAGAGAAAGTACCCAGCCACCCACCCACAGGCCATAGCACTAACCTCACACCTTTCAAAATTACTGGCCATCGAAATGCTGCCATTTAGGCTTGTGGACACTGAGTCCTTCCGCAGCCTGATGGCAGCAGCTGTCCCTCGGTACGCGGTCCCCAGCCGCCACTACTTTTCCCGGTGTGCCATCCCCGCATTACACCACCATGTGTCCCGTAACATCACCCGTGCCCTGACCAACGCAGTTACTGGGAAGGTCCACTTAACGACTGACACATGGACAAGTGCTTGTGGCCAGGGACGCTACATTTCCCTGACGGCACACTGGGTGAATGTCGTGGAGGCTGGGAGCGACTCGGACCCTGGGATGGCACGGGTGCTACCCACGCCGAGGATTGCGGGCCCTACCTCCATCAGGGTTTCCGCCAGCACCTACGTTATTGGCTCCTCCTCCTCCGTTTCCACCTCCGAATTCTCTACACGCAGCGCCACTCCCCCATCAGCCAGTAGCTGGAAGCAGTGTAGCACTGCAGTGGGGAAGCGTCAACAGGCCGTGCTGAAGCTGATCTGCCTTGGGGACAAACAGCACACGGCCTCAGAGCTGTTGCAGGGGATTAGTCACCAGACCGAGCAGTGGCTCTCGCCACTCAACCTGCAACCAGGCATGGTTGTGTGTGATAATGGGCGTAACTTGGTGGCGGCTTTGGAGCTCGGCAAGCTCACACACGTACCATGCCTAGCGCATGTATTTAATTTAGTGGTTCAGCGATTTCTAAAAACCTACCCCAATGTGCATGATCTCTTGACCAAGGTGCGCCGCGTGTGTGCACATTTCCGTAAGTCATCTACAGCTTCGGCCGGCCTGTTGAAGCTGCAGCAGCGCTTACAATTGCCAGCTCACCGGCTGCTGTGTGACGTGAGCACGCGCTGGAACTCCACCTTCCACATGTTGGCCCGGCTTTGTGAGCAGCAGAGGGCAGTAGTGGAGTACCAGCTGTTACACGGTCGTCGCCTCTCCGTTCAACTTCCTGTAATCAGAAGTGAGGAGTGGGAATGGATGTCAGACCTCTGCGAGGTTTTACGCAATTTTGAGGAATCGACACAGATGGTGAGCGGCGATAACGCTATTATCAGTGTAACCATCCCACTTCTGTGTCTACTGAAACGCTCGCTGCTCACAATTAAAACCGACGCTTTGCATGTGGAAGAGGTGGAAATGGGGGAGGAAGAGCTTACACAAGGTGATAGCCAGAGCACCCTCACTTCGTCTTCTCAGCGACAATTGGAGGAGGCGGAGGAGGAGGAGGAGGAGGAGGAGGAGGAAGACACGGTTGCCTCCGCTACAGAGGGTAGCCATGGAACTTTAGTTCCATCTCTTCAGCGTGGGTGGGCAGAAGAGGAGGAAGAGGATGAGGATATTGAGAGTCATCCTCCTGGTGAGGACAGCGAAATCTTGACTGTTGGTACTCTGGCACACATGGCTGACTTTATGTTAGGCTGCCTTTCCCGTGACCCACGCGTTATACGCATTTTAAACAACACGGATTACTGGGTGTTCACCCTTCTGGACCCCCGCTACAAAGAGAATTTCTCATCTCTCATTCCTCCGGTGGAGAGGACAAGCAAAATGGTGCAATACCAGAAGGTTCTTGTTGAAAAATTGCTCCAAAATTTTCCATCTGACAACGCTGGCGGCAGAGTACGTGCTACCTTGGCCAACCGAGAAGGGGAGAAAAGGGGAGCACACAGCAGTTCCGACAAAGGCAGGGCAACACTCTCCAAGGCGTGGGACACCTTCATGACACCCCGCCAGCACCCTCACCCTGATGCGCAGCCTAGTGTCACAAGGAGGGAAAAGTTTTGGAAGATGATGAAGGAGTACGTAGCAGACTGTGTCAGCGTCCTCAATGATCCCTCTGTGCCTTACAACTACTGGGTGTCCAAGCTGGACACGTGGTATGAACTGGCACTCTACGCCTTGGAGGTGCTGGCCTGCCCTGCCGCCAGCGTTCTGTCTGAGCGGGTATTTAGTGCTGCTGGTGGCATCATAACAGATAAGCGTATCCGCCTTTCCACCGAAAATGCTGATAGGTTGACACTTATAAAAATGAACAAGGCCTGGATTTCCCCTGACTTCTCCACTCCACTGGAGGAAAGCCCCGGAGGAACATAAAGTGACTTTATATATGTTATTTACAATGATGGGAATACTCTGTATTCCCATTCACCCCTTCCACCCAAAAAACGGGTATATGGTTGACTCTCTTCCATATACCCTGGGATATAATTTTTATATAGGGCCAGCTCACCAGCGGGCCCTGTGATATAATTTTTATATAGGGCCAGCTCACCAGCGGGCCCTGTTTGACAATTTTTTGTATAGGTCAGCTCACCAGCGGGCCTTCTCATATAATGTTTTATTGGGTCAGCTCTCTAGCGGGCCCTCTCATATAATGTTTTATAGCGTCAGCTCACTAGCGGGCCTTCGCATATAATGTTTAGGATGGTCAGCTCTGCAGCAGACCCTTACCCATAATGTTTTAGATGGTCAGCTCAGCGCACGTTTCCCTCTTAATCATGGCCTCAGTTCAATAAAATCAAGGAAATTTTTGGGATAATTTGCCTCTGCGCACGTTTCCCTCTTAATCATGGCCTCAGTTCTGAAAATCAAGGAAATTTTTGGGAGAATTTGCCTCTGCGCACGTTTCCCTCTTAATCATGGCCTCAGTTCTGAAAATCAAGGAAATTTTTGGGAGAATTTGCCTCTGCGCACGTTTCCCTCTTAATCATGGCCTCAGTTCTGAAAATCAAGGAAATTTTTGGGAGAATTTGCCTCTGCGCACGTTTCCCTCTTAATCATGGCCTCAGTTCAGAAAAATCGAGGAAATTTTTGGGAGAATTTGCAGATGATATACAAGTAAATATACAGCAAATACTGTTTGGTAACAATTTTTCGCCTAAAGTCGTTTTTATTTTCCTTTTTGTGTGTTTTACGGTCAGTCTGTAAAAATGGCGTACTACGGGCGAAAGATCGTTTCCAGCAGCGATGTTGGAGTCCAAGATGCATCCAGACATCCTCCCTATGCTGTCCCTGAACCATTTCTGTGGTGTTTCCATCCTTTTCTGCCCTTTTCCTATGGACCAGGCACCCTCCCCTCATCAGAGCAGGGGGTGCCTGGTGTAATGCTCGAGTCCTCCCATTGACTTCAATGGGGCTCGGGTGCTCGGCCGAGCACTCGAGCCTCAGGGGGTGCTCGGTCAGAGCACCTGAACACCCGAGCATTGGGGTGCTCGCTCATCACTAATAATGACAATTGCAGTATACTATTCAACCTCGCGTAGGTTTAAATGATAGAGGTAACGGGTCATTACAATGATGTCCCCATGTCAGTTTTTTCATGCATGTGTATCTCCTGTGACTCGATATATATGTATATTTCTGTTTTATATGGCTGTATTACTGTTTTTGTCCAAATAAAAATTATTATACAAAAAAAAGCAGCTCAAATTAATCTTTGTAGTATTTGGGCCATGGAGAGTGTTATTTCAATAATGTCAAGAGTAGTTCAAGAGTAATTGAATGATAAAGTTTCCCCTCCCGCCCCTTTTACTGATGTAACACTGCTCAACTTAGAGCAGAAAGACTGTCCAGATGGATCACAGCGAGGGACAATCTTCTTACTGTGAACATAAGGAAACCCTGCCCCCCCTTGACAGGTTTTTCCTTATGATCACTGAAGATTGTCCCTCTCTGCGATCCATCCGGACAGTCATACTGCTCTGAGGTGAGCAGTGTTACATCAGTAAAAGGGGTGGGAGGGGGATACTTTATCATTCAATTACTCTTGTACTACAACTCTGACAGTATTGAAATAACACTCTCCATGGTCCAAATACTATGAAGATTAATTGGAGATGCTTTAAATATAAAGTTGTAAGTCTACTTTCACATTTCAAAGCCTTATAGATAAAATGGGGCACCCTAAGTGGATGTCTGTGGCACACCAAAGTGACACGGCACTCTGGTTGAGAATCATCATTGTACTAGAGCAGCGGTTCTCAACCTTTCTATTGCCACAACCCTTTAATAAAATTTCCCAAGTTGTGGCGACCCCTAACAGTAAAATTATTTTCGTTGCTCCTTCATCGCTGTAATTACTGAATTACTCCGTTATAAAGAAATCCTTACTGTTCAGAGGCCGGAGGCCAGGCACCAGCACAGACATCTTATCTGCGTGCCTGTGCTGTCAGTCCCGGTCTCCCAGACAATTACAAGTTTTACAGATTAAAACAGACAAAAAAAACAATTTTCTGATAGTTTTAGGTGACCCCTGGCAAATCGTCATTCGACCCCCGAAGGGGTCGCGACCCACAGGTTGAGAACCACTGTTCTAGAGAATAGCGGATCAATTCTGCAACATAATGGTCAGATACAGCTTCCCACTGATTTAAAAATCCTTTGAGAGCCAGACAAGTATTTAATGTATCGCATTGCTATGCATCTCTGGCACTGAAAGTGTTAAATACACATACGTTAAAGGGATAGTAATGTTTCATAATAAAAGCAGCTCTAATTAATCATCATAGTATTTGGACCTTGGAGAGCGTTATTTCAATTCTGTCAGAGTTGTAGTACAAGAGTAATTCAATGACAAAGTGTCCCCCTCCCGCCCCTTTTACTGATGTAACACTGCTCAGCCAGAGCAGAAGGGAGGTGCCCAGGTAGACTGCAAAGAGGGACAATCTTCAATTAAGATAAGGGAAAAACCTGAAAAACTTGTCAAGGGGGCAGGACTTTCATTGTTCTCATAGGAAGAAGATTGTCCCCTGCTGTTTATCTGTCTGGTCTGTGGACTGGATTCCACATCTGAGAAGAGATGGCTTACACTAGGTAAAAGGGGCGGGAGGGGAAACTTTGCTTGTAAATATCTCTTAAACCATAAAGGTTTGAGAGATGAGACTTATATCGTTCTTCATGTTTTTTTAATGCCTACAAAATAAAATAAACATAAAACGAAGTATTACTATCCCTTTAACACTTTGAGTGCCAGAGGGGTACGCAACGCATTGCACTCAAAGTGTTAACACTAAACAAATACGTATATATTTTGTGTTCATCAATGAGCAGAGGAAACGGTGCCACTTAACTCCATATTACTAGGCATGCTACAAGGGAAGCTTGCCGCCAATCAAAGGGTAAATGATGGCAGAGAATGTGAATTGATATTTACATTCTAGTACCCCTAAGTGTAGATGCGAGAATTGGAGGTTAACGTCAGTGGACTTGTGCTGGCGGATTTATATATTCTGCACCCAGACACTGGGCTGGATTCCATGACAGGTGATAAATGCTATCACTGGTTTTATATTGCGAATTCCTACTGGTCTATGGGGAAATGTGTTAGTAACTGCAGTGGAATCACATCAACAGTGAAGCTGATGTACTGAGGAATAAAGCTGCACTGTGATTCCAGATTTGAAACTATAACATACTGCGCACTGACTAATTGGAGAGATGTTTGGAATTACAATCCGAATTTAGGAGACTAGTACAGAAAAAGTGATACCTTTATTGACTGAGTAGCTTGAGAGGGAAAGACTTCAAGACCACTTAGGTCTCTTCATCAGGCATGTAATATGCCTGACGAAGAACTATATCAATGGGAATGGATGGCGCTACCTTTCAAGAGCACTCCAAATGTCTCTTTATTTCTCAAGGACCCAGTCTCCACAGTATTGATCCTACTGCTAGGACACCACACAAAGTCCAACCACTCTTGACAAAAGTCATTAATTCATGAAAAACAGGAGCAGGGGAGGGCTGGCCTGGGGGGCAAGGGGACAATTGCCCCCCAAGCTGGTCATGAATATGGGCCAGTGGCCACTGCCTCACTCAATTTCCCATTTGCTGCTGTAAGTAAACAGAATTTAAGGAGCTACACGAGTATTGTAGCTCCATTTCAATTGTATGCTCTGTGGTATCACTAGTGTAGCTCCATTTCAATTGTATGCTCTGTGGTATCACTAGTGTTGCTCCATTTCAATTGTAAGCTCTGTGGTATCACTAGTGTTGCTCCATTTCAATCGTAAGCTCTGTGGTATCACTAGTGTTGCTCCATTTCAATTGTAAGCTCTGTGGTATCATTATTGTAGATCCATTTCAATTGTCATCTCTGTGATATCGATTGTGTACTACCATTTCAGTTATAAGCTCTGAGGTATCACTTGACTTAATCCATAACATTAATGCCAGCTATAACATTAACAAAAGGGGTTGGACTGGGACATTGGGCTGGAGCGGTAATAGAAATAGGCCACTTAATTGTACTTGCCCCCCAGGCCAAAAGTGGCCATCCCTCCCCTGAACAGGAGTCAGCTTTGGACCAAAAAACCACCTGGAGAACCCTATAGAAACATATATAAAAAAAGCACACAGTTTTAACTCGAAACAGCAAATATTTAACCCTTGCAGTTGTAACAAAAATGGGCTAAATTCTCAACCATGTCATAGATATATATAAATCTATCAGTCTATTAATTATCAAGAATCATACTGTGACCACAAAAAAACTCCAAAGTATTAATACATTTATTAAAACAATACATATGCAAATACAAAAATATTCTTACTATAAAGTAAAAATCATATCTACATTGAAAAACCAATAATAATTAAAAGACGAAAAGACCTAAGTGGTCTTGAAAGCTTGTTCCCTGCTTTATCCACAGCTAACATGATACTACCCTTTACCTGAGATCCAAACTTAGTGTCACAACAGATAACAATGTAGAAAATGACTCAGCCATGTAGACACTATTAAGACAATTGGAGAAACGTATAAATGATGAAATGTGAAATTGATGGGATTCTCTATTGTTGCAGTAAACAGATACAAAATAAATAGCCATTGGGTTGCAGATTAAAAAAAAAAAACACAAAAAAACACCTTCGGATATAAATTTTGTCAGGGATTGTTATAATATTTTAGGTGTATGTTCCCTGAATTTGATGAAACTGTTGGTTAGATCCATGAAAAAAAAGGATTATTTTGATAGAAATAGAGACTGATCAATTGCAGGAGAAAATAAAACCCTTGGTAGATCCACCACAATATAAGAATATGGATGAAAAAACAAATAAGAGATTTGTCAAGTTTTAAGAAAATAACTGATTGAAAGGATCTCCAACGAGGAAGAAATTTTAATGTGTAGGCTCCATAGAATAACATAGGAACTGGAGAAGTGATATCACTGGAGAAGTCTTCTCCACTTTATCACCTCTTTATCACCGCTTAGTGAATCCCCTCCTAATAGATTGGTAAAATAAGGAAGTGGATAAACCTGGGGGCTATTAAATTCTTTTTCAAATATCTCCAATATGGGGAATAGTAATATTAAAGTATTACTATCCCTTTAAGGAGTGATAATGAGGTGATAAAGCAGAGATGACTTCTCCAGTGATATCACTTCTCCGGTTCCTATGTTATTTGATGGAGTCTATGCACTAAGATCTCCAAGATTGGCTACATAGAAAAACATAGGAACCGGAGAAGTGATATCACTGGAGGTCATCCCCACTTTATCACCTCTTGATCATCCTTTAGTGCATCTACCCCATTGTTTCCAAGCTCAAGAAGGTTTTCAGAAATGTTTTCATCCTTCCCATAAGAACAAGACATGGAAATCTCAACATGTGTCTGTAGGAAATAAGAAAGTAAATATGGTGAAGGATCATCAAGGGGAATTTCCGACACAGAATCTGTTAGAATCTCTTCAGCTGATGAAAGATTCTGAAAAGATCACCTCTGGGGAAGCCAGATCGAAGAATTGTTCCGGTACTTTACATCTGTTTTTTCAGTGACAGCATCCGTCAGTAAAGTGATAAAAAAATAATAAAACTCTACCAAAAATGGAGCGGTCAGAAACAAGAGTTAGAAGGAGAGGAAAATGTGGTGGAAAAAAGAACAACAAAAAGGGGTGTGCTCCCAGAGAACTGGGGGGAAGGAGGGTGGAGATTTTCAATCTATGTTCTTTCCCACTCTGTAGAAATCACTGCTGTCTGTTATCCAAGCATTTGTCGTTCGCTCCAGATCCTGTCTATCATGATTTTTAGATATATTTGTTGACTTTAATCATTTTAAAAGAAAGTTCATCTCGATAAGACATTTTGGGGAAAATGGGGACATCCAAAGGAGGCACAATATGTTTACCTGCATGAAATGGAAGTGTATGGGGTGGATTTTTTTTTTTAGAAGACACATGTAAGTAGATGGCGCCAAACATTAAATGGACATCTTTTAAACATGCTTCATTATGTTATCCTCATGGTTACAAGGGCACATATATTGAAATATTTTATCATGTAGTTTTAGAAGACCTTAAAGATGCATGTGCCAATTATTCTATACCCCGTAGGAAACTCAAGAGGACAAGATTGCACTTAAAGGAGCAGTAAACTTTTTTTATGAAAAAATATATATATTGTAGGGATTTTCCTACTGAGTAAAATAAGGGTACTCCCACTGCCGAGAGATTTATATTTCCAGAGTTATTACAGTTTAAACCCATGTTTTTTTACATTAACAGTGCCCTCTAGTGGCCAGATTCTAATTACATTTCCTGTTAGATTCCAGTGGAGAGGAAAGTCAGAAAAGTCAGAGACATACAGTTCTCCATAGAATGTGACAGAAACTGCCTATCACTTCCTGTCAGTTAGAACTATCAGGAGGTAAACACAGTAAATTCACTTCCTGATTATTTAAACTGCTATAAATTGTGAATACAACATCTGACAGCGATGGGAGTGACCTTGTTTTATTCAGAAGGAAGTGCTCTGTAAAATATGTGTTTTCATAAAAAAAAGTTTACTGCACCTTTAAAGCGTTAGAAAAGGCAGATCATACCAGACTGAGAGTTGCAAATAAAGGGGTGATACGGTAATCCACCATAGAATGGGCTATATGAATGAAGCTTGTCTTCTTCTCAATGATTTTAACGTCTATACAGCCTTGAAATCATATCTCACAAGGGAGTAGCAGGCTTTATATAAAACGGATGGCTTAATTACACCATCAGAGCAAAAGTTCCTATATATGGCCTCTCAGAAGACCTAATTTGTTTTACAGTCTACCAAAGTGATTCTTTCAGGGAGGCTAGTCATATCTGGAACTAATTGTATGATAACTAACCTCTCCCAATAACTAGATTCCTATAGATATGTATCAGAATGACGCTACAACGTGACATATAGTATACAACTTAATTATTTATCGCCTCAATTGGATGACCAATTAATGGATAATTTTAAAGTACAAGCACATTATACTAATACTGAACACTCATTTGGACTTAAAGCGATGAGGTCCTTTTTTAGATGCAGATCCCAGTTTTTGACTCTCAGGATGAATTTTTTTTTTGTGCTGTGCAGAATTAATTTTAAAACAATAGTTTTTTGCTTTAGAAACAGTTTTATTCATAGAGTCGGGGGATGTTGATGGTCCCTAGTTTTACCTCCAGTTATTCCAACTTGTTCATGGGGCATGTAAGTGTGCCCATGTCTTGGCTAATCACCAATCGCGGGTGAACCTGGCACTTTATTTCCATTTAATTGACAATATTTTTATTATTTGTGAACAGATGTTACAATATTTTCCTGTTAACAACTGGATCATTTTGCTCAGAACAGAATATGTTTCTTTTTGCTTTTTTTTTTTTTATTTAAAGCGGAACTACCACCCAATAAGTATATTACCCCACATAACTGCACATCTGGAGACTAGCTGCTCAGTAGCGCCAGTCACCAGAATTATTACCTGATTAAAGAGAAATGTCTATTCTCCCAAAACTGACAGCAGGACGAAGTGCAGACATCTTGCCATAGTGACGTCCGCGCGCCTGCGCTGTCAGTCCCTTTTGAAGCCAGCCGGCTCCTAGCAACTCCCCTTAGACCCGGCTGGGACTGACAGCGCAGGTGCATGGATAAGAAAAATGTGGGATAAAAATGGTGACAGAAAGTCATGGGAGCACTGTAGTCGACTTTTCAAGGGGGGGGGGGTTAAAATGTCGGATGTACAATATTCGTCAAATTAATATGGTGAAAGAAAGCACTGTAAGTCGGATTTGGAAGGGGAAGGGTTAATTGTCGACTATGAACAATATTTGTCGGATTAATGTGTTGAAAGAAAGCACTGCAAGTCGACTTTTAAAAGAGGGGTTAATATGTCAAGGGGGGCACTTTATGTCGGATTTCTATGCTGCGTACTGTATTATACACTGCTTTTGTTCAAACAACGATGGTTTTGAAACTGTCATTATGGCTTCTACGCCTCAACCTCTGAGGCGCAAAATTTCTGACTTAAATGTAACCACAAAACAGGCGCTAATACTGAGCGTGGGTAATAGGATACTAATTGCATGTTGTTTTTAGTTGTTTCCTATGGGCTTTTTTTAGACTGGCGGTAAGTATAATTACCGCTGATTTTGCTTTCACAAGTCGGGTAATAGGATAGAAAAAACTGACTTAAAAAAACATAGCGCCTGTTTTATTTTTAGTGCTGGTAATAGAATCAAGCCCTTAATGAGCAGTTCCTTAATCCTATGAGTGTCAGAGAGCTCTCCAATGCATTATGTATCCCTCTGGCACTCAAAGGGTTAACACCTTAAGGACCGGCTGTGCAGCCATCATTCAAGGACCAAAGAGCTTTTTTTTTTGTTTTTTTTTTAAGGAATCAGAAGTCGCTGAACAGAGTGCAGCCACACGGGGACCCCTAAATTCCAGGATGTACATATACCTCACAGGTCCTTAATGCACGTTTTCCCAATGATGTATAAGCACGTCCTTGGTCCTTAAGAGCTTAACACATCGAGTGTCCAGAGATTTCAGTAAGAAACATCACTGTAATATTGACGGTTTATGGGCAACACAGGTTTAGCATATTTCTGGGATACTCCTGGGGAGAAGGGATGGTGATTAAGGAATCTGTCCTATAGAGAAACCTACAGTATGTAAGTTGGATACCCTGAACCCCAGGGGCCTTAGTAACATAGTTGACAAGGCGGGAAAAAGACATGTGTCCATCAAGTCCAGTCCATGGCAAAACAACCCTGATGATCCAGAGGAAGGCAAAGAAAAACAACAACAAAACCATTTCCAATTTAGCCCCAAGTGGGTAAAAAATTATTTCCTTATTCCAAATGCCAGTCATGTAGTTCCCTGGATCGGAGGCGTAACTAGAAGCCACCGGTCCCTGGTGCAGAAATTGCCATGCACCCCCCCCAACCACATTGCTCCCAATCTCCACATTGCCCTACATTGCCCACAATCTCCAATCTCCACATTGCCCCAGTTACCCGGCAATCTCCACATTGCCACCACATTGTCCCCAATCTCTACCTCCACATTGTCCCTATTGACATCCCCCTGTGTCCATCTCCTGCCTCACTGGTGGTTTAGCGGTGTGGCATGAGAGGTCTGTGCCTGGTTTATAGAGCTGGAGCTCCTGCACAGTATTCAATAATGCAGAGCACTGGGAGATGATGTCATCTTCCAGCGCTCTTCATTACTAGAGCACCGGAGAGGGAGATCAGCTTTTAGAGGTCTGTGCTGAAGAAGGCACAGACCTACTTGCTGTAGGCGCCGGGCAAGGGGTCGCAGGGGGCAGCTGGGCCCCTGGAGTGACGGGCCCGGTTGCAGGTGCGACCCCTATTGTTACTCCAGTGCCCTGGATCAACAACCTACCTAGTGAAAAGCTTTCTATAATATGATGCCTGTTGATGTAGTTATCTATTATGTACTGTGTTGTTTATGATTTATGGTTTATGTTGATTCTACCAAATTATATCTTATCTGCATTTTATTGTCAATTTTATGCTGTAACCTTATTAATTTTGTTTTCTATCAATTTGGGATTTTCAATGATTTTTTAAATATTCACAAAAGAAATGTGAACCATTCTGGAGCAAACCAACTGCATCACAGGGGAGAGATAAATATTCCCAAAATGCAAATGGATTGAAATGGGGATCTAAACCCCTTGAATGATAGAGGTCTCCTCGCAATGCATTGGGAGATCTCCCTAGCATTCTGGTGGTTTAAAGCCCATGTAAATCAGTTTAATGTTTTATTTGCGGTGTAGTTGGTTTGTTCCAGAATATTTCGTAAGTTATTTTTGTGAATATGGTGCTTCGATTCATACAGATGTGTTTTATGTTTGGTTTTAACTGGCGCAAATGGATTCAATGTAACCAAATGGGACTACTTTTTAAATACTGATAGGTGATGACTACTCATGCGTATTGAAGAGTTGATCTTGAAACGAGTTGGGTGGGATGAGTTATAACAGTGGCTGAATACATGGTTGGTTGCTGTACCTGACCGTGTTCTCCATGGAAAGAACGTTACATACAGAATGCCCAGGGTGAACTACATATGGCCAAGCGCCTGTATTTTTGCTTGATCTGTGCAGTGAGTGCAATATATTTATGTCTTTCTTGAAAGATTCATCATGGGTACTCAGGGCCGGATTTAGAATTAGGCAGAGTAGGCATCTGCCTACAGGCGTACCCAACAGAGGGGCGCCTGTCACTGGGATCATGTTGTGTGTGTGTGTTTTTTTTTGTTTGTTTTTTTTTAATTCATCTCCCAGCCCGGCGCCGTGAAGACAGGTCTGTGCCTCCTCCTCCTGCGTTCCCTCGTCAGCTTTTTAGTAATACAGTGCGCTGGGAAGTGACATAATCTCCCAGCGCTCTGCATTACTGAAGAGAAGACCGTGCGGGAGCTCCAGCAGTTACAGGTCTGTGCAGAAGGAGGACACACAGACCTCTCCTGCGGCTGGACCACCAGGGAAGAGGTAGGAAACGGACACTGGGGCAATGTGAGGGCAATATGGAGCTGATGGTGGGGGCAATATGGAGCTGATGGGGGGCAATGTGGAGCTGATGGGGGGCATTTTGAGAGCAATATGGAGCTGATGGGTGGCAATGTGGAGCTGATGGGGGGCATTGTGAGGGCAATATGGAGCTGATGGGGGCAATGTGGAGCTGATGGGGGCAATACGGAGATGATGGAGGGCATTGTGAAGGCAATATGGAGCTGACGGTGGCAATGTGGAGATGATGGGGGCAATATGGAGCTGATAGGTGCAATGTGGGGGCAGTATGGTATATGGAGATGATGGGGGTAATGTGAGGGCAATATGGAGATGATGGTTGCAAGGTGGAGCTGATGGGGGCAATATGGAGCTGATGGGGGCATTGTGAGGGCAATATGGAGCTGATGGGGGCAATGTGGAGCTGATGGGGGCAATACAGAGATGATGAGGGCATGGCATTGTGAAGGCAATATGGAGCTGATGGGGGCAATGTGGAGATGATGGGGGCAATATGGAGCTGATAGGGGCAATATGGTGGCAATATGGTATATGGAGATGATGGGGGCAATGTGAGGGCAGTATGGAGATGATGGTGGCAAGGTGGAGATGATGGTGGCAAGTTGGAGCTGATGGGGGCAATGTGGAGATGTTGGGGGCAATGTGAGGGCAATATGGAGATGATGGGGGCAAAGTGGAGATTAAGAGCATTGTGGAGGTGTCCAGTGGAAATTGCCCACGGGAGGGGAGGGCTTCAGAATCCTGTGCCTACAGGCTCCTGAGATGTAAATCTGGCCCTATGGGTACTTATTGCATGTTTTACCCATAATGGTCCTTGCACGTCATGGGTCCTTAAGGGGTTAAAGTGAAACAGAGTATGCCAACAAATTGGTAGTAAATTGAATTAAGGCTTAAATGCATTTCACATAGAAAATTAACACCCACATCCCAACTTTTGTTTGATGTTCTCCTGACAGAAAGCTCCCACTGTATAATCGCTCGTATTAAATGTACTTTTTTTTTTCTTACACACCTGGCTTTTACATACAAATAGCAGGAGAAAAATAATATATATTATTCCGAACAATCAATTTCCTTCAGTCTCCTCTAATCCTATACACCCACAGCAGATGGTTGGGATTTGTAACTGGCTGCAACAAAAGCAGAATATCTTTAGAAATAAAAAAAAAAAAAAAAATTGTTCTTTGCAATACTCTTTTCTAATTCCGCGCAGGCCCGAGCCCAATTCCACTCTATTCAGTCTGCTTTTCACTTCGTTTCCTATAAAGCCAACGTGAGCCAGTTCTGGGATTGCCGTCACATCACTGAGAAGCTAATTGGGAACAACGTTTTGTATTCAGTGAGCAGTAGAGGTGCAATTCTGAGGAGAAAACGAAAATTACCCATTGATTTAACTTCTTGAATGCTAGGGATCTCTATCATTCAAGAGGTTGGAAGTGTCATTTAACCCTCTGAGTGCCAGAATGGTATTCAACGCTTTCTGGGAAATTTGTCCCTATGGTTCAGTCGATTTGTCCCAGAACTGCACCTCTTTAGCTTAACCCCTTTGAGCACCAGAGGGGTATGCAACGCATTGCAATGTGTTGCATACCCCTCTGGCACTCAAAGAGTTAAAGGAGCAGTACATTTGTTTATGAAAATATATATATTAATAGGGCTTTTCTTGTTGAATAAAATAAGGCTACTCCTGCTGCTGAGAGATGAATATTTGCAAAGTTATTACATTTTGTTTGTTTGTTTTTTTTACATTAGCAGTGTCCTCTACTGTTCAAATTCCAGTGAGTTACTCTGTTACATACTAATGGAGAGGAAAGTCAGAGACATACAGTTCTCCATAGAACGTGATAGAAACTGCTGAGTCACTTCCTGTCAGTTAGAACTATCAGGAAGTAAACACAGTAAATTCACTTCCTGTCAGTTAGAACTATCAGGAAGTAAACACAGTAAATTCACTTGGTGTCAGTTAGAACTATCAGGAAGTAAACACAGTAAATTCACTTCCTGTCAGTTAGAACTATCAGGAAGTAAACACAGTAAATTCACTTCCTGTCAGTTAGAACTATCAGGAAGTAAACACAGTAAATTCACTTCCTGGTTATTTGAAACGTTATATCATTTGAATAAAATAATTGACAGCGGTGGGAGTGCTCTTGTTTTACTCAGCCAGAAAAGCTCTATAACATAGGTTTTCATAAAAAAAAGTTTACTGCTTCTTTAGTTAATCGCACCTTATGGGCCTAATTCGGCAAACTAAATTGGATCAATGCTAAAACAAACAAATTTGATGGCAGATAAGGACAATTCGGCCCATCTTTTATGCACATTTTCCAGCTGTAAAAACCTCAAAATTTATTTGGTCCTTGGTCTTGTCTTTTGTTAAGGACAGTCTTATGCCTATCCCATGCATGCTTACATTCCCTCACTGTATCAACCTGTACACCTTCTTCTGGTAGGCTATTCCATTTCTCCACTACCCTCTCTGTGAAGTAAAACTTTCTCACATTACATCTAAACCAGTGTCCCTCTAGTTTTAGACTATGGCCTCTTGTCCTAACATTTTTACTCCACTGAAATGTACTTCCCTCCTGCACTTTGTTGAATCCCTTCATGTATTTGAATGTGTCTATCATATCCCCTCTCTCTCTTCTCTCCTCCAAACTATACATGTTCAGATCCTTTAGTCTATCCTGATGTTTCTTTTCCTGTAAACCAGTCACCATTTTAGCAGCCCTTCTCTGAATTTCAATGGGGTTAATCCTTTGAATGCTAAAGAGGTATCCAATACACTGCAATGTAATGCAATAGAATCCTCCCTGGCACTCACTGGGTTGAAAACACCATTTAATGTGGAATATAGCCAAAAGCCATATTCAGAGGACAAGTGAAAAGTCCCATTGATTTGATTTAACCGCTTGAATGTTAGAGGACTCCACAACATATTGAAAGCAGTGAAACCTCGCTTATCACCTTAAGGACATGAGGCCGGCACTTAAGGACCACAAAGCATTTTATTTTTTTTATATGCGATCCGATTCAGGGCTTCCCGAAAAACATGCAGCCGCACGGGGAGCCCTGAAATCCATGACATGCCAGAACCATCACTGGTCCTTTAGGGAAGTTTTCCCAAGACAGTCCTGGCACGTCACGGTACTAAAGGGGTTAAACCCATAGCAATAAATGGGAAATTGAATGCAGTCCTTAAGGTGGCAAAATAACCCTGGTTTTTAAGGGGTTAAATGGACTTTTAATCTTTCGAAAGCAATGCTTTGAAGACCTCTCTAGCATTCAAGGGGTTAACTTCGCCATTTATATCAATGAGATTTGGGGTAATTTTTCTTTGTCACTGCAGTGAATATGGTTCAAAGGACGTCCTACTGAAATGTACTCTAATAATAACATGCATCAAAGGACGTCCTAGTCAAATGTACTCTAGTAATAACATGCATCAAAGGACTTCCTATTGAAATGTACTCTAGTAACAGCATGCATCAAAGGACTTCCTATTGAAATGTACTCTAGTAATAACATGCATCAAAGGACTTCCTATTGAAATGTACTCTAGTAATAACATGCATCAAAGGACTTCCTATTGAAATGTAATCTAGTAACAGCATGCATCAAAGGACTTCCTATTGAAATGTACTCTAGTAATAACATGCATCAAAGGACTTCCTATTGAAATGTACTCTAGTAAGAGCATGCATCAAAGGACTTCCTACTGAAATGTACTCTAGTAATAACATGCGTCAAAGGACATCCTGCTGAAATATACTCTAATAATAGCATGCATCAAAGGACTTCCTACTGAAATGTACTCTAGTAATAACATGCATCAAAGGGCTTCCTATTGAAATGTACTCTAGTAATAGCATGCATCGAAGGACGTCCTATTGAAATGTACTATAGTAACAGCATGCATCAAAGGACGTCCTATTGAAATGTACTCTAGTAACAGCATGCATCAAAGGACTTCCTATTGAAATGTACTCTAGTATCAGCATGCATCAAAGGACGTCCTATTGAAATGTACTCTAGTAATAGCATGCATTAAAGGACTTCCTATTGAAATGTACTCTTGTAATAACATGCATCAAAACGTCCCGGTGTGAAATTAACAAATTGGAGATGTTGCCTTCAAAGCGTCACAATATACACTAAGCTAACAACTAACCTAAACTATCCCCGAAATCTAACAGAGATAGACCCTTACAGGCACTGACCCTAATGCAACCTAACAGCTAATAACCTACCTGATCTTAACCTAACCTTACAGATAGTAACCTACCTGACCCTAACCTAAGCTTACAGATGGTAACCTACCTGACCCTGTCTTAGCCTAACAGACACCTAACTGACCCTAGCGTAACAGATAGTAACCTAACTGACCCTAACATAACGCAACAAATAGTAACCTATAACTGACCCTAACATAGCAGATGGTAACCTAAATGACCCTAATGTAACACAACAGATAGTAACCTAACTGACCCTAACATAACAGATAATAACCTAAATGACCCTAATGTAACGCAACAGATAGTACCCTAACTGACCCTAATGTTACGCAGCAGATAGTAACCTAACTGACCCTAACCTAACAGATAGTAGACACTGATCCTAAACTACCCTAACGTAACAGACAGTAACCTAACTGATCCTAACCTAACAGACAGTAACCTAACTGACCCTAACTTACCTTAACAGATACTAACTTAACTGACCTAAATCTAACCTAACAGATTCTAGCCAAACCTAACAAATAGTAGACACTGATCCTAGCCTACCCTAACGTAACAGACACTAACCTATCTGACCCTAACTTAACCCTAACAGATAGTAACCTAACTGACCCTAACTTAACCCTAACAGATAGTAACTTAACTGACCCTAACCTAACCCATTAACCAACCCTAACCTAACAGATTCTAGCCAAACCTAACAGATAGTAGACACTGATCCTAACCTACTCTAATGTAACAGACACTAACCTAACTGAACTTAACCTAACTAAAACAGATAGTAACCTAATTGATCCTAACCTAGCCTATAGTAAACTAACTGACCCTAACATAACCCATACTAACTTAACCAACCCTAACCTTAACTATCTAATAAATAGTAGACACTGATCCTAATCTAACCGATAGTAACCTAACTAACCCTAACTGATACTAACCTAACTTAACCTAGCAGATACTCACCTGGTGACATTCTTACTGGTGACATGTTGTAGGTGCCATTTTGACACCCATGACATTGTGAGTGCGCCATAATAACTCTTGCTATGTAGGTGGCACCATTTGAGTAGGATGCTGGCCCAAAGTGGCATATGTATCAACATTTCACTAAAAGATTACACATTTTTGTAATAAAAAGTTCTGCACAATATCCATATATATCATTCTTACAAAGAAATGTTAATGACTAGTGGTGATCGCACATAAAACCCCCATTTGTGATACCGAAATGTACAAGAGGATTATGTATCATTATTATCTATAAATACTTGGCCACTGCTCCGTTTCGTAATTAATTTATATGTGCTAAAACTTTCTATATGTTTGCTATTCTTTCACTAGATCTTGTACTCTGTTTGATACACATTGCCAAGTTCTGGAATTTTCTGTACATTTCCTGTTGATCAGATTTGAATCACTAATTTTGCATTTATTTCAGTTTCACTTCAAGGGCTGCATGTATGCCCTTCAAGTACAACAAAAGGTTAAAAATTTTAAGTAAGGGTTGAAAAGAGTAGATTAACTCTTTGGATGTTAGAAAGGTCACCGAAGCATTGCTTAATACGCTGGGGATATATCTAACACCTAAGAGGATAAGATGGAGCACAGTAAGTGTACAATGTGTTTAGAGGGTGAAAAAATTGGGCACTAAGAGTGCTGTGTAGAAAAAAAAACAATTTATCCTTTCCATTGTACCGAAGCAAAGACTGGGGGCCACAGGAGAAGCCTTTAAGGGTTGGCCACAGAGTAACCTGTAACCAATCACATATTGACAAGTTTCTGAGCTGCATCCACTCTTCCTCAGGGTAGGGATCTTCTTGAGGAAAGCTCAGAAACGTCTTAGTATGTTATAAAGATTTTAAAGGGATAGCAATGTTTCATAATAAAACCAGAGTGGAGAGTGTTATTTCAGTTCTGTCAGAGTTGTAGTTCAAGAGTAATTCAATGATAAAGTATCCCCCTCCGCCCCTTTTACTGATGTAACACTGCTCAGCCAGATCAGAAGGGAGGTGCCCAGGTAGACTGCAGAGAGGGACAATCTTCAATTAAGATAAGGGGGAAAACCTGAAAAACTTGTCATGGGGGGGCAGGGTTTTCATTGTTCTCACAGGAAGAAGATTGTCCCTTTCTGTTATCTGTGTGGTCTACGGACTGGATTCCACATCTGAGGAGAGATGGCTTACACTAGGCAAAAGGGGCGGGAGGGGAAACTTTGCTTGTGAATATCTCTCACACAATAAAGGTCTGAGAGATAAGACTTATATCGTTCTTCATGTTTTTTTAATGCCTACAAAATAAAATAAAGATAAAACAAAGTATTACTATCCCTTTAAGTAAAGAATCACATTTGCAATCCTTTTGTGGTGACCGATTGATATTTCCGATCAAGGGTGGAATTGGTTCCCCTGAAGCGTTAATCCGGTTTGTTGTCACATACAAACCGGAGAGAGTAACACGTGAGTAAACAATTTTGGAATATAGTTTACACCAACACTTGTTTACATATATTAAGAGCATCCCTCTGTTGGTGGTTTCATTTCTTCTTTTTAAATAAAAATAGAAGAATATTTGAGTGGGGAGAAGCTGTATGATCTGTGTGGAGGCAGTGTAATATACTCCATAGGTGTATAAGCTACCAGGGTTTTGCTAGCATTTTCTAAATGTGAGTACCATCATAAAAGGGGCTAATTTAAAGGAGCAGTAAACTTTTTTTTATGAAAAAATATATTTTGTAGGGATTTTCCTATTGAGTAAAATAAGGGCACTCCCACTGTGGAGAGATTTATATTTCCAGAGTTATTACAGTTTAAACCCATGTTTTTTTACATTAGCGGTGCCCTCTAGTGGTCAAATTCTAATTAGATTTCCTGTTAGATTCTAATGGAGAGGAAAGTCAGAGACAGTAAGTTCTCCATAGAATGTGATAGAAACTGCTGAGTCACTTCCTGTCAGTTAGAACTATCAGGAAGTAAACACAGTAAATTCACTTCCTGTCAGTTAGATCTATCAGGAAGTAATCACAGTAAATTCACTTCCTGATTATTTAAACTGATATAAATTTTGAATAAAACATCTGACAACCGTGGGAGTGACCTTGTTTTATTCAGCAGGAAAAGCTCTATAAAATATGTGTTTTCATAAAAATAAGTTTACTGCTCCTTTAAATCTCCTTATACATAACTTTATTACCCTATCAGGCGCCCTCTCTGTGTTTTGTTTTGTTTTTTGTAACAGATGCTAGCACTGAAAGCAATCTATATGAACCCTTTGAGTACTGGGGAAGAGTACGAAAAGCATTTAACTCACAGTCCCCATAGACTGATACAGACGGTTTACTAACCGATCTACAGCAGTTTATAGGGCTGCAAGTGAACCATGGATACGTTTGTGTCTATGTGCCCCAAACATCTGTTTTTTGTTCCAGACCAAAGAGAGCTTATGTGGGGAGTCTTCTTACCCCCAAATATGACTGACATCATTTTGATGGTGCCCCATGCCTTTTAATAAGCGTCACCCAAAGGGGCATACTTAGTAAAACATGATAAATACCAGTTAACCCATTAAGGAGAAGGCGGGTGTTCAACGCATTTGCTACGCAATGAATTGAGCACATCTCTGGTCCTCAATAGGTTAATTAAGAGAGGGGTACGAATTTGTTATTTGTAAGGTCTTTTTTTTTTTTTTAATTGGGTAGCATAATGTAGTTCATACCAGCAGGCTGGCCATTGATCCAGAGTCCATCATAAATTACCCCCGAGCAATGAATCATAATTCCTTGTCCATTGAACACGTCATTTCTCCACTGTCCCTGCAAATAGAAAAAAAAAGCACATTGGTTCTACATTAGAATAGCTATGCAGGCTGTTTCATAAAGAAGGGATTACTTCACTGACTTCTCAATAGCAAACTGGGTGGGCCTTGGGAGAGGGAAAACTTGTTAGAAACACGCTGCAACTATTTCTCTGAAAAGCTGAATGGCGGACCACACAATATTCAAAGATTATGCAACGAGAACTCTCGGATAAGAAAAAAAAAAAAGAACTGGGAGAAAAAAAGGTTTTCTAATAAGACAAATGTTTCCCGTTATAAGCAAATATCTTGCCTGAAAGAAACGGCTGTAATTGGTTATCCATTCTAGGAGATGTTTTTGTTATCCGGCAGCTGCGGCACAATCTTACACTACACTAACAATGTGCATTCATACATCTGTCAAGTGTGGAATATACTCTGCAAAAAAGCTTTATTGACACCTGCAAATTTTGGGTACAGAGGCAACACTGTTCTGTTGCCTAAAACTTATCTGGTATGAAGAACCCTATGTACAAAAGGAGCAATTCTGGGTGAACCAACTGGACAAATACATGTTTCCAAATTTCCCTTTGATTTAAATGAGATTTTTTTTAATCATACACCTTTATTGAGTTTTACAAAAAAATAAACTGTCAATTGGCCCAACCCGATTAAAGGGATAGTGATGTTTAATTTTGAGTTTATTTAATATTGTAGGCGTTTAAGAAATAATTCCATCGATGTAAGTCTTACCTCTCAAACATTTATGGTTTGAGAGATGTAACTAGCTAAAGTTCGCCCCCTTCAGGCTGTTTCTGAGGAGTCAGCGCTTTAGCTGACAGCAGAAGATTCCGGTTCTGGGACCGGTATCTGCTTCTGCCCCATAGAGTGCTGACTTCTCAGAAACAGCCTGAAGGGGGCGAACTTTTGCTAGTTACATCTCTCAAACCATAAATGTTTGAGAGATAAGACTTAAATCAATGTAATTATTTATTTAATGACTACAATATTAAACATAAAATTAAACAATACTATCATTTTAAGAATCATTTAGAGTAAGATGTTCATTAAACGGGTCGCCAACACATTAGGGGAGATGCACTAAGAGGTGATAAAGAGGTGATAAAATGCAGATAACTTCTACAGTGATATCACTCTCCAGTTCTTATGTTATTCTATGAAACCGGTGCACTAAGATTTCTCCAACTTTAGACCTCTTAGTGCAGGGCTTAAAATGTGAAGTCCTTTGCTACTAGCCAGACCTGAAAAGTTACTCGCCACTGCAATACATAACATACCCACCAGGTCTGAATTTCTACTCGCCACTGCACGCCATAACATTCCCACCAAGGCTGAATTTCTACTCGCCACTGCACGCCATAACATTCCCACCAAGGCTGAATTTCTACTCGCCACTGCAATACATAACATACCCACCAGGTCTGAATTTCTACTCGCCACTGCACGCCATAACATTCCCACCAAGGCTGAATTTCTACTCGCCACTGCACGCCATAACATTCCCACCAAGGCTGAATTTCTACTCGCCACTGCACGCCATAACATTCCCACCAAGGCTGAATTTCTACTCGCCACTGCACGCCATAATATACACACCAGGGCTGAATTTCTACTCGCCACTGCACGCCATAATATACCCACCAGGGCTGAATTTCTACTCGCCACTGCACGCCATAACATTCCCACCAAGGCTGAATTTCTACTCGCCACTGCACGCCATAACATTCCCACCAAGGCTGAATTTCTACTCGCCACTGCACGCCATAATATTCCCACCAAGGCTGAATTTCTACTCGCCACTGCACGCCATAACATTCCCACCAAGGCTGAATTTCTACTCGCCACTGCATGCCATAATATACCCTCCAGGGCTGAATTTCTACTCGCCACTGCAAGCCATAACATACCCACCAGGGCTGAATTTCTACTCGCCACTGCACGCCATAACATTCCCACCAAGGCTGAATTTCTACTCGCCACTGCACGCCATAACATTCCCACCAAGGCTGAATTTCTACTCGCCACTGCACGCCATAACATTCCCACCAAGGCTGAATTTCTACTCGCCACTGCACGCCATAACATACACACCAGGGCTGAATTTCTACTCGCCACTGCACGCCATAACATTCCCACCAAGGCTGAATTTCTACTCGCCACTGCATGCCATAACATTCCCACCAAGGCTGAATTTCTACTCGCCACTGCACGCCATAATATTCCCACCAGGGCTGAATTTCTACTCGCCACTGCACGCCATAATATTCCCACCAAGGCTGAATTTCTACTCGCCACTGCACGCCATAACATTCCCACCAAGGCTGAATTTCTACTCGCCACTGCACGCCATAACATTCCCACCAAGGCTGAATTTCTACTCGCCACTGCACGCCATAACATTCCCACCAAGGCTGAATTTCTACTCGCCACTGCACGCCATAACATTCCCACCAAGGCTGAATTTCTACTCGCCACTGCACGCCATAACATTCCCACCAAGGCTGAATTTCTACTCGCCACTGCACGCCATAATATACCCACCAGGGCTGAATTTCTACTCGCCACTGCAAGCCATAACATACCCACCAGGGCTGAATTTCTACTCGCCACTGCACGCCATAACATTCCCACCAAGGCTGAATTTCTACTCGCCACTGCACGCCATAACATTCCCACCAAGGCTGAATTTCTACTCGCCACTGCACGCCATAACATACACACCAGGGCTGAATTTCTACTCGCCACTGCACGCCATAACATTCCCACCAGGGCTGAATTTCTACTCGCCACTGCAAGCCATAACATACCCACCAGGGCTGAATTTCTACTCGCCACTGCACGCCATAACATACACACCAGGGCTGAATTTCTACTCCCCACTGCACGCCATAACATACCCACCAGGGCTGAATTTCTACTCGCCACTGCAAGCCATAACATACCCACCAGGGCTGAATTTCTACTCGCCACTGCACGCCATAACATTCCCACCAAGGCTGAATTTCTACTCGCCACTGCACGCCATAACATTCCCACCAAGGCTGAATTTCTACTCGCCACTGCAAGCCATAACATACCCACCAGGGCTGAATTTCTACTCGCCAGGGCTAAATTTTCACTCGCCATTGGCTAGTGGCGAGTGGAAATTTTGAGCCCTGTCTTAGTGCATAGGCTCCATAGAATAACACAGGAATTGGAGATGTGATATCACTGGAGAAGTCATCTCCATGTTATCTCCTCTTTATCACTCCTTAGTGCATAACCCCCGCCATATTTAAGGGGTTCAAATTCCCATTCAAATCAATGCAAGAATGCCACCCGCAGGGAAGATGTCGACTCCAGTGAAAGTAAGCATTATTTTATGCAAGAGGATTGGGTTGGGGGAAGGAAGGGAAGGTAGCTGGCAGCCCTCATATTTTTTTCTAAGGGGGAAAACAAGGGTGCGTATTATACATAGGCACTCTTGTTTTCCCCAAAATCTTGGGTATAATATACACCTGCGTATTATACCTGAGATTTTACAGTAACTTAGCTAATTTTTTGACAGCTCTAATATAGTAATGAGCCCCTTGATTGCTAGATAAAGCAGTGTATTGGGCACATTTTAGCATTCAGTGGGTTAAAGGGATAATAGTACTTCATTGTATCTTTATTTTATTTTGTAGGCATTAAAAAAACATGAAGAACGATATAAGTCTTATCTCTCAAACCTTTATGGTTTGAGAGATATTCACAAGCAAAGTTTCCCCCTCCCGCCCCTTTTACCTAGTGTAAGCCATCTCTTCTCAGATGTGGAATCCAGTCCATAGACCAGACAGATAACAGCAGGGGACAATCTTCTTCCTATGAGAACAATGAAAGCCCTGCCCCCCTTGACAAGTTTTTCAGGTTTTTCCCTTATCTTAATTGAAGATTGTCCCTCTCTGCAATCTACCTGGGCACCTCCCTTCTGATCTGGCTGAACAGTGTTACATCAGTAAAAGGGGCGGGAGGGGGATACTTTATCATTGAATTACTCTTGAACTATAACTCTGACAGAATTGAAATAACACTCTCCAAAGTCCAAATACCATGATGATTAATTAGAGCTGCTTTTATTATGAAACATTACTATCCCTTTAAAGAACATCTACATTTGGAGATGTATTTTCAAACACTATGGGATTTATGCAGAAAAGAAAAGAGATGCAATTGTAGGGCACAGGAACATTACCATACGGGACAGTAAACAGTCCCAAAAACTGAAACTGTTTTAACTCATTAACCCTTTGAGTGCCAGAGGGATGTGCAACGCATTGCAAAGCAATGCGTTGCACATCCCTCTGGTACTCAAAGGGTTAAGCACCAGAGGAGTTAGATCATTATGGCAGATACTTATCGAGGGGAGAAATTCACCATTATACACATAGGTTCACTTTTAAAATGTCGCATTTAAAACATTATTAAAGGGATAGTAATACTTCATTTTATCTTTATTTTATTTTGTGGGCATTAAAAAAACATGAAGAACGATATAAGTCTTATCTCTCAAACCTTTATGGTTTAAGAGATATTCACAAGCAAATATCCTTGTTCAGCCAGATCAGAAGGGAGGTGCCCAGGTAGACTGCAGAGAGGGACAATCTTCAATTAAGATAAGGGAAAAAGCTGAAAAACTTGTCAAGGGGGGCATGGCTTTCATTGTTCTCATAGGAAGAAGATTGCCCCCTTCTGTTATCTGTCTGGTCTATGGACTGCATTCCACATCTGAGAAGAGATGGCTTACACTAGGTAAAAGGGGCGGGTGGGGATACTTTGCCTGTGAATATCTCTTAAACCATAAAGGTTTGAGAGATAAGACTTATATCATTTTTCATGTTTTTTTAATGCCTACAAAATAAAATAAAGTTAAAATGAAGTATTACTATCCCTTTAACCCCTTCGCGACAAAGGACGTACATGTACGTCCTCTGTGGCTGTCACTTAGTGACAGAGGACGTACATGTACGTCCAGGAAATCCGGATCCCCGCGCGGCTGCACGCCGTTCGGGGACTCCGGATTCTAATGGCAAAAAAAAAAGTTAGACGGGCGTTAAGTGACGGCCGCGTCTGCACGCGGCCGTCACTAAGGGGTTAAGCATGTCGTTGTGATGAGAAGGGAAACATGAGAATCTCGCCCTGCATAAAATGAAAGATTCTCAGGCCGTGACCTTAAACGGTACTTCAATTCAACCCGCAGCATTGCCTGCACATCTAAGGAACGACAAGCGACTTTGGACGTTACAATTGTTGCATGGTTAACCCTGGAATTAAGAAGGTTTAATACTGTCCATATGGAAAAAATAAATGAAATGAAGTAAATCCCGATTTATATGCTTTTAACCCTTTGAGTGCCAGATTGGTACTGAATGCATTGCTTTGCATTGCATTCTGTACCACTCTGGCACTCAACGGGTTAAAGTCTCCCCCTCCCGCCCCTTTTACAGACGTCAGCGCTCTACCTGACAGATCGAGATTCTGGTCATTTGACCGGAAGGCTCTTCAGCAGAGCCGAAATAGAGTTATCTACAAAGAAATACTTACTTAGAACAATATTCATATGAATAATATTAAACCTTCTTAAATCCAGGTATTACTATCCCTTTAATGCACAACATGACTGAGCTCTCTCCCCCAATATTCCCTCAAGGGAGCCACTCACCTCTGGAGTACAAGGATTTGGGTTACTCAAGAACAGAGTGTAGCTCGCTAAATCCTGTTGCAGGCTTCTGTCTGCTCACACACTGACAGGAAAAGACGGCACGCTCTCCCCACTGACAGCTCATTGCTCTGTGCCGATGGCGGCACTAACTTTACGGAGGACTAACAGAGATCTCCCAGGGATGGTCTTGCTCCAGGGTGACTGCGGTGTAAATGATTTTTTCCCTGTACTCCTTGCATTCATTTTACAGCTGGCTGGGAAACTCTGTAACGAACCAGTGAAGTTAGTGCCGTTGGCACAGCACAGTGAGCAGCCAGTGGGGAGGGCATGCCGTACTTGTCAGAGTGTGAGCAGACAGGAGCCTACAGCGGGATTTACAGAGCTACACTCTGTTCTTGAGTCACCCAAATCCTGGTTCTCCAGAGGTGAGCGGTGCACGTGAGGGAATATTGGGGGAGAGAGTCATGTTGTGCATTAAGTCATTCGGGCACTGAAATGAGTGCGACATGTGAATCTTGCCCTTTTGATGCGGGAGAGATTCTCATGTCGCCCTTGTCATCCCCGCGACATGGTTAATGCATCATTTACTTACTCACACTAGAGTGTGCAACATTTTAAAAGGATACCGAGTGCCAGAGAGGTATCCAACGCATTGCAAAGCAGTGAACAAAGACAAGGTCCTATCAGCAACTTTCATATTGTTACATTGTACCCTTATGCTTTTGTCACTGTTGATGATAAATGGATCCAGGTAGCTGAGTGGGAAGAATGTACAAATTTGCCAGTGGTCACACACACTCACTGGCATTAGCCTCTAATTCGAGTGGCTGCACTAAGAGTTATGTACTACCCTGTATGATCCGGTAAGCTTTCTGTCAGGGACAGTGAGAGAATGAATGGTGAAAAAAATGTTAAAATATGATAGTTGCTAACAGGACCTCAAACTCTACACACTGCATGTGTTATACTTAATCCTTTAAGGACCAGAGGGGTGTGCAGTTTATTGCTTCACAATGCGATGAGTGTTTTTCTGGTGCATAAATGGTTAAGTAGACCCGTGCACTCTGGCTGCTTCAGTTTGAAAAAACGGCCAGCAAATGTCATGTCCGCCTCCATGGGCACGGCATTCAGGGCTGATTGGAGATGTTATCTCCTGAACAAAGGCACAAGGGAAAAATTCATAGTGGCCATTAGTGTATTCTGGCCATAGTAAGGCAAGTTTTATGATAAGGTGTTCGTTATCCTTTAACCCCTTAAGGACCAGCCAGCCAGCACTTAAGGACCATGGACCCTTTTTTTTTTGGCAATCCTGTTCAAGGCTCCCCGAATGGCTCTGAAAGCCATGACGGTCCTGGCAGGTCATGGATCCTTACGGCTCGCCAACCCATGACGTGCCAGGACCGTCATGGGTCCTTAATGGGTTAACAATTCCTAAAGTTGAACGATTGGGAGGTGCTAACATCTGGATCCTGAATCTCTGGAAATGTCAATACAAAGGCAGGGATTTTTTTACAGTAAGGGTGGTAAAGCTATGGCATTCTTTACCTCAGGATGCTCTGCTTGCAGATACCTATCTAGCACAGAACAATATTGAGAATTATGACAGATGGCTTCAGTGCAGACAGGTTGTTGATCCAGGGAAATATCTGACTGCCATTTGAGGCTTCATTGGAAATGGATTCAGAGGGCTTTTTTTTTTTTTTGTCTTCCTCTTTATCAACAGGGACGTTTTGGCATGGGCTGGACTTGATGGATGTATGTGTTTTTCCACCCTTCTCAATTTTGTTACTATGTTATGTTACATGTTATACAACCAATGACAACGGGATGGTATCTTATTATGGATGAAACATTTGTGGAATTGATCCAAGAAATAGGCGCACCTGCAAGAGATTACTAACAATGTCTTACATTTTATTATCAAATAGTATTCATAGCTTTAGTGTCTCTCTCCAAGATTCTCCCCAAAAAAACTGGCTACATATTTCCAAATTCTTGGACAAAACAATATCAAATGTATAAAAAAAAATCATCTCGGATGATTGTGTACAAAAATGGTTGGAGCAACTCCAGATGGCTGCACGATCAGATTAAATGACTTGCCAGATGTTTTTTTTAAATAATTCATTTAAAATGGTTATCCCTGAGCTTTAAGAAAACATTTGTAACCAACAGATTTCAATGAAAACAAATGGTTAATTTGTTGGAAAAATAATTAAAGGGATAGTAATGTTTCACAAAAAAAGCTCAAATTAATCTTCATATTATTTGGGCTGTGGAGATTATTTCAATACTGTCAGAGTTGTAGTACAAGAGTAATTGAATGATAAAGTATTCCCTTCCCACCCCTTTTACCTAGTGTAAGCCTCCTCCCCTCAGATGAGGAATCTGGTCCTGGGACCACACGGATCACAGCAAGGGACAATCTTCTTACTGTGAACATAAGGAAAACCCTGCCCCCTTGACAGGTTTTTCTTATGCTCACTGAAGAATGTCCCTCTCTGTGATCCATCCGGACAGTCTTGCTACTCTGAGACCAGATTCCACATCTGAGAGGAGGTGGCTTACACTAGGTAAAAGGGGAGGGAGGGGGGTACTTTATCATTCAATTACTCTTGAACTATAACTCTGACAGTATTGAAATAACACTCTCTATGGCCCAAATACTATGAAGATTAACTGGAATTGCTGTTTTTGTGAAACATTATATCCCTTTAAAAAATGTCCATATCTTGGTTGCATAATTGTGCACAACCTTCAACTGATACTTTTTGGAAGCGCCTTTTGCTTTGATTACAGCAGTAATTCTGCTTGGATAGGTCTCTGTCAATCTAGCACACCTGAGTTTTGCAATTTTATCTCAGTCTTGGTAGAAGAGTTTAAGCTCAGTTAAATTGAGAGGGGATCTCCTGTGTACAATCCTCTTTAGGTCAGTCCACCTATTTTCTATAGTATTGAGGTCCAGGCCCTGACTTGGCCATTCCAAGACACTGATCTTCATTTTTATAAGCCATTCCTTGGTTGATCTGGCAGTGTGCTTAAAGTGATAGTAATGTTTCCCAGAAAAGCAGCTCCAATTAATCTTCACAGTATTTGGGCCATGAAGAGTGTTATTTCACTACTGTCAGAGTTGTAGTACAAGAGTAATTGAACGATAAAATATCCCCCTCCCGCCCCTTTTACCTAGTGTAAGTCACCTCCAGTCAGATGTGGAATCTGGTCTCTTGACCGGACAGGTCTCCGCAAGGGACAATCTTCTTACTGTGAGCATAAGGAAAACCCTGCCTCATTGACAGGTTTGTTCTTATGATCACTGAAGATTGTCTCTCTCTGCAATCCATCCGGACAGTATTGCTGTTCTGAGGTGAGCAGTGTTACATCAGTAAAAGGGGCGGTAGGGGGATACTTTATCATTCAATTACTCTTGTACTACAGCTCTGACAGTATTGAAATAACACTCTCCACGGCCCAAATACTATGATGATTAATTAGAGCTGGTTTTATTGTGAAACATTACTATCCCTTTAAGATCACTGTCGCGTTGAAAAGTGAAATTCTTCATTAACATCAGCTTTCTGGAAGAGAACAGCAGGTTTTGCACCAAAATATCTTGATATTAGGAGCTATTAATTTTCCCCTTTATCCTGACCAGAGCCCCTGATGCCCCTGAACAGAAGCAACCCATAGCATGATGCTGCACCCACCATGCTTGATAGTAGGTATTGCTTTCTTTGGGTGATGAGATGTGTTGGTTTTGCGTCAAATATATCTTTTGGAATTAAAGCCAAAATGTTCTACCTTGGTTGTATCAGACCATAAAACATTTTCCCACATGGTTTTGAGAGACTGAATGTGTCGTCTTGCAAAATCTATACAGGCTTGGATGTACTTTTTTGTGAGGAATGGCTTCTGTATTGCCACCCTACCCCACAGCCCAGACTTGTGGAGAATACACAACATTTTGGAGGGAAGTCCTGATCTTTGCAATGTCCTGGTGATGCCATAGTTTATCCACTTCTTAAAGGAACAGTAAACTTTTTTTATGAAAACACATATTTTATAGAGCTTTTCCTGCTGAATAAAACAAGGTCACTCCCACTGCTGTCAGATGTTTTATTCAAAATTTATAGCAGTTCAAATAATCAGGAAGTGAATTTACTGTGTTTACTTCCTGATAGTTCTAAATGACAGGAAGTGAATTTACTGTGTTTACTTCCTGATAGTTCTAATTGACAGGAAGTGACAGGCAGTTTCTATCACATTCTATGGAGAACTGAATGTCTCTGACTTTTCTGACTTTCCTCTCCATTAGAATCTAACAGGAAAAACTAATTAGAATTTGACCACTAGAGGGCACTGCTAATGTAAAAAACATGGGTTTAAACTGTAATAACTCTGGAAATATAAATCTCTCGGCAGTGGGAGTACCCTTATTTTACTCAGTAGGAAAATCCCTACAGTATATATTTTTTCATAAATAAAAAGTTTACTGCTCCTTTAACGATGATCTTCACCGTGTTCCATGGTATATGTAATGCCTTCCAAATTCTTTTATATTCCTTTCCTGATATGTAATGCACCTGTCCCGTAGATCGTTCTTTAGCTTCTACTGGACCATGGATACCTCTGATGTATGCACCCAAGAAACCGTCACGGAAATCCTACAGGGACAGCTGTTTTTATTTAGGGCTAATCAAAATCACTTCACTTGATGTCAGCCGTAGGCAAATTATCTTTGTTACATGGTTTGGAAAATGATTATATCTGAACACAGCTAGAAATCCCATTGTAAAGGGTACGCACACATGCAGCCTCGGCACTGAAAGTTTTTATTAACCTGCGCTCCTACACTTAGATTAGATATGTGCTCTGTCAGATGTCAGATGCATCACAAAAAAAAAACAAAAAACTGATGTCTCCGAAGACTACATACAAAAATGGTGGAGCATTTTCATATGGCTGCCAAATCAAAGGAAACATCTTTTTTTTTAATCACATCGTAAAGAAAGAATTCACATAAAAAGGTTCTCCTTGTGTTCTTAAAAGAAAAAATGTAAAAAATTTAGAAAATGTATATATATGAACAGGTATTAGTAGTGGCACACAAAGAAAATCAAAGGAAGGTTCATGTAGGGTCTGAAAATGTACTGGAGAGATGACTCATTAAACATTATCTTGGTTGCTGCATTTATGCTTGTGTGCTGTCTCAAGCTAGAGATTTTGGCTAAGTACATTTTATATACTGTGATTATAAAAACACAAAAAAAACCTAATTATACCAATAGGTGTTTGTTGAATTTTCATTTCAATCCAAGAACTAAACCTAAGTAGCCTGAAGAATAAGGTTGTTACATTTAGTCTCTATTTCTTGTACTGTCGTAGAGAGATATGATGCTGCATCACGTATCACAATAAGGAATTCTTTGCCCAAGGATGTGGTAATGGCAGATATAATGGGCGCATTTAAGAGAAGATTAAAGGCATTTATAGCAGAAGGAAACATACAGGGTTTTACTGTGTATTAGTAGGTAAAATAAGAAGTTCTGGGAAACAGCATAATACCCATTTAGGAGTCGGGAAGGCATTTATAATGCTCATTTCCTTGGTTATACTGTGGCAGGGGTTGAACTTGATGGCCTTGTGTCTTTTTCAACCTAAATTACTGCAAGGCTCACTGGTATGGCACTAAAAACAAAATTAAACAAACAGTAGGCAAGAAGCTAGAGGGTGCCACCAGGGAGAGCAGTTGGCTACCGCACACCACTATCTATTCAGGCTGTGCTATGGTTGAGGTGCTGACCACAAGGCTCGTTCAGTGCTGACAGGTTGAGCCAGCCCGCACTCAGGATAGCTCACATGGGAGTAGCAACATAAAGAATAGACACTTGTGTTAGGAGAACACAAAACAGCACAAACAATAGAGTGGATACCCCATACCCCTCAGTATGGGGGTAACTACCTTTATGAACTGTGCTGCGGCCGAGGCCGGGTTAAAGGTGCTAGCCACAAGGCTAGTTCAGTGTCAAATGGTTGAGTCAGCCTACACCCAGGATAGCTCCTATAGGAGTTGCTATACCTAACAGAGGACCATACAGTATAATATATATGTATAAGATGAATACCAGCAGTTATACCTGTGGTAACCACCAGATGGTGAGAATGGGAATCCTCTATGAGAGGAGAATAACCAAGGCACAGATGAAATATGCTGACTGCAGAGCGATCAGTGGAAGTCTGCAGTGGGCAGTGGAAGTCTGCAGTGGGCAATGGAAGTCTGCAGTGGGCAGTGGAAGAGCCAAGCAAGCAGGAATGGGGAGGAGGCAAGGTACAGAATCGGAAGGCTGTAGAGGAGTCAGTGGAGGGATGAGATCATCACCGGGAAACACCAAACAGTAGAAGACAACAGGGTATAATACAAGGGTGAACCAGCAGAATCAGGAACCCGACTCATCCTGGAAATGCTAAGATTGCACGTCAGCACAGGAAGGCTGCCACTTAATAAAGGCACCGGAAAAATGCAAAACCCAGGTAGGGAATAAGGGACCCAGCGGACACTGTGGGTGAGAATGCGGAGCCCGGCACAGTAAAATGCAGAAAAGGAGTAAAGGTGACGAGCAGACTGTGGGCAGGGAAATGCGGACACTGACACTATGAGGTTTCCTCATCCTACACTCACCATGTAACGTTTCCTCATCCTACACTTACTATGTAACTATGTAATGTTTCCTCATCCTACACTTACTATGTAATGTTTCCTCATTCTACACTTACTATGTAACGTTTCCTCATCCTACACTAACCATGTAACGTTTCCTCATTGTACACTTACTATCTAACTATGTAACGTTTCCTCATTCTACACTTACTATGTAATGTTTCCTCATCCTACACTCGCCATGTAATGTTTCCTCATTCTACACTAACCATGTAACGTTTCCTCATTCTACACTTACTATGTAACTATGTAATGTTTCCTCATTCTACACTTACTATGTAACGTTTCTTCATTCTACACTTACTATGTAACTATGTAATGTTTCCTCATTCTACACTTACTATGTAACGTTTCTTCATTCTACACTTACTATGTAACTATGTAATGATTCCTCATTCTCCACTTACTATGTAACTATGTAATGTTTCCTCATTCTACACTCACCATGTAACATTTCCTCATTCTACACTTACTATGTAACTATGTAATGTTTACTCATTCTACACTTACTATGTAATGTTTCCACATTCTACACTTACTATGTAACTATGTAACGTTTCCTCATTCTACACTTACTATGTAACGTTTCAACATTCTACACTTACTATGTAATGTTTCCTCATTCTACACTTACTATGTAACGTTTCCTCATCCTACACTCACCATGTAATGTTTCCTCATTCTACACTAACCATGTAACGTTTCCACATTCTACACTCACTATGTAACTATGTAACGTTTCCTCATTCTACACTTACTATGTAACGTTTCTTCATTCTACACTTACAATGTAACTATGTAATGTATCCTCATTCTCCACTTACTATGTAACTATGTAACGTTTCCTCATTCTACACTTACTATGTAACTATGTAATGTTTCCTTATTCTACACTTACTATGTAACTATGTAATGTTTCCTCATTCTACACTTACTATGTAACGTTTCTTCATTCTACACTTACTATGTAACTATGTAACGTTTCCTCATTCTACACTTACTATGTAACTATGTAATGTTTCCTCATTCTACACTTACTATGTAACGTTTCTTCATTCTACACTTACTATGTAACTATGTAATGTTTCCTCATTCTACATTTACTATGTAACGTTTCTTCATTCTACACTTACTATGTAACTATGTAACGTTTCTTCATTCTACACTTACAATGTAACTATGTAATGTTTCCTCATGCTCCACTTACTATGTAATGTTTCCACATTCTACACTTACTATGTAACTATGTAATGTTTCCTTATTCTACAGTTACTATGTAATGTTTCCTTATTCTACACTTACTATGTAACTATGTAACATTTCCTCATTCTACACTTACTATGTAATGTTTCCTCATTCTACACTCACTATGTAACTATGTAACATTTCCTCATTCTACACTTACTATGTAATGTTTCCTTATTCTACACTCACTATGTAACTATGTAACGTTTCCTCATTCTACACTTACTATGTAATGTTTCCTCATTCTACACTTAGTATGTAATGTTTCCTTATTCTACACTTACTATGTAACTATGTAACGTTTCCTCATTCTACACTTACTATGTAATGTTTCCTCATTCTACACTCACTATGTAACTATGTAACATTTCCTCATTCTACACTTACTATGTAATGTTTCCTCTTTCTACACTCACTGTGTAACTATGTAACGTTTCCTCATTCTACACTTACTATGTAACGTTTCCACATTCTACACTTACTATGTAACTATGCAATGTTTCCTCTTTCTACAATTACTATGTAACTATGTAACGTTTCCTCATTCTACACTTACTATGTAACATTTCCACATTCTACACTTACTATGTAACTATGTAATGTTTCCTCATTCTACACTTACTATGTAATGTTTCCACATTCTACACTCACTATGTAACTATGTAACGTTTCCTCATTCTACACTAACCATGTAATGTTTCCTCATCCTACACTCGCCATGTAATGTTTCCTCATTCTACACTAACTATATAACGTTTCCTCATTCTACACTAACCATGTAACGTTTCCTCATTCTACACTTACTATGTAACTATGTAACGTTTCCTCATTCTACACTTACTATGTAACTATGTAACGTTTCCTCATTCTACACTTACTATGTAACTATGTAATGTTTCCTCATTCTACACTTACTATGTAACGTTTCTTCATTCTACACTCACTATGTAACTATGTAATGTTTCCTCATTCTACACTTACTATGTAACGTTTCTTCATTCTACACTTACAATGTAACTATGTAATGTTTCCTCATTCTACACTTACTATGTAACTATGTAATGTTTCCTCATTCTACACTTACTATGTAACGTTTCCACATTCTACACTTACTATGTAACTATGTAACGTTTCCTCATTCTACACTTACTATGTAACTATGTAATGTTTCCTTATTCTACACTTACTATGTAATGTTTCCTTATTCTACACTTACTATGTAACTATGTAATGTTTCCTCATTCTACACTTACTATGTAATGTTTCCTCATTCTACACTTACTATGTAACTATGTAACGTTTCCTCATTCTACACTTACTATGTAATGTTTCCTCTTTCTACACTCACTATGTAACTATGTAACTTTTCCTCATTCTACACTTACTATGTAATGTTTCCACATTCTACACTTACTATGTAACTATGTAATGTTTCCTCTTTCTACAAATTCTATGTAACTATGTAGCGTTTCCTCATTCTACACTTACTATGTAACGTTTCCACATCCTACACTTACTATGTAACTATGTAATGTTTCCACATTCTACACTTACTATGTAACTATGCAACATTTCCTCATTCTACACTTACTATGTAACTATGTAACGTTTCCTCATTCTACACTTACTATGTAACTATGTAACGTTTCCTCATTCTACACTTACTATGTAACTATGTAACGTTTCCTCATTCTACACTTACTATGTAATGTTTCCTCATTCTAAACTTACTATGTAACTATGTAATGGTTCCTCTTTCTACACTGACTATGTAACGTTTCCTCATTCTGCACTCACTATGTAACTATGTAACGTTTCCTCATTCTACACTTACTATGTAATGTTTCCTCATTCTAAACTTACTATGTAACTATGTAATGGTTCCTCTTTCTACACTGACTATGTAACATTTCCTCATTCTACACTTACTATGTAACTATGTAATGTTTCCTCATTCTACACTTACTATGTAACGTTTCCTCATTCTACACTTACTATGTAACTATGTAAAGTTTCCTCATCCTACACTTACTATGTAACTATGTAACGTTTCCTCATTCTACACTTACTATGTAATGTTTCCTCATTCTACACTTACTATGTAACGTTTCCTCATTCTACACTTACTATGTAATGTTTCCTCATTCTACACTTACTATGTAACGTTTCCTCATCCTACACTTTAACTGAAGTTGCTCCCCTGCACAATGTGATACACATCCCTCTTTAAAGGATTAAATAAAGTTAGAAATAAATAATAAAGATTTCATGCAATTGGAAGTAAAAACACAAAGTTATTATTGCTTTAAATCTAACTCTATTAATAGTTAAGTGCTGCTACTCCCACTTCAATATGAGTAATCCCAACAACTGATAAAGAGTAATTTACTAGCATGTGATGTGTAGGTGATTAGATTTAAATACCGGCTGTTGGCTTGATCCTCTGATGGAGCCTGATGCTTTAAAGTGCACATGTCCCCTCAATGTAAGTTTAGTTGATGTTAACCTCTTAACAACCCTTGACATGCCAGGACCGTCACTCCTGGTCTGACACTTCATGGAATTCTGGGGTTACCGCGTGGCTGCACTGCTCGGCAACCCCGAAATCCAGTGGAGTAAAAAAAAAAAAAATGCCCCGTGGTGCTTAATGGCCGGCCACGCACTGCATCGGCAGGTCGTTAAGGGGTTATAGAGAATTAATTACTGCCAATTTGTTTTAGTCATTTGATGTACATTGTTTTGAGCAAAGAACCTTAATTTGTTGCTGGCACAGTGTGGCATTTTATGCTAATTAGTTTATGTGCTGGCCCAATATTACCACACATTGCCCTATGCATTAACCCTTTGTGTGCTTTGCAATGTGTTGTGTAACCTGTGGCACTCAAAGGGTTAATCTAGGCAGAGCACACACATTGGGGGGGATTTCTAATAGCACAGAAAGTTGTAAGTGCGACCATAAACATAAGTAATTAGCGTACTGCAGGGATTACACATAAAGGGCCGCACTGGGCCACCAAACCAGGGGAATAACTAGTACCTAATGGTACAAAATCTGAGGATGGCCCTCACCCACACACATGGGTCTGCAGCATGTCTGAATAACACACACTGACAAAGACCTTTGAAATGTTGTGGTCACTTATCTGGTGCTCCAGGGGTTAATAAAGAAAAGGGAACAAGCTTACTGATGCTATTCTTATCTTACTGGTTAGCAGCTTGTGTTTGTGGTGATGTCAGCGGCGGACAGACAAGATTGTGGTAACATGATAATGCACATTCAATGGGGCCCTTCTGTATGCCAGGCCCCCTTCACAACTGCACCCTCTGCACCCCCTCCTGTACCTATGTCCCTGACCAAAACATAAAAGTTATTTTTCCTAAAACTACTACTGGTAATAGTGGTAGTAATGGTAGTAGTAGTTACAGTAGTAGTAGTAGTAACAGCAGTAGTAGTTATAGTAGTATTGGAAGTAGTAATAATAGTATTAGTAGTAATATTACTCATCATAGTAGTTACAGTAGTAGTAGTTATAATAATATTGGCAGTAATAGTAGTTATAGTAGTGTTGGTAGTAGTAGTAGTTATGGCAGTATTGGTAGTAGTAGTAATAGTAGCATTGGTAGTAGTAGTAATAGTATTAGTAGTACTAGTAGTAGTCATAGCTACAGTAGTAGTAGCAGTCATAGTAATATTGGTAGAAGTAATAGTAGTATTAGTAATACTAGTAGTAGTCATAGTAGTTACAGTAGTGGTAGCAGTAATTATAGTAATACTGGTTGTAGTATTAGTAGTACTAGTAGTAGTCATAATAGTTACAGTAGTAGTAGTAGTAGTAGTAGTAGTAGTAATAGTTATAATAATATTGGTAGTAGTAGAAGTTATAGTAGTGTTGGTAGTAGTAGTTATATCAGTATTGGTAGTAGTAGTAATAGTAGCATTGGTAGTAGTAGTAATAGTATTAGTAGTACTAGTATAGTCAGAGCTACAGTAGTAGTAGCAGTCATAGTAATATTGGTAGTAGTAATAGTAGTATTAGTAATACTAGTAGTAGTCATAGTAGTTACAGTAGTGGTAGCAGTAATTATATAATATTGTTAGTAGTATTAGTAGTACTAGTAGTAGTTACAGTAGTAGTCAGGGCTCAAAATTTTCACTCGCCACTAGCCAATGGCGAGTGAAAATTTAGCCCTGGCGAGTAGAAATTCAGCCCTGGTGGGTATGTTATTGTCTTGCAGTGGTGAGTAACTTTTAAGGTCTGGCTAGTAGCAAAGGACTTCAAATTTTAAGCCCTGGTAGTAGTTATAGTAGAATTGGTAGCAGTATTAGTAGTAGTCATAGTAGTTACAGTAGTGGTAGCAGTAATTATATAATATTGGTAGTAGTATTAGTAGTACTAGTAGTAGTTACAGTAGTAGTAGTTATAGTAGAATTGGTAGCAGTATTAGTAGTAGTCATAGCAGTTACAGTAGTAGTAGTTATAGTAGTATTGGTAGTAGTAGTAGTAGTATTTGTTGTAGTAGCAATAGATTTTTTTATTTGTAAAGCTCTATATAACATCCCTATGAGCTGTACAAAAGGAGGGGTACAAATAAACTGACATTGAGGGTTGCCACCTTTTACTCTTGCCGAAACTGAACAGAGCAGAGCTATACGCCACATTTTTGGTGGTCAATAGCTATCTTTATTACTATTTCCAATAGGAATCTTAGGTAATACCTAGCAGGTCAGCCTTAAGCAAGTAACGCATTTGAAACCGCTCATTCAAATCAGCAAGCAGCTGCACAAGCAACCAATTTTAATCATTAGTGCCCTGGTGACAGACATGTGCTCTAACCAACGGGCACACAAGAGCTTGAAACTAATTCTGTTCGGAGTTCAAAACCTCTGAAACCACGGTAGCGTTGACAAAACTGGACAGGGGGCCCAAAACAGGGATGTCCTGTTCAAAACCGGACAGCTGTAAACCCTGGTGACTTTCATAAACAGGAAGATTCAAGTCGAAGGAGACCTCTCAAATGGCTAATTCTCTATATATAAAAAAAAAACCTAAAAACTTGCCTTAGGAACACAGGTCCTCTTTAAGGGCAGCAAGAGGACTGGATGGGTTCCTCTCCAATTAAGATAGATTCCTAGTTGTAATTTTTCCCTTTAATAAAGACAGTTTTACGTTTTTGCTTCCTCAGTCATAATACATTTCTAGAAATATCTTAAAGGGATAGTAATACTTCTAAAAAGGTGCAGCTCTGAATCCAAAAGGATCCCCCTCCCGCTCCTTTTCCCCTGTGTCACTCTGCTGCTCAGTCTGGACCAGATGGAGAGCGGTGAGGGACAGTCATCAATAAGCCAAAGGAAAATCCTGCCCTCCTTCATCATTGAAGACTGTCCCTCGCTATGCGCTGTCCGGTCCCACAACTGGATTCCACAACTGATGTGAGGCATCCAGAATGGGCAGGAGGGGGATCCTTTCTCATTCAATTCTGTTGAACTACAAGCCTGTTAGTATTGAAATATAGTGCTACATGGTACAAATACAATAAAGAAGGCTCGGAGCTATACTTTATTATAGGTATTACTATCCCTTTAACCCTTTAAGGACCAGCGGTCCTGGGATGTTTCCGTCCCATAAGGACCGCTTTGATCTTTCCCGACCGCTTTAGGGCCTAAAAGAGATCGCTCCAGTCTTGGAGTGGTCAATTTTAGGCCCCGTTTTTACTTACAGCGCTCCCAGTGGAGCACTGTAAGTAAAAAGTATGTGACGTACTATGACCATCATCGGTCCTTAAGTATTTAAGGACTGTGACGGCCAAAGTATGTCACGTAGTCCTTAAGGGTTTAAGCCTGTTCACAATTTAAATGTGAATTCCAGATAGCCTTAGGTACTAAGATTTAATAATCTTTCTGTTCAGCCCTTACCCTTCTAACACCTTTATCTTTTTGTATTTCATTGTTATAGTAATGATAGGTGATACTGCTTCTCAATGGGAGGAGATAATAGCATCCAGTTTTCTTTTCCTTCACAGATATTTACATTAGAACCTAACAATTATTATATTTCCTCTGTGAATAATTGGGTTATAAGTAGGGGTAGAACATGATACTTATTAAGTATCATCGCTGGGTTTATTGTCCAGAACAACCATTATGGAGTTACTGTATCTAACAAGGCTGTTGGTAATCACGCTTTTTTCCACAAGAGCCCGACTGAGAAAATAAGGAATTGTGAGACAAGCACGTTTAAAGGGATAGTAATACTTCGTTTTAACTTTATTTTATTTTGTAGGCATTAAAAAAACATGAAGAATGATATAAGTCTTATCTCTCAAACCTTTATGGTTTAAGAGATATTCACAAGCAAAGTTTCCCCCTCCAGCCCCTTTTTCCTAGTGTAAGCCATCTCTTCTCAGATGTGAATCTGGTTGTAAGACCAGACAGATAACAGAAGGGGACAATCTTCTTCCTATGAGAACAATGAAAGCACTGCCTCCCTTGACAAGTTTTTCAGCTTTTTCCCTTATCTTAATTGAAGATTGTCCCTCTCTGCAGTCTACCTGGGCACCTCCCTTCTGATCTAGCTGACCGGGGGGGATACTTTGCTTGTGAATATCTCTTAAACCATAAAGGTTTGAGAGATAAGACATATCGTTCTTCATGTTTTTTTAATGCCTACAAAATAAAATAAAAATAAAATGAAGTATTACTATCCCTTTAAATAAAATAATGGGGGAAAAAGTGGAGATAAAACTTTAGAATATCTTGGGTGATTTTGAAAGTGCTTTCAAAGTCACTGTCTTTTTGTTAGTCATTCTTCATTTAAAACAAAATTTTAACAGATATTTAACTTTATTTAATTATCTGTTTATGCAAATTAGCCAGTAAGGACTGGCACAGAGTGATGTGTCTGATACTAACATTCCACTCTCCCTCCCAGCTGCTACTTCCTACAAGACAGATGCTAATGTTCATACAGTGATGGAATGTAAGAATACATGTGATAGGCATAAGGGTATTCTGAATGAAAGGCAAGACCAAATAAGGTTTGAGATTTTTACAGTAGGAAAATGGTCAGACTAGATGGGCCGAATGGTTCTTATCAGAGTTTCCGCCCAGAAATCGCTAAAACAGACTTATCTGGCAGACGAAGTGTTAATCAGCAGAGGAGAGAAGGAGATTCCAAGTCCTGCATAGGATACTCTTTCTGGAAATAGCACAAAATGGCTACCGCGGCAGGAGCCAATCAGAAACGAGCGTGCGAAGCAAGCGCTCATGGGAAATATAGTTTTCCCAGAAAAAGTACCCCAACAGTGCCCAAAGCCCCTTGAGCCCCCCAACACACCAGAAACATGAACCGGATGATAGAGCAAGGGCAGACAAGTAAAATTAGCCATCTCTGAAGTTGCTAGGTTAAGAGGTTGCAGAGATATGTCCCAAACAGTACAGTCCCATAGAAGTGAATGGAGCAATGGTGTCTATGCGGTAAAGCGCGCCTAATTCAAATTTTACAAAATTGAAACAGTAAAACTAAAAATGCATGAAACATCACCAGAACATGTTAGGATACCCAAGAAACACTCAACCAGTAGGAAAAGTGTCAGAAAACCCCCCAAAAGATGCAAAAACAGCAGCTAAAGGGTTAAAGAACCACCTAATCCTGCTCCAAAACACCCAACAGACATACAGATAGACCCAATGAGTGCAGGAGTGTGCAATAGGAACTCCAAAGGAAAAACCCTGTGCGGAGGGGCACTGTGGGACATGTGGACCTCAGCACTCAAAGGGTTGCTCACCTTTCCTGCAGAGCTTCTGTCTTCAGACTACCATGTATCAAGAAGCAGCCTCAGTGGGCAACTCCTGAGGAAAGAACTTGAACCCAAGATTTCCCCCCCAGGGCTTAAGGTCCACAAAAAAGCACCTGGTTACTGAGCTAGCCACATCTAAGGGCATTGTCAGTTATGGTAATCCGCCTAATGGTGGTATTCCATATCTAACTGAAAAATAAAAACATTTCTAAAACTATAGCACTGTTCTCTTGTCTGTGTCTTCACCAAGGAACAAATCTTTCTGGAGCTGGTTGGCTAGCTGCAGCCAAGGAGGGAAGGTAGGCTCCACCCCCTGCATATAATTCTAGAATTGTTCCTGCCTACAAATAAAGGGGTAGATCGCCTACCCAAAGTTACCAGTAACCTGTATTGGATGACAGAGAAAAAAAGATGGTGGGTATATGCTACAAACCACCAAATATTGATAACAATGTTGAGGTCCAACTGCTATTGCAAATGAGGAAAGCTGCCCAGCTTAGGCATACTATAATTATGGGAGATTTTAATAATCCAGATATCAACTGGAAAAATGAGACCTGTCAGGATGCTAAGGGTAGCAGGTTTGTGATCATGCTTCGGGAAAACTACATGTCACAAATAGTGGAAGTGCCGACAAGAAATAACAATGTATTGAACTTAGTGATAACAAATAACGCAGAAATGGTTAAGATAAGAGAACATTTGGGAAACAGTGATCACAACATGGTTACATTTGAGATTAGTCTGGCAAAGCAAAACTGTATAGGTTCAACCAAAACTCTTAATTTTTTTTTAAAAAAGCTAACTTCAGATTGTTAAGGGATTCAATGCAACACATAGATACTTTAATTAAAGGCAAAAATACAGAGGAAAAATGGTCAGAATTCAAATTTAGGTTGTAGAAATGTACCCAACAGTATATACCAATGGGGAACAAATGCAAAAGAAGTAAGTCACAGCCAATGTGGTTAACTGCACATGTAAAGAAGGAAATGGCAAGGAAAAAAAACGCATTCAAATTATTTAAGTCTGAAGGAACTGAACAATCTTTCTTAACCCCTTAAGGACCGGGAAAATCTGAGGTGGATTTCACTTAAGGACCGGAGCAATTCTGACCTTTTTGACTATGTCTTTGTTCAACAGTGTTTTCCCTCTAAGTCTTTTATTCCACCCCCATAAATTATATACTGTTTTTTTAAGCACAAATAGGGCTTTCGTTTGATGCCATACTTATATGGAGAACCCCCATTTACTTTATTAAAATTAAAACAAAATGTAAAAAAAAACACCATTTTTGTTTTTTCCCTTGGGATCAGTTGGGCACAAAGGGTTAAATTTTTATGGCGACTGCATGAAAGGTATGACAGGTCAGTCATACCTACAAAATGTGCAGTTTAAAGTGGCAACTGTCCCCACCTTGGGTGAAAATCCCCATGTCCCTTTTTCACACCCTATTTTGACACTTTTTTGTCCGTGACATTTGCCGGTGTGTATAAGTGTATTACATGGCTTCTCATTAAACAATATTGGAAGTGTGATTGTTGTGATGTTTTTTTTTAAATAAAATATTTTTGTAAAAAAAAAAAGTGTGTTGTGTTTAAAAAAAAAAAAAAAAAGTCTCATTGCAGGTCAGAAATTGACCTGCATTTAGCAAGCCTCTGGCACCAGCAGGGAAGGGGTTAATACCCCCAGCTGCTGTATTTTCGTTTGCTACTAGGTGTCTCCTGTCTACTTCTGTCTCCCTTACTTTGATAGCAAGGGAGGCAGAGGCAGACGAGACACGCACAGACAGCATGCTTTCTGTGCTGCCTCTGTCTCTCACTATGCCGGTATATGTGATTGCTGCTACGGCGATCACATGAACCGGCACAAGCAAGAAGGGCTGAGACTGAACTCCCCAGTCTCAGAGTGCTCAGTCTCAGCCTGGCATTAATGATAGCAGTGTGCACGGAGGCACGATGCTATCATTTAAGCCATGATGGTCCTGGTACATCATTGGTCCTTTACACAAATCCAGCCATGACGTACCAGGACCGTCAAGGGTCCTTAAGGGGTTAAAATACAGGGGGTACAACAAAGATTGCAAAAAGGCAATTAGGGTAGAAAAAAATAGATAATGAAACTCGAATTGCAAGGGAAAGAAAGACTAATCCAAAAAAGTTTATCAACTATGTAAATTGCAAAAAACTTAAGAGGGAGTGCATTGGACCATTCAAAAATGAGATGGGTGAGTTGATTGGTGAGGATAAGGAAAAGGCTGATGTTTTAAAAACTTTCTTTGCATCAGTATATACAAGGGAGCAAGGAATGGTAGAAGAGCCTTCACAAGTAACAAATAAAGCAATAAAATTATCAGATATTGGGTTAACTCAAGAAGATGTCATGGGAAGACTGATCAAAATTAAGACTGACAAAGCACCGGGTCCTGACGGTTTACATGCAAGGGCTCTTCAGGAACTTAGTGCAGTGTTAGCAAAACCCCTATATTTACTCTTTAAAGATTCTCTCACCACAGGCTCAGTGCCACAAGACTGATGAAGAGCCAATGTAGTGCCTCTATTAAAGAAGGGAAGTAAAACAGAAGCTGGGAATTATAGACCTGTGAGTTTGACCTCTGTAGTGGGAAAACTGCTAGAAGGGATAATAAGGGGCTATATTCAGGATTACAACACAAAAAATAAGATCATTAGCATGAATCAACATGGTTTTATGAAGAATAGATCATGCCAAACTAATCATTTCAGCTTCTATGAGGAAGCAAGCAGCAACCTTGATAATGGCAAGGCAGTTGATAAAGTATATCTAGATTTTGCAAAGGCATTTGATATAGTGCCACACAGAAGGCTGGGGTATAAAATAAGGAAATTGGGACTAGGAGATAACCTCTGCAACTGGATATAAAACTGGTTGAAGGATAGGGAACAGTGTGTGGTTGTAGATGGAAAATTCTCCAATACAGTTAAAGTGGAGAGTGGAGTACCTCAGGGTTCAGTATTAGGTCCCCTGCTTTTTAACATGTTTATAAATGACCTGGAAATAGATAAAGAAAGCAAAATATCCATATCTGCAGATGACACTAAATTATGCAGGGTAATTAAATCAGAACAGGATAATTGCTCTCTACAGAGGGATTTACATAAAATGGCAGACTGAGCAAACAAATGGAATATGAAGTTTAATGTGGGAAAGTGTAAAGTCATGCATTTGAGAGGAAATAATCCCAATGCTAATTTTAAAGTTAATGGAATTATTCTAGGGGACTAATTGCTAGAGAAAGACCTGGGTATCCTTGTCAATGACAAACTTGGAAACAGTGACCAGTGTCAAACAGCAATAGCAAAGGCAAACAAAATCCTGTCTTGCATAAAAAGAGGTATTGAAGCAAGAGTGGATAACATTATTTTCCTGTTATACAAATCATTGGTAAGACCTCACCTTGAGTATGCAGTGCAATTTTGGTCAACAATTCTGAAAAAGGATATACTAGAACTAGAGAGGGTACAGAGAAGAGCAACAAAATGAATTAAGGGAATGGAGGACTTGACATATGAGGAACGACTAGACAAACTTGGTTTATTTACTCTAGAGAAAAGACGACTAAGAGGAGACCTTATCACATTGTACAAGTATATGAGAGGTCAATACAAGGATCTCTGTGGTGAGCTATTTATTCCAAGGCCTGATCAGGTGACCAGGAGACAACCCTTGAGATTAGAGGAAAGGAGGTTTAGACTTCAGCAGAGGAAGGGTTTTTTTACAGTAAGGTCTGTTAAATTGTGTAATTCCTTGCCCAAGGAGGTGGTTATGGCAGATACAATGGATACATTTAAGAGAAGATTAGATACATTTCTTTCAAAAGAGAACATACAGAGTTATATTGTTTTTTAGTAGGCAGATCAAGAAGGTCTGAAATAGACTTATTTGGTAGCAGGAAAGCTATAAAATTCTCAGTCATTGCAGTATGAGGCAAAGGTTGAACTTGATGGACTTGTGTCTTTATTCAACCTAATTTACTATGTAATGAGTTCAAAACTATTTTACTGTCTTGAAGCAGAGATCCAGGGAAGTTACTTCCTGAAAATTCACACTGACAGGAAGTGACTCAGCAGTTACTACCACATCCTATGTGGAACTGATGTCAGTGACTCAACTCTCCCATAGAATGCAACAAATTAACATCTGAAATCTGATTTTTAGAGGGCATTGCTAATGTTAAAAAAAAAAATAAATTAAACTGTGATAACTCTGGAAAGAAACATCCTGTCAGGGTTGGTTGGAGCGTAGGAACAGGGGCTGCTATCTCCATTTCGTGACCTTGGTCTGTAGGTAATGTACAGAGTAAATATGGAGAAAAACAGAGCCCACCTGGCTTGTCTGGGACATAGACGCGAGCTTCTTGTAAATACTCCAAATTCTTGTGGTCAGTGAACACAGTAACTGGATGGTTAGCTCCTTCCAGGAGGTGGTGCCATTCCTCCAATGCCATTTTAATAGCTAACAGTTCTCTGTCCCCAACGCTGTAATTGGTTTCTGCTAGGGATTGGAAAAGAAAGACACGGGATGAAGTGTTTCACTCTCTCATTCTCGTTGTGATAAGATGGCCCCTGCGGCTGTCTTGGAGGCATCAACTTCCACAAAGAATGGTCTTTTAGGATCCGGTAGTATAAGTATGGGGGTTGATGTGAACCTCCACTTAAGTTCATCAAAGGCCTGCTGTGCTTGAGGTGTCTAGGCAAAAAGAACGTGTTTCCTAGTTAGCTGGGTGATGGGAGTGATAATTTTAGAGAAACCATGGATGAATTTCCAGTAGAAATTTGAGAAACCCACAAACTGTTGTACGGTTTTGACAGAAGTCAGAACAGGCCAATCCAAGATAGCAGATACTATCTTAGGGTCCATCTTAATATTCCCAGGGTTTAATACAAATCCCAAAAATTCGACAGATGTTGTCTCAAATATACATTTCTCTAGTTTTGCATAAAGTCCATGTTGCTGTAGACGAGACAGGACGTGTTTCATATGATCCCGATGAGTTGTAAGTGATGGTGAGTAGACCAAGATGTCATCGAGACACACCACTACAAATATGTCCAACATATCCCGGAACACATTATTGAGGATATGTTGAAAGGTGGCAGGGGCATTACAGAGCCCGAACGGCATGACTTGATATTCGTAGTGGCCATACCGTGATTGAAGAGCCATCTTCCACTCATGTCCTTCTTTTACGCGTACCAAGTTATATGCTCCTCGCAAGTCCAGCTTGGTATATACAGTGTTTGCGCCTCTCTGGGTCAATCCATTAATTCTGAAATTAAAGGTAGTGGGTACTGTTCTTGATGGTAACCTTGTTAAGCTCTCTATAGTCCACACATGGGCGGAGACCCCCGTCCTTATTTCCAACAAAGAATAGGCCAGCCCTGGCAGGGGAAGTAGATGGTCTGATGAATCCATTCTTGAGGTTCTCCTCTATATGGTCTTTTAATGTGTTTAATTCAGGTTCTGAGAGAGGATCTATATGACCAAATGGTATGGGAGCCCCAGGAAGTAGGTCTATGGGACAGTCATAAGGACGGTGTGGGGGTAGTTTATTGGCTTCTTGTTTGCTGAAGACTTGACTATAAGCACAGTAGGGTATCGGTATTTCTGAAATCGCAGGTAGACAACGCTACTTTAGGCGGCCAGAAAGAGATAACCCAACCAGTTAGGATCCCAGTCAGGGCTGGATGGAGTCATATACAGAGAAACCACGCCGTTTAGAATCATGGGTGAGACAGAGAGAGACAGAGAGACCTGGCTGGAGTTGGCTATAAGGATAGATTGAAAGAAAGAGGGAGAGAGAGAGAGAGAGAGAGAGAGAGCCCTGGCTATAGGCAAAGAGTGAGACACCTGGCTATAGGCTTTGAGAGAGAGAGAGACCTGGCTATAGGAACAGAGAGAGAGGGGTAGAGAGAGAGAGAGACCTGGCTATAGGCAGAGAGAGAGAGATATATATCTTCTATAAGCATAGAGTGAGACTTGGCACAGATAAATAGCAAGAGAGAAAGAGACCTGGCTATAGGCAGAGAGAGAGAGACCTGGCTATAAGTATAGAGAGAGATAGAGAGAGAGAGACACCTGGCTATAGGCACACAGAGAGAAAGAGAAAGAGAGAGAGAGAGACATGGCTATAGGCAGAGAGAGAGAGAGACTTGGCCATAGGCATTGATAAAGACTTGGCCATAGTTATAGATAAATAGTGAAGAGTTGGCTATAGTATTGAAAGCCCCACCCATGATTCTAAAAGGCCTTGAATACATTATCAAGACAGTAAAATTTCCCCACTCATTTATACAGTACAGCAGAGTTTAACCCCTTAAGGACCAGCGGTCCCAGGGCGTGCCGTCCCTTAAGGACCACATAGGAATCTTTGACGTGCCGTCCCACGTGACTGATCACGTAAACTATTTTGCTAAATAAATGAATATACATTAATTCCAAGAGCATAATTTCCATTTAAATCAATGAGAATGTGGTGCACGACTTTTCTTTAGCCAATCAGCATCACTGACCTATCTCCCTGCCCTTTCCTAGCCCTGTCGATTAACCCTTTGAGTGCCAGAGCAATGTCCAAAAGCATAAAAAAGCAGTGCGATGGAGAACCCTCTGGCATGCAAAGGGTAAATCTCAGATTACTAGACTGAGATGCAGGTGCTGAGCCGTTCCTGCTATTTCCAGAAACAATGTTTAGCAGCTTTTAGTGGTAATGCGCCCGACTGTGGGATCCGTTTACAGCGCGTTCTTCTTAATACACTGCATTGCTACTAGTAAGGACTGGAGAAGGATTAATCCAATCAGATCTGGCCTGCTAATGGCACTCTGACATAAGTGTCGGATTAAAACATATGGGCACATACTTTACATTTTGGCTCTAGAGTTAATCGCCAAATAATTAAAAAAAAAAAAAATTAATTTCAACATTTGACGTTCATTAACACCTTGTATGCTAGAGAGGTCTTGGAGACATTTCTAGCATCCACAGAGTTAATACTCATCAGCACTGAATGCTCTGTGATATAATACAATGTTACACTATCTGTACAGCACTGAATGCTCTGTGTGATGTAATGCAATGTTACACTCTCCCTGCATCACTGAATGCTCTGTGTGATGTAATACAGTGTTACACTCTCCCTGCATCACTGAATGCTCTGTGTGATGTAATACAATGTTACACTATCTGTACAGCACTGAATGCTCTGTGTGATGTAATACAATGTTACACTATCTGTACAGCACTGAATGCTCTGTGTGATGTAATACAATGTTACACTCTCCCTACATCACTGATTGCTCTGTGTGATGTAATACAATGTTACACTCTCCCTGCATCACTGAATGCTCTGTGTGATGTAATACAATGTTACACTCTCCCTCCATCACTGAATGCTCTGTGTTATGTAATACAATGTTACACTATCCCTGCAGCACTGAATGCTCTGTGTGATGTAATACAATGTTACACTCTCCCTACATCACTGAATGCTCTGTGTGATGTAATACAATGTTACACTCTCCCTGTAGTACTGAATGCTCTGTGTGATGTAATACAATGTTACACTCTCCCTGTAGTACTGAATGCTCTGTGTGATGTAATACAATATTACACTCTCCCTGCATCACTGAATGCTCTGTGTGATGTAATACAATGTTACACTCTCCCTGCATCACTGAATGCTCTGTGTGATGTAATACAATGTTACACTATCTCTGCATCACTGAATGCTCTGTGTGATTTAATACAATGTTACAATCTCCCTGCAGCACTGAATGCTCTGTGTGATGTAATACAATGTTACACTCTCCCTGTAACACTGAATGCCCTGTATGATGTAATACAATGTTACACTCTCCCTGCATCACTGAATGTTCTGTGTGATGTAATACAATGTTACACTCTCCCTGCATCACTGAATGCTCTGTGTGATGTAATACAATGTTACAATCTCCCTGCATCACTGAATGCTCTGTGTGATGTAATACAATGTTACACTCTCCCTGTAACACTGAATGCCCTGTATGATGTAATACAATGTTACACTCTCCCTGCATCACTGAATGCTCTGTGTGATGTAATACAATGTTACAATCTCCCTGCAGCACTGAATGTTCTGTGTGATGTAATACAATGTTACACTATCTGTACATCACTGAATGCTCTGTGTGATGTAATACAATGTTACACTCTCCCTGCAGCACTGAATGCTCTGTGTGATGTAATACAATGTTACACTCTCCCTGCAGCACTGAATGCTCTGTGTGATGTAATACAATGTTACACTATCACTGCAGCACTGAATGCTCTGTGTGATGTAATAAAATGTTACACTCTCCCTACATCACTGAATGCTCTGTGTTATGTAATACAATGTTACACTATCCCTGCATCACTGAATGTTCTGTGTGATGTAATACAATGTTACACTCTCCCTGCATCACTGAATGTTCTGTGTGATGTAATACAATGTTACAATCTCCCTGCATCACTGAATGCTCTGTGTGATGTAATACAATGTTACACTCTCCCTGCATCACTGAATGCTCTGTGTGATGTAATACAATGTTACAATCTCCCTGCAGCACTGAATGTTCTGTGTGATGTAATACAATGTTACACTATCTGTACATCACTGAATGCTCTGTGTGATGTAATACAATGTTACACTCTCCCTGCAGGACTGAATGTTCTGTGTGATATAATACAATGTTACACTCTCCCTCCCGTACTGAATGCTCTATGTGACGTAATACAATGTTACAGTCTCCCTGCAGCACTGAATGCTCTGTGTGATGTAATACAATGTTACAGACTCCCTGCAGGACTGAATGTTCTGCGTGATATAATACAATGTTACACTCTCCCTGCTGCACTGAATGCTCTGTATGATGTAATACAATATTACACTCTCTGCAGCACTGAATGCTCTGTGTGATGTAATACAATGTTACACTATCCCTGCAGCACAGAATGCTCTGTGTGATGTAATACAATGTTACACTCTCCCAGTAGCACTGAATGCTCTATGTGATGTAATACAATGTTACACTCTCCCTGCAGCACTGAATGCTCTGTGTGATGTAATACAATGTTACACTCTCCCTGCAGCACTGAATGCTCTGTGTGATATAATACAATGTTACACTATCCCTGCAGCACTGAATGCTCTGTGTGATGTAATGCAATGTTACACTCTCCCTACAGTACTGAATGCTCTGTGTGATGTAATACAATGTTACACTGTCCCTGCAGCACTGAATGCTCTGTGTGATATAATACAATGTTACACTCTCCCTGCAGCACTGAATGCTCTGTGTGATGCAATACAATGTTACACTATCCCTGCAGCACTGAATGATCTGTGTGATGTAATACAATGTTACACTATCCCTGCAGGACTGAATGTTCTGTGTGATATAATACAATGTTACACTGTCCCTGCACCACTGAATGCTCTGTGTGATGTAATACAATGTTACACTCTCCCTGCTGCACTGAATGCTCTGTGTGATGTAATACAATGTTACACTCTCCCTGCTGCACTGAATGCTCTATGTGACGTAATACAATGTTACACTCTCCCTGCTGCACTGAATGCTCTATGTGACGTAATACAATGTTACACTCTCCCTGCTGCACTGAATGCTCTGTGTGATGTAATAAAATGTTACACTCTCCCTGCAGCACTGAATGCTCTGTGTGATGTAATACAATGATACACTGTCCCTGCAGCACTGAATACTCTGTGTGATGTAATACAATGTTACACTGTCCCTGCAGCACTGAATGCTCTGTGTGATGTAATACAATGTTACACTCTCCCTGCTGCACTGAATGCTCTATGTGACGTAATACAATGTTACACTCTCCCTGCTGCACTGAATGATCTGTGTGATGTAATAAAATGTTACACTCTCCCTGCAGCACTGAATGCTCTGTGTGATGTAATACAATGATACACTGTCCCTGCAGCACTGAATGTTCTGTGTGATGTAATACAATGTTACACTCTCCCTGCTGCACTGAATGCTCTATGTGACGTAATACAATGTTACACTGTCCCTGCAGCACTGAATGCTCTGTGTAATGTAATACAATGTTACACTCTCCCTGCAGCACTGAATGCTCTGTGTGATGTAATGCAATGTTACACTCTCCCTGCAGCACTGAATGTTCTGTGTGATGTAATACAATGTTGCACTCTCTCTGCATCACTGAATGCTCTGTGTGATGTAATACAATGTTACACTCTCCCTGCAGCACCGAACGTTCTGTGTGATGTAATACAATGTTACACTCTCCCTGCAGGACTGAATGCTCTGTGTGATGTAATACAATGTTACACTCTCCCTGCAGGACTGAATGCTCTGTGTGATGTAATACAATGTTACACTCTCCCTGCAGCACTGAATGATCTGTGTGATGTAATACAATGTTACACTATCCCTGCAGCACTGAATGCTCTGTGTGATGTAATACAATGTTACACTCTCCCTGCAGCACTGAATGCTCTGTGTGATGTAATACAATATTACACTCTCCCTGCAGCACTGAATGCTCTGTGTGATGTAATACAATGTTACACTCTCCCTGAAGCACTGAATGCTCTGTGTGATGTAATACAATATTACACTCTCCCTGCAGCACTGAATGCTCTGTGTGATGTAATACAATGTTACACTATCCCTGCAGCACTGAATGCTCTGTGTGATGTAATACAATGTTACACTATCCCTACAGCACTGAATGCTCTGTGTGATGTAATACAATGTTACACTATCCCTGCAGCACTGAATGCCCTGTGTGTGATGTAATACAATGTTACACTCTCCCTGCAGCTCTGAATGCTCTGTGTGATGTAATACAATATTACACTATCCCTGCAGCACTGAATGCTCTGTGTGATGTAATACAATGTTACACTATCCCTACAGCACTGAATGCTCTGTGTGATATAATACAATGTTACACTCTCCCTACAGCACTGAATGCTCTGTGTGATATAATACAATGTTACACTCTCCCTACAGCACTGAATGCTCTGTGTGATGTAATACAATGTTACACTGTCCCTGCAGCACTGAATGCCCTGTGTGTGATGTAATACAATATTACACTATCCCTGCAGCACTGAATGCTCTGTGTGATGTAATACAATATTACACTCTCCCTGCATCACTGAATGCTCTGTGTGATGTAATACAATATTACACTCTCCCTGCATCACTGAATGCTCTGTGTGATGTAATACAATATTACACTATCCCTGCAGCTCTGAATGCTCTGTGTAAAAGAAAGAGGTGAACATGAAAAACTATAAAACGGATAGCCAATTTAACTGTACATATTCTATACTTGCAGAATTTCTAGAAATAAAAAGAATTGTTGCTATTCCTTGAACCGACTTTAGCTGATCTGTGTTCCCTGCACAGGACAATGTACACATGCATTAAAAAGCCGACTTAGGATTATATTTTAGTGATCTAACATGAATAATTAATGTTTACACTCTCTAGCAGTATATATGTGAAATTTAAAATTACATCAACCTACTTCATTTATTTTTATGTTAGTGTTTCTTTAAAGAGTTAAGCAATAAATGTGATTAATAATTGATTTTGAAATCCTTCTGGGTGTCTCCATAAGGATGAATTGTAATTCAGACCTGGACCGCTTGCTCTCAGTTCCTCAGGGAAACCAGCAGCCCATTGCTTTCGAGGCCCAACACACTACTGAAATTCCTGTGCAGAGGGGACTTGTCTGTCATATTGGAATTGGATCAGCCTTTTTAACCCTTTGCTTGCCAGAGGGGTACAGACCGCATTGCTCTGCAATGTGGTGCACACCCTCTGGCACTCAAAGGGTTAAGCACATGGGAATCTCTCCTCTGCAGTGGTACTGGAGGGCTAAAGTGTGTTGTTTCTAAATAGTGTCTACAAGCCAAAAGATGGGAGAGACTCTGAGAATGAACAAAAGCAATGTTGCCTGTTCTCTGGCTAGTCACCAGTGGCGTAACAACAGGGGTCGCACCTGCGACCGGGCCCGTCACTCCAAGGGGCCCGGCTGCCCCCTGAGAACCCATCGCCACTAGCCCACAGCCCTGCCCGCAGCAGCTCAGCTGATCTCCCGGCGCTCTAGTAATGCAGAGTGCTGGGACATGACATCATCTAGTAATGCAGAGCGCTGGGAGATGACATCATCTAGTAATGCAGAGTGCTGGGAGATGACATCATCTAGTAATGCAGAGTGCTGGGAGATGACATCATCTAGTAATGCAGAGCGCTGGGAGATGACATCCTCTAGTAATGCAGAGTGCTGGGAGATGACATCATCTAGTAATGCAGAGCGCTGGGAGATGACATCCTCTAGTAATGCAGAGTGCTGGGAGATGACATCATCTAGTAATGCAGAACGCTGGGAGATGACATCATCTAGCAATGCAGAGTGCTGGGAGATGACATCATCTAGTAATGCAGAGTGCTGAGAGATTACATCATCTAGTAATGCAGAGAGCTGGGAGATGACATCATCTAGTAATACAGAGTGCTGAGAGATTACATCATCTAGTAATGCAGAGTGCTGGGAGATGACATCATCTCCCAGCGCTCTGCATAACTGAGAATCGCGCGGGAGATGGAGGTAGGAAATGTACATGGGGCAACGTGAAGATGGGGGGGGGGCCCGCAGCAATTTCTGCACCAGGGCCTGGTGGCTTCTAGTTACGCCACTGCTAGTCACCACTCAAGAGCATCACATTTTAGCTCTCTAGTGCCATTACACTGGAGAGATTTCCACATATATAGCAGACTAATCCTACCCATAAGGGGGGTCCAGTTCCAAAATGATGTTCAAATCCCCTCTGCACGGGAAATGCCAGTTAACTCCAGATGTACTTTTCGGCCTCGACAGTGAGGTGCAGCTGGTTTCACTAGGCAATGAGAGCAAGGGGTCCATGTCTGGATTACCCATGAAAAGGGGACTTGCCCATCATTTTGGAACTGGACCACCCTTTTGGGTGGGATTAGTCTAATATGTATGTGGAAATGTCTCCTCTGTAATGGCAGTAGAGAGCTAAAACGAGATGCTCTTGAGCGGTGACTAGCCGTGGAACAGGTAACTGCTTCTGTTCGTGCTCAGAGCCTCTCACATCCTTTGGTTTGTCTAATCAGTGTCTAGTCATAAAACAAGCAACATCCACGTTCATTCATTGTTCCAAATGAATCAGGGAGATTGCACGAGTCTTCACCATGTGCAGTGAGCAGAGTTTTTAAGGTTGTGTAGTCCTGCTAGCAAGTGTCATGTCCGCCTCCTTGGACATGAAGTTTAGACAGAGTGAAGATATCATGACGTGAAAGGCAAAATCCATAGAGGCCATTAGGATTTTCTGGCTATAAGGTAAATGGGGGATTATTATTATGAGTTGTTAGTTATTCTTTAAACATGACTTTGTTATACATTCTGAATTTGTAATAGAAAAGTATTCAGCAGTGAAGCATGGTGGAGGTTCATTGCAAGTTTGGGGCTGTATTTCTGCAAAATGGATTTGGGGATTTGGTCACAATGAATGGTCTCCTCAGTGCTGAGAAGTACAGGCAGATACTTACCCATCATGCAGTACCATCAGGGAGGCATCTGATTGGCCCTAAATTTATTCTACAGCATGATAACGACCCCAAACACACAGCCAAAGTCATTAAAGGGATAGTAATACTTTGTTTTATCTTTATCTTTATTTTGTAGGCTTTAAAAAAGCATGAAGAACAATATAAGTCTTATCTCTCAAACCTTTATGGTTTGAGAGATATCCAAAAGCAAAGTTTCCGCTCCTGCCCCTTTTACCTAGTGTAAGCCATCTCTTCTCAGATGTGGAATCCAGTCCATAGACCAGACAGATAACAGCAGGGGACAATCTTCTTCCTATGTGAACAATGAAAGCCCTGCCCCCTTGACAAGTTTTCAGGTTTTTCCCTTATCTTAACTGAAGATTGTCCCTCTCTGCAGTCTACCTGGGCACCTCCCTTCTGCTCTGGCTGAGCAGTGTTACATCAGTAAAAGGGGCAGGAGGGGGATACTTTGTCATTGAATTACTCTTGAACTACAACTCTGACAGTACTGAAATAACATTCTCTAAAGTCTAAATACTATGATGGTTAATTAGTTGATTTTATTATGAAACATTACTATCCCTTTAAGAACTATCTTCAGCGTGAAGAAGAACAAGGAGTCCTGGAAGTGATGGTATGTCCCCCACAGAGCCCTGATCTCAACATCATATAGTCTGTCTGGGATTACATGAAGAGAGAGAAGCAACTGAGGTGCCTAAATCCACAGAAGAACTGTGGTTAGTTCTCAGAGATGTTTGGAACAACCTACCTGCCGAGTTCCTTACAAACTGTCAAACTGTGTATAAGTGACCTAGAGGAACTGATGTTGTTTTGAAGGCAAAACATTCGTACTTTACAGCATTTTTTGCACAGTACCATATATATTATATCTATACTAGTTGAACAGCCCGTTACACGGGCCACAGTGCATCTGGCAGCCGGTCGCGGGACAGTCACGCGCAGCAGAGACTGCCCGCGCCACTGCTGATACAGAGCTGGACACTGACTGCCGCACGTGCAGCAGTGTCTACTACGCATGTCCGGCGTTACACACAACTTAGCGAATTATTATATAGGATATATAGATAGATACACACACACATACACTACTGTGCAAAAGTTTTAGGCAGGTGTGAAAAATGCTGTAAAGTGAGAATGGTTTCAACAATAGACAAGTTACTAGTTTATTTTAATCAATTATCAAAATGCATAGTAAGTGAACAAAAGAAAAATCTAAATCAAATCAATATTTGGTGTGATCACCCTTTTCCTTCAAAACAGCATCAGTTCTTCTAGGTGCACTTGCACAGGGCAATGCGTTGCGTACCCCTCTGGCATTCAAAGGGTTAAATAATTGCTCTGCTCTTATTTTACTTATCTTGATAAAGGTCCTCTGGACTGAAACATCAACAGTTTTTTTTTAACCACTTCTTGTCAATCAAAGTTTGCTGAAAAAGACACACGGGTGCTGCCCTCTTCCTTTTTTCTGTATGTTACTCAATTTTGGGATTGTGTACCTGGGCCGTTACATCAGAAGAGGGAGTGCTTCCACCCCCACACTATCTATATACATGAGAAATAACCAAGTACAAAATTAGGACAATCTCTTAGCAAAAAAAAACCCACTAGACTGTCTGTGTTAAAGGGATAGTAATACTTCGTTTTAACTTTATTTTATTTTGTAGGCATTAAAAAAACATGAAGAATGATATAAGTCTTATCTCTGAAACTTTTATGGTTTAAGAGATATTCACAAACAAAGTATCCCCCCCCCTGTTCAACCAGATAAGAAGGGAGATGCCCAGGTAGATTGCAGAGAGGGACAATCTTCAATTAAGATAAGGGAAAAAGCTGAAAAACTTGTCAAGGGGGGAAGGGCTTTCATTGTTTTCATACAAAGAAAATTGTCCCCTTCTGTTATCTGTCCTGTCATACAACCAGACTCACATCTGAGAAGAGATGGCTTACACTAGGTAAAAGGGGCGGGAGGGGAACTTTGCTTGTGAATATCTCATAAACCATAAAGGTTTGAGAGATAAGACTTATATCATTCTTCATGTTTTTTTAATGCCTACAAAATAAAATAAAGTTAAAACGAAGTATTACTATCCCTTTTATGGTAAGAAATAAAAGGGAAAATATCCATCTTTCAAATCAAGAGATGTAAAGAACATTTCTCTAAAACAATGCAGAGAACAGGTGACGTGACATATAATAAAACAGTTACTTGAATGGTTTAACAATAAAGGACTCCCGCAGAGTTGAAAAATAGCTTCTGTTCACTTGCTCCTAAATGGGAGGAGCTTAACCCACACGTTAACGATTTTACTGCCTTATCCACAACTAGAACCTATGGCTTTGTATCTACTTATTATGTAAGAATAAAAAAGTATTTTATAGGCTTATGTATCAAGGAACACTGCTGTGCCATTAGGAACAAGTAAAAACTCCTATTAATGGAAATGGGTCTTTTAATCCTTTGAATGCTAAGAAGGGACAAAACTGAATTATGAGCCAACCGTGAATTACATCAGACCATGTATAAATCATGTACAACTCATGTATAACTCGTGTAAACACAAATCATGTATAAATCATGTACAAATCATGTACAACTCATGTATAACTCGTGTAAACACAAATCATGTATAAATCATGTACAAATCATGTATGAAAAAATCATTTACAACTCATATCCAAATCATGTATGCACAACTCATATACAAATTGTGTATGTATAAATCGCGTATGCACAAAACATGCTCAAACTGTGTATGCACAAATCATGTACAAATCGTGTACAAGTTGTGTATGTACAAATCATGCATGCACAAATCATGTACAAATCTTTTATGCACAAATCATTTACATGTATGTACAATCATGTACAAATTATGCAAAAATCATGTACAAATCTTGAATGCTCAAATAACATGCACAAATCATTTATAAAACATGTATGCACAAATCATGTGCAATTCATGCACAAATCATGTATAATTCATGCACAAATCATGTACAATTCATGCGCAATTCATGCACAAATCATGTACAATTCAATTCATGCACAATTCATGCACAAATCATGTACAATTCATGCACAAATCATGCGTCTGGACATTGTGTATGCTCAGCTGTAATGCAGAGTTAGAGCAGGGAGGAAGTTTGTCCCTGCTCAGACCTCATATTCTCTGACAAAGCAAAGACAATCCTGCACTACTTCATATGAATTTTTAAGTGTGAACTTGTGTATAACACCTACATATTAACTCCTTTTTTGAAACGGAGGTTTTGATTGCACAGTTTGGCAAAACTATATTCAAAAACTCTATCAGAGCGCTATGGGGTCAGAAAAAAATTCTCTGTAAATTCACTCTCTAGGAATAGGCTTTATATTAGTGTAAACCAAAAAATATTAAACAAATATAAGCAAATAAAACACTATGATAAGAGAGTTAAAGTCCGGTCCCTTAGAAGAGTTCTCAGTGGATCTAATCCACAATTAAACTATAATGAATAGTCACTCTTTTAAAGCTGATTCACATGTGAGACCAATCTGGAGGATAAATTCTCCTTTCCTTTCGCAGGGTCCCCTATGGTTGGCTGCACCTTGACACACCAGTGGTTAGCATGTAATACAGGAAGACCTGTATATAGCAGACAAAACAAAGAACAGGGGGCAGACCCTCTAAGAGTAAACCTGTTGGACAATTGTATATTTTGCCCCCCAGTCTCCCAGCTTCTCACCAGATTCCAGCTATTACTGAATTTGTAAATAAAAGGAGAATACTGAAAACTATTGGCTTTGCTGTAAATAGTGTGAAAATGTATATACGCTAGTAAGCTGGAATCTGGTGAGAAGCTGGGAGACCGGGGGGCAAAATATATAATTGTCCAACAGGTTTACTCTTAGAGGGTCTGCCCCCTGTTCTTTGTTTTGAAAACTATATTTAAGCTTACTTGCCATGCCAAAGCACCCAAGGGAAGAACTCTGAGTTCCCCGTCCAATCCCTGCAGCTGTGAACTAAAGGCAGGAAGCAGGAACAAGCCAATAGCTGACAGAGGACGATGGGAGTTGTAGTCTGAGAGTAGCTGCAGGGTCTCATACTGCACACTGCTGCTATAAAGGATTTGCAATGCAATGCACATCCCTCTGGTTCTCACAGAGTCAGTGGCGTAACAATAGAGGTCGCAGGGGTCTCCCCAGGGGCTCGGAGCCCGCAACAAGAGATCTGTGCCTTCTTTGGCACAAAGACCTCTAGCAGCTGAGCTCCCTCTGTCTCTGGCACTCTAGTAATGCCGAGCACTAGGAGATGACATCTCCCAGCACTCTGCATTACTGAAGAGAAGACCGCGTGGGAGATCCAGCTGCTAATAGAGGTCTGTGCAGAAGGAGGCACAGACCTCTCCTGCCATACCACTGGACCACCAGGGAGGTAGGAGATGGACATTGGGGGTCAATAGGGGTGAGGTGGACATTGGGAGCAATGTGGAGATTAGCGGAAATGTGGAGGCCATGTTGAAATTGGTGGCAATGTGGGGGCAATGTGAAGATTGGGGGCAATGGGGGGCAATGTGGAGATTGGGGGCAATGGGAGTATTACTATCCCTTTAATACACTAGTGCAGGAGCTTGATTAGTGAAAGTGTATGTAAGTGCGGCTCACACACTGTACACCCTCTATACAGCACCTTACACAACAATGAAAACCAGGAGACGGCCAGGGGGCCTAATTTAATGTAGCTAGTTATATAATAGTTTATCTATATTTGTGCACATGCCTCTAACACTCAAGGGGTTAACTTCAACTTCAAAACTTTTTGGAGGTATGGAAAAATCTAATTAGACCTTCAGCACTGCATCATAAAAACGAACCGTGGATCGCGTTGAAACTATACTGCAATAGTTTTATGCTGAGTACAACAAAAATGCTCCAACTGCTGTGAGACACTTCATTTAAAAGTTACTACAATTCCAACTATTTTTAATGTAACCCTATAAGGAGCAGTGGGGTTCACAATGCATTGTTTTGCATTGTTTTCCAATGTGTGCACATCCCTTCCTGTTCTCGACCCTTTGAGTATCCAGAGTATTGTGGTAAAATGCATTGCATACTTCTGACACTGAAAGGGTTAAAGGTTATACTGCATTGTATTTATGGTATATTCATTAAAACGTAATTTTCTGTTGTGGTCAGCAGGTGGTGCTGCCCCTATCATCTACAACAGAATGTCATAGTATATTACTCAAGCTATTTCATAACGGTGTATGTAGATAGATAGATAGATAGATAGATAGATAGATATGAGATAGATAGATAGATAGATAGATAGATAGATAGATAGATAGATATGAGATAGATAGATAGATAGATAGATAGATAGATAGATAGATAGATATGAGATAGATAGATAGATAGATAGATAGATAGATAGATAGATAGATATGAGATAGATAGATAGATAGATAGATAGATAGATAGATAATGAGATGGATAGCTATGAGATAGATAGATAGATAAATAGCTAGATAGATAGATATGAGATAGATAGATATGAGATAGATAGATAGATAGATAGATAGATAGATAGATAGATAGATATGAGATAGATAGACAGACAGACAGACAGATAGATAGATAGATAGATAGATAGATAGATAGATAGATAGATATGAGATAGATAGATATGAGGTAGATAGATAGATATGAGATAGATAAATAGATAGATAGATAGATAGATAGATAGATAGATAGATATGAGATAGATAGATATGAGATAGATAGATAGATATGAGATAGATAGATAGATAGATAGATAGATAGATAGATAGATAGATAGATAGATATACATATACACTCTTCATTAAGAACGGCACTCTTTGTTTTGTTTTTTTTTGTTTTTTTCTTTTTCATAAAAACATTTTATTTCAGCATGTTTTTTATGAAAAAGAAAAAGAAATGAGTGTCGTTCTTAATGAAGAGTAGAATATCATTGACAGCAAGTTGATGTGAACTAGGTACCAGGTGGATTGGAAAGAGGAGAGTGCAGTCGTGTGCGAAAAGTATATATACAGAGAGATAAGCTGAACAGAAAATAATACAATGAAATAAAGAAAACTGAGGCTGCTACAATCCACATGGTCCTACAGTGTAACGTGCCAACTTAAAGGGATAGTAATATTTCATTATAAAAGCAGGTCTAATTAATCATCATAGTATTTGGACTTTGGAGAGTGTTATTTCAATTCTGTCAGAGTTGTAGTTCAAGAGTAATTCAATGACAAAGTATCCCCCTCCCGCCCCTTTTACTGATGTAACACTGCTCAGCCAAAGCAGAAGGGAGGTGCCCAGGTAGATTGCAGAGAGGGACACTCTTCAATTAAGATAAGGGAAAAACCTGAAAAACTTGTCAAGGGGGGCAGGGCCTTCAGTGTTCTCACAGGAAGAAGATTGTCCCCTGCTGTTATCTGTCTGGTCTATGGACTGCATTCCACATCTGAGAAGAGATGACTTACACTAGGTAAAAGAGGCAGGAGGGGAAGCTTTGCTTGTGAATATCTCTCAAACCATAAAGGTTTGAGAGATAAGACTTCTATCGTTCTTCATGTTTTTTTATTGCCTACAAAATAAAATAAAGATAAAACGAATTATTACTATCCCTTTAAAATCGATACAAAGAAAATAAGGGAGAGCGTCTCTGTATCTCAATATAGAAATAATTTAATCAAATATAGAGTACATACATATTATCAATATGGGGTAAAACTAATAACATGATACAATGTCTAATTTATGGTACCATAATAAAATTGTGTTCACAAACCAAAAAGGCACAAAATAGGAGCACAAAAAAGAGCTCACGATCAGTGGCATAACTATAGGGGTCGCCGGCCCGTGGACTCGAGGGGCCCGGTCTCCCTCTGAGACCTCTCCGCCTGGTGCCCACAAACTCCCTCCGGCGCTCTAGTAATGCAGAGCGCTGGGAGATGACATCATCTAGTAATGGAGAGTGCTGGGAGATTACATCATCTAGTAATGCAGAGCGCTGGGAGATGACATCATCTAGTAATGGAGAGTGCTGGGAGATAACATCATCTAGTAATGGAGAGTGCTGGGAGATTACATCATCTAGTAATGCAGAGCGCTGGGAGATTACATCATCTAGTAATGCAGAGCGCTGGGAGATTACATCATCTAGTAATGGAGAGTGCTGGGAGATTACATCATCTAGTAATGGAGAGTGCTGGGAGATTACATCATCTAGTAATGCAGAGGGCTGGGAGATGACATCATCTAGTAATGCAGAGCGCTGGGAGATTACATCATCTAGTAATGCAGAGCGCTGGGAGATAACATCATCTAGTAATGGAGAGTGCTGGGAGATTACATCATCTCCCAGCGCTTTGCATTACTAAGAGGACCGAGCGGGAGCTCCAGGTAGGAGATGAGGGCATTGTGGAGGGGGTCAATGTGGTCAGGGGGGTCAATGTGGTGGGGGGGCCCTTGGCACTTCTTGTACCAGGGCCCGGAGGCTTCTAGTTACACCTCGCTCACGATATGATGTCAACCAGCGGGCAGTGTGTGTGCATGTGTGATTGTATAAATAAAATAAGATCTAGGGTATAGTATGCACTTTTTTACCCTTTTCACATTACGTGAAATGCGTGTGTGGAAAGGTGTATTTTCAACAAGACAAAAGTAAAATGCGAGTATCTGTTCCCCTCGATCTCTCTCTCTCCAACCACTCAGCTCAAGATGGTACCATATGCGCACCCGCCTTCCCCCCCTTTACCCATCTCCATAAGGATGAACCCCTCCACAGGCAACCAGGAGATCTTGCACTGGCCTCACGCTTCCTTGGCCTGAAAGTCTTGACAGTGCACTACCATGATGTCAGTGCGCAGAGGTCTGGATAGGTTGGAAGGTGGGTGCGCTAAAGGCACCATACTGAGGTAGGAGGGTGGAAAGAGATCAAGGGGAGCAGATATCTGCATTTTACTTTTTTGGGGAATTTTACACCTACGTATCATACATAGGTGTGTATTATACCTTAGGTTTTACAGTATATGCATATACGTATAAATATATATACAGTATTAAAGATGTACAAACGGCACTCACAGGGTCTTTTGAAGTGGCCTACTGCCACTGCTGAGTAATGTGTGTTTTCATAGTTATTACAGTTTAAACTGTTGTATTTTACGTTACATAAAGGTCATATTTTAGAGAATTATTTTGTTGCACTGTATGGGAAAGATTGTTATTTTTATTATTATTATTATTTAATTGTATAGCGCCAACTAATTCCGCAGCGCTGTACAATTGGGAATAGACATACAGAGGTATTAGATAGTACAATCAGATGTGGAGAACAGAAGGATCAGAGGGCCCCCTGCTGGTGAGAGTTTACAGTCTAGAGGATGAGTCACTTACAACAGTTCTCCCCAGGATGTGATCAGAGCTGCGGAGTCACTTCCTGTCAGGGTGAATTTCAAGGACGTAAGTGCCCTGGATCTCTGTTTCAAGATGATATAACATACTTCACCTATTATAAAAACAAAACAGCTGAAAGCAATGGAAGTGCCCTATAATATATAGTTTTGTGTTGTTTTTTTTACTGCTTCTTTAACCCCTCAAGGACTCATGACATGCTAGGACTGGCATTGTCACACCAGTCCTGGCACATGGTGACCATGTGTCCCGGAATGCCTGGGACTGTCCCTTAATTAATGTCTGTGTCCCGCGTTCCGGGACACCCCCTACTGGGACATTCAACAGTCCCGGAATGGAGCAACAAAGCCAGCACACTGCCACTCAGTCATATGCAATTTCCCTTCCACTCTGTTCCTGCACTGTGGCTCACTCACCATCAGCGACACTTACATCTCACAGGCTCCCTATAGCAACAGGCACCACCACCAGCCAATGAAACAAGAGCATTTATTTGCTCAATGGTCCTCACTGGCTGGCTGATTGCCTGGTTCATGTGAGACAGCATGGATGGCGGCAGTACGCCGGCATTGCAACGCATTCATGGATAACTTAAGAATGCGAGTGAGTGAGTGGCTGTCCCGGGACGCAGCATGTCACTCGCAACATCTCCAGTCCAGTCCAAGCTCCAGTGCAGTGCAAGTGAGCGAGTTCCGTTCTACTACCATTCTGAGTGTCTCAGACAGTGAGACTGAACAAAAGAGGCAAAATTGCAATTTAAAACTAGCAATAGCAGTACACATAGGTACAATCACAGCCTGAAAAAATGAATTTAATCAAGTTCTTTAAAAATGGAATAGTATTTAGGGTGACCACATGTCCCGGAATGGCAGATTGGAAATGTGGTCGCCCTAACATAACCCCTTCGCGACACAGGACATACATGTACGTCCTGTGTGGCTGTCACTTAGTGACAGAGGACGTACATGTACGTCCTGGAAATCCGGCTCCCCGCGCGGCTGCGCGCCGTTCGGGGACTCCGGATTCTTTTAGCAAAAAAAAAAAAAAAATGTTAGACGGGCGTTAAGTGACGTCCGCGTCTGCACGCGGCCATCACTAAGGGGTTAAGTAGCAGTGACGGTCTATACACATCGAATTCTGTGAAGGCAGCGCGGCTGCACACTGCTCTGCCATCCCGGAATTCAAATAATTTAAAATAAATAAATAAAAAAAGCTCTGTGGTCCTTAATGGCTGCCCATGCACCGGATTGGGCATTAAGGGGTTAAGCACATTTCTATTGAGACTGTAGCTGCAGTGGTAAACATTTGCAGCCCAGCAGAGATCTTGGTAAACACACAACTATTTACATTTTAGTAAGTGAATGTATATGGAGATCTTAGAGAGCCACCTAGTGGCTGTTTTGTTAAAATACATGCAGCACTTTTCCTATTAAACCAAAAGAGGAATCATTCTGTAGTACACTGCACCAGAAAAAACAAACAATAATCCTTATTTATTTATATGAGGCTTTTAATCTCTTGAATGGCAGAAAGGTCTCCAGGACAGTGTGAAGCAATGTATTGGAGACTTTTCTAGAAATCAAGAGTGTAAAAGGCCTGTTTAAGGGGGGGGGGGGTTATCACAGTATGGGAGAAACAGAGTATTAAATATGCTGCTCTTCACCATCACGATCATTGATTGGTACATTTTGGTATTTATCAATCATCGATTGTATCTTCCTGTTCCTACAAAGCAAGGAGAGTTGCGAAACCAGCATAAGTGCTGACATCCCAGCTGTACACACATACAGTGTACATGTATGTGTATGTGTAGAAGCGTGTTTGCCCCTTTTGCCTATAATGGGATCCACCAGCCTAATGCTGGCAGATAGAATTTGGTGATCTATCTGACCTTGGCTCATTGATGATTAAGTGATGGCCAGATAAGATCCGGCTATTTCTGAATCACCGAATGGCTAATACACAAGGAAATCCTATGAATTGAGTCATTTGCCGCAACATGAATTCCCCCATAAATCTGGACATTTTATTTGTTGCTGTTATGGTCTCCATGTGTTGACTTTTACAACTGAACAACTATGTAACAAACCATTAGATAACAGTACAAAAATTGTGACAATTTTAGGGGTGAAGAATCTGTAGTTCGAAGACAGATCTTGACCCCTGGAAAACCAAAGGGGTGTGCAAAAAAATCAATGAGGATATTTGATCCCGATGCAGATGTTGGTTTGTACTTAGCCAAGGCTCTGAGACAGCACCCTCATCATACAGTTAATTGAAGCAAAAAATAAAACATGCCAAACGTTTTTGGTCCAAGGATAGATCTTCATGAGGGTGATGAAGGTCCGTGCTTGAACAAATAACGTTTGGCATGGTGGAATAGCATCTTAATAATCATATATATATATATCAGGGCTTATAATTTTAAGTCCTTTGCTACTACCCAGACCTAAAAAGTTACTCGCCACTGCAAGCCAAAACATACCCACCAGGGCTGAATTTCTACTCGCCATTGGCTAGTGACGAGTGGAAATTTTGAGCCCTGATATGGGAAATGTAGTTTTTCCCAAAAAGTACCCCAAAGCAGTGCCCGAAGCCCCCCCAACACACTTGAACTATAAACCGGATGATAGAGCAAGGGTAAACAATTAAAATGAGCCCACTCTGAAGTTGCTGCGTGAAGCGGTTCCAGAGATAAGTCCCAGAGTTACCAGTAACCTGTATTGGACGACAGAGAAATCTATATATATAAAAGAGAAAGGCTCATTGCATAATTTATGTCTCCTCAGGAGACACACACACCCAGGGGTGGCAATAAGGAGGGGTTACTGTTCCCATTGGTTGATTCAATGGGGGTGTGATTTTCACACCAATTGCAGTGGCCGAAGGGAGTTGGCCCACCCCCACTATGCAGCCCACCCACCACTATCAAAGTCAGAAAAAAACAATATGGCCGCCACTTGCTCCTACACCACAGACAAACACACACATGCCCCACTCACACAGCACCAAACTCACACACATGCCCCACTCACACAGCACCACACACACACACACATGCCCCACTCACACACACAAATGCCCCACTCACACACACAAAAGCCAGAAAGAAATATGGCTGACACACAGTCACTCACCCTGACTCCCAGTGGCCTCAGCAGGACCTGTACTACAGCCACTGAGGAACAAAATGGCACTCAAAGGGTTAAGGTAGGTCCTCATTGCTCAATTATTTCTTCACTGTCATCATTTGCCATGCAAGACACAGGACAGACAGCCATCAGATTCACACTTAACCCACTTACTGCCACAGGGTTATGTATCAAGCTTTACCCCTCAGGGAGTGTGTTCAAACCCCTCACACTGTAAACTTGCATTTCCCTCCCACTTCTCCTCCTTCCCCAGCCTATTACTAACACTTTTCCACATTTCTCTTAAGCCCCGCCCCCTACTCACGATTAAGCCCCACCCCCTTTCAACCCAAATTGCCCCATTGCTCTCTCCACATCAGCACCACATGAGGGACTCCACAAGTAAAAGTTCACAGGTATTACACACTCATGCCCCACTCACACAGCACCAAACACCCATACACACACACAAAGCCAGAAAGAAATATGGCTGACACAGTCACTCACCCTGACTCCCAGTGGCCTCAGCAGGACCTGCACTACAGCTACTAAAGGCTGCTACAGCACCAGGGGAACAAAATGGCACTCATTGCTGAATTACTTCTTCACTGTCATCATTTGCCATGCAAAACACAGGACAGACAGCCATCAGATTCACACTTAACCCACTGACTGCCACAGGGTTGTGTATCAAGTTTTACCCCTCAGGGAGTGTGTTCAACCCCCTCACACTGTAAACTTGCATTTCCCTCCCACTTCTCCTCCTTCCCCAGCCTATTACGAACATTTTTCCACATTTATGTTAAGCCCCGCCCCTACTTGTGATTAAGCCCCGCCCACATTTAACCCAAATTTCCCCATTGCTCTCTCCACATCAGCACCACATAACTCCCCTCCAGGGACTCCAAGTTAAAGTTCCCAGGTATGAATACACTTCCCACTGCTATTTATCTCTGACATGCCTCTCTATACATTAACCATTTGAGTGCCAGAGGGGTGCACAACTCATACACGCATGTGTTTCTGCGCATATATGTTGCGTGTGTGTACATCTCTGTTACATATTTCTGTGCCTCTCCGGTGTGTGTGTGCATGTCTGTGCCGCTCACTGTGTGTATGTGTCTGCCTGTGTGTTGCATATGTCTGTGTTTATCAGTGTGTCTACATTTCACACACGTGCGCCCAACACCGTCCCACATTGGTAGTGTATATATATAAGAGAGAAAACCTGCGCTCCCTGCCACACACACCCAGGGGCGGCTGTAAGGAACAGTTAGCCTGCCCCCCAACATCAGTCTTAACCTAGGCTGAACAGACCTCACCTTTAACCGGGGACGCATAGGAAAAATGCATACTGCAGGACTGCTTTCATTTCAGTGAAGTACTGCAAAATGGCTATTTCCTATGTGTCTCCAGTTAAAGGTGAGATCTGGTCAGCCTACCTTAACCCTTTGAGTGTCAGAGGGGTACGCATACATTGCAATGCGTATCCCTCTGGCAGTCAGAGGGTTAGCCCTCTCCTCCACAACTCACCTACTGCTACATCACTTCTCTCGACTTACAACTCCTACAGTAAAAAACTCATGGCACAATACTATAACCCACCAACCAGCAGCTCCCATTTTGCTGGGGAGCCACACATTGATCACTTCTTTCAAAGACACACTGGGACACTCAGAGTCAGCTGGGGAACAGGTTAGAACACACAGATCTTCAGTTTCCATGCTAAGAACTGGGGCTGATGGACTCACTTTGTTTCAATTTAACCCTTTGAGTGCTGTTGCAATGCCTTGGATACCTCTCTGGCACTCAGAGGGTTAAGCCCATTAGCCCTTGGAGTACCAGAGATGATATGCAGCACATTGCTCTGCGTACCTCTGTCACTCAAAGGGTTAATATCTGTTTGGAAAGCTTCCACATTTGGGTATTGTGCAGCCCACTCTTTCCTCACAAGTGGCCCACAGGGTTAAACTGATTTCAATGAGACTATTAATTCCATGAATGCTACAGACAATGCAAACACATTGCCAAAGCAACGCGTTGGGGACCATTGTAGCATTCAAGGGCTTAAAGCCCCATTTATGTCAACACGATTTTCCTGAATTTTCAATTCAACCCTATGGTGTCAGTTTTTTTGGAGTTGCACCCTTTATCTTGATACATAAGGCCCATACAGTTATACTCTTACCCCATTAATTTAAACCCATTTATACCTTTGGCTCTTGCAGCAGCTGACTGTGCACTGTGATCTGTGAGGCTGATGCACTAACACAAAGAGGAACAATTCATCTGTACCATAAAGAACAAATACAATGCTTTGCTGACCTCTCTAGCGTTGAAGACGTTAAAACGCCCATTTAAATAAATGGGTATTGTTCCCTGTACTGCTGTTACTTTTCCACAAAATTCCACCACTTTCCTTAGTATATGAGCCTTCCTGTTTTGAAGCCTATTAGCTGTTAGGGGTCCCTCTATTGATCCCTTGCCTACGGCCCATGGACATATAACCCGACTCTGTCCCAGCTGACCACCACGGCCCACTAATGCAAGGAGCGCCCAACATGTGTCACATATTCCTTTCACTGCCAGAGGACTATACAACGCATTACACAGCAATGTGTTGTGTATCTCTCTCACATTCAGAGTTAAAGTGCTTCACTCCAACCAACTGCTACACTAGGTCTGTATAATGCAGTAACCCTACAGCCCTGTATTTCATGTCTACTTCACTGTCTATGTATAGTCATTTCTCCCCCTCACCCATTACTTTACTGTAACACTTCACTGTCCCTCTTCTCCTCAATCTCTCATCTCTTCCTCCCTTGTCATCCCCACCCACCTATCCCCTTGCCATTCATCCATAGTACCAATCTCGCCATTTTACTCCCACATCACTATTACATTATCTATCGCTGCATCTGTCACTTAACCCTCTGTCTGCCAACCTATTTCTTCAAATGTACTGCAGTATCCACTGCTGTAATCTAAATTTTTCCTTTACTCACAAACATCTTTTCACTGTGACCTTCTACAAGTAACACAGCACACTGACTTCATCTGTAAGGATACAGGGACTTATTCATCAAGTAATAAAGCATACTCACTTCAACTGTAAGGATGCAGGGCCTTATTCATCAAGTAACACAGCACACTAACTTCAACTGTGAAGCTGCAGGGCCTTATTCATCAAGTAACACAGTACACTCACTTCAACTGTAAGGAAACAGGGCCTTATTCATCAAGTAACACAGCACACTCACTTCAACTGTAAGGATACAGGGCCTTATTCACCAAGTAACACAGCACACTCACTTCAACTGTAAGGATACAGGGCCTTATTCATCAAGTAACACAGCACACTCACTACAACTGTAAGGATACAGGGCCTTATTACCAAGTAACACAGCACACTCACTTCAACTGTAAGGATACAGGGTCTTATTCACCAAGTAACACAGCACACTCACTTCAACTGTAAGGATACAGGGTCTTATTCATCAAGCTGAAGAGCTGCAATTAAAACATTTTTTACAAATCTTATCAGCATATCTACATCACCACTTCGTCTGTCACACACTGTCTACATATGTGACATACGTCCATGTATGTGTGTGTCTCTCTGTGTGACACGCTCTGTCTCTTTAAGTGCGTGTCTGTAACACTGCATATTTCTGTTTCACACAGTGTCTCTCTGTGTAAATAATATGACGGGCAACGCCGTCCCACATTGCTAGTATATATATATATATATATATATATATATATATATATATATATACACACACACACACACATATACATACATACATACATATATATACATGCTGCAAAGTAAGAATGCTTTCAAAAATAGACGTTAATAGTTAATATTTATGAATTAACAAAATGCAAAGTGAGTGAACAGATGAAAAATCTAAATCAAATCAATATTTGGTGTGATCACCCTTTGCCTCCAAAACAACATAAATTCCTGTAGATACACTTGCACACAGTTCTGTAAGGAACTCGGCAGGTAGGCTGTTCCAAACATCTTGGAGAACTAACTACAATTCTTCTGTGGATTTAGGCCACTCAGTTGCCTCCCTCTCTTCATGTAATCCCAGACAGACTTGATGATGTTGAGATCAGGGCTCTGTGGGGGCCATACCATCACTTCCAGGACTCCTTGTTCCTCTTTACACTGAACATAGTTCTCAATGAGTTTGGGTCATTGTCATGCTGCAGAATACATTTGGGGCCAATTAGATGCATCCCTGATGGTACTGCATGATGGATAAGTATCTGCCTGTACTTCTCAGGATTGAGGAGACCATTAATTCTGACCAAATCCACCACTCCATTTGCAGAAATACAGCCCCAAACCTGCAAGGAACCTCCACCATGGCGTGAACCCTCTATACCTGTGTGAACCCTCTATACCTGTGGCCCAAAAAAAGACAATAGGCAAGGTAAATGTGCCCTTGCACCTGACCCGTTGAGACCCACAAAGGCAACAAGTGCATCACGCTGCAAGTCACTATGTATGTGTCACCATTTAACCATTTGAGTGGCAGAGGGGGACACAACCCATTGCAAAGCAATGCATTTCATCCCTCACTGGCACTCAAATAATATCCTCTTTGCAATTGACTAAGGTGAGTGCCAGTCAGGTGGCAGGATCACTTCCTATGGAGGAAGGTGTTCATGACAGCACAGTACAGTTGTATGAAATATATCTGGGCACTCCTCGGCTGACTGGGAACACTGGGGAACATGGTGGGATGGGTGCGATATGTGTGTCATCTGCGAGTGGAACGGACAGTTGATTGTGCTGAGATGGAATGTGGAAGTGGAAGTTTAGCAGTCTGAGTTGAAGAGAGGTATGCAGGTGCCTACCTGGAGTAAGAATTAGTAAAGTAAATGTTATGAGGCAGTGTGTTTTTGGAGCGTTGAGAGTCTGCCAAGTTTTTTTTTCTTTTTTTGAGGGCATGGGACGTACTTTCAGAGATTCTGACAGGAGTGTGCCGTTTGCCACCTGGCCATTCCTGTCAAAATCACTATCCTTGTATCTCCAGGACAGGCAGTATGAAGCAGATTTAATTAATCCTCCTTACTGCCACCCCTGGGTGTGTGTGTGTGTCTGTGCCAGACATGTAGGTTTCTTCTTATATAGATATATATTCAATCGTCATCATCATCATCTTAAGCCATTGTCAATCTACTGCAGGATGAAGGCCTCCTCAGCAAGCCTCCAACAACTTCATTCCTGTGCCTTTTGTTGCCACTGTGTACCAACAAACTTTGTAATTTCATATACTCATCTTGTCTTTGGTCTTCTTTGATATTTAGTATCAAGTGGAATCCATTCCTAGATTTGCTTGGTCCATCTAACATCAGACGTTCTTGCTATGTGGCCTGCCCATTTCCATTTTAGTTACTATACTCTTTCAATTACATCATAAACCTTTGTTTACTATTCGTAGAGGAATAGTAGCCAAAGACTCAAAGGGAGGCCACTGCAAGACTCCCAAAACCAGATTAAGGTCTCACTGTGGAGTGGGAGGCTTATAGGCAGGGAAGACATGAGCGATGCCCTGAAAGAAAACCTTGACATCTGGCAAGATGGCAATGCGTCTCTGGGAAAACACAGACAGACCTGAAGTCTAAACCTCCAAGGAGCTAAGACTGAGCCCTTTGTTCACATCATCCTGTAAAAAAGACAGGATTACTGGGAGATCAAACTCTTGAGATGACAGGTCCCTGTCAACACACCAAGACTGAAAAATGGACTAAACCCTATGGTAGGCTTTGGAAGAAACTGGTTCCCTAGACTGGATCATATTGGAGACAACCTCAGAGAAGAACCCTTTCCTTCTTAGGATGGAGGCTTCAACAGCCATACTGTCAAAGCAACGCGCTCCACGTCCTCCTTCCAGAGATAACTCTGCTGTCTGAGCTTGGTGGCCAGGCGTGGAGTGCTGGCCTGAGACACGCTCGGGTTCAGCCTTTACGCTTCGTTTTGGCGGGGACGAAAAAGATGCAGTTTCCTCGCCAGCTTAGGGCGCTTGGAAACCTGAGGCAACAGAGTGCTCTTGTCTCCAGTGGCTTCACTGATAATCTGCTTCAGTTCAGGCCCAAAAAGAGAATTTCCCTGAAATCTCCCCCCATGAGTTGCTTTTTCTTGATATTTATCTTCAGACCAAAATTTTTGCTTCAATGAGTTCTTGCAGTTCTTCAAGAATACTGGCAAAGAGTATATCGTCTACAAACCATAAGTGATATAGGTATTCTCCATTTATCTGAAATTCTTTTTTTGTCCCGATTCAGTTTGAAGAAAATTTCTTCTAAACAAGCTGAAATTGTTTCCATGAAACTGTGTCTCCTTGTCGGACCCCTTTTTTGATGTTGATCTGGACTTTATAATTGTTTACCTGTATCGATGCAGTTGAATTTTCATGTGTTGATTGCAGGATACTGATGTAAGATCTAGCTATTCCTTGATTGATCAGGGCATCAATTATTGCTTGCTTTTTCATGAGTCAAAGGCCTTTTTGTAGCCAATGAGGGGTATACATAATGGAAGGTTGTATTCATGATGTCACTCTATAGCTTGTTGCATTGTCTGGATGTTGCCCATTGTACTAAAACTGCTCCTGAAGCCTACGTGTTCCTTAGGCTGTGCAGCATTAACCCCATCCCGACAATTGACTTACCAGTAACGTCCCGCAAAAACTGTCACTTAGTGACAGAGGACGTACCTGGTAAGTCCCTGAAGTCCGGGTCTCCGTGCACCTGCACGCCGTTCGGGGACTCCAGAATCATTTCGTAAAAAAAATAAATAATGTTAGCTGGGCGTTTAGGTGACAGCCGCGTACGCACGTGGCTGTCGCTAAGGGGTTAAGTACTTTGTCCATTCTTCTTGATAATACCTTTGTGAAAACTTTGCAGACCAACTGCAATATCACATTTTTTAAGTAGTAGGATGACTTCTGAATTTGTCCATGCTTCAGGCACTTTGCTGAGTAGTAGACACTTTGAGCTAGGGCCTTGAATTAGGGTTGGCCTCCGGCTTTCAACGTTTCAATAGTGATTTTATCAGGTCCAGCTGCTTTGCCATTTTTCATTTATTTTATTGCAACTTCTATTTCGTCTAACAAAAGTTCTGCCACAGCTTCAGCCTCTGACACTGCAATCAATTATTGTCCCTCCTCCTTATAAAGATTTGAATACAATTCTTACACTCGTATTATTTATCCTTGTTCAATGGCAGTCACAGAGTGATACACACTGCCACAGAGTCATACATACAGGGTCTGTCACACACTAGTAGACACATAGTTACATAGTTACATAGTAATTTAGGTTGAAAAAAGACTTGCGTCCATCCAGTTCAACCCTTTTCCTATTACTGTTTACCATCGCTGACCCAAAGAAGGCATCTGACTCCAAATGGCAATCAGATTTCTCCCTGGATCAACAAGCCCTAACTAAATATTAATCCCAATACTAATGTGCATAGCCCTCTATATTATGCTCTTTTAAATAAGTATCCAGGCCCCTTTTAAAGGCATCTAATGTATTTGATAGCACCACCTCCTCCGGAAGTGCATTCCATACCTTTATTGTCCTTACTGTAAAGAAACCCTTCCGCTGTTGTAGACTAAATCTCCTTTCCTCAAGTCTAAGCGGGTGGCCCCTTGTCCTGTGTACTGTTCTGTTAATGAACAGGTCTTTTGAAAGCCCTTTATATGGGCCTTGAACATATTTATATAGTGTTATCATATCCCCTCTAAGACGCCGTTTCTCTAGTGTGTACAAGTTTAACTTTTCTAGCCTCTCTTCATAACTAAAACTTTCCATTCCCCTTACTAGTTTTGTAGCCCTCCTCTGCACTCTCTCTAGTTCCATAATGTCCTTCTTCAGAAAGGGCGCCCAGAATTGAACAGCATATTCTAGGTGGGGTCTTACCATGGACCTGTAAAGAGGCATAATTATATCTTCCTCCCTTGAGTCAATACCCCTTTTAATACATGCCAATATCTTATTGGCCTTTGCAGCTGCCAGCTGGCACTGCATGCTACTGCAAAGTCTATTGTCTACCATTACTCCTAAATCCTTTTCATTAGTAGATTTCCCCAGAGAAACACCATTTAAACTATATGTTGCATTTTTATTATTATACCCAAAATGCATAACTTTACACTTGTCTATATTGAATCTCATTTGCCATTTGCCTGCCCAGTTACTCAATTTGTCCAAGTCCTCTTGTAATGAAGACACATCCAGTTCAGACTTTATTACCTTACTTAATTTTGTGTCATCGGCAAACACTGATACATGGCTTCCTATGCCCTCTGGGAGGTCATTAATAAACAAATTAAAAAGAAGAGGACCCAGGACAGATCCCTGAGGCACTCCACTTATCACGTTTATCCAACTGGAGAACTTGCCATTTACTACCACTCTTTGCATTCTATCTTTCAGCCAATTTCCAATCCACACACAAACATTTTCCCCTAGTCCTATTTCATTTAATTTGTACAGTAACCTCTTGTGTGGAACTGTATCAAATGCCTTGGCAAAGTCTAAATAGATCACGTCAACCGCCGCTCCCTCATCTATATTATTACTTACTTTTTCATAAAATGCGATCAAGTTCGTTTGACAAGACCTATCTTTCACAAAGCCATGTTGGCTATTGCTAATGATATTCCTGTTCCAGCAGAATTCTTGAATATATTCCCTTAGCAACCTTTCAAACAGCTTCCCTACCACAGATGTCAAGCTTACGGGTCTGTAATTTCCTGGCTGGGACTTTGATCCCTTTTTAAATATGGGCACCACATCTGCTTTACGCCAATCCATGGGCACCATACCAGAAATAAAAGAATCCCTGAAAATCAGATATATCAGTCTAGCCAGGGTCTGGCTTAGCTCTTTAAGTACCCGTGGGTGTATACCATCTGGCCCCGGAGCTTTGTCTACCTTGACACCATTCAATTGTTTTAATACTTTTTCTTGTGTTAGCCAGTCCCATGCTTGCTGTGACTGTTCTGTAAAAGTAGTTTGCAGATTCTTGTCCAATGGGTCTTCCTTGGTAAAAACAGAAGAAAAGAAATTATTTAAAATATCTGCCTTCTCTCTGTCACCTTTGACCATCTCACCCGTTTCAGCTAACAAGGACCCAACATTATCAGACTTTAATTTTTTGCCATTAATGTATTTAAAGAATTTTTTGGGGTTGCTTTTGCTCTCCTTAGCAATATTTTTTTCATTCTCCAGTCTAGCTAATTTAATAGCCTTTTTACAGGTTTTGTTGACATTTTTGTATTCTGCAAATGCCTCTGCTGATCCATCAGCTTTGTAATGTTTAAATGCCGCTTTCTTGTTATTTATTTCATGAATTACTTTACTGATTAGCCACATTGGTTTCAATTTGCTTCTTTTGTATTTGTTTCCAACAGGGATAAATTTATATGTGTATTTTTGCAATGTTATTTTGAAGGCATTCCACTTACCTTCTGTGTTTTTTCCTGAAAATATTTTATCCCAGTCAACGAGACCAAGGGATGAATTAAACCTGCTAAAGTTGGCCTTTTTAAAATTCAGTGTTTTGGTGGAACTCATATCAACTTGTTTTTTTGAATTAATCTCAAACGATACCATGTTATGGTCACTATTCCCCAAGTGCTCCCTTACTTGGATGTTAGAGATAAGTTCTTCATGGTCAGTTATTACCAAATCCAGACATGCATTCCCTCTGGTTGAGGTCTGCACTAGTTGTGACAAAAAATTGTCATTCAACAAGTTCAGAAACTTGCTGCTTTTAGCAGAGTTAGCTGTTCCATTTTTCCAGTCTATTTCTGGATAATTAAAATCCCCCATAATTATAGTTCTCCCTATTTGGGAAGCCTTTTCTATTTGCATTAATAGCTGTGTTTCTTCAAGGTCACCAATGTTTGGTGGTTTATAACAAATACCCACTAATATTTTCTGGGCAGTTTTATCCCCAGTGACTATTTCAACCCACAGGGATTCCACATGTTCACTACTGTCATCACATATATCTTCCCGCAATTGAGGCAATAATGCTGGTTTGATATACAGACAGACCCCACCACCTCTTTTGCTTGACCTATCTTTTCTAAATAACATGTAGCCCTCTAAATTGATTGACCAATCATGTGTGTCATCCCACCATGTTTCTGTTAATCACTTCTAGTGTCAGAATCATACATACAATGTCTGTCACCCAAGTTTTTCCTACTGTCCCACTGGTAGCCACATAATCACACGTACAATGACACCCCAGCCTTATTCCACTGTCTCACTGGTAGTCAGATATATATATACAGATACTAATATTCCAGCCTTGTTACACTGTCCACTGGGAAAGCATAACCACCACACACACTGTCTGGCATCCCAGCCTTGGTCCACTGTCCTACTGGAAGTCACAGAATCACACATACACTGTCTGACACCCTAATCTTGTTCTACTAGCAGGCCAACACATACCATACCTGACAACCCAGCATTTCTCCACTGTCCCACTGGTAGACACAGAACTACACATACACTGTCTGACACCCTAGTCTTGTTCTACTCTCCCACTAGCAGGCCAAGACATACCATACCTGACAACCCAGCATTTCTCCACTGTCCCGCTGGTAGACACAGAACTACACATACACTGTGACACTCAAAACTAGTTCCACTGTCCACTGGTAGCAACAGACCCACACATACAGTAACAACACAGTCTTGTTCCTCTTTCCACTGTCAGTCACAAACCCACAATCTCATCCCCCAACAGAGCTGCATGAAACTCACAATCAACTCAATTGATTTCCAGCTTTCTGAAGTCACTTGGCCATTCAGGGTACACAGTGTGATATTAAGAAGCATTCACTAGTATCCTTCAGTAGGATCTTATCCACCACCCTGCATTTGCTTCCATAGTCACATGAACACGACCTCTGTAATCTGGGGGAAAAAAACTTTAGATTAAGTATTGGGATCCCACATCCCCACAGTGTGCCTGCCTAGCGGGTAACCATTTTAGTGTTTGTCTGTGTGTGTTGGGGGGGGGGGTGAGAGAGTTGTGAATGTGTTTTTTCTGGCTCCCGACACTGTTGACAGCAACAGACAGATTGGCCTCTGTCTGCATGGGAGTGCGGTGAAGCCTGCAGCTTTATATGGAGTCAAGTGTGTGTGTGCTAAGATCAAGCGTGTTCCTTGTGAGGAGACATACAGCATGACAGACCCTGTATTCAATATAAAGCACCAGAAGGGGTCCATGTCTCTGCTCTTGTCATTAGTAACAGAAGTCAGTGAACACTTAGGGCGAGATGTTCAAAAAGTCGTCATAATGAAAAAATTGTCAGATCATGAGTTAGTGGTAAAAGAAGGACAATGTTTTCAGAAGTAGATCCGTCAGGTTTGAAAATGTGTCAAAGACTTTAAAATGACAGGGAAAAGATCTTGATGAACATTGCCTTTAAAAATTCTGATGTTAAAAAAGGTCTTTGATTTTGTCCTTAAAACGAAAATTTTCAAAGAAGCAAAGCCATTTTTTGAAACGACAAATTGCTTCTCACTCCTGCTAATAGTACTTTAAAGGGCTAGTAATGTCAGAAAAAAAGTATTAACTAGATGGTTTATACAATTAAAAGAGAGAACTTGCACTTATTTGTATCTCTCAAACCGTTATGGTTTGAGAGATATAGGAAAATAAAGTTCTCTGGTCCCTCCCCTTTCTGCTTGACGAGCTGTAAAGCTGTCAGAAGCAGATTCTGGTCACTTGACCAGATGTGGCTCTTCAGTAGCGCGGATATAACGATATCTAATGATAAATACTTAATTTGGAATGGTCTACAAAGTGTGCCTGGCTTGAAAGCACACCTTGTAGACCATTCCAATGAAGTATTTATTTCTAAATAGCATGATTTCAGCTCTGCTGAAGAGCCTCTGTCTGGTCAAATGACTGGAATCTGCAGCTGTCAGCTAGATGGCAGACTTAAGTGAAACCGCCAGGAAAAGGTAACTTTAGCAAGTTATATCTCTCAGATCATAAAGGTTTGAGAGATAAGACTTAAATACATGTTAACCTTTTTTTAATGTCTACAATATTAAATCAACTTAAAATTAACCATTACTATCCCTTTAATTTGTCTTCTTCAAGTTTAGACCATTTTTATTTTCTCAGGGAAAAAATGGCGTTAATCAGACAAAAAAGTGACGTTGAAACGAATATTTTTTTCTGAAAATACCTTACATTATGACGGATGATTAAACCACGCCCACTTTTAAGACGGCTTTTTCCCTTTGACGGAGATGGCGGAAATAGATGCAAAACATGAGAGAAACACGTCTGAGAACTGACGGACCATGCTGGAAGAACTTTATTATTATGACTGCAGACAATTTCAGTTAGCACCACTTTCTGAAAATTACACCCTACGAGACAGGGATAGATACTGCAGACATCGGACCAGACCCTCCCCCATTGACTCAGGACAACAGTCCCTTCTCACCCCCCCACACCATATGACAGCTATACATGTCACTCGCAAATGGTTAACTCCAACGAAGTAACAGATGGGTCACAATAAGCCAAGTCTGACTATCAGATGCAGTAAAACAAGACAGGTTAGCGATTTATTTATAAAGAGCCCTCTTATTCTGTAGCGCTGTACAATACAGAATAGACATACAGAGACATTAAACAGTACAAATGGGACATAGAAAACAAAAGGATCAGAGACTCCTGCTGGAGAGGACTTACAGTCTAGAGGAAGGTATATGGGACACAGTCTAGAGGAAGGTATATGGGACACAGTCTAGAGGAAGGTATATGGGACACAGTCTAGAGGAAGGTATATGGGACACAGTCTAGAGGAAGGTATATGGGATACAGTCTAGAGGAAGGTATATGGGACACAGTCTAGAGGAAGGTATATGGGACACAGGGACACAGGAAGGTATATGGGACACAGTCTAGAGGAATGTAAATGGGATACAGTCTAGAGGAAGGTATATGGGACACAGTCTAGAGGAAGGTATATGGGACACAGTCTAGAGGAAGGTATATGGGATACAGTCTGGAGGAAGGTATATGGGACACAGTCTGGAGGAAGGTATATGGGACACAGTCTGGAGGAAGGTATATGGGACACAGTCTAGAGGAAGGTATATGGGACACAGTCTAGAGGAAGGTATATGGGATACAGTCTAGAGGAAGGTATATGGGACACAGTCTAGAGGAAGGTATATGGGATACAGTCTAGAGGAAGGTATATGGGACACAGTCTAGAGGAAGGTATATGGGACACAGTCTAGAGGAAGGTATATGGGACACAGGGAGGTATATGGGACACAGTCTAGAGGAAGGTATATGGGACACAGTCTAGAGGAAGGTATATGGGACACAGTCTAGAGGAAGGTATATGGGACACAGTCTAGAGGAAGGTATATGGGACACAGGGAGGTATATGGGACACAGTCTAGAGGAAGGTATATGGGACACAGTCTGGAGGAAGGTATATGGGACACAGTCTGGAGGAAGGTATATGGGACACGGTCTAGTGGAAGGTATATGGGACACGGTCTAGAGGAAGGTATATGGGACACGGTCTAGAGGAAGGTATATGGGACACGGTCTAGAGGAAGGTATATGGGACACGGTCTAGAGGAAGGTATATGGGACACGGTCTAGAGGAAGGTATATGGGACACGGTCTAGAGGAAGGTATATGGGACACAGTCTAGAGGAAGGTATATGGGACACAGTCTAGAGGAAGGTATATGGGACACAGTCTAGTGGAAGGTATATGGGACACAGTCTAGAGGAAGGTATATGGGACACAGTCTAGAGGAAGGTATATGGGACACAGTCTAGAGGAAGGTATATGGGACACAGTCTAGAGGAAGGTATATGGGACACAGTCTAGAGGAAGGTATATGGGATACAGTCTAGAGGAAGGTATATGGGATACAGTCTAGAGGAAGGTATATGGGACACAGTCTAGAGGAAGGTATATGGGTCACAGTCTAGAGGAAGGTATATGGGACACAGTCTAGAGGAAGGTATATGGGACACAGTCTAGAGGAAGGTATATGGGATACAGTCTAGAGGAAGGTATATGGGACACAGTCTAGAGGAAGGTATATGGGACACAGTCTAGAGGAAGGTATATGTAAGTGCTTTCTGCCACATGAACTGCCGATCAGTGGGTTTGAGAAAGAAGTGATCTTGAGTGCAGTGGTCCAGGGAAGGGGAGGTTCTGTTTGGGAGAAAGAGACTATGTGAACGATGTGGTCACGATGGGGCTGTAGGTGAGAGAGTGATTTTAGGAGGGAATGAGAGCAGGAGTAGGATAGGCTGTTGGTCTGGCCTTGTTCATAACGGCTATGGAAGTAAAAGAAGTAAAAAAGTGAGTCTTCAGGGAGCGTCTGAAGGCTGGGGAGAGTCTGATGGGACGGGGAAGGGAATTCCAGAGCTCAGGTGCAGTACGGGAGAAGTCCTGTAGACAGGAATGGGATGATGTAATAAGAGCTGCAGAGAGAAGCAGGTCCTGTGACTACCATGGAGAGGAGCTTAGTGGGACTCAGTATTAAAAGAGAGGTATTTTTATCTTTCCATTATGAAGTTTGCTGTATCTGGTGGGGGGTGAATAATTCTGAAGGGATGGCTCAGAGATTGAGCTCATAACATCATCCTTGCTGGGAATGTGTGAACTAACTACCGGCATGTTGCGTTTTAACGGGGAGCAGGTCCTGACAAAGGAAAAGTAATGTATGCTAGGGCTCCACCCCCTACCTGCTTCTCTCCTCCCATTGCGAGCTCAGGTGTGTGGCCAGCTCAGATCCAGAAACAGGGCATCTACATCTATAGAGAAATCTATACTAACATTGTTTAGGTTGTATTTAAAGACAAACAGGCTAAAAAAATATAATGATATATTCCTTTATCTACTGTATCAGCATTAATTGTATTTTCACCCCATCAACCGGTGGCTCTCAATCATTTTTGGCTCAGGGAACCAGATATTCATCCTGGAATTTTCTAGGGCATCTCCAAATAGGTAATTTGTCAAGAACGTAATCAAGAGAACACATACATACAACGCAATGTGTTGGAGACCTTTCTAGCATTCAAGGGGTTAAGTTCCACATTTAAATCAATAGGAATTTAAGGAACTTTTATTTGCCCCCTGCCACTAGTCTGGTAGTTTGTTGCAGTTCCTCTTGGTACATCAGCCTCTGACATAAGAGCAGGGGAATTCAATGTGTATTTCTCAGTGAAACCCCAGGAGAAGCCTGTGAGGAAACAGTGTCCTACCAAAATGTCGCCATGTCTTGGGTGACTATGAAAATGGTGCATTAAAAATGATGCCTGAATCAGATGGGAATGTTGCCCCAATCAAAAGAGTAACATTCTTATGTTGCCCACTTAAAGGGATAGTAATACTCGCAAATTACTACTCCCCATATTGTAGCTTTGTTAAAAAGAAACTTATTGCCCCCAGTGTCATCTCTCAGACCCTTATGGTTTGAGAGATGATAGCGCTCAAAGTTCCCCCCTCCCTCCCCCTTCCCTGACTGAACGCTGACTGCAGGGATATCCGGTATTACTTGCATCAGGCGGCTCTGCAGCATTGCCAAGATCGCGTTTATAAAAATAAATCTTTCACTAAAACGGTCTTCTACGTGTGCTTGCAAACCAAACACAAACCAAGCACAAACCAAACACAAACCAAGCACACTGCAAACCAAGCACAAACCAAGCACACTGCAAACCAAGACCGTTTCAGTGAAAGAATTCTTTTTTATAAACGTGATCACGGCTCAGCTGCAGAGCCGCCTGATGCACATAAGATTGTCGTACGACAGCTTCCCCTGCAGTCAGCATTCAGTCAGAGAAGGGGGAGGGAGGGGGGAACTTTGAGCTCTATCGTCTCTCAAACCATAAGGGTCTAAGAGATGACACTGGGGGCAATAAGTTTCTTTTTAACAAAGCTACAATATGGGGTTTAGTAATTTGCGAGTATTACTATCTCTTTAAAGGGATAGTAATGTCTGCAATAAAGTAGAGCGCCGAGTCTTCGTTATTGTAAATCTAACACATTGTGCTGTTTAACAACTTACTGTTATGTAGTTCATAAGATATTAAATGTAGAAAGATCCCCCTCCCTCCCCTTCTGGCCGCGTCACGCTGCCTCTCAGTATGGTCTGGGCGGATGCAGTGAGGGACAATCTTCAGTAATCAAAGGAAACTCCTTCCCACTTTCATCATGGGAGGCAGGGTTTTCCTTACACAATGAAGTTTGTCCCTCGCTGCACCCGTCCAGTCCCGGGACCAGATTTCAGATTCAGTGGGATGTGGCCACAAGGGGCGGGACGGGGGATCTTTCTACATTTAAAATCTTTGGAACTTTATAAAAGTACATTGTTAAACATAACACAATGTGTTAGATTTAGAGTAGAGAAGACTCTGTGATCTACTTTATTGCAGACATTACTGTCCCTTTAAAGGCTGCATTAAGTCTGTTTTGTTACATCCTCCTGCTCAATGTATAGTGTCCCAGTACATTGTCCCTCTCCCCTGCACTATGTACCTCATGTCTTCAGTGGCGTAACTATAGGGGTCGCACCTGCGACCGGGCCCGTGCACTCCAGGAGCCTGGCCCCCTCCGTAACCCCTCCGATTGGCACCCACAATCTCCTGCCGGTGCTCTAGTAATGCAGAGCGCTGGGAGATGACATCATCTCCCAGCGCTTTGCATTACGAAGAGGACCGTGCAGGAGCTCCAGGTAGGAGATGGGGCATTGTGGAGGGGGTCAATGTGGTGGGGCCCCATGGCACTTCTTGTACCAGGGCCCAGAAGCTTCTAGTTACGCCTCTGCATGTCTTCCTCTGGGCCACCCAAAAAAGCGCAGTCTAGCAGCAATGGTAATCTTGAAATGACTAACCCTTCACGTGCGCCTCCTCAGCGTGCAACTCATCCAGACGAAGCAGACGCAGGACGAGTTACACTCTGTGGGTTGTGCAGAGGAGGAAGTGAGGTACATAGTGCAGGGGAGAGGGACGATGTGCTGGGAGACTATACTGGCGAATAAGGTACAAGTCCCAGTGCAGGAGGGTGTGACAAAACAGACTTCATGTGACCTTTAAAGGGATAGTAATGGTTAATTTTAAGTTGATTTAATATTGTAGACATTAAAAAAGTTAAGTCTTATCTCTCAAATCTTTATGGTTTGAGAGATATAACTTGCTAAAGTTACCTTTTCTTGGCTGTTTTACTCAAGTCTGCCATCTAGCTGACAGCTGCAGATTCCAGTCATTTGACCAGACAGAGGCTGAAATCACGCTATTTAGATATAAATACTTCATTGGAACGGTCTACAAAGTGTGCTTGCAAGTCAGGCACACTTTGTAGACCGTTCCAAATTAAGTATTTATCTTTAGATATCATTATATCGGCACTGCTGAAGAGCCACGTCTGGTCAAACGATCAGAATCTGCTTCTGACAGCTCTACATCTCATCGAGCAGAAAGGGGAGGGACCGGAGAACTTTATTTTCCTATATCTCTCAAACCATAACGATTTGAGAGATAAGAATAAGCGCAACTACTCTCTTTTAATTGTATCTACCATATAGTTACTACTTTTTTCCTGACATTACTATCCCTTTAAACGGGCAACATGAGAATGTTGCTCCTTTGATTGGGGTAACGTTCTCATGTAGCCCATTTGATTCAGATGTCATTTTGAATTCATGTTCGCCCAAGACATGGCGACATTTCCACAGTGTACCCAAGGAAAAGACAAAATGGAACAGTGATGATTTTCAGCCTGGTCATTGCAGGTCAGTGACCCGGTACATTTTTATTTTTGCCACTTTGATCAGCAAGAAGGTGGGATAGGAATGAAAAGGTTCATAATCACCCAATCCTAATAGTAAAATATACATGAATAAGCAAGCTAGAGGCTTCCTGTAAAATAATAAAATATTCATCGTCTCAGCCACAATTATAAAATGTACATTCCTTTCCTCCGCTGACGTAATAAGCAATGACTGACATATGCAAATGTTTTCATGTTATTTTTCACAATGCGTTGGGGACCTGTCTGGCATTCAAGAGACTGAAAGACTAGTGTAAATTTTTTTGTCCCCTACGGTGCAGATGGTTGGACCAGGGAGGATGAACTAATAGTATTAGAAGCTGAACCACGATCTGTAACTGGTTAACCCTTTAAATGCCAAAGGGGCTGCAATGCGTTGCGTACCCCTCTGGCGCTCAAATAATTAAAGTGGAATTATCATCTATATTTATGTTAGTCATTCTTTATTTAAAACTATAGTTAATGAGATATTTAGCTTAATTTATTTGCCATTTTATGCCAGTACTAGCTCATGCAGGCTGGTGTGTCCGATATATTCCACTCTCCTTCTCAACTGTCACTTCCTACCAGGAAGTACTGGCTGATGTGCAAAAACTGATAAATAAATAAAGCTAAATATCTCCAACTATAGTTCTCTCTACAGAATGGCTAACATAAATAGAAGTGATTTTGAAAGCGGTTTCAGAATCACCCATGTCATTATTAAGTGTTAATTTCATTTCATTGCCGTGTAGTAAAGAATGCACATGGAAAATTCTGTAACTTCACTCCATTCTCCAGGCAGTGCATGATAGAAGGAAAGGGCTCTGGGAATTGTTGCCATTAAATTGTTGCCATTAAAGGGATAGCAATGTTTCGAAAAAAATGCAGCTCCAATTATTCTTTATAGTTTTTGGGCCATGTACACCATTATTATCGTTCTCTACAATGTGCAGTTCCAGAGGAATTGAATGATAAAGCGTAGAATAAGAAGGAGAAAAAAGGACCACAGGCCCCCCGTGTGGAACCAGATATTACTCTATTGACCGTCACCAACACCCAAGATGTATACTCACAAAATAAGCCACTGGACAGTGGCATACGCCAATTCCAGTAACTAAGCGACTGAGGATGGTGACTGCCCCCAGTAACAGTATTGATAGTGGAGTTCCACCGGATGAATAGGCTGCTCTCTTCTAACACACTCCCCCAGAGTGGCTTAATGATCCAGACGTGACATAAAATAAAAAACAAAAGAACAGAGTGCCCTACGGTGTAATAAGATCACTAAAACACAATCCAGTTTATCATAAAATATGTTGCACTCACATTAAAAGGTGGTCAGAAGGCTGATATCAGCTATTCTGACATTAACACTTGTGGAGAGTAAATCTACGTCTCCACTAGAGGGCCACGATCAGCTGGACTTGTATATCCACACAAACGGACGACAAGGTAGTACAACAGCTGTCTCCAAAAATTTATTCCAAACATAGGATAAAAATAATAACAGTGGCTAGAACGCTAACGCGTTTCGCAGCAACAAGGCTGCTTTATCAAAGCACAAAAAAGCCAAACAGATTAACCACCGTTTAATGTGAGTGCAACATATTTTATGATAACTGGATTGTGTTTTAGTGATCTTATTACATCATAGTGCGCACTCTTCTTTTGTTTTTTATTTTATGTCACGTCTGAATGATAAAGTATCCCCCTCACCCCTTTTAGCTAGTGTAAGCCGCCTCCCCTTAGATGTGGAATTTGGATCGCTTGACTGGACAGCTCACAGCAAGGGACAATCTTTTGGCTGTAAGTATAAGGAAAACTCTGCCCCCCACTTGAAGCCTGAAGGTTTTTCCTTATGCTAACAGAAGATTGTCCCTCCCTGAGATCCATCTGGACAGTTTTGCTATGCAGCTTTACATAGGTAAAAGGGGTAGGAGGGGGACAATTTAGGATTCAATTCCTCTGGAACTACCCATTGTGGAGATTGATAAATCTATAACGAATAATCGGAGCTGTATTTATTTTGAAACATTATTATCCCTTTAAAGTCTCAAAATGAAGGTGCAGGAGTTGGAGGCCGATGACAGTGGTGCAATGCTGGCAGATTGAGACCTTCCTACCACTGTTTATGGTCATTCACTCTACGAGCAGATGAGAACACCAATCACCTCTTTTATGATAGGCAGCAAGCAAAACCAGCGGCCTGCACATGGGACTTGCATGTATATAAATGTTATAATGACACAAACTGTCCCAAATCAACTACTGCTAAAAGGAGCAGTAAACTTTTATTTATGAAAACACATATTTTATAGAGCTTTTCCTGCTTAATAAAACAAGGTCACTCCCACTGCTGTCAGATGTTTTATTCAAACTTTATAGCAGTTTAAATAACCAGGAAGTGAATTTACTGTGTTTACTTCCTGATAGTTCAGACAGGAAGTGACTCAGCAGTTTCTATCACATTCTATGGAGAACTGTATGTCACTGACTTTCCTCTCCATTAGAATTTAACAGAATAACTAATTAGAATTTCACCACTAAAGGGCACTGCTGATGTAAAAAAAACATGGGTTTAAACCGTAATAACTCTGGAAATATAAATCTCTCAGCAGTGGGAATACCCATATTTTACTCAATAGAAAAATCCCTACAATATATATTTTTCATAAAAAATGTTTACTGCTCCTTTAAACATTAGCTATGGCGAAATGTACTGTTTTAAAAATGAGCTGGTTACGTCAGTTCAGGACAGGCTGCGGGTGAACTCTGTCCTGCAGCCTGTCAATCATAGTCTGTTCCCCTCCCCAGGTAACGCCTCGTCTTAATGCAATAATATCTTAATCTTGCAATACTTTCTAACAAACAAATCCACACAGGAATACCCAACGCGTTTCGCTACTTATTATAGCTTCTTCTGGGGTATATCAATTCTATGTATAGCATGCTATAGAAAGTATTGCAAGATTAAGACATTATTGTAATTAATCTGTACGGATTTTTAATTGGTAAAAATAAGTTTTATACTCGTAATTAAATTGAATATTAAGAATAACTACCAGACCCCTGAGTGTTCTTATAGTGTCCCTGTTTACCCATAAGCTCACTATAGTCCTAGATAGAGGACAGGTGTAAGGCTAGAGATCTCCAATAAAGACACGGGAGGAGAAGCCAGCCGGGACTACAGGGATACACGGAGGAGTGAACCATCAGGTACCGTCACAGGGGGTTACCCAGTGGATGTGAGTACACCTAGAGGTGGGTCAGCCTCGATAAAAGGTGAGTGTGATACTCACTAAAGCATCGGGTGTCCAACACGGTGAAGGAGGTGAACGAGAATAGAGCCACATATGGTGGAAGAGTAGAAGAAATAAAAGGAAAAGAAATAATAATCTACACTTAGATTGTGTGCGCTTCTTCTCTTTTCTTGTGTTTTAACTCTGTATGTTCCCTTTAGAAAGAAATGTGTCTAATCTTCTCTTAAATGTATCCATTGTATCTGCCATAACCACCTCCCTGGGCAAGGAATTCCACAATTTAACAGACCTTACCGTAAAAAAAACCCCTTCCTCTGCTGAAGTTTAAACCTCCTTTCCTCTAATCTCAAGGGGTGTCCCCTGGTCACCTGATCAGGCCTTGGAATAAATAGCTCACCGCAGAGATCCTTGTATTGGCCTCTCATATACTTGTACAATGTGATAAGGTCTCCTCTTTCTTGTGTTTTCTCTAGAGTAAATAAACCAAGTTAGTTAATCATGTTCAGCAGTTCTGTCTGCTTCTCTGGACATACCTGTGCCACACACTCTTGCTCTGGATTTACATCCTCCTTTTCTGATTTCCTTGCTGGACAGCTCTAAGGCCTATATTAATTTCAATCCACATGCAAAGCGTTGATTCCAAGTACAGTCCTAGATCCTTGTTTCCTGCTTCTAGTGTCTTGGCATGTTCCTGACTTTGCTTGTTTGCTGCTTGTCTTGAACTCTGACAGCTTCTTGACTAAGATTCTGTCTGCTGATTTTGATATTGTACTTTATTTTCTCTCAATCTTCGCTTGGGAGTTGCTGTTTTTTTGCAGTCTCTGTGCCATTATCCTGCAGCATACGTACCTCCTTTGTGCCTCTGAGTACCCCGCTGATTGCATCGACAAGTAAGAACAGAAATCCCCACAGCACTTGACACCCTCATACCCTGTTGTCTGTCTCCTATTACCCATTTAGACTGTAAGCTCCTTAGGGTTGTTTCTATGACTGACACTTATTGTATCCCCATTTATTTACTAGTGTAAAAGCCCATCTACACAGTCCAAAGTGCGTAAACGGCGACAGGGGGAGCACAGAGACCTCCATGAAAGCACAGTCCAGGAGGATTTCCTCGCTCATCGGTCGCATGCCTCTGTTTAAACTGTAATAACTCTGGAAATATAAATCTCTCAGCAGTGGGAGTACCCTTATCTTACTCAATAGGAAAATCCCTACAATATATATTTTTTCATAAAAAAAGTTTACTGCTCCTTTAATAACTAAGCGCCAGATAGCCCTCAAACTCAGTTGAGCAACCCGTTTTGCAAGACATGACTGCAGGTTATCACTCACACACAACACTCCACATGTATACATATACACTCCATGGCAACATACACCTATAGGAGAGATGAGATTAAGCAGGCATAGGGCAAATGCAAGATCTCTGGGTCCCAGTTAAGCTCTGACACCTTAACACCTCCAAAAAAAAAAATAAAGATACAGCACAAAGGTACTAGAAGAATTGCCCATAGCTTTTATATAAAAATTACATAACCAACTGAATCATCATTTTTGAAGGAGTGAAAAAAAAAATATTAAGCCAGGACATTCATCTCTCCTCTATTAATAACTGCCATCAGATTAAATTGCCAGGCAGCCCACATAAGCATAAAAGACTTGTACTAAATGCACAGTAGTGAAATGAGAGGGTCAAGCAATTATAGGGTGTATGGAAACTAAACCAACGTACATCAAGAATCGTTTACATCACCTTAACTCTTACCTTGCACTTAGGTATGAATGTATATATGTATCTTTATTTATATCGATACATTTACACATCGCTTTACAGAAATCGTACAATAGAAAATACAAGACAGGGATAAGAGCATCAGACCAAAGTGCTACCATTGCATTATTAGTAAGGAATCAGTGGACCAATTGAATCATACTTTGTAGGGAAACTTTTCCCTGTTAGCAATAGTGACCACATAAAGTAGGGGTGTCTAAGCCTGTCCTCAAGGGCTGAATACAGAGCAGGATTTAAGGATTTCACTGATTAAGCAAGGGTCAGTTAATCAGTGGATCATTTATTCTGATTAACTCACAGGTACTTAATCAAGGATATTCTTAAATCCTGGTCTTTAGTCGGCTCCTGAGGAAAGGTTTGGACACCCCCGGCGTAATAAGACAGCCGAAGGTGGTTGTAGAGAAGGTGAAGACTGTCTGATTTAAATGCAGGTGTGCATACAGAGTCTTCAATGTCGATAAAAGATGAGTGTTGGTACCATGTAGCCGTAAAAATACAGGAAGCAATTATAGTTAAAACGGAACTAACACCGCTAACAAACGTTGTCTTTAATAATTCCCTATCTGGCGACTAGCGCTACTACTTTCATGAAGAAATTTGAAGTGATCCTCGGCTGACAGTCAGGACGGAGTGCGGACATCTTGCCCTAGTGACGTCCGCGCACCTGCGCTGTCAGTCCCTTCCGGAGCAGGATGGCTTCTAGCAACGCCTCCTACAGCCGTCTGGGACTGACAGCGCAGGCGCGCGGACGTCACTAGGACAAGATGTCCGCGCTCCGTCCTGCCTGTCAGCCGAGGATCACTTCAAATTTCTTCATGAAGAGGTAATAATTCTGGTGACTAGCGCTACTAAGCAGCTAGTCGCCAGATAGGGAATTATTAAAGACAAGGTTTGTTAGCGGTGTTAGTTCTGCTTTAAATTGATACCTTTATTGGCTAACTAAACAGATTTAGGATGCAAGCTTTCAAGACCTCTTAGGTCTCTTCCTCAGGCATGTTAAACCAGGTATAACGTGCCTGAGGAAGAGACCTAATAGGTCTTGAAAGTTTGTATCCTAAATCTGTTTAGTTAGCCAATAAAAGTATCAGCTTACCCCTTTAAGTGCCAGAGGGGTATGCAACACATAGCAAAGCAATGTGTTGCTTACCCCTCTGGCACTCAAAGGGTTAACTATAATTTCCTCCCATATACCTCCCAAATACCTCTTTGAGCAGGTGGGACTTCATGAGCTGCATGAAGGTGGCGAGTGTGGGAGATTCATGAATTGTAATAGGGAATATATAGGTAGTCGAAAGTCAGCCAAAGAAAGGGCTTGGAGGTGAGATACATAGCTGTAGTTAAGTGAGCAGTGGACAGAAAAACACATTGAGCAGACCACAATGGGCAGGAAGGGGTGTGTAGCAATAAGAAGTGTAGCAGAAGTTGCTTTAACCATCTCCCATCTTCATATAATATTATCACCAATTAAAGGGATAGTAATATATAAAAAAAAGCAGCTCCGATTAATCATCATAGCATTTGGGCCATGGAGAGTGTTATTTCAATTCTGAGTTGTAGTACAAGAGTAATTGAATGATAAAGTATCCCCCTCCCGTCCCTTTTACTGATGTAATACTACTCACCTCAGAGCAGCAAGACGGTCCAGATGGATCACAGGGACAATCTTCAGTGATCATAAGGAAAAACCTGAAAAACCTGTCAAGGGGGCAGGGTTTTCCTTATGATCACAGTTAGAAGATTGTCCCTTGCTGTGACCTGTCCTGTCAAGTGACCAGATTCCACATCTGAGGGGAGGCGGCTTACACTAGGTAAAAGGGGTGGGAGGGGGATACTTTACCATTCAATTACTCTTGAACTACAACTCTGACAGTATTGAAATAACATTCTCCGTGGTCCAAATACTATGAAGATTAATTGGAGCTGCTGTTTTTGTGAAACTTCACTATCACTTTAAAAAGGTGGATGGAAAGCTTCCCTTCACCCCCTCCCCCCAAGCCAAGGTCATAGCCCATTCTAATTAATCTTTAGGGACTGCTTTTTCTTTTCATGATCTCTTGTATTTAGTAGTACTACACTTTCCACCAACGCTGAACACTGATGAATAGGGAGACTTTTCCTAACAAGACTACAAGCTTCGAGTGAAAACAATCTTTGTCTTCTCCCACCACTTGAGGAACCATGAATTCACACTACAGTGTTGTGTCTAGCAGCAAAGGAGCTGTTTCGCTAATTGAGATATAATGGAAGATAATTGCAGCTAATATTAGTACATTCCACAGAGCTTAGTGGTAGCTTCCTAACTGGAAAATCAGGAATATATTATTATAAGGCTCTACAATTCAATTAACATAATGCTGGTTTAGTGAACAAAGCGTAGGGATAGGAGAAGAAAATACATATTTCTCTAGGCTAGATAGACATATGTACAAGGGAAAATGGAAGAATTGCAGTGCAAACCAATTAAAATCCCTTACTGATTTAAATGGGCTTTTAACCCTGTGATTGCTAGAAAGATCCCCAATGCATTGTCAGTTTGTGCCTTTGATGAGGCCTCTCATTCCCAATCAGCCGCAGAGCATAGTTGGATCACTGAAGAACCACATTGGATTTGTGAGATAGAGATCGGTTCTCTTGTCATGGAAAGCAGAACAAGATTCACTAAGCGGTGATAAAGAGGGGATAAAGTGGAGATAACTTCTCCAGTTTATCATTTCTCCAATTCCTTTGTTATTCTATGGATACTATGCACTAAGACAGTGCTTTCCAAACTGTGTGTCGGGACACTTTAGTGTGTCGGCTGCAGTGTGTAGGTGTGTCACAGGCAAAGGTGCCATTTACAAAGAGCGAGATTGTCATTCAACACAAGCACGAGCTACAGTGGGAGCTGAGATAAAACACTACTACTTAATGGTCGCATTTACACAGCGGGAGATTGCCTCTGTGTGCTGCATACAGCTGGAGCGCCACAAAAGATTTGTAACAGCTGGAGCGCCTCTGTGTGCTGCATGCATAATATGTATGCAGCACATGGAGGCACTCCAGCTGTTACAAATCTTTTGGCGGTTCAGATGTTAAAATCTTTTGAGATGCTACCTCCTCTATACCTCTGCCCTCACTTTGGGCTGCCAGGCTGGAGTATCCCTGTGCTCCGAGGCTGCCTGTCACGTGGATGATGCTTCTGCTTGTGGTGCCGATGAGACAGGAAAGACGGACAGTACTTCTAAAATCAGTTATGCGCTATCTATTTACTAATGCGACATGAGAATCTTGTGCTTATATGTAGAGCACAATTCTCATGTCGCCCTTTTAAAAACCACACAACATGCTTAATGCCTTCCACAGTATGAATGAAAGGTTTTCATGAGATATGTTGTGTCCCCATACATCTTCTTATTACAATGTATGGATGTGTCCGTATCTCTTATAAGGGATTACTATTTTAACCTCCAGTTTGCTAGCAAAACTGAATTACTGTGTCACGAAATGATGCCTGTCTAAAAAGGGTGTCACCAACATGAAAAGTTTGGAAAGCTCTGCACTAAGATTTCTTCAACTATGTAGATCTTGGTGAGTAGGCTACATAGAATAACATAGGAACTGGAGAAATGATATCAACGGAGAAGTCATCTCCACTTTATCACCGCTTAGGGAATCTCACCCCCATAGTGTAAAGGGTTAAACATATTTATAACTTTGCACGGTTATATATTTACATCTGAAGGTCTAAGAAAGGGCCTGGTAGGCCTGAAACACAATGGCCTAGGTGCACTAAAGGTCGAAGAGGGCTACAAATGTTGATGTTCTGTCGGAGCAGTGTCGTGGGCACATCCTCAGTATTCACCACACTGTCTACGGCATTACGTCACCAGCACTCCGACAAAAAGATAAACACATTGACATCAATCCGACAGGTTTATGAATTTTCATTGATCACATCGACAATGGCCTATTTCCATATGGTAATGAAGCATAATGACTCATTTCCATATGGAAATGAAGCATAATGAGACACATTCGTATGCAAGAGAGTGTGTTCTTTTTATAATGTGACACATCGACTCATTCAGGAAACTCTGATAGCAGCCTCTGCTGTCGGAGTTCACAGTCCCCACTTCACCTGCCTCAGGCTGTCGTAGCTGGGATCTCCCCTGTACTTTCCTATGGAGTAACAGCAGGGAGGGCTATGAAATTCTGAACAGCATTCTCTGTGCTTCCCTACCTAGCCAGCAGGGGAACACAGAGAAGGCTTTCAGCACCATGGAAAGCATTGAATGCCATAGGGATGTGCATTGCTTACCGCTGTGGCACTCAAAGGGTTAAAATAAACAGAATTAGTACACCAAGCACTACAAAATGTGCGCCCCACCTTAGTATCTGGACATATATTGCATATATTCGATATACTAACTCCATCCGACTTCACCTCCTCATCGGACAGGAACTGCAATTTATTTGACAGAACCTGTCGTTTGTTTGACACTTAACCCTTTGAGTACCAGAGAGGTAGGAACGCCTTGCTTAGCAATGTGCTTCATACCACTCTGGTACTCAAAGGGTTAATAGGCAAGGTATGCAGCCTATTGTGTATGTGTAAAAAATGGCTTTTATTTTATTTTAAATGTATTAACCCCTTAAGGACTGGGACAATCTGAGGTCGTTTTCCCTTAAGGACAGGAGCAATTCTGACCTTTTTGACTATGTCTTTGTTCAACAGAGTTTTCCCTCTCAGACTTTTATCCCACCCCCATAAATTATATACTGTTTTTTAAGAACAAATAGGGCTTTCATTTGATACCCTACTTAAATGGATAACCCACCATTTACTTTATTAAAATAAAAAAAATGTAATAAAAATGTAAAAAAAAAAAAAAACATTTTTGTTTTTTCTCTTGGGATCAATTGGGCACAAAGGGTTACATTTTTATGGCAACTGCATGAAAGGTATGTCCGGTCAGTCATACCTACAAAATGTCCAGTTTAAAGTGGCCACTGTCCCCCCCTTGGGTGAAAATCCCCATGTCCCTTTTTCCCACCCTATTTTGTCACTTTTTTTATCCCTGACATTTGGCGGTTGTGTATAAGTGTATTACATGGCTCCACAACAATCACACTTCTAAAATTGTTCAATAAGATTATTTAAAAAAAATAAAATAAAATATCTTTTTGTAAAAAAAAAAAGTGTGTTGTGTTTAAAAAAAAAAAAAAAAAAAAAAAGTATCATTGCAGGTCAGAAATTGACCTGAATTTAGCAAGCCTCTGGCACCAGCAGTGAAGGGGTTAATACCCCCAGCTGCTGTATTCTCATTTGCCACTAGGTGTCTCCTCTCTACTTCTGTCTCCCTTACTTCGATAGAAAGGGAGACAGAGGTAGAAGAGATACGCAGAGACAGCATACTTTGCGTGTTGCCTCTGTCTCTCACCATGCCGGTACATGTGATCGCTGCTACGGCGATCGCATGAACCAGCACAAGCAAGAAGGGCTGAGACTGAACGCCCCAGTCTCGGAGCGCTCAGTCTCAGCCTGGAATTAATGATAGCAGCGTGCACGGAGGCACGCTGCTATCATTTAAGCCATGACGGTCCTGGACCGCCATGGGTCCTTAAGGGGTTAAACAAACATCAGACCTCATGGGGGTATCATGACCCCTCATGACACCCCCCTATAATGGGAGCAACAACTCTCCATTTATTAAATCAAGGGCATATAACCTGCGTTTCACATAGGTTTTATGAGGCTTTTATAATTGAATTAAACTTTGAGACCTCCATGGAGCCCCAGAACCCCTCCTGATAGTCCCCCTATCATGGATCATCTATCCAAAAAAGGATAGATGATCCATGCGACGGCCCCAAAAGCATTTACTGCTTTCTTGATGCTGCCGGTGGCTGTATAAACCGCTTGTAGCATCAAACGCTTGTGGAGAATGAATGAACCCTGTCACTGGGTTCATTCTTGGAAAACGCAGCGTTGAGCTGTAATCATGGAATCAGTCACTGGGGTCAGACCGGGCAACACCTGTGGGTCTTTTTAAAAATAATAGCTTTATTTGCACAAGTGGTCATGGGAACAGGATCGACGTTTCGGTCAAGAGACCTTTCTCAAGACCTTTATAAAGGTCTCTTGACTGAAATGTCGAACATGTTCCTTTGACCATTTGTGCAAATAAAGCTGTTTTTTTTTTTTTTTTTTTTAAAAAAGACCCACGGGTGTTGCCCTTCTCTTATTTCTATGCTACATCTGAAACTGGGACTGTGCACCTGGGCAAGAACTCTTTTGAGAGTGAGTGATTCTCTTTCTCTATATACGCACACACACACACACATATATATATATATATATATATATATATATATATATATATATATTGTGCACACAGTCCCAATGCACTATTATTATTATTTTTTTTTAAAGACCCACGGGTGTTGCCCTTCTCATTATATTTATATATAGAGAAAATAAAAAAGAAAGTGCAACCCATACTGGACTTGTAAAAAGAACGCCAATTCATTACAAAGAAAAAAAAATAACAGTATCTTGAGAAAGGTCTTAAGATAGATTGAAAGGTCAGCCTGACAATATTTCTTTTTTACTTGCAATAAGCTAGCTAACCTTTTGTATAACCTGTGAATGGAGTTTCTTTTTGATAATTTGTAAACATACTGTACTAGGATGCATGCAATGGCCGTATGTGTGTGTTCCATATATATTAGTGATATATACTCAGTTACGGTAGGTAACATAAAGGAGGATAAAAAAGATACAAGTCAATCAAGAGCTGTCATCGTTCCCAGAGAAGTTCAAGAGTCAGTACGGTATAGTTAAATACAATTTATTGACAACCGAAAGGTAAGCAAAATATATACAATATATACAGCAGGAACAAGCAGATGGTTTCAGGCCAGCGAGCTCTGCTATCAGGAATAGTAGGCTGCCGAGCCTGACCAGTTTGCTGGAGACTAGGCCTCAGCCACTGGTAGTCTGTGCTGGAGCCAGGAACAGGAACCTCCTTGGTTGATCCAGAGGTAGGCAAGTAATAACCCTATTGAAGCCCTTTACATTTTTGCCTAAGTGAGTAAAAAAAAAAAATCCTTTCTTACGTCAAAAGACAATCGGATATCTCCCTGAATCAATCTCCTACCTGCACAGAAACAAACTGTCATCATTTTCTATATTGTTATTAGCTAAAAGGTGTTTCATTTTGCTAGTCTCTCTTTATAACTAACATTTTATAATCCCTTTATCAGTCATTATGAACCGGTGCCCAAAACTGTACTCCATATTTTGGTTGCAATTTTACCAAGGGACATTAATATCCAATAAAAATTGTTTCTTGTTTTGTAAATTTAAAAAAAAATAAATTATGTGCCACAAATCCCATCTCTCAAACCTTTAAGGTTTGAGAGATATTCGCATCTAAAGTCCCACCCCATTCTCCTGACAATCCTATATAATAATTTGCTAAATGTTTGTTTGTCAGAAGCCGTCATGAGCAGTACAGTTGGCTGCGCGTGCTGCAGTTATGCGCACTACAGACTGCCAACGTCGAGGCTGATATCGGAGTGGGCCGCTCTGAATTCAGACCGTAGTCCTTACTACAGACTACGGTCTGAATTCGGAGTGGCCCGGTCCATTATCAGCAGCGGCGCGGGCAGTCTCTACTGTTCATAACTGCACCATGTCCATTGCTGGGTGGCACTGTGGCTCGTGTACAAGGGCACTTCAACTAGTATATCATATTTCTCTATCAATAATCTATCAAAAATCTCATATTTATCTATCTCATATCTATCTGTGTCAGCATTCAAGTTTTGGATACGTTTATTTCTCACTGGTTTCTAAAATTGCTTCTCATTTCTTTAATGAATAAGTCTGTAAACGTGTGAAACGCAAGTGTTCCACCAACACAAAAAGTTTGAAACCCAGCGGGCTAAAGAATGAATTGGATTTTTGTAACAAGACTGCAAGCCAATTCGATCGACAGAATGATTTCTCTGTACGACGGTGTGTGAGACGTAATGGATTCCCTCTACAGTGTTGTGTCTAGCAAGTGAAGAGGAACTCGCTAATTGAGATATAATGGAGGATAATTGCATCCAATATTAGTGCAATACAAATTACCATCGCTCGGTGATAGATTCCTAACTTGGAAACTAATGACTGTCTTATTCATGGGATCCAGACACAATTAGCATAGAGCTGGGACATCTTAACGGATGAGGCCGACTTCCAGTTCATGAACAAGGTTAACCCTTTGAGAGTCAAAGCAAAGCATTCAAAGGATTAAAGAGTGGAATACACATCAGAAGAAGAGATACAAGGACATAAGCATAAAAGTGGAGCGATCCAACTATACCATGGCAGAGAAATAAAAATGACCATCGATTTAAAAGGAGATTTTAACCCTTTGAGTGCCAGAGGGGTGTTCAAGGGGTTAAACATCCCATTTATATGAATTGAAATGTGTGCGATTTTCATTTCCCCCCTACAGTACTCTAAAATGGTAAAAAAATAAATAAATCATCAAACCATCTCATAAGCATTGCTCCTTCATACCCAACTAGTTATTATTATAATAAACACCCTTAAAGGGACAGTAATACTTAAAATGTAAAAAAATATATGTTGTAGGGTTTATCCCACTAAGTAAAACAAGGGAAATCCCACTGCTGAGAGATATTTTATTAAAAAATTATAACAGCTCAAACTTGAATTTTATAGGTGCAATATCACAGTGGGTTGAAAATATACAGTGGCGCTGTTGCTACACCATCCTATGGGCTGCTCTGGTCCGTAGACCATAAATCTCCATAGGATGGTGTAGCAACAGCACCACTGTAAATTTTCAGCCCACTGTAATATTGCACCTAAAAAATTCAAGTTTGAGCTGTTCTAATTTTTTAATAAAATCTCTCTCAGCAGTGGGAGTTCCCTTGTTTTACTCAGGTAGATAAACCCTGCAGCATATATTTTTTTACATCTTAAATATTAATATCCCTTTATCAAGATCCCTGCTGGGATCGAAACGTTGATCTCTCAATAAATAATTTATTGTATCAAGTAAAAGTTTCCTGAGAGTTCCGATTCCTGCTCTACTACATATATATATATATATATATATATATATATATATATATATATATATATATATATATATATATATATATATATATATGATCTCCTATAAAATAATTCGCTAGTATGTTTGTCAGAAGCCATCATGCGCAGTAGAGACTGTGCACATTCGGGCAGTCTCCACTGCACATGATTGCATCACGTGAATGAGCCGAGGCAAGACTGCATCACATGGAGCAGTGAGGTCGCGGCCGCTTAACCCTTTGAGTGCAATGCGTTGCGTACACCCTCTGGCACTCAAAGGGTTAACATTACCTGGACCTTAGCCTGTGTACACGGGTTTTTACACAGTCCTCTTACTTCCACAGTCCATGCTCCCTGTCTGTTTGATATCATCTACTCCTCACATGACTTGTGGGTAGTTGTATAAAAGGTTATTTTAGGAGAGTTCTGTTGGATCCACAGTCCTCTTACTTCTACACAATGTAGGCCCCTTTTTGGGGCCTGGTGCACCAGGTATTTCCTCATATATACATTTTTTTATTATTTGTATGTCTGCTGTTTTTAATTGCACTACACTGGGACCCACAAAAATAATAAAGAGCCTATTTAAAGGGTCCCTCGCTCGTCAACAAGTACATAAAGATTCTTCCTTAGGGCTTTTTGATTTTAACTTTTTAGATAGGTTTTTCAGGTTTATTAGAGAAGGACTTGCCGAAAGTGAAACACCTTGACGTTGGTGGCAAGTTTACCCACAACTTGGCCAATCTATGACACAAAATTTCACTTATTTACTAAGAATTATTAGGGCAAACATCATTTTTTTTTATATAGAGTAGGGCAGGATTGCCTTCTTGTCTGTCTTTTCACTTTGGGGTTTTGGCCTAATGTTTGGGGGACTGGAGAACCCCCTCATTCCATGATGCTTTCTAAATATCTTTATAAGTTTCTTAAAGTTGTATTTATTGTATGGATACGTTAAGGTGAGTTGGCGCTGTGAGTTTCCTTTCTTCCACTAGTATATATATATTTATCCTATATAATAAATTTGCTAAAACGTGTGTAACGATGCAGTCATGCTCAGTAGAGACTGCCAGTGATGAGGCTAATACAGAGCGGCGAGCTCCGAAGGACCATCCAGCTCTGTATTGGCCGCGGTGGGGGCAATCTTTACTGAGCATGACTGCACTGATACTGGCTGGCACTGTATCGGCTGCTGCACGGGCAGTCTCTACTGAGCATGACTGCACCGCGACCGGCTGGCAGTGGCACTGTGACCCATGTAGCGGGCTCTTCAACTCATATATATATATTGGAAAGACTCACCCTGGGACTAGTGGTGTTAGTCCTCTCTGTGGTGTGTTATCTTGGGCCTTCTTCAGTTCAACTGAAGGGGGTCATCTGGCTTTGTGACCAGCATATTTACACAACCCCGTCAGCAGCAAAACACACCTCAGGGGGCCTTCGATCACCAGCGGTGAACTCTAGCGTTGCACCCCAGTCTTCACTCTACCAGCCCTTGTTGGAGGAGTCACATGTTCTTGACCTCTCTCCTTCTGCATTACTACTCTTGATTCTGTGGTTTTGCATACTTTGTGACAGTGGTATAGCCACTCCCAGTTTCACAGGGCACAGTCATAACATTCACAGTGCTTGAGGGGGTATTCCTGTTCTTGGTCTTGCCATCAAAGCTGCTTACACCTTCATCACCCTTCCACTTGTAATTATGCCTTTCTCCTGTTGAGTATGAGACTGGAGTCACTGATAACCTAATCCACTATCAGCTGTTGTACAATGCAATACCATTCACTCCTTGTGCTCAGCTCCGAACACAGTGTTCCAGATGTAAGCGGCTATTACACTGGTTTCAATCTTTTTTACCTCAACGAACCCCTAAAATACAATCAACGATTTTCGGGGCACCCCCTCCATTTTATGGGTAATTTGACAATGACTTAATGAAGGGCAAAGGACATAAATGTATTGTTATTCTTAGGTCTCCCAGTAAAATGACAACAAAGGACATATTGTGTATAATCATTTCCATAAATATAAATTAATAATTCAACTTTAAATTTTTTAGCAAAGTCTTCATAGAAAATGTGGGGCAGCCTACGCTGGAGTCCAAGTCACAACACACACTGGTTGAGGACCACTTGGCTATTAGCAGCAGAGAATTCCCGTCAACAAACATTCGTGCAACACCGTGCTCAGCTCAGACTGAGTTCCCCAGATGTGAGATGTTGCTAGCAATGGAGAATTCCATCAACACTCATGTAGCACTGCATTGTGGTGTGAATAGCACTGCATTCAGTTGGTGAGATAGCTCGGGTGGTTAAAGAGATAGTAATGTTTCATAATAAAAGCAGCTCTAATTAATCTTCATAGTATTTGGGCCTTGGAGAGTGTTATTTCAATTCTGTCAGAGATGTAGTACAAGAGTAATTGAACGATAAAGTAACCCCCTCCTGCCCCTTCTACTGATGTAACACTGCTCAGCTTAGAGCAGCAGGGTGTGTCCAGGTAGATTCCAGAGAGGGACAATCTTCAATTAAGATAAGGGAAAAAGCTGAAAAACCTGTCAAGGGGGGCAGGGTTTTCATTGTTCTCACAGTAAGAATATTGACCCTTGATGTGAGCTGTCTGGTCTATGGACTGGATTCCACATCTGAGGGGAGGGGGCTTACACTAGGTAAAAGGGGCGGAAGGGGAAACTTTATCATTCAATTGAACTACAGCTCTCACTGTAATAAAATAACACTCTCTATGGCTCAAATACTATGAAGAGTAATTGGAGCTGCTGTTTTTGTTCAACATTACTATCCCTTTAATACACCAGCTGTAGAATCTGGTCAATTCGCAAGGTTGAAGGTTTTAATCCCGGTAACGTCAGCTCGGCCCTTTGCCTTGCCGAGGTAGATAAATTGAGTCCAGGACATACATGAAAACGAGAGACAATCTCAATATATTCTTCATAGTAGAATACTTTCACATACACAAAAAAAAAAATTAGAAACAAGAAGATGCTCAGTGGTGCTGTATCACTCAACAATAGTGTACAATGTGAAAACGAACTATGCGCGCACACTCTTGATCAGAAAAGGGATATGACAAATTTGCATGTGGAAAAAAGTCACCTGTCATCATTCAGGGGCCATTCAAGGTCCAAAATAAAAACAGCTGTTCACGAAGCTCGAAATATCCAACAAACTTTATTGTAAAAACACTTAGAACAATAATATAAAACCCTCTTAAACATTTTGTCATGAATGCTGCTTTAAAAAAGACACTGGGCTGCTCCCTTTTGTTTCTGTAGCAATGCATTGTGGTACTGCTGTTCATGGATTAAGGCCCTCTTTATCATTCATGATTTGACAGGCCCCATTTAAAACAGTGGGGATTTGGATTTGCCCTCTATGCTGCAGCTGGTTTGCTTCAATCCTTATTAACTCTTTGAGTGCCAGAGGGGTACGCAAAGCATTGCAAAGCACTCAAAGGGTTAATACATCAGCCTCGCATACTTGGAATGGGAAAAAAAAATTCCAACACAGGAAGAATTAAAAGGGAAACAGCCTGTTTCAGCTCCCAAGGGAAGGCAATTTCAGCCAGTGTCTTTTCACTGTGATGCTCTAAGTGTGACTTCATCAGGCACGTGGACACATAGACACCAAGGGGGGCTTGAGCACCTGCCCTTTTTGTCCAAAGTGCCTTCGTGCCCTTTTAACAAAACAAAAAAAAAAAGTTGCCTTTCCGCCCGCACTAACCCCTCCACCGCCCAGTCAGGTCTGTGCCTCCTTCAGGACAGACCTGTAGATGCTGCACTCCCTCGTCGGCTCTTTAGTATTACAGAGCGCTGGGAGATGACATCATCTCCCAAGCGCTCTGCATGAAGAGAAGACCGCGCGGGAGCTCCAGCAGTTACAGGTCTGTGCCCAAGAAGGCAAATACAGACCTCTCCTGCCGCTGGACCACCAGGGAAGAAGTAGGAAACAGACACTGGGGGTCAAAGTGGAAATGATGGGGCAATATGGATCTGATGGGGGCAAGATGGAGACGATGGCAATGTAGAGATGATGGGGCAATGTATGTGAGGGTAAATTGGAGCGGATGACAATATGGAGCTGATGGGGGGCAATATGGAGCTAACAGGGGACAATGTAAGGGCAATATGGAAATGATGTGGGCAATGTGGAGATTAGGAGCATTGTGGAGGTGTCCAGTGGAGATGGCCAATGGGGGGGCGCTTCAGATTTCTGTGCCTACAGGCTCCTGAGATGTAAATTCTTTTCTTTTTTTTAAATATATATTTTGAATAAATAATTATGAGAAGTGCCCTTTTTTTCATTTGAGCCCCTGCCCCCCAAAATGTCTGTGCACGTCCCTGGACTTCATGGTGTGCACATGTGTGGTGGAGTGGATGTCTGTACACAAGAGTATGCATGATAATGTGTCCATAATGTTGGAAGGTGAATCCCATTTCATCGGAACGTGATTTTCACCGGCCTCTTCCTTTATGTGCGGAACTTCCGTGGAAAGAAGAAACGTCTCTACTATTCCACTGAAATTCCTGCAGATGAGATAATACTGTCTTTAACACACACTAGTCTCTGAGAAATGTATTTTTAAAATCCACCTTCTCTCTCTCTCTCTCTACTTTCACAGACATCACCATTATCCCTGATAATGTGGCTGGTCAATGCGACTGAATGGTTGCCAAGGCAACCTATCCAGCTTCAATGCACACAAAAATAGGTGTGTGTAGTTTTAATAACTTCTATGTGCTGGCTGAGCTTTGATTACTGCACAGGAGACATTAAAACTACTCACACTGAGACAAATAGCTCTGTGTGAATGATCTACCCGGCAACAGTTTGCTGAAAATTCAGCCGTTTCTCAGGAGAGACAGCTGTCATAAGAAAAAAAGGGGAGAAAGGGGGATCTGAAAGGGATAGTAATACTTTGTTTTATCTTTATTTTATTTTGTAGGCATTAAAAAAACATGAAGAACGATATAAGTGTTATCTCTCAAACCTTTATGGTTTGAGAGATATTCACAAGCAAAGTTTCCCCTCCCGCCCCTTTTATCTAGTGTAAGCCATCTCTTCTCAGATGTGGAATCCAGTCCATAGACCAGACAGATAACAGAAGGGGACAATCTTCTTTCTATGAGAACAATGAAAGCCCTGCCCCCCTTGACAAGCCTTTCAGGTTTTTCCCCTTATCTTAATTGAAGATTGTCCCTCTCTGCAGTCTACCTGGGCACCTCCCTTCTGCTCTGGCTGAGCAGTGTTACATCAGTAAAAGGGGCGGGAGGGGGATACTTTGTCATTGAATTACTCTTGAACTACAACTCTGACAGAATTGAAATAACACTCTCCAAAGTCCAAATACTATGATGATTAGAGTAGCTTTGATTATGAAACATTACTATCCCTTTAAAAACCAAATTACTCTGTAGCTTGTGTGTATTAAAGAGTGTGACCGATATCAGTTACACTCATTAACACTTTAGTGTGTTGCATTAATAAAAGAAAACAAGAATTACAATTGTCCTTACCTACCCAGAACATTGAATTACAGTAATAACCCCATTTCTAAGTGATTCTGTGGAAACGCAAGTTCTGAATTTGCTTAAAGGGGATCTATCACCCCAGTACAAATGCATGTTAAATGTTAGATTAGCTAGCGATGAGGTGGAATTCATTAATATGTTTTTTTTTTTTTAGTTTGAAATTGGAGAAAACTAACATTTCTAGACTGTACTTGCAGATAGACTGCGGGTACAGCTCTATACCCTGCCTCCACTCCCCTCCCTCTATCCAGCCTCCTCCAATGACGGCGGCTTTCTGCCTGTAAGCTGGAGCGATCTCATTGGCAGAGATTGATATCTAGCCAATGAGAGTGCTCCAGCTTACATGCAGAAAGCCTATGTCATCAGAGGACGCTGGATAGAGCGAGGGGAGGCAGAGTTAAAGATTGCGGGTATAGAGCTGTACCCGAAAGTGCTGTCTAGAAATGTTAATTTTCACCAATTTAAGATTTAAAAAAAAAAAAAAAAATATATATATATATATATATATATATATATATATATATATATATATATTTTCATGAATTCCACCTCATTGTTAGCTAATCTAACATTTAACATGCATTTGTACTGGGTGATAGAGCCCCTTTAAGAAATTCAAATAGGTGTTTAAAATTTTGCTGAATTATATTATCATTATTTGATTTTACCTCATAAATTGTTCCATCTACACAACGTAGAACTCCGTGTCCCTGTCTGTGGTCCAGCACCCAGTCTCCCTCATAATGATCACCATTCCTGTAATGAGATGTTTGAAATCTGCATCAAATTCACTTTGTAACTGCTGTGAACAAATACAGATCCCAGGACAACTGGCCAAGCCAACAGGTGAAGTCAGAGCTTTCAGGAAAAAAACAAAACTAGAAACTCAATGCTTGTGGTTGGACTGAGAACTAGTATGAGATGGAAACAATCTGCCAAGTACACATGGAATCAGAATTCTGAACTATGCAGGACTACTACAACTTAAAGCGGAACTTTCAGATAACAGCCAGTCGCCATGCAATCATTAAATGCATGGCCAAAAACGTACTAAAAACCAGAAAACACTTGCGCAAAATAGTGAAAAAGTGTCACCTTGAAAATATAAACACCCCTGATGAAGTGGAGTTGTATCTCCACGATACGCGTTGGGTACTGATATCACTCAGACGTAGTTGGATCCCGCCCACGCCCCCTGTGAGAACCCACCTCCCGCTCCCGGTTCTCGGTCCCAACACCTAGCCGACAGCGTCGGCCTACACACGTGCACCTTGGTGCTTTACTTTTGGCAGTCAACCTACGAACTTGGACAACTCTAATGAGGCATAGGATCACGAAGGAATTTGACCTGCCTGCATTAAGGGGACCAAAATAGTAAACACTATACCACCGTGTCACCGGTCGCAGCGGGAGAATAGACGAAGACAGTACGTTGGTTAGAGGGGCGGGAGCCCTGATATGCATCAAGCCCAAGATGGGCATCATGTGAGTGCATCATATTATTGTTTTTATTATCTGTCTCAATAAACTTACTAAGCTTAGATATTACTGTATTTTGCTTCTCTCTTATGTTTTTGCGCTCAGATTTCGTGAAATTCATTAAATGCATGGCGACTAGCTTGAAAATAGACGTCTTACCATAAAAAAAAACGTGTCTAAAGGAATCCGTCCCGTTTCGGGACTGATGGGCCGGTTAGTGCGGTCTGTGCGCCTGTACCGTCAGTTCCTTCCGGTGACCATATGGTGCAAAGCAGTCTACTCTATGGAGACCGGGACTGATGGCGCAGACGCACAGACAAGATGTCTGCACTCTAGCCTCAGTTCCAGTCTCCAAACGGGACGGATTCCTTTAGACACATGTATTTTTTTATGGTAAGACATCTATTTTCAAGCTAGTCACCATGCATTTAACCCTTTGAATGCCAGAGTGGTACGCAACGCATTGCAAAGCAATGCGTTGTGTACCACCCTGGCACTCAAAGGGTTAATGAATGCATGGCGACTTGCTATTATCTGAAAGTTCAGCTTTAATACGCGAGAGGATATATTTTCCTTATCTGTAAGTCGGGTGATGATACACTTAACACTTGTTTCTTTTATATATGTTATATAAAACATATATTTTATATCATATTTTATATCGTCTCTGCCCATTCATAGATGATGCTGGACAATCAGGTCAAGATTGTGGTCTTAGAGCCCTGGAAAAGGCAAGAATGGCTGCTCCCTCAGATCATATGTAAGACTAGATTTGGGGCATCAGAATACAAATGGAGAATTTTTATAGATAGCAGCATGAAGTACAGGGTAAGTAAGTGTACATCAAAGGGATAGTAATGTTCCACAACAAAAGTAGCTCCAATTATTCTTCATAGTATTTGGGCCATGGAGAGTGTTATTTCAATACTGTCAGAGTTGTAGTACAAGAGTAATTGAATGATAAAGTATCCCCCTCCTGCCCCTTTTACTGATGTAACACTGCTCACCTCAGAGCAGCAAGACTGTCCGGGTGGATCAGAGAGAGGGACAATCTTCAGTGAGCATAAGGAAAAACCTGTCAAGGGGGCAGGGTTTTCCTTATGATCACAGTAAGAAGATTGTCCTTTGCTGCGATCTGTTTGGTCTCAAGACCAGATTCCACATCTGAGGGGAGGCGGCTTACACTAGGTAAAAGGGGCAGGAGGGGGATACTTTATCATTCAATTACTCTTGTACTACAACTCTGACAGTACTGAAATAACACTCTCCAAAGTCCAAATACTATGAAGATTAAGTGGAGTTGCTGTCTTTGTGAAACATTGCTATCCCTTTATTTTAGGTCTGCTTTCATTTAACCCTTTGAATACCAGAGGAGTAAGTTGTTGCGCACCTCACTCCCCCGACACAGGGTGACCACATTTCCATTCAGGGGCACTGCAGAGATGAGAGTACCAGAGTACCTGTCCTCAGCTCTAGTGCAGCTATGTGGGAGGGGTCACGTACATCAGTGCATAACCTGCTCTTTCTCTGGTGCACCACACAGTTCTAAACACTAGAGGGGGAACTGCCCATTGACAGCTGTGACAGAAAGTGATGCCTGTGGTAGTCTACAAGAAAATGTACATCACACCCAAAGCCTTAGAATAGCATTACACTACAAAAATATTGCACTGCAGCTCCTGTTTGAAATCAGGATCAAGGAACAGTTCTCTCTCTAGTATTTAGAGCTCTGTTTGGAAACCATTTTCTTGTAGCCCAGCAGTGTCATAACTCTGCTCTCCGGAATCTTCATTCCAGGACCTTGTATAGTCCCATATGGGGCTGCCAGGGATATGAGACACCCATTTAAAATTCAGGACTGTCCTGGGCAATCCAGGACACGTGGTCACCCTTCTCTGGCAATCAAAGTGTCAAAGGAGCAGTAAACTTTTTTTTATGAAAACACTATTTTATAGAGCATTTCCTGCTGAATAAAACAAGGTCACTCCCATCGCTGTCAGATGTTTTATTCAAAATGTATAGCAGTTTAAATAATCATGAAGTGAATTTACTGTGTTTACTTCCTGATAGTTCTAACTGACAGGAAGTGAATTTACTGTGTTTACTTCCTGATAGTTCTAACTGACAGGAAGTGAATTTACTGTGTCTACTTCCTGATAGTTCTGACAGGAAGTGAATTTACTGTGTTTACTTCCTGATAGTTCTGACAGGAAGTTAATTTACTGTGTTTACTTCCTGATAGTTCTAACTGACAGGAAGTGACTCAGCAGTTTCTATCACATTCTATGGAGAACTGTATGTCATTGACTTTCCTGACTTTCCTCTCCATTAGAATCTAACCGAAATCTAATTAGAATTTGACCACTAGAGAGCACTGCTAATGTAAAAAAACATGGGTTTAAACTGTAATAACTCTGGAAATATAAATCTCTCGGCAGTGGGAGTACCCTTATTTTATTCAATAGGAAAATCCCTACAATATATATTTTTTCATAAAAAAGTTTACTGCTTCTTTAAGTCTACCCAGTTCAATAACAAAAGTACACAACATATATGCAGACTGTCCACTCCCACCAATCACTTCTCTAAATTCTAATCTTTATTGCTTTTTCCCCCACTGGCTGATTTCCATGTTTTTGCAGTAAAGGATTGTGGGAACCACCCAACAATCAAAGAAACGAACAATCAACATGGTGTGTACCAGCAGAGTTCTGAACACCACAGGGTGGGGCAATATTTACTCCAATCTGGTTCGTCACTGGAATCAGTAACATATGCTCTGAATGTCTCTAGGAGAGAAGGCAACAGCATGGTCTGTAATATTCATATCATATCAAGCCCTGAGGATGTCAGACGCCTAAAGGGGCAGTACATTTTATATGAAAAAATATATACTGTAGCGCTTTACCTGTTGAGTAAAATAAGGGTACTCCCACTGCTGACAGATGAATATTTCCAGTGCTATTACAGTTGAACCCTTTCAGCGACAGTGAGGTATCCAAAGCATTACACTAAAACGTGGGATACCTCTCTGGCACTCAAAGAGTTAAGCCCATGTGTTTTTTTTTGTTTTGTTTTTTTTATAGCAGTGCCCTCTAGTGGTAAGATGCTAGTTACTTATTCTGTTACATTCTATTTGCGACCAGCATCTTTATTTTTCGGCTTAGCCCGCAGCAAGGTCACCTGGGATAGTCATCACTAGCCAGCATTGTTCCCCATCCACCTTCACCTAGCATCTACTCCATTGGGATGAGCTTTCATCCATTCTTGCTGTTTCCCTGGGTTCTTGCTTCTGTTTTATCCAGCTTGTTGTTGTTTTGGGTCTTCCATTAATAACAACTGCTGTCTGTTCTCTCTTTGTCGAGTTACTTCTTCACAGAGTCATACATCTCACAGCATACATTCAGTAGTGATGGAGGAGCCCAGAGGCATCTGTATATTTGATGGAAAACCTGACATGATGGTCTTTGCAATGGAAGTGTTTTAAGAACCCTTGAGGCACCTTGTTGAAATTGTGAATGGAAGCCCCCAATTATAGGAATACATTTAGAATCTCTTCGATTTTCGTGATTTCTTTAACCCTCTTGAATGTTAGAGAGGCTTCCAATGCCCTGCTCCACAATGTATTTGAGCATTCGTGGGGTTTAGTGCATGGGTGTCCATTGGGCCAAATGCGGCCAGTCTGACCCCAGGATGTGCCCCACTTGAGACTTTTTTTTATCTAATTAGCTAGCAGGCATGGACTAATAGGCCATTAGGGCATATCAAGCAGCCTGATGCTACCATTGTGTAACGGAAAGTCTGGTCAGTCTGTTAAATGCAATTATTTTCATTGACATGATCAGAAAACTGGTCATTAACTAGCACTTGTCCTATAAGTGTTCACAGTTTTATAAATAAAGTTAATTAAACATTTTGCACTGCTTTTGAATTGCTGTAAAGAAAGTGGCCCTTACACATGGATTTCTGAACGTGTCGCCTACAACCAAAGAAGGACTCCCCCGATTTAGTGTTTGTGGAAAAGACAACCACATTGGTTTGCTGTCCATCTGCCATTTCTGTATAGAGAATTAATCCTTTCAGGACCAGAGGGGTGTGTAACACCCTCTGGTGATTAGAGGATTAAATTGGTTCCTTGCTGAAAAAGAGCAAGGAACTCAAAGTGAGGCTCCTTGAAAATGGAGGTGGATGGTGAACGCCTGTTAAGCCCATGCATTAAAACGGCCCTCCTTCGTCAATAACGTTTGAATGAATGAACATAGAGGATTAACACAAGTATAATTTCTCTATGCCGGTACAGCAATGTTGATTGTGAAGAGGAAGATGAATCCTATTGTTAGGAAGTACAATTCATGATAAATTCTGCATGCACTGCACTCCAATCAGATTATCATTTTTACTAGACACCTTGGGCTCAATTCTATTACAAGTGCTAATTTTATCACTGCTTTCATCTTCAGTTTTCCCCATAGACTTCAATAGGAAAATGTTTGATAAAATGGGACATTTAGCATCTGCAATAGAATCTAGCCCCTTGTTTTACATTTTTGATCAGACGAACTCTTGTGCTAAAGACTGGTAACACATATAGAGAACTATATGATTTTTAGTGGCTCATTTCAGCTGTTTTACTTGTGAGTGGGATTTTATTTTTTGAATGCACGGTTTGATATACTTCCTACAATCATGTTTACAGATGTTTTATAGGATTAGGTTTTATGCTGAATAATAAAAGGTATATTTTGTATAGGAGTGCAGAATCTTCACATAACAGGATTTGGAAATGAAAAATGTATTGTACAGGACATGTTTGCTTATAGCAGCGGTTCTCAACCTTTCTAGTGCCGCGACCCTTTGATAAAATTTCCCAAGTTGTGGCGACCCCGAACAGTAAAATTATTTTCGTTGCTCCTTCATCGTTGTAATTTTGCTACTGTTATGAATTGAAATATAAATATCTGATGGTTTTAGGCGACCCCTGGCAAATCGTCATTCGACCCCCAAAGGGGTCCCGACCCACAGGTTGAGAACCACTGGCTTATAGGGATAGTAATACTTTGTTTTATCTTTATTTTATTTTGTAGGCATTAAACATGAAGAACGATATACGTCTTATCTCTCAAACCTTTATGGTATGAGAGAAATTCACAAGCAAAGTTTCCCCTCCCGCCCCTTTTACCTAGTGTAAGCCATCTCTTCTCAAATGTGGAATCCAGTCCATAGACCAGACATATAACAGAAGGGGACAATCTTCTTCCTATGAGAACAATGAAAGCCCTGCCCCCCTTGACAAGTTTTTCAGGTTTTTCCCTTATCTTAATTGAAGATTGTCCCTCTCTGCAGTCTACCTGGGCACCTCCCTTCTGATCTGGCTGAGCAGTGTTACATCAGTAAAAGGGGTGGGAGGGGGATACTTTGTCTTTGAATTACTCTTGAACTACAACTCTGACAGAATTGAAATAACACTCTTCAAAGTCCAAATACTATGATGATTAATTAGAGCTGCTTTTATTATGAAACATTACTATCCCTTTAAATTCAACATATGTTACATTATAATTTACAGAAAAAAAACAATAGAAATAACGGATACATTGAGATTGTCTCTCATTTTCAAGTATGCCCTGGCGATATAGATATTATTACCCAATTTAATGGTACTCATTTTGTCTACCTCTGAACGATGAAAGGCTGAGTTGACCCTGCTGGGACTAGAACCCGTGACCTTGCAGTTTGAACAGATTCTACAGCTGATGCCTTAACCAACTGAGCCATCAACCAGATTTCAGACTCTGGATGCTGGAGCACTGAGCAACACATTGCTTACCAATCTTTTATAAATAAGGAAAGATACTGAGGTCTGCACGTATATTCCAAAATGGACCTTGCAACCCCTAGGATGAACTGGAGGCCAGAATCAGTAAGAGAGAGTTTTCTACATGTTTAGCTTTGGGTGAACTATTAACTTTGCATCTCCTGGCTAGTAACTTTTTTGGGTGATTACTGAACATCACTGATATATTTCAAACCTTATTATTTGTTGTCTTGATAAAGATACAACAAACGATGCAAAATCTGAACAATAAAACTGCACTTCTTGCACTTTATGAAATCTTCAGAGTGTGGTTCCTTCAAATTTACCTTTACTAAGTGGTGATAAAGTGGAGATGACTTCTCCAGTGATATTACTTCTCCACTTCCTATGTTATTCTATAGAGCCAATGCACGAAGATCTCCAAACTTGAAGAAATCTTAGTGCATAGGCTCCATAGAATAACATAGTAATGGAGAAGTGATAAACTCTAGAAGTTATCTCCACTTTATCACCTCTTTATCACCACTTAGTGAATCTCCACCCCATGTCTACTACTAGGCACAGTACCTCTGCAGTACACGGCAATGCCTTCAAAACACCATACACATATTTTAGATCACACACTAATATACAGGTCAAAAACTGCACTTCCTCCTCTGCCTGCTTGTATCTGTATCTTACCCTTTATATACTTAAAGGGATAGTAATGTTTCATAATAAAAGCAGCTCTAATTAATCATCATAGTATTTGGACTTTGGAGAGTGTTATTTCAATTCTGTCAGAGTTGTAGTTCAAGAGTAATTCATTGACAAAGTATCCCCCTCCCTCCCCTTTTACTGATGTCACACTGTTCAGCCAGATCAGAAGGGAGGTGCCCAGGTAGACTGCAGAGAGGGACAATCTTCAATTAACCTTTCATTGTTCTCATAGGAAGAAGATTGTCCCCTGCTGCTATCTGTCTGGTCTATGGACTGGATTCCACATCTGAGAAGAGATGGCTTACACTAGGTAAAAGGGGCGGAAGGGGAAACTTTGCTTGTGACTATCTCTCAAACCATAAAGGTTTGAGAGATAAGACTTATATCATTCTTCATGTTTTTTTTAATGCCTACAAAATAAAATAAAGATAAAACGAAGTATTACTATCCCTTTAGATTGTAAGCTCTATAGGGCAGGGCACTTTTATCCTAATGTATACTCACCTGGTGTTCCCATTATGACTGTCTATATAATCCCTTAGTCACTGCACGTACTGTACCCCTTCTATACTAAATGTGAACTGTAAAGTGCCAAGTACATGGGTTGGTGCTATATAAATAAAAATATACATATATAGTAATTATTATTTGCTACCCACGGTGCGGTTGTCTTGCTGCATAAGCTCCTGTTCTGCTATGTGCATATGTCCCATACTGAGTGCCAGAGGTGTGTCCAACGCCTTGCTTTGCAACGTGTGGGCACCTCTCCAGCACTCCCAGGGGTTAATAACATAGATAGATTTCCAGGCCCAGTCTGCCGCCCCCCACACTGTGGAATATCCCCTTTCTCCCACACAGGCCGTCACCCTGTAAAATAACAGATTACACCTGCTGGTCTTTCGGTGCCAACCCATAACAGTTGAGGTGCCAAGAGAAGGAAACAGATGACATGTGGCCAGTGGTAGCTGCCAGGGAGCCGGCTTGCATTACTAAGGAAGCTGCAGAATCCCATTTGGAATGCATGAGGTCAAAACAAGTGTTCTAGAAGATTACGCACTGTACGCGCTGTGTGAGATCCCGCTGGCATACACACCTAGCATTCCGTGTCCTCAAGTGCAACTCAGACATTTACAGATTGGCTCACAGGCTGCAATTCTGGAGCAAACTAACTATACCAAAGGGGAAAATAAAAATCCCCATTCATTTAAATGGTGTTTTTAACCCCTTGAATGTTAGAGAGGTCTCCAATGCATTGTTTTGCATTAGAAAACCATTACTGCAGGAGTGCTGGGATTGTAATGGCCACACTAACAGCTCTCAATGTGGGCGTGTCCAGCACAGTTAACCCTTTGAGTGCCAGAGGGGTACGCAAAGCATTGCTTGCGTCCCCCTCTGGCACTGAAAGGGTTAAGGCATCACCCTCAAGATTTGGTGCTCTAAGGCATTGCCCACTTTTCCTAGAGGGAAATCCAACCCTATTTACATTCCTCTCGCGGTCTCTACGTTCCTGTTCTATCTGGCCCATCATGCCTTTGTTACTGTTGTGTAACTGAAAGCCTACCATTCTTTTAGGAGTAGTAAACTTTTTTTATGAAAACCTGTTTGTTATAGAGGTTTTCCTGCTGAGTAAAACAGGGTCACTCCCACCTCTGTCAGTTGTTTTATTCAAAATAACAGTTCAACTTTTCAGGAAGTGAATTACAGTGGGATTACTTCCTGAAAGTTCCGACCAGAAGGGTGAGATGTTCAGAAAGTGGTGGTAACTGAAATTGTCTGTAATCAGAACAAAAAAGTTCTTACACCACGATCCGTCAGTTCTCAGACATGTTTCTGTCGTTTTTTGCATCCAATTCCGCCATCTCCGTCAAAGGGAAAAAACAAACAGTCTTAAAAGTGGGTGTGGTTTAATCTTCCATCATAATGTAAGGTATTTTCAGAAAAAAATATTCGTTTGAACATCTTTTTTTGTCTGATTAACGTCATTTTTTCCCAACATAAAAAAAGGTCTAAACTTGGAGAAGAAAATTTAAAGTATCGAGAAGCAATTTTTCGTTTCAAAGACAAAAAATAATCTTTGTTTCTTTGAAAAGTTTTGTTTTAAAGATGAAAAAATGTCTTTGTTTCTTTGAAAAATTTTCGTTTCAAAGACAAAATCAAAGACAATTTTTAAGATCAGAATTTTTAATGGCAACGTTCAATGAGATCTTACCGTCACGGATTTACTTTTTGAAAATATGGTCCTTCTTTATCACCAACTCCTAATCCGACAAGTTTTTCATTATGATGACTTTTTGAACATCTCGCCCGAAGTGTATGTTATAGAGGTTTTCCTGACGAGTTAAACAGGGTCTCTCCTACCTCTATCACATTCTAGGGAGAACGGTCAGTGACTACCTTCTCAAATAGAATGTAACAGATAACTAATAGGAATTTGAACACTAGAGGCCACTGTTAATGTGCAAACTACAAGTATAAAGTTTAATATTTCTGGAAATATGCACCGCTCAGCAAGGACAGTACCCGTGTTTCACTCAACAGGAAAATATGCATTTTCATAACAAAATTTCACTGCTCCTTTAAGAACTGGTTAGTCTGTTAAATACTATCATTCTCAATGACGTGACCAAAACTGGTCATTGGCTAGCAACTGGCCAATAGAACAGTCAAAGGTTATGAATAAAGTTAAAGTTTTTATGTATTACTTTGGAATCACTTAAATAATGTGGCTTTCGCGCAGGGATTTCTGAACATGTCATCCCTGACTGAAAAAACTTGGATTCCTCCACCAGGTTACTGTGCATGAGAAAAACAACCACATTGGTTTGATGTGCACCCAGGACCATGCTGGGTCTCTCCTTCTGCCTGAGGCTCGGGGCTGCCAGACAGTAGCTGCCAATGTAAATTATATTATCTGTGGACAACTAATAATAATGAGACCCTTGTAAATGTCTACATCCTGTTTTAGGGGTCACTTGTCATTCATCACATACAGGGCTGGATTTATATTCCAGGTGCCTCTAGACAAAATAGGTTGTAGTGTTCTTTCCTGTTAAATCCTTTTCTCTTTAGTCCATATGGAACACAGTTACCATGGGGTTGAGTTCCTCCTTCTGGAGGGTAGGGCACATCAGAAAAGACAGGGTCTTTAGGATGTAGACCCCCTCCTCTTCCTCCAGCTCAACCCACTCACTCATTTCCCAGAATTCATGTGACAAAAAAGTGAGAATAAAAGAAATAAGAAGAACATAAAATCTCTCAGGGCTAAGATCCTGTAATGATGCCCTGAAAATGAACTCTTAAGAAGCTAGGGACCATCACTGGACAGCAGATCTCTTGGTCGTAGAGAGATGAAATGGACTTGCGGAATTGAAGATCAGCTGCAGAATTCAATGATCGGATAAAGAGCGTTCGACTCACAGAATAGAAACGGTAGCTCAGGTAAATAAGAACACAAGACAGGTACAATAAGATCAACACCACTTTATTAAGATAAAATACAAATCAAGCACTTCTCCAACCCTACCCGGGGTCAGGCGTAAGGACAGCGCTACAGCCCCCTACCCAAAGGCTGAACACTAACCTAGCCTGCACTACTAGGAAAGGTAAGCAGATGGAAGATAACCTAGCCTACAGTTCTACAGGAGAGTGAACGCAGCCAACCCAAGATGCAGCGAGGGTGGCTGATAGGAGGCTTACACGGATCCTTAGAACGGTAGGGTCAAAGGAAGGAAAGCGATACCCTAGAACGCTAGGGTCCAAGGCCAATGCCCACAGACTACCCAGAATGATGGCAATACCTAGGAGGCAACAACTAACCCAAGGCCACACGGAGAGGTAGTCAGGCAAGGGTACAATGGAGCAGATATACAGACAAGGCCCAGGACTAGCTAGGAACGAGTACTCAGACAATGCCAATGGTTATACACAGATCGGGTAGTCAGGCAAAGCCAAGGTTCATGCACAGGTGGGTAATCAGGCTAGGCCAAGGTTCATGAACGGATCGGTTAACCAGACAAGGCCAAGGTTCATACACTGATTGGGTAGTCATACAAGGCCAAGGTTCATACACTGATTGGGTAGTCATACAAGGCCAAGGTTCATACACGGATCAGGTAGTCAGACAAGGCCAAGGTTCATACACGGGGCGGAGTCAACAGCCAAGCAAGGGTCACAATGGAGAACAGAATACAGTAGGCTAATGCAATGGTACACCACAAAAGGGCACTGAAGCTCAGTCTACCGGCTGCACATAAGGCCAACTGAGAAGGCAGGACTTCAGTTGGCAACATCAGTGATGCACACTCGCAACAGAGAGGCCAGCAGTCAGGTCGTCAGCAACCAGCAATGTCGCCGCTAGACCACCCATGGAAACCAGACAGGCACTCCACCAGCAGGCCAGATCACGGGCACCGTGGAAGAAGGTCGACAGCTGTTTGAATAATGAGGATACACTCTGTCAAATTTCTACAAGTAGTCAGAGGTCTGGTACTAGTCGAAAGGATCGGTATCACAGTCTCCTTTACAGTCTAAGTGTTCCTGTGCTTCCTACCTCTGTATGGCCGCCGGCCAGTATGGTGTCTGGCCACTTCCTCATTGCTGACATCAGGTAACAGGCAATAGCACGGACGCCTGTTTATGGACCTATTCTGGGTGGCCTAATTGGGTCCCGCCTCCTTCAGCTCCTTTATAAACCTCCTTGGGTCTGGGAGTCATTGCCCTTACATGGTGTTCCTGTTAGTTACTCTTGTGCTCCGTTGTGACCGGATCTTATCTGATAATCCGCTCCATGTATGGCCCCGGCTTGTCTGACTACCCACATCGGTTCTGACCTGTGGCTCTGGCTGACTAACTCGCTCCTTGTTAACCCTGGCTTGTCTAACTACCCACATCAGTTCTGACCTGTGGCTCTGGCTGACTCACCCACTCCGTGTAGTCCCCGGTTTGTCTGTCCTCCAGCTCCTATCTCGCTCAGTGTATCCCAGACTTGTCTGACCTGTGGCTCTGGCTGACTACTCGCTCCGTATGCTCCTTGCCTGCCTGACCGTTAGCCTCTGTGTCCCGCGGCTCTGTCCAACTCTCGCTCCCTGTTGCCTTTGGTCTCCAGTACCTCGCAGTAGTGCAGTGCGTAGCACAGTGTGCAGCTCCGGGTAGGAGCTTGGTCCCTATCATCCGGTGGTCTGGGGTTGTGTGGGATATTATCATCGCTATATCGCACATGTATTTTCACTGTATATTCTAATAAAGGTGGTTATATTTTATTACTGTGTCTGTCCTTCTTTGCCTGATTACCGTGACAATCGGATACACTAAGTCAGATTTTGACTAGCAGTAGGAGGTTGGACACGGATCGTATGGTGAGGATTCTCTAACAGGAGGTTTGACTCACTGTGAACTGGAGATTATGGTCGGCGTTCGGTCTTAGCGTGAGAACACAGAGTCAAAGATAGACCTGAGGTGCAAGCTGTCGGACATCTGAGAGTTGGAGGCCTCGCTAGAGCAGCAACGCTGGCAAAAAGATCCAACCAGCATGATGGAGGAGCCGGAGATGGCGTAGATCAAAGATCAGCAGAGTAAAACAGCAAAGGGCTGTGATCAATCTGACAGGGAGTCGGAAAGGCTGCTAGGCCCTGTCAGAACATCCACCTGCCGAGAGTGTGGCTGGGACCTGATACCAATCAACCTGATGGAGGCAAAGAAACTCCACTGGACGTAGACTGCAGAAGAACAGGGAAGGTTGAAGTCGGAGTAAGCTCGGGTCAGGCTGGGAGATCAAGTCGGTAAATCAACAAGAGGAGGTCGGTGAGTCTACAAGCAGAAGTCGGATAGTCAAGCCGGCTCACAATGGAAGATTAAAGTAGCACAATTGGAAAGGATCAAATCGGAGATCAGGAACAAGCCAAGATAAAACAGGAACAAGATCAGAAGCAGGATAATAATGAGAAACATGCTGGGTGAGCTCAAAGATTGGGCACGGGAAGCCAGGAACAGCAAGGTTTTAAAGGCCCAGTAACCAATCAGGAATGAAAGGGGTGCAAACTTCACTCGGATGGAGTGACAGGCCCCAAGAGGATTCCTCTGCCCGGGAAAGCAACACAAGTGAGGATTTAAAAGGTAAGAACACTAAAATCGTATTTTATTTTACATCCAATATGGAACACAGGTACCATGGGGATATACCAAAGCATTCCAGATTCCGGAATGACTGCCCACACATCCCCACAATAACGAAATTCCCTAGGACTGTTCTGGATCTGACTAACTCTAATTGTCAACGGACACCAAACTAGCAGAACATACCAAAAAAGAGTCAATAGGGCTCAAAAAACTACTGAATATCTAGCAGTAGAGAAGAAGAAAAAAAAAACAGAGATCCTTACACTGGCAAGACTGCTGAAGCACTTTTCAGCCAAAGACATTGATGCGGTAGTGTTTGGTGAAAGTATGCAAGAAGGACCAAGTTGCAGCCTTGCACAACTCTTCAGCTGAGTTTTGGTTCTTGTAGGCCCAAGAAGCACCCACAGGTATGGTGGAATGTGCTGTGATCTTGAAGTGAAGAGGTTTCTCCTAATCTCATGCTCTTGGCGTATGGTAGCCTTGATCCAAGAGGTAATGTTCACCTTGGAAGCATCCTTACCTGCCTTATGACCGTCAAGGATGACAAACAGAGTCAGCCTTATGAAAAGGCTTAGTTCGGTGAACATAAAACTTAAGGCAGCCCACAAAGTCCAACAGATGGAGGTCTCCCTCCTGAGAGGAAGCAGGGTCAGTACAAAAAGAAGGCACAACATTCTCCTAATTGATGTGAAATTCAGAGACTAACTTAGAAAGAAATTCCTGAGCAGTACGAAGTAGTGAAAAAACAGGAATGAAGGTTTGCAAGATAGTACTTGCAGTTTAGCTACCCTCCCAACAGAGATAGGTGCCAAGAGAAAAGCCATCTTCAGCATAAGCTGAAGCAAAGGGACAAAAGCTAGAGGCTCAAAAGTAGGCATCTAAAGAAGGCCCAAGACTAGACTGAGATCCCACAGAGGCATGAGATCCCTAAAAGAGAGAAAGGCATGAGCTACCCTCTGTAGGAAAGTTTTCACATCCAGGATGACAGCAATTTGTCTCTGAAAAAGAACAGAGAGAGAGAGAGAGAGAGAGAGAGAGGGGAGATCTGAAACTTGAGGGAACTCAAGCTGACACCCTTGTTGACTCCATCGTGAAAGGAGGACAGCACAATATCAATGGCAAATACCTGTGGGGACAAGCTCTTGTCCACACACCAATGGTGGAAAATGGACCAGGCCCTTTGGTATGCCTTAGAGGAAACCAGCTATCACGCCTGTATCATGGTGGAGATAACTTAATTGGAGAATCCCTTCCTCTTATGAATGGTGGTCTCAAGAGCCATACCGTCAAGGCCAGCCTCTCCCCATCCTCGTACCACAAGGATCCCTGGAGCAACAGATCCGGTCTGGGCAGCAGATGAATTGGACCCTGAATGCACAGGCTGACCAGGTCAGCAAACCATGCCCTCCTTGGCCAGAATGGAGCAATTAGGATGACCAACACCCTCACCATTCTGATCTTCCGGGTCACTGTGAGAATGGGAGGAATTGGGGAAAAAACATAAGACAGGTGAAAACTAAATTGCGAAGGCCAGATGGTCCCTTGTGCAAACACAGAGTGTTGGAACGTTCTGGTTCTCCCTGGTCGCCAGAGGTTTAGCGCTGGGAGCCCCCAGTGTTAAACTATCAGGTAGAAGACCACTGAATAGAGCTCCTAGTTCCCTGAGTCCATGTATTGATGACTGAAAAATATGCCAATAACATTTCTAGACCTGGAATGTCAACTGCTGATATGGCTGGGACTTGAGCTTCCACCCAGTTGAGGAGATCCTTCACCTCCCTCCATGATATCTTGCTGACTGCACTCTCACCGGGAACCCCATGAGAACCTGGGACCAATGAAAAAGCCAGAACAATCTCTCTGAGCTCCAGTAGGCTTTCCTCCCCTGCCCATCTGCCCTGGGCACCCAAGTGTCGCAGGACCACTCCCCAGCCTCTCAGGCTGGTGTCCATCATCACCAAAGCCACCACTGAAGGTCCTCACTGGCTTCCAGTGACAGTATCATCTGATGAGAGAGGTGCTCCAGGTTCCTGGACCATGTCTTAAGAATGTCCCTCTGAAGTTCCATCGTGTGGAACTGAGTAAGGAACCACTTCCAAAGTGGACACCAACTATAGTCCTAGTTCTGGAATAAAGAACCGTGAGGAAAAAGTCTTTCCTGAAGGGTTTCAGATTCCATGCCCAGGAGCACCAAAACCTGAGATGGATTTTGAGAAGACTTCTTGAGATTAAGAATTCAGCCATGATGCACCAGAATGCGGGCACGCTCTTGAATATGGTGAGCCAAGAGTTCTTCAGAAGGAGCCTTGAGCAGGAAATCATGCAAATACGGAGCCAGAGAAATGCCTTTGGCATGGATGTACCCGGCCAAGGCTGCCTTGATCTTGGTGATGATTTTGTTGGCTGAAGCCAGGCCACACGTCAAAGCCATGAAGTGGTAGTGTTTGGAACCGAAATCAAAAAGCAGGTATCGTTGACTGTCCGGGTGGATCAGGATGTGTAGGTAGACACCCTGAAGATCCAGATAGGCCAGGAAATCCCTTGGGCACATCGCTGACAGAAAGCAAAGATTCCATCTCTAAGCGTGTAGCAACCACGTACTGGTTGAGGCATTTGAGGTCCAGAATAGGACAGCAGCCGCCGTACTTCTAGGGAACCACACAAGGTTGGAATAAATCTCTATAGGATGGTGTAGCTACAGCGCCACTCTATAATTTCAGGCCACTGTGAAATTGCACCTAAAAATCTGAGCTTTAATAATTTTTTAATAAAACACCTTTGTTTTACTCAGGGGGATAAACGCTACAATATATATTTTTTACATATTAACCCCTTTAAGGACCGGCCGATCGGCACATCGCGGTCAGTTAAGGACCATGGAGCATTTTTAAATTTTTTTTCAATTCCGGTTCCGGACTCCCCGAACAGCGTGCAGCCGCGGGGGGAGCCCAGAATTCCATGACGGTGATAGTACGTCATGGGTCGTTAACTCTGATCGACCCATGACGTACTATGACAGTCAAGGGTCGTTAAGGGGTTAAGTATTACTATCCCTTTAACAGCACTGTATTCCCCAGATTCCAACTTACTTAATTGAGTATTTTTAACCCCCCAGAATGCCAGATTCCCACTGATTTAAATGTGAAATTTAACCCCCTGAATGCCATATTCCCACTGATTTAAATGAGGCTTTTTAACCCCTTGAATGCTAGAGAGGTGTCCGAAACATCTCTAGTGTTCGAAGGGTAAAAAAGGTGAATTTAAATCAATCAACATTTTTATTACTCCCCTACGGTGAAGTTGGTTTGCCCCAGCATTGGGCCATTTTGACATTAGGCTCACGTTACGGTCTTTGGTGACTCACTTAAAGGTGATTTCTCCTTCTCCATATTTCTTGTTGTTATGAAACGCTCCGCTGTAGGTCTGTCCTTCTTCATCCATCAGCGACCCATGTCCTGTGCATAAAACAGGTATATCATCATCATCATTATTACTACTATCCTTTATTTATATAGCGCCAACTTATTCTGTAGCGCTGTACAACACAGAATAGACATACAGGGACATAAAACAGTACAAATGGAACATAGAAAACAAAATAATCAGAGACCCCTGCTGGTGAGAGCTTACAGTCTAGAGGAAGGTAGGTTGGACACAGAAGGAGTAAGTGCTATAGGGTGTAAGTGCCTTCTGCCACATGAACTGGCAGTCAGCGAGCAGGAGAAAGAAGTGCTTTTCAGTGCAGTGGTCCAGGGTCTGTTTGGGAGACCAAGACTCTGTGAACAATGAGGTTTTGATGGGGTTGTAGGTGGGATGTGATTGTAGAAGGGAGTGAATAGCTCATGTACCAGAACACAGTGGTGTAACTAGTCATTGGAAGGCCCCTGTGAAAACATATTGTGGGGCTCCTTAACACAAAAATATTATAGCGTCATAGCTAGAAGCTATTGTGCCCTGGTGCCAATGCCCCCCCCCACGGATGCTGGACTCCTGCACAACTGCACCCTCTGTACCCCCCATTAGTTACCCCACTGCCACAACACATATAATATTCATTCATAGAGTCTACATGTGATGAGCAGGTGAGCCAGCATGAGTCAGGGGCCAGTTCAGGCCTGTGGCAAGGTCATTAAGCCATTGAGTGGCAGCAGGATGATCGACACATAGCACTGAGAATCCCTCTGGCACGCAAAGTGATAATCACCCTAGGTGCGTTTTCTAACTTGCTCTCCCTGCCCATGTCACTTCTCATTTTAACTCTTTCTCAGCCTTCAAAAATGAGACCAGACAAAGGATGAACTTGATGCTGGACTTGTCTTTTTTTCAACATCATCAAATATGCAACTACTAGTGTAAATGCCTGTGTACTCGGGCCAAGGTCCGGGTGATGTTAACCCTTTGCGTTCCAGACGGGTACGCAACACATTGCTTTGCAATGAGTTGCGTACCCCTCTGGCACTCAAAGGGTTAAGAGGCCGGTCCTGCTCTGTGTGCTGCCGCCGACGCAGTCAGGCACTGTAGAGACTGCCCGAAAGCACAGAATGTTCCCAGCACAGAACTCCCAGCATTCTGTGCTCCCAGCATTCCGTGCTCCCAGCATTCTGTGCGTTCAAGCAGTCTGTACTGCACATGATGGCTTCTGACAAACATCCTAGCGAATTATTATATAGGATAGGCCTTATTCTGGAACCTGAAAAGGCATAATTCTGGGGTAAACCAACTGCACCAAGGAGGTGACTACAAACTCCTATCGATTTACATGTAGATTTTAATCCCTTGAATGTTAGAGAGGTCTCCAGCGCGAGACCTCTATAACATTCACGGGGTTAAAAGTCACTTTTAAATCAATGGGATATTAGGGGATTTTTATTTGGCCCCTATGGTGCAATTGATTTGCTCCAGAATTGCACCTATATAATTAAACCCATCCTCGCTCAATTCAGCCACGCTCAGTTGTAGCTGATGGCCATATACACAAATATTTCCTATAAGAAGGGCCAAATACTCAGCAATACTCTCTAAGCAGGGTCTCAACAATGGCTGCCGATGTCTGCGCTGTTATTTTGGGTATCCTATTGAAATGATGCCCTCTATTTGGCGACCAACAAAATGGCGCATTAAAAATGTTGCCCACATCAAAAGGGCGACATTCTGATGTTGCAGGATTAAGTGTCGACTAGCCTCATGGGTTGCAGACTTAAGTGTCAAATATCCTCCATGTTACAGTGCCTTGGGCACCTGCTGTACTAGGTGCAAATACATATTCAACGCTTCTTGCCTTCACTTTCACTGCTATAAAAAACTATTTTGTCTATTACATGCTTAGCCCTTCTATTGAATGCTATTGATATAAATGACATTGCAAAGCTCTGCTTAAAGGGATCATAACCTCGAAAAAAAAGTACAGGTGAATTTATAGGTACAATTAAAACATACTTACTGCCCTCATTCCCATCTCTCAAAGAGTTATGGTTTAAGAGATGTAATAAAATAAAGGTCTCCTCTCCCTCCCACTTCTCATGTGTTTGCTGTATAGCGGACGTCATGAGTTCCTGCTTTCGGGACCAGAAGGTGGCTCTTCAGAAGCGCGGTCATCGAGCTATAATTATTTCATCGGTATGGTCTACAACATGTGCCTGGCTTGCAAACACACGTTATAGACCATACCGATGAAGTAAGTATAGTTAGATATCCCGATGTCAGCACTACTGAAGAGCCACCTAAGGTCGGTCGACCAGATTCTCCCTCTGACAGCTTTACAGCTCATCAGGCAGAAAGGGGAGGGAGTGGAGAACTTTATTTTATTACATCTCTCAAACCATAATGGTTAGAGAGATGGGAATATGGGAGTTAAGTATGTTTTAATTGTACCTATAAATTTGCCTGTACTTTTTTTTTTTTGAGGTTACTATCCCTTTAAGGCGTGCTTTCATTTTAATGCCAGCCCTTTGGATATGGGTAGTATGTTACTATAATTGTGTCTGTTCTGGTAAAAATATTCTCTCATCCCCTTGATCTGCTCATTAAAGCCCTTCACATTTACAAAAAGAAAGTGTAGGTTCAGCATTTTGAGGTATTGCTCCTCTTTGGCAGGTACAAGGATCAAAAGGGCGATATTCTGATGTGCAACAGTAATATAACTAAAATAGCATTTATATCAGAATAGCATAGCACTAACATTAAAATAGCTCCAAGACATCATTAATATAGAACCAACATAACATTGGCACAGTAGCACGGTAATAGCTGTGCTACATTAATATAAAAGCACAGTGCTATGATAAGTGTAATGTTACCTCAAACATTGCAAATTTCACAGTACGTCACTCAATCATGCCCTGAGCTATATAATACAGGTAAAACATCTGTTAAATATTGAGTGGGCAGGGAAAATCAGCATTCAGGAAGCTTGAGATCAGCTTAGAGATGCTCAGAGAAGCCAGCAACAACCTATAAGGCAGGAAGCATAACAATTATGAGGCACATGGTGTCAGCCAAGAGTTCAGCATAATGAGTCTAGGGGAGCATGGGGCTCAAAGCATGTGGGCTGGAAGGATAGGGTATTAAAGCTCTAGGTGTATGTGGTATTTAGAGTGATGTATGCCTGAGGAAAGAGGGCTATACGGGTTGAAGTTAGCACCATTTGGAGTAGATTTTAGCCACTGGTCAAGGATGACAAGCTATGCAATTCATACCAAGTCCATGTATAGTCCTGTCCATGCAGTACAAACCCATAGTTCAAGATACTGCACTAGATACCATCACGCAGTACTGGGCAGGAAAATCCAGCCTGACCCACAGTGTAAATATGCAGTCCACCAGCTCCAGCACCTGCAGTGTTTGCATAGGCAAGGATCGCTGAACGTGTATTTGCACTTAGTAGAGCTGGTAACGAAGGCAATGTAACATGGAGGATATGCGACACTTAAGCCTACAACATATGAGGCTACTCGATACTTAAGCCTGCGACTGCAGAGTGTTGTCCTTTTGATGCGGACAACATTCTGATGTCGAATTCGATAGGTTAAGCGCACCAATAGCAAATATCGGACAGAGAATCTAAAAGAAAAAGGCTTTATTATCGTGAAGCATACATCGAAATATAAGTTTCCCCAATCTTCCAAATGGGCATAATCAAGTCAGTCCACTCCAGTAAACAGTCCGTGGTACCGGAACACCCGTATGTAGGAACCCACACCGTGACCTGGAATACACCAGTTTCATGTTTAACAGGGCCCTCCAATCCCAGGTTGCCCTCTTCACGCAGGCAACATTTTAATGTGCTGTTTTGTTGGTCACCAAATAGAGGGCAACATTTCAATAGTAAACCTTATCTTGTTGGGTAGGTCTGGAGAGACTGTTGAAATGTCAGTAGTTTGCTGCTCTGATAATGAGATCATTGTCTAGCTTAGCGATTTCCAACCTTAGTCCTTGGGACATAACAACAGGTCACATTTTTATGTACATCCTTGCTTGTTCCGGTTTGGGTAATTAGTGGTTCAGTCATTTTGATGACACTACCTGTGCTTAATTAAAGGGATAGTAATACTTCATTTTATCTTTATTTTATTTTGTAGGCATTAAAAAAAATGAAGAACGATATAAGTCTTATCTCTCAAACCTTTATGGTTTAAGAGATATTCACAAGCAAAGTACCCCCCCCCCGTTCAGCCAGATCAGAAGGGAGGTGCCCAGGTAGACTGAAGAGAGGGACAATCTTCAATTAAGATAAGGGAAAAAGCTGAAAAACTTGTCAAGGGGGGAAGGGCTTTCATTGTTTTCATACAAAGAAGATTGTCCCCTTCTGTTATCTGTCTGGTCTATGGACTGGATTCCACATCTGAGAAGAGATGGCTTACACTAGGTAAAAGGGGCGGGAGGGGAAACTTTCCTTGTGAATATCTCTTAAACCATAAAGGTTTGAGAGATAAGACTTATATCATTCTTCATGTTTTTTTAATGCCTACAAAATAAAATAAAGATAAAACGAAGTATTACTATCCCTTTAAGGAATATTCTTAAAACATGACTGGTAGGCATGATCCCAGGACTGAAGCTGAATACCACTGATCTAGATTAACTCTTGAACAAGGGCAGGCAACCTTTGGCTCTCAAGCTGTTGGAGACCAAAACTCCAATTATCGCCAACCAACCAGCAGCTGAAGAACTGCATGTTGCATACACCTGCTGCTCTAGGAGGGGACAGCAAACCAAGCTAATGTAAAATGGAATCTGAATCAGCACAGCTCCCCTGTAGTTAAAATCAGAAATTCTGTTGGTGGCTACATGTTTGATATGCCTGATGTAGAGCAGGGGTGGGCAATTTTTGACCCTCAAGCTGCTGTTGGACTGTCGCTCCAAGGGCTGGCTGAAGATAATTAGATATGTAGTTTATTAGTTCATCGATATTGTATGGCAAAAAATAAATAAACTACTAGTTGCACATGTGTATTTGAGAATGAGACAGTTATTTCATTGAATCCCTTTATTGCAACATGGTCCCCTTGTCTGCTAACACATGGCCTATTCATAATGTCAGAAGCAATATCGTAAGTAACAAAGGGGGGAGGGATGCACTAAGGAGTGATCAAGAGGCTATAAAGTGTAGAGGACTTCTCTGTTGATGTCATTTCTCCAGTTCCTAGGTACTAAGATCTCCAAAGCTGGAGAAATCTTAGTGAATTGGATCCATAGAATAACACAGGAACTGGCAAAGTGATATCACTGGAGAAGTAACCTCCACATTGTCACCTCTTTATCACACCGTAGTGCATCTCTCTCAATGAAGGAAGAGAAAGGGGGAGATGCACTAAGGCGTGATAAAGAGGTGATAAAATGAAAATGACTTCTCAGGTGATATCACTTCTCTATTTCCTATGTTATATATGTAGCCAATGCACTAACATTTCTCCAGCTTAGAGATCTTTAAAGGGATAGTAATACTTCATTCTATCTTTATTTTGTTTTGTAGGCATTAAAAAAACATGAAGAACGATATGAGTCTTATCTCTCAAACCTTTATGGTATGAGAGATATTCACAAGCAAAGTTTCCCCTCCCGCCCCTTTTACCTAGTGTAAGCCATCTCTTCTCAGATGTGGAATCCAGTCCATAGACCAGACAGATAACAGAAGGGGACAATCTTCTTCCTGTGAGAACAGTGAAAGCCCTGCCCCCCTTCACAAGTTTTTCAGGTTTTTCCCTTATCTTAAGTGAAGATTGTCCCTCTCTGCAGTCTACCTGGGCACCTCCCTTCTGATCTGGCTGAGCAGTGTTACATCAGTAAAAGGGGCAGGTGAGGGATACTTTATCATTCAATTACTCTTGAACTACAACTCTGACAGAATTGAAATAACACTCTCCAAGGTCCAAATACTATGATGATTAATTAGAGCTGCTTTTATTATGAAACATTACAATCCCTTTAAGCATAAGCCCTATAGAATAACATAAGATTTGGAGATGTGCTATCACTGGAGAGGTCATCTCTGCTTTATCACCTCTTTATCACACCTTAGTGCATAACCCCCAAGATCTACATAGCCTTAGTTCACTCACCTTCTCTTATTCCAAATACAAATTCACCTTCATATCTGCCCCCATCTTTGTACTGCATTACACCATGACCATGGAGCTCTCCAGCCTGGAATTCCCCAGAATAAGTATTGCCTAAAACACAGGATTAGTTTATTATTACGGTTTATATTCTCATATTAAAACATTAGTGCAGTAACACATCTGATGACACTAAGCTATGTAAGGAAATACATACAGAGCAGAATGTTTTTAACTGCAGAAATATTTGGTTAAAGGGATAGTAATGTCAGAAAAATAGTATTAACTATATGGTTTATACAATTAAAAGAGAGTACTTGCACTTATTTGTATCTCTCAAACCATTATGGTTTGAGAGATATTGGAAAATAAAGTTCTCTGGTCCCTCCCCTTTCTGCTTGACGAGCTGTAAAGCTGTCAGAAGCAGATTCTGGTCGCTTGACCAGATGCGGCTCTTCAGCAGCTTGGATATAACGATATCTAATGATAAATACTTAATTTGGAATGGTCTACAAAGTTTGCCTGGCTTGCAAGCACACTTTGTAGACCATTCCAATGAAGTATTTATTTCTAAATAGCGTGATTTCAGCTCTGCTGAAGAGCCTCTGTCTGGCCAAATGACTGGAATCTGCAGCTGTCAGCTAGATGGCAGACTTGAGTAAAACAGCCAGGAAAAAGGTAACTTTAGCAAGTTATATCTCTCAGACCATAAAGGTTTGAGAGATAAGACTTATATTGATGTTAATCTTTTTTAATGTCTACAATATTAAATCAACTTAAAATGAACCATTACTATCCCTTTAAACTGAATGAATGGGTAGAAGTGTGAAAGATGACATTTAATGTAGATAAAGGTAAGGTTATGCATTTGGGCTGCAGAAACAAACTGGCAACATATACACTAAATGGGAAACTATTTGGAGAATCCTCATTAGAGTAATATTTAGGAATACGGATAGTCTTCACAGCAGTGTGCAGTCACTCAGCCGCTGCGAGAGCAAATAGGGTACTATCTTGCATAAAAAGGGGTATAGATACAAAAGGGGATTATAGTCTTACCTGTTAAATCCTTTGCTCTTAGTCCATACAGGTTACTGGTAACTTTGGGTAGGCGATCTGCCCCTTTAAGTAGGCAGGAACAATTCTAGAAGTGAATGCAGCGGTGAAGCCTACCTTCCCTCCTTGGCTACAGCTAGCCAGTCAGCTCCAGTAAGATTTCAGACACTAACTATTGACTAGATAGTAGAAGGGAAAGAAGACTCCTGTGAGCATGACACTGAAGGACCCCCACGGTCTGCCACAGGAGAGGGTGGGACACCCGTAACCCGTATGGACTAAGAGAAAAGGATTTAACAGGTAAGACTAAAATCCTATTTTCTCTGTCATCCAATACAGGTTACTGGTAACTTTGGGATGTCCAACCATTGAGTTTCCCAGAGATGGGAAGTAAGGCAAGGACCAGGAGCAAGGCCCCCAAAGTCACCAGAGCAGATACGAACCATCAGATCAGAGATAGCCTAACAAAACAAATGTGTCAACGGACACTGAACAGGGGTAACACCCCAGGTACTGTTACACAGCACACTGAACTGGAGCCAACAGGGCTCAAAAGTGAAAAGAGCACTGAAGAACCGAAAAGAAGATCCTAGACAGGCAAGACTGCCTCCAGGAACTTCCTCCCAAAGCTGGCATCAGCCGATGCCAACAGATCAACACGGTAGTGCTTCGAAAAGGTGTGCACAGACGACCAAGTGGCAGCCTTGCACAACTGATAAGCTGAGGCCTGATTCTTGTAAGCCCAAGAAGCCCCAATAGATCTTGGAGAATAAGCCATGACCTGAAAGGGAACAGGCTTCTTCCTTAGCTCATAAGCCTTATGAATAGTTTACTTAATGCAAGACACAATGGTCACTTTGGATGCAGGTCTCCCTGCCCTGGGACCCTCAGGAATGACGAACAGCGCATCGGACTGTTGAATGGACTCAGTGCGATGTATATAATACTTGAGACAACACACCACATCTAACAAGTGGAGATCCCTCTCCTTGTCAGAGGTAGGGTCAGGGCAGAAAGAAGGCACCACAATCTCCTGATTAATGTGGAACTCAGAAACCACCTTCGGGAGAAACTCCTGCGAAGTGCGAAGCACCGCCTTGTCCTTGTGAAACACCAAAAAGGGTGGTCTGCAAGACAGAGCATGCAACTCTGTGACAAGGCGAACGGACACTATTGCCAGGAGAAAAGCCATTTTTCACCTCAGCAGGCGTAGAGGAATAGTAGCCAATGACTCAAAGGGAGGGAGCTGAAGGACGCCCAAAACCAAATTAACATCCCACTGAGAAGCGGGAGGCTTGAAAACAGGACGAGTATGAGCAACGCCCCTGAAGAAAACCTTGACATAGGAAGAATAGCAATGCGCCTCTGAAAGAAAACGGGAGTCTGAACCTTAAGGGAACTAAAACGGAGACCCTTATCCACACCATCCTGCAAGAAGGCCAGGACCGTAGGCAGATCAAAATCCTGACATAGGTCCCTATCAGCACACCAAGGGAGAAAGTTCAACCAGACACAATGGTAGGCCTTTGAAGAAACAGGTTTGCTGGCACGAAGCATAGTAGCCACCACACCAGAAGAAAAACCCTTCTTCCTCAGTATTGAGGATTCAATTTTCAAGTCGTCAAAGCTAGACAATGAACATCCTCCTTTCACAGGTAACCCTGTAGAAGAAGATCCGGACGGCAAGGGAGTCGGAATGGCTCCGCCACTGATAGGTCCAGAAGCTCCGGAAACCAAGCCTGTCAAGGCCAGTACAGAGCAATCAGAATGACTGGACATAGCTCCAGTCTCAGTTTCCTTATCACCCTGTGCAACATGGCAATGACAGGAAAGATGTAAGCCAGGAGAAATAACCAAGGAAAGGACATGGCATCCACCGCTAGAGCTAGATGATCCCTCCAGCGAGAGCAGAACCTCGGAATCTTCTGGTTGTGTCTTGTCGGCATTAAGTCGATGAATGGAAGACCCCACCTCTGAACAAAGAGGTTGAACATCTCTGGGTGCAGTTCCCACTCTCCGTTGTCCACAGTGTGTCGACTGAGGAAGTCAGCCATGACGGGAATGTGAACTGCAGATATGGCAGGAACATGTTCTTCTGCCCAGGACAAAATAGCCATGACCTCTAACCAAACTGCGAGACTTCTTGTTCCGCCTTGCTTGTTGATGTAAGCCACTGCTGTGGCATTGTCGGGCTGGCAAAGGGCATGAAATATTGTCTGAAGTTCCAACATGTTGATGGGAAGGAGAGATTCCTCTGGAGACCACCGTCCCTGAGCATTCAGGTGACCCAGAACTGCTCCCCAGCCTGATAGGCTGACATCCATCGTCACCGTGGTCCAGAAGGACACCAGGAAGGGCTTGGCCTTCAGCAGATTGGAGAGGTTGAGCCACCACGACAGACTCAGTTCCACATGAAGAGGGAGGGACACTGACATCTTCAGGAGGACTGGCTGACCCCTGCACACCTGGATCAAAAATATCTGGAGTGCCCTGGTGTGAGCCATGGCAAACGGCATTGCTTCTATGGTGGAAATGAACTTCCTCACCATAGAGGACAACTTCTTGGCTGGAACTGGATAGGGAGCCAGTACAGTGGACACCCGGTGGGCGACCTGGTGAGCCACCTCGTCTGTGAGAAACACAATGCTCTGCTGAGTGTCGAAGAGAAGGCCCAGGAAGACCAGTCGCTGGGATGGGACTAGATTCGACTTGAGGATCCACCCGTGATGGGTAAGTGCATGAATGCAGTCCTGAATCTGCTGATGACGGAGTCCCAAAGAAGGGGCTTTCAGAAGCAGGTCGTCCATGTATGGCATGACTCCGATACCGTTCCGATGGAGGACGGACACTAAGGCTCCCAGGACACGAGTGAAGACTTGAGGAGCTGTAGTAAGGCCAAAGGGAAGAGCAGAAAACTGAAAATGCCCTTGGTCTCATGCAAATCTGAGGTACTGCCGGTTCTCTGGATGAATGGCAATGTGCAGATACACGTCCTGAAGATCTAGAGAAGCAAGGAATTCCCCAGGGGACATGGCAGAATCACCGTCCTTAGGTGCTCCTGGTGATAATGAGTCTTGAGCACAAAGGAATTGAGATCCTTCAGGTCCAAAATTGGATAACAGCTGCCGTCCTTCTTGGAAACCACAAACAGGTTTGAGTAAAAACCCAAACTCCTGTCCTGAACGGGAACTGGTCCAGAACCTCCTTGTCCAGAAGGGCCTGAATAGCGCTGTTGAACAGACGGCGTTTCTCTACTCCCTGAGGCATGTGAGAAGAGAAAAACTGGAAGGGAGGAAGAGAAGTGAAAGGGATCCTGTACCCTTCTGCCACCACCTGCAAAACCCATGGGTCCACCACTGAGTCCTCCCACACGCTGTGGTAGTGACGCAGATGGCCACCCACAGCCGAGTGGGGACCTGGGTTCAGCAAGTCATGCCGAAGAAGGCTTGGAAGCCTTGGGCCTGGTGGATGCCTTGGGCTTCCACTGTTGTTTGGCCTTGGAGGAGGAAAGTGGAGCTGATGGAACCATCTGGTTCGCCGGATGTGTCTCAGTCTGGAAGGGATGAAAAAGCTGATTACGTTTAATAGGTGTCTTCTTCCTAGAGACCATAGGCAGAAGGGTACTCTTGCCCCCTATGGCCTCACTAATCAGATCCTTAAAGGGATAGTAATGTTTCATAATAAAAGTAGCTCTAATTAATCATCATAGTATTTGGACTTTGGAGAGTGTTATTTCAATTCTGTCAGAGTTATAGTTCAAGAGTAATTGAATGAAGTATTCCCCTCCCACCCCTTTCACTGATGTAACACTGGTCAGCTTAGAGCAGTAGGTAGTGTCCAGGTAGATTGCAGAGAGGGACAATCTTCAATCAAGATAAGGGAAAAAACTGAAAAACCTGTCAAGGGGGGCAGGGTTTTCATTGTTCTCACAGTAGAATATTGACCCTTGATGTGAGCTGTCTGGTCTATGGACTGCATTCCACATCTGAGGAGTGGGGGCTTACACTACGTAAAAGGGGCAGGAGGGGGAAACTTTATCTTTCAATTACTCTTGAACTACAACACTCACAGTAATGAAATAACACTCTCTATGACTCAAATACTATGATGATTAATTGGAGCTGCTGTTTTTGTGAAACAACACGATCACTTTAAGTTCTGGCCCAAACAAAGAAGTGCCCTGAAAGGGCAACGAGATCAATGCTTTCTTTGAAGCAGTGTCAGCAGACCAGATCTTGAGCCAAAGAGCCAGTCTGGCAACTACAGACACAGTGGAAACCCTAGCCACCAAACGGATGGCATCAAACAAGGCAGCAGATATATAGTGCTGGGCTTCAGAAATGTAGGCAAGAAGGCACAACATATCCAAAGTAGGAGCACCCTGACGGACAGCAAGTGTGAGCTGTTCAGTCCATACTGCAATGGTCCTATTTACCCAGGCCGCAGCAAACGTTGGGCGTAGGGAAGTACCAGCGGTGGCAAAAATGGACTTGAGGAGGGCCTCAAGTTTCTTGTCAGTCCAGTCTTTAAGAGAGGAAGCATCAGCAATTGGCAAGGCAGTGGACTTAGAAAGCCTAGAAACAGGTGCATCCACCTTGGGGAGGATGAACCCACTGAGCAAGTGCCGCATCAGAGAAGGGGGAAAGCTTGGCAAATTTCTTGGAGACAGAAGGTGTTCTGTCCAGAGATTTCCACTCATCAGACACAAGGCGGTCAAGAGTGGGGTTAGGTGGAAAACAAGTATGGGGCCTCTTAGGCTCCTGAAATACATCAGAGGGAACCGAAAAAAAAACTCTTGAACCAAGGGAATGTTTAGGATGTTTAAAACGGTCCTGATCAGGCCCTCAGCCGAGGGATCAGGATCGGCCTCAAAGGGGTCCCCAAAAAGGGGAGCCCAAAGCAGAACATTCCTCATCGTCAGAATCCACTAACAGTTACTCTTCAGGGTAATCTGATACGTCAGGTACTCCCTGTAGTTTCTGCAGGGAAGATCTGACAGAAGTAGGGGTCTGCCAGGAGTGGCAGACCCCTTGTAACTGGGATGGAAAGAGCTGTAGTGTAGACCAGAGGTCTCTAGTGGCAGCCTTGAACTCATGCACCCAAAGTGGCTCTAATGCATGGCTGGTGGTCCCTGGGGGAGATTCAGGAATAGCAAAACATGCTGGGCATTCTCACAGTATCAGAATGTTCAAGTATAAGGTATCACCCAAATACAGTGTGTATGATAAGTTCACCTTAGAAATCGCTAAAATACACTTATCTGGAGGGCGAAGGGTTAATGTGCAGAGGTGAGAAGGAGAGTTCAAGTCCTGAGTTGGATATTCGTTCAGGGAAAGCACAAAATGGTTGCAGCGACAGGAGCCAATCAGGAACGAGTGTGTGATGCGAGCGCTTGTGGGAAATGTAGTTTTCCCAGAAAAAATACCCAAACACTACCTGAAGCCCCCTGAGCCCCCCAACATACACCAAACATTTACTGGATAACAGAGCAAGGGTAGACAATCAAAATGAGCCACCTCTGAAGTTTCTACAATGAGCGGTTGCAGAGATCTGTCCCAAACTGTAAAGTCCCATAGAAGTGAATGGAGCAATGGCGTCTATGCGGTAAAAGCACGCCTTTACAAATTTTGCAATGTTGTAACTCAGAATTTAATGTTCACCAAACATTAAACATGTCACTAGACCACATAAACACTGAACCCAGTAGGTACAGTGCCAGCAACCACCCAAAAGATGCTAAACCAGCAGCCAAAGGGTTAAGTTTACCACATAAACTTGCTCCAAAACACCCAACAGTCATACAGATAAACTCAATGAGTGCAGGAGTGTGCAATAGGTACTCCAAAGGAAAAACTCCTGTGCGGAGGGGCACTGTGGGACATGTGGACCTGCAGCACTCAAAGGGTTGCTCACCTTTCCTGCAGATCTTACGTCTTCAGATTACCATGCATCAAGAAGAAGCCTCAGTGGGCAACTCCGAAGGAAAGAACTTGTAGCCAAGATTTTCCCCCCAAGGCTTAAGGTCCACAAAAGCACCTGGACACTGAACTAGCCACATCTAACGGCATTGTCAGTTATGGTAATCCGTGTAATGGTGGTATTCCATATCTAACAGAAAAATAAAAAAAAATAGCTAAAACCATAGCAGAACTGTTCTCTTGCCTGTATCTTCATCCAAGGAACAAATCTTACTGGAGCTGATTGGCTAGCTGCAGCCAAAGAGGGAACGTAGGCTCCACTCCCTGCATTCACTTCTAGAATTCTTCCTGCCTATTTAAAGGGGTGGATCGAGTACCCAAAATTAATAGTAACCTGTATTGGACGACAGAGAAATATAATTATACCTCTATATAAATTCTTGGTAAGGCCTCATCTAGAATATGAAGTTCAGTTTAGCACCAATTGTTAAAAATACATTAATGCACTGGAAAAGTGTCACACAACATGCTACAAAGCGGATAATGGGAATGGAAGATTTTAGCCCTGAAGACAGACTAGACAATTTGGATTTGTTTACATTACAGAAGAGACATCTAAGGGGAACATGATTACGATTTACAAATATATACAAAGCCAATACAAGGGCCTCACTGGGAAATTCTTTACTCAAATTGATGAGCAATCAACATGGGGGCATCCATTACAAAAAGTGGAAAGGAGCTTTAAAGTTAAAAAGGCAGTTTTTTTGGGGGGGTTACAGTAAGGGCAGCAAGGATATGCAATTATTTTACTCAGAGTCTGTGTAAGGAGATTCTGTAGATACTTTCAACATTTAACTATAGAGAATTATGACAGTTGGTTACAATGCAGATAGAATGTTGATTCAGGAAGGTATCCAATTGCCTTTTGGACTTTTTAGTCCCCTGGGGCATAACTGGTTAAAGTTTCAATATTTTGGGATTTTTTTAACCTTTCCTCTGGACCAACAAAGAAAGGGTGCTACTGTAAAGGATCGACTAAGTACAAATGTCTTTTTTTTTCAGTCTCATTAACTGTAACTATATTAATTATAATAGTGCTTATTTCTAAGTGGGACTCAGAGATTTACAGGTGTACATATAGACAAACAAAGGCAGCCATAACAGACAGAATATAGCCGAGCATAAACAATGCAAGAGGTATGAGGAGATGTAAATCCCTGATAATCAGATGTGACAATCAAATGCCTGGGAAAATAGCCGAGTCTTAACCCTTTGAGTGCCAGAGGGGTACGCAACGCATTGCTTTGCAATGCGTTGCGTACCCCTCTGGCACTCAAAGGGTTAAACCTATGAGTGCCAGAAGGTTATTTATTGCATCGCAAAGCAATGCGTCGGATACCTCTCGGGCACTCAAAGGTTAACCCCTTAAGGGCTACGTGACATGCTATGACTGTCATGGTCCTTATACCCTTAAGGACCGGTGACGGTCATAGCACGTCACGTACTTTTTACTTACAATGCTCTACCGGGAGCGCTGTAAGTAAAAACAGGACCTAAAATTGATCGCTCCAAGACCGGAGCGATCTCTCTTAGGCCTCAAAGTGGCGCGCCGGTACGCATAACAGGTCACGTGTACCGGCGCGTCGGCGAGGATCAAAGCGGTCCTTAAGGGAAGGTAACTTCCCTGGACCTCTGGTCCTTAAGGGGTTAAGCCATTTTTTTTTTTTTTTTTTTTTTTTTTACAGATCTCCAGTGATTAGTCTAACCTGATGGGGCCACAGCATTCCACATTGTGGGAGCGGCATGACTGAATGTACGGGAACCTAATATTGAGTGTACTCTGAGCACTGTTAGGAGTGATAAGATTGCAGACTGAAGAGAGCAAAATGGAATGCATGGTGTCAGACAGTAACCCATATTTATCTTACTATGTCCCACAGATTATTGTTTTCTTTGCTCCTTGGTACAAGAGAAAACATCTCTAATCAGCCTGAATGTCATGTTCACAGAGGTGGATAGGACTCTTGCTGACAAGACTAGTGGACCTTAAAGGGATAGTAATACTTCGTTTGGGACTTTCATGCTGTTACAATATATGTGAGTCACACCAATATGAAGGGATATGTGAACGATCTCCCAGGGAGAGCTGGGGGGGGTCGGAGGAGAATTTGAGGACTGGGAAGTCCTGCACCGCTGTGCCAACGTTACACCTGTACCACAGAATGTTGAAGTATGTACGTAAAAGAAAAAAAAAAAAAAAGCCAATCCACGTAATGTTTTATTAGCTTAATCATATGAGATATGGGGCTCGATTCTATTACCAGCGCCAAAACCAGAGTTACAAGAAAAACGAGCAACGTGAATTTTGCAGACATGTGTCACGCTGGTATTCTGTTGCAGAACCACAGTAAAACAAAACTGGCATAGACAGCACTTTTCAGAAAACTAACAAAACTGGCGCTGTCTGCTTTAAATCAACTACCGCATAAACAAAACGTGCAAAATGTCAAAGTCCAAGGAAATAGGCGTAGGTTTGACGACAGAAAGATCAAGTTCAGTGTTAGATGTGTTCTCCACATAACAAAATCTGACAGAGTGCCCCCCCTCGACATATTAACCCCCCCTTTTTAAAGTCGACTTGCAGTGTTTTCATTCACCACTTTAATTCGACTAATATTGTTCACATTACACATTTTAACCCTTCCCCTTTAAAATTCGACTTACTGTGGTTTCTTTCACCACATTAATTCGACAATTATACATTTGACATTTTTCCACTTGAAAATTCGACTACAGTGCTCCCATGATTTTCTTTCACCATTTAAGTTCGACAAATATTGTTCACATTCAACATTCTAACCCTTCCCCTTTAACATTCGACTGTTCCTACGACCTTCTTTCTCCATTTTAATTCAAATAATATTGCTCCCATTCAACACTGTTTACTCTCCAGTTTTACTGTAGTTTTACTCTCCAGTTTTACTGTAACATACAGACTCTTTATGTGTCACAGTGATTCCTCTACAAGAATGTATAACTTGCTGTGCTAAGTGTGAAAGACCTCTCACTCCTACTATTTGATGGCTAAACCCATTTGATGTGTTAATGCTACAGTAAGAAGTGATACTAACCCCTCCTTTACTTTTGTGAGGAAGGTTACTGAAAAAGTGTGACCCAATTTACATAACAATAAGTGAAACTATTTTAAAAAGGAGACTTTTTAGAATAATTTCACTTATTGTTATGTAAATTGGGTCACACTTTTTCAGTAACCTTCCTTACAAAATTAAAGGAGGAAAGGAGGAAACAAGGGGTACGGAGCGGTACGGAGATATGAAGTCATGGGGGTAATGGAGCAGGCTAACAGTGGCCATACACACAGACCCATTCATCAATATTAAAGAAAGGTAAGGCTACAATTTTGCACCACAGAGGGGAGGACTGTTGTGTGGAGATGAATGGAGAAGGACAGGGGAGAGTGATGATGGTGGGATGTTGGAACCTGTGCAACTCCTTGCAGATGTTTTTACAGGTGCCCCACATGCAACTCCTTGCATTCCATCCTCATGCCTTACAAATGGGAGAGGCAGTATGGAGGAGGTGTGCACAACCCCTCCTTAAGGCCGCCCCTGGGTGTATGTGGCAGGACTGCATAATTTTGGTCACATGACCAGGTTCCTCTTTTATATATTGCATGTCTCTGCACTTTTTCCAGTTCAACAATATGTTTTTTTAAGAACTGGTGCCCAAAACTGTACTCCATATTATAGATGAGGCCTTACAAAGGATTTATATAGAGAGGTAGAATTATATTAGCATCCCTTGCATCTACACCTCTTTTTATGCAGGATAGTACCCTACTGGCTCTTGCAGTGGTTCAGTGACTCTGCACACTGCTGTGAAGTCTATCATCTATCAGTATTCCTAAATCTTTTTAGGAAAATCTGAATCCAAGATGTTTTGCAGCCAGGGGGCGCTGTTGATATTACTGCCTGTGAAGAGCTTAGTGTTCCAGACACAAGCTTTCCATAGATGTGTATAGCAAGAGCCCCACCTGGCAGCCAAAAATCTTGAACTCAAGCTACCAAAGAGATGCTGCTCATTGCTGTAATAACATTTAAAATAAATGTCTCCCAGAACTGTTCATTGTTAGGGTTTACTGCCCATTCAAAGGGTTTATCTGAACTGAAATTTTTATATTCTAGTCATCAGGTGGCTCTATTCTTTTCCCTTAGTATAAAGAGTGGCAGGCAATGGAGAGAGCCCAACCATAAGTAGCTTAGGTAAAATAAAAATGCCTTTTGTACACCAGGTGGCGCTGTTGCCAACAGTTTCATTTTAAAACGTACATTTGCGCTTTAACCCTTTGCGTGACAGAGGGGTACGCAACACATTACAGAGCAATGCGCTGCATACCCCTCTGGTACTCAAAGGGTTAATAACTTTTGAAATAAAACTCTCCCAGCGATGGAAGTACGCTTGTTTTAGCTGCAGGAAAAGACCCAAAACGTATGTTTTCATAACTAAAAGTTTATGCTTCTTTAACATATTTTTTTTATTTTCTACTTTACAAGACAGTGAGGCTGTCGTAACAAATGAAAGAATGGTAGAAAAAAAAACTATTGCACCACAGGGGACAAATAATCACTCCTAATATTTCCATTGATTTCAACAAGGTTTTAACCCCTTAAATGTGAAAGGGATCTTGAAGTATTAAACTAGTTAAATACTTTGCAGGCCTCTCTCTGGTATTCAAGGGTTAAAATCAACAGCAGGGCTGGATTTTCTCAATAGGCAAAGTAGGAAACTGTTTAGAGCGCCACATTGTGAGGGGTGGTACCTCAGCTGGCCATACCCACTTTCTGAATGTTGGGTGTGTCCAGTGCATCTCAATGTCCCTGCATTACAGGCTATTATTTAACCCCTTTGATGCTAGAAAACATATTGTGGAACTATGTGTTTCAGATCTCTCTGCAAACCAAGAGGTTAATTATTTATTCTTTCTTGCTTGTTATAAGCTAGGGCTATTTTCTGTGCCACGAAACAGTGGCTGGAACTGGGGGTGGGGGGTCATGTGATGAGTGGGGGTGGGGTCATGGGCGGAGCTAAGGACACCTAGAGTGTCTTGCCTAGGGGCAACTTGGATGTAAATCCATCCCTGATCAATGGAGATTTTTATGTATACTCTGTGATGTGGTTGGTTTGCCCTAGAATTGCTTACATACATCACAGCACATGAGCCTCAATGAGAGAGGAACTAACCGTTTGATGCCCAGTATCGTCGTCCATTGCCGGTTATCTCTCCATCCAGAAACTCTCCTTCATAGAAACTTCCATCCTTAAGTAAAAGCTTCCCAAGACCTACAATTAAAGCACATAGGAATTCTCTGAATTCTTTCTTTTCTTTCATATTTTTTTTTTTACATATTTGAAAACTTAATTCGAAACTACCTATGTGTCATTTTAACCAAAAGTCCAGGAGATGTATAGCTTAGGAAATAATAACACTTATTTCTGGGTGAAAGTGAAAGTCTCTAGGTACAGCTCATAGCTTAATTAGCATAGGAACATTATCGAAAACCTTTATTATCATATGAAAAGTCACTGTAAAGCTTAATTAGCATATGAAACATCACTGGTACCACACAGGTACCGCAACTGGCATACATTAGTATATGGTAAGAAATATATTTGTTGTGCTAGTTATTTTTCTGTAAAATAAGTGGCTTTTTAGAAATTAACCTTTGTGCGTTGAAGGTACTTTATGTAAATCCCCCGCATTATGTTCAAGGCTCCCTGTTGTATTAGAAATTCCCCCCAGTGTGTAGTCTCTGCATAGAACCATTCATTTCACAGTGTGTTGTAATTCTATCCCAGCACAGTAATTAATTAGGTTAATTTCTCAAAAACAATTCCCACTAAAAACAAAAGACTAGAATACAGGTAGTTTCAATTCTCTTTAATCCCTTAAGGACTGGCTGCGAGCACACGTGGCCTGCGCTTAAAGACCACTGACCTTTTTTTTTTATATCTTTGTTTCCGGTTCCAGACAGTCATAGCACGTCATGGGTTGTTAAGTCAGATCTACCCATGACGTGCTATGACCGTCAAGGGTCGTTAAGGGGTTAAATTTAACTAGACATACCTTAAAGGGGAACTATCATCCCTATACAAGTTTGGCTCATAATGATCTTAATATAGCGATAACCTGTAATATTGGTCTTATTTTGTTATTCAATGCCTGCTATGGTGCAATGTAAAGTTTTAACAATGAGCCGTGTCCTTACTACAGGACAGACTACCGTTACAGCTCTGCACCGCAGCCTACCAATCTCTGTCTGTTCCCAACCTTCTCTGATGATGGAGGATTTCTCCATGTGAGATGGAGCACCCTCATTGGCTAGAAAGCACTCCAGATTACATGGAGAAATCCTCAGTCACTGGAGGAGGGTGGAACGTGACAATACTTGGGGAGGAACAGGAGAAGATTGAAAGGCTGCTGTGGAGAGCTGTAACCACAGTCTGTCCAGTAGTAAGGCCACGGCTCATTTTTAAAACTTTAAATTTCGCCACAGCAGGCATTGAGTAACAAAATAAGACAAATATTACAGGTTATAGTTATATTAAGATCATTATGAGCCAAACTTGTATAGGGGTGATAGGTCACTTTAAAGAGGAACTACCACCGCTAAACAAGTTGATGTCTAATAATTCCCCATCTGGCAACTAGCTGCTCAGTAGCGCTAGTCACCAGAATTATTACCTTATTCAATAGAATTCTCCATTCTTCCTGGGCTGACAGGCAGGAAGGAGCACAGACATCTTTCCATAGTGACGTCTGCCTATCTGCACTGTCAGTCCCTTTTGGAACCGGACGGCTCCTAGCATTGCCTCCTAGAGCCGACTGGGACTGACAGTGCAGGCACGCAGACGTCACTATGGAAAGATGTCTGCGCTGTTTACTGTCTGTCAGCCCGGGAAGAATGGAGAATTCTATTGAATAAGGTAATAATTCTGGTGACTAGCGCTGCTGAGCAGCTAGTCACCAGATGGGGAATTATTAGACATCAAGTTGTTTAGAGGTGGTAGTTTCTTTAAAGGGATAGTAATACTTTATTATTACTATCCCCCATATTGTAGATATTTGCAAAATAATTTAATAGCCCCCCAGGTTCATCTCTCAGACCTTTATGATTTGAGAGATAACCGAAGGCAATGTTCCCCCCTCCCTCCCCCTTCCCTGAAGTCAGCGTTGTACTGACTGTAGGGGAAGTCTGTCGTACGACAGGCTTGTGGCTCTGCAGCTGAGCCAAGATCGTGTTAGTGACAAATAATTATTTCACTGAAACGGTCTTCTATGTGTGATTGGTTTGCAAGCACATGTAGAAGACTGTTTCAGTGAAATAATTCTTTGTCACTAACGCGATCGCGGCTCAGCTGCAGAGCCGCATGATGAATGTCAGACCAGATATCCCTGCAGTCAGTACAACGCTGACTTCAGGGAAGGGGGAGGGAGGGGGGAACTTTGCCTTCGTTTATCTCTCAAAACATAAAGGTTTGAGAGATGAACCTGGGGGCTATTAAATTATTTTACAAATATGTACAATATGGGGATAGTAATAATAAAGTATTACTATCCCTTTAAGGTGTCCTATCACCCTTATACAAGACCCGGGACCGGACGGATGCAGTGAGGGGCAAACTTAAAGGGATAGTAATACTTCATTTTAACTTTATTTTATTTTGTAGGCATTAAAAAAACATGAAGAATGACATAAGTCTTATCTCTCAAACCTTTATGGTTTATGAGATATTCACAAGCAAAGTTCCCCTCCCCGCCCCTTTTACCTAGTGTAAGCCATCTCTTCTCAGATGTGAGTCTGGTTGTATGACAGGACAGATAACAGAAGGGGACAATTTTCTTTGTATGAAAACAATGAAAGCCCTTCCCCCCTTGACAAGTTTTTCAGCTTTTTCCATTATCTTAATTGAAGATTGTCCCTCTCTGCAGTCTACCTGGGCATCTCCCTTCTGATCTGGTTGAACAGGGGGGGGATACTTTGTTTGTGAATATCTCTTAAACCATAAAGGTTTCAGAGATAAGACTTATATCATTCTTCATGTTTTTTTAATGCCTACAAAATAAATTAAAGTTAAAATGAAGTATTACTATCCCTTTAAGTCAGTAAGTATAAGGAAAACCCTTTCCCCCTTTATGAAGGAGTGCAGGATTTTCCTTTGCTTACTGAAGTTTGTCCCTCACCGCTCTCCATCCAGACCTGTATGAGAGGATCAGTGAAAAATCCAGAAGGGGCGGGAGGGGGATCTTTTTACATGTAATATCTTTTGAATCAAATAAAAGTAAGTTGTTAAACATCGATTTACAATAGAGAAGACTCAGCGATCTACTTTTACTATCGGACATTACTATCGCTTTATAAAAGGGAAAAAGGAGAATAGCACTGTGACATCTCTAGACGCTCTCTGGGACAGTCTAATGGAGACTGGAATAACACGGTTTGTAGAATCAGTGCCAGACAGAGTTAAAGCTGTCATTAATACAAATGTTGGTCATACCAAATATTGAGAATTTTTGATTTTCAATATGTACTAACATACATATTTTTACTTTTATTAGTAAGAAATTATGTATTTATTTGAAAAATACTGTATATTTGTCAAACAAATTCGTTTTTCAGAAATTCTGAAATAAAAGTAGATTGTGGTAGTGGACAGACATTGGGGCCCAACTGTATCTCCTATTTATGGAATAATAATATAAAATACTAGTGTAAAAGCCCGTGTACACGGGCCAAGGTCCGGAACCCTTTGAGTGCCAGAGGGGTAAGTACCCCTCTGGCATTCAAGGGGTTAAGCAGCCACTACCTCACTGCTCCACGTGATGCAATCATGCGCAGTAGAGACTGCACAAAAGCACAGAATGCTCCCAGCACAGAACTCCCAGCATTCCATGCATTCGGGCAGTCTCTACTGTGCATGACGGCTTCTGACAAACATCCTAGCGAATTATTATACAGAATCATGACTTACCATGCTTTTTACCAGACTTCCATTCCCCTTCGTAACGGAAAAATGAATTGGAATAAACATAAAGTCCGTAACCTAAAACAAAGAATATATGATAAATAAACAGGGACTGATAAGGTACCAGGTCACTTCTTTCTGTAATGGTGTATTACCCTGCTGGTATCATGTAATGGGGTACTGCTCTGTTGGTGGCATGGGGTATGGCTCTGCTGGAAGACATGTAATGGTGTATTTCTCTACTGGTGGCATGTAATGGTGTATTGCTCTACTGGAAGACATGTAATGGTGTATTGCTCTACTGGAAGACATGCAATGGTGTATTGCTCTGCTGGTGGCATGCAATGGTGTATTGCTCTACTGGAAGACATGTAATGGTGTATTGCTCTGCTGGTGGAATGTAATGGTGTATTGCTCTGCTGGTGGCATGCAATGGTGTATTGCTCTACTGGAAGACATGTAATGGTGTATTGCTCTGCTGGTGGAATGTAATGGTGTATTGCTCTGCTGGTGGCATGCAATGGTGTATTGCTCTACTGGAAGACATGTAATGGTGTATTGCTCTGCTGGTGGAATGTAATGGTGTATTGCTCTGCTGGTGGCATGCAATGGTGTATTGCTCTACTGGAAGACATGTAATGGTGTATTGCTCTACTGGAAGACATGTAATGGGGTATTGCTCTACTGGAAGACATGTAATGGTGTATTGCTCTACTGGAAGACATGTAATGGTGTATTGCTCTACTGGAAGACATGTAATGGGGTATTGCTCTACTGGAAGACATGTAATGGTGTATTGCTCTACTGGAAGACATGTAATGGTGTATTTCTCTACTGGAGGACATGTAATGGTGTATTGCTCTGCTGGTGGCATGTAATGGGGTATTGCTCTACTGGAAGACATGTAATGGTGTATTGCTCTACTGGAAGACATGTAATGGTGTATTTCTCTACTGGAGGACATGTAATGGTGTATTGCTCTGCTGGTGGCATGTAATGGAGTATTGCTCTACTGGAAGACATGTAATGGTGTATTTCTCTACTGGAGGACATGTAATGGTGTATTGCTCTGCTGGTGGCATGTAATGGGGTATTTCTCTACTGGAAGACATGTAATGGTGTATGGCTCTACTGGAAGACATGTAATGGTGTATTGCTCTACTGGAAGACATGTAATGGGGTATTGCAATACCAGGGAACTTCCTCCTGTGGAGTCCCCAGAGAGGGCTCATGGGCTGTGACCAGGCTTATGTTAATGATGCCATTTTCATCATAAAGCAAGTGGAGCTTAATGGGGATGGGCAAGGCTTAACAAGGATTGGGTGGGAAGTGAGCAGAGTTTCTCAGAAAACTCACCACAGCCAGAGGATCAGCCTCTGTCCCCAGAGAAGTGGTATTTAACACTAAAAAACAGAGTCTCTGGGGAAGATGCAGAGTTCTCAGGTATGTGTATTGCCCTGCTGGTAACACGTAATGGTGTATTGCCCAGCTGGTAGCACGTAATAGCGTACTGCCCAGCTGGTAGCACGCAATGGCATATTGCTCAGCTGGTAGCATGTTATGGTGTGTTGCTCTGCTGGTAGTACATAATGCGTATTGCCCAGCTGATAGCACGTACAGGTGTACTGCTCTGCTGATAGCACGTAATGGTGTACTGCTCGGCTGATAGCATGTATTGGTGTACTGCTCGGCTGATAGCATGTATTGGTGCATTGCCTGGCTGGTAGCAGTATTGGTGCATTGCCCGGCTGAAAGCAGTATTGGTGCATTGCCCGGCTGGTAGCAGTATTGGTGCATTGCCCGGCTGGTAGCAGTACTGGTGCATTGCCTGGCTGGTAGCAGTATTGGTGCATTGCCTGGCTGGTAGCAGTATTGGTGCATTGCCTGGCTGAAAGCAGTAATGGTGCATTGCCTGGCTGGTAGCAGTATTGGTGCATTGCCTGGCTGGTAGCAGTATTGGTGCATTGCCCGGCTGGTAGCAGTATCGGTGCATTGCCCGGCTGGTAGCAGTATCGGTGCATTGCCCGGCTGGTAGTAGTATCGGTGCATTGCCTGGCTGGTAGTAGTATCGGTGCATTGCCCGGCTGATAGCAGTATCGGTACATTGCCTGGCTGGTAGCAGTATTGGTGCATTGCCCGGCTGGTAGCAGTATCGGTGCATTGCCTGGCTGGTAGCAGTATCGGTGCATTGCCTGGCTGGTAGCAGTATTGGTGCATTGCCTGGCTGGTAGCAGTAATGGTGCATTGCCTGGCTGGTCTCAGGCAATACCAGCTATAAAAGGTGCAGGGTTGTGGACCTGGCTGAAAAGCTGCACTACGAATAAGATGATAAACAATAAGAACTTTGATCAGATCCTAAGGTTAATTAACAGGGCACGTCTCCAGTAAACAACCAGGTATGTACAGCCATGGGAATCTTCTTAATCCCAAGCCTCAGGAGGACCACTAAGGTCTGTGGGTGGATGTGTGCAAATTATGTCATTAGTGTCATAAAGTGGATGGGGCTTAATTTAAATGGTGGGATTGTAAAGCAGGGTCAGCCCTTAAAATATGGTCATAGAGTCCGAAGAACAGGGTGGAGAATGATTGGACATGGGGGAAGTGGGCGGAGTTACAAGGTAACCCACCCAGCCTCTGTCCCCGAAGAACCAGTAATGAAGTTTAAAGGGACAGTAATTTCCCATAAAAATTTTTTAGAGTTTTGCAGAGCCGCAATAACGCAATTTAAAAATAAATTATTCATTGGAACAGTCTACAAAGTGTGCTTGGCTTGCAAAGGGGCGGGAGGGGGATCCTTTCAGCTTGAATAGCGATTGAACTACAGACACGTAAGGAATGAAATATAGGGCTATGTGTCACAAAAACAATAAAGAAGACTCGGAAATCTACTTTAATAGGTGTATTACTATCACTTGAAAGAACTAGCTGTAGACTAAAACAAAGACCAAACGCAAATCACAACACTAACTAGCATTCTCTCTTTTCTTTTCTTCCTAACCTGTTCTTTCCCTCTTTTCTCTCTCTGGACAAGAAGACAATGTTCTATTACATTTGTTTTTTGGACTCCGCTAATATTTGGTTATGCTAACTAATGTTTCCTTGTACTTTTTTTTCATTCAATAAAGCTTTTTTAAAAAAATAAAAATCCTATATAATAATTAGCTAAAACGTGTGTAACGCCGCAGTCATGTGCAGTAGAGACTGCTACTCGTGGTGCAGTCATGTGCAGTAGACACTGTCCGCGCCACGGCTGATTCTGTATCAGCCACAACGCGGGCAGTCATGCGCAGTAGACCGGCTGGCAGTGGCACTGTGGCCTGTGTAACGGGCTCTTCAACTAGTAAATAAATAAGTAAATAATGGACTACAGTATGAAGGATACCTACACAGGAACGTCCTTCTGATACATAAATAAGAGCCACTTGTTCTAAGAATATGGTTCCTCTCTAATTGCTTCACAATGCTTTAAAGCAGTGGTTCTCAATCTTTTTTTGCACCCCTAACACGTTATCTAGAACATTCGGGGCACCCCTAACATATTTAATGTCCATTATCAAGGGCATAATGAAGGGTACAATACATAAATATACAGTTATTATTAGGTGTTATAATCAAAATAACAAAACTAAACATATTGTGCATAACAATTTTTATAAATATTTATTTAAAAGTTCATTTTTGTTAGTCTTCATAGAAAACACAGGGCACCCTAAGTTGATGTCCGTGGCACACCAAAGTGCCATGGCACCCTGGTTGAGAATCACTGCTTTAAAGGGATAGTAATACTTCGTTTTATCTTTATTTTATTTTGTAGGCATTAAAAAAACATGAAGAACAATATAAGTCTTATCTCTCAAACCTTTATGCTTTAATAGATATTCACAAGCAAAGTATCCCCCCCCCCTTCAGCCAGATCAGAAGGGAGATGCCCAGGTAGACTGCAGAGAGGGACAATCTTCAATTAAGATAAGGAAAAACCTAAAAAACTTGTCAAGGGGGGCAGGGCTTTCATTGTTCTCATAGGAAGAAGATTATCCCCTTCTGTTACCTGTCTGGTCTATGGACTGGATTCCACATCTGAGAAGAGATGGCTTACACTAGGAAAAAGGGGCGGGAGGGGAAACTTTGCTTGTGAATATCTCTTAAACCATAAAGGTTTGAGAGATAAGACTTATATCGTTCTTCATGTTTTTTTAATGCCTACAAAAAAAAAATAAAGATAAAACGAAGTATTACTATCCCTTTAAAGACCTCTCTAGCATTCGAGAGATTAGAAGTGCTATCATAACCCTTTGAGTGACAGAGAGCTCTCCAGTGCATTATGTTGGACACCTCTCTGGCAATCAAAGTGTTAAATCGCTGGGAATGTGCACTTGTTCATTGTGGTGCTGGTGGCTTGTCACTGAATTGCTGCAGTTCTGTCTTCACGTGAATGTCCCGCAGAGCAGCTATTCCCACAATGTTCCCTAAAAAGGATTTGTTTTTATATTTTAACCCTTTGTGAGACAGAGGGTGTGCTACACCTATTTAGTGTTCCAATTTTTTTGTTTTCATACATATCAATTTGATACCATATTGTATATTATAATAATTTTACCATTTTTAATGGATTTGTTTAATCAATGTATGACATATGCAGATTCCCATTGATTTAAATGCAGCTGCATATCTTCCTCTTTAGAAGATATTAGCGCACAGTACCGTCCTAGTGTCCCTCTTTAGGAGATAATAAGGCTCCATACCTCCCCAGTGTCCCACTTTAGGATTAGGGCTCTATAACTCCCAAGGTTAGGAGATATTAGGGGCCCATATCTCCCAACTGTCCCTCTGTCACGGAAGCCTCCATGCCCTGGGCTCCTGGAGGGGCCTGGGGCCAGCCCCCTCCCTACAGACTATGGACTCCATTCATGGGGAAGCTCCTTTCTAAGCTTCCCAGTCCCCTCTTGGGTCTAAGTCACCCTGAGCTTATTGGAGGAACAGGATGAAGGAAACCCGGTCTGGTCTGCCCAATCCAGATGTCTACAGACTATCCATCTATGAGGGCTGTCACAGAAACAGGGTATTGTCTTTGTTAAGGGAATTATGCTATTGTCTGATGTCATCACATAGGTAATTATGTGTGATGTAATCATGTTGAAATGCCTTTTGTTATTTACAGTCCTTCGCCCCCCATGTTAAGGCTCCCATTGTATAACTTGTGTATTGTTCCCATTGTGCTCCTTTGTATTATGTGCCCCTCCACCATCGGCCCCATTGTCTTATCATATGTGGTTTGCAGTAACCCGTCTCCTATTGTATTCTAATATGTGTGGATAACTCGTTGTCATCCTGTAGGAGAAAGGAGAGAGAGTGTAAGCACCCTGGAAACTACTCTGCGCAAATGAAGAGTACAGAGGTTGGCAGGGTGCTATGAAATAATATTAATAAGAAGACAGATAATCAGCCAAAACAAACAAGACTGGCAAGCTGGGGTAAAAAAAAAGAAGCGAAGGGGGGACTGAGCTGAGGTGGCTGAGGAGAGACGGACGCGATGCGGCTGACCCCAGGGAGAGAGCTCAATAACTGAGCACTGAAGCCCAGCTGCCGAGGCTTTTTATGTTCCTCGTGCCATCCGATGACGTCATCAGCCGCTACCCGGAAGCGGCCGAGGAAGACGACGCGCGCCCAGACGAGCAGCGGCCGCCCGGTAGGGAAACACCGACATGACACTCGTTTATGTATGTATATAAACCCTGTGTGTTCTACAATAAATAGTTCTTATTCTAACCCCTACACTGGTCTTGTCTGGTGCTTGGGGTAAACTGTGATATTCCAGCTGAGCAGCCTTGCTCAAGACTGAAGGGAACAGCAACGGACAGGGACACCCAGGCGGGGTTCCACTGGTACCGTCACACCTTCTTTAGGAGATATTAAAGCGGAACTACCACCCATTAATAAATCTGGCACAAATAAATACCCATCTGGCGACTAGCTGCTCAGTAGCGCTAATAGCCTGAAATATTACCTGGTGTTTGAGAAATGAACACTGTTCCCGGACTGACAGGCAAGAAACAGCGCAGACATCTTTCCATAGTGACGTCTGCGCTCCTGCGCTGTCAGTCCCTTTTGGAGCCGAACGGCTCCTAGCAACACCTCCTAGAGCAGGCTGGGACTGACAGGGCAGGTGTGCAGATGTAACTATGGGAAGATGTCTGCACTGATGTCTGCGTTGCATACCCCTCTGGCACTCAAAGGGTTAACTCTTTTCATCTCTTCAGTCACCTCACTGTCTGTTTTCAACTATCACTCCTCCACTTCCTGCTTCCCGCCCTTTCTCTTTAAAGGGAGAGAGATGCTTTGCTGTATGTTACAGAGGGCAAGCCTCAAGCACCACTTTCTATTTGATCCCTCAGCATATTGCTATGTTGCCTCAACTGAAGAGCCACTGTGTGTTATATTGCTATGTTACCTCAGCTTAAGTAAGGAGTTACTGTTCCCATTGGGTGATTCAATGGAGGAGTGATTTAAATCATTCAGGGAGTTAGCCTGCCCCCACTATCCAGCCCGCCCACCACTATCCAAGTGACTGAAAAAACAAAATGACTGCCACTTGCTCCTACACCACAGACTCACACACAAGCCACACACACACAAGCCATACACACACACAAGCCACACACACACACAAAAGCCACACACACAAGCCCCCCCCACACACACACAAAAGCCCCCCCCACACACACACACAAAAGCCCCACACAAACCCCACACACACACACAAACCCCCCCACACACACACACACACACAAAAGCCACACACACACACACAGTCCCCAGGGGTCACTCCACCAACCTGAGGTACACAATGAGCTGATCCAACAAAGAGGGCGGGATCGGCTCCAGTGTACCTTCATTTCTGGTATCCGCAACACAACAATGCTTTCGGGTCCTGGTGCACAATGTGTTTCTGCTGCAGGAAGCCCAGCTACTTAATGTAGCTCGGAGGCAGGCAGGCCCTTCATGGTCCCCGTTCATGAAGCACAACAATCCACCCCGCAACAGCCCGGTCATGCGGCCCTTCAAGGAGCTGTCTACAAGCAGCAGCTGGATGTGGCTATTACCCGTGGCTGAGGGGCTGGAGACAGACCATGCTGGGCCCGCTCTGTAGTAAACACTGTTACACTCAAGTTTCTTCACCGCCGCTCTCTTCCCACTGTCATACACCTGCATTGTGTAATTAACCTGGAACAAAAAAAATACATGCCGCACTATAGCTGCTCCAACAACATACACCATCCCTCCTCGGTTCCCGCTCTTGGTGCTCGGGCTGCGTCCCTAGTAACGCTCTTGGCCGAGGCGTCTTCCTGGCCAGGGAGCCGGGACGGCGGTTGTCTGGCAGCCTCTGCGTGTAAATGTACAGAGTCCATTTCAGGGACTGTGGACTCCATGACTCTCGCTACATACTGGGACAGCTGGTTAACCCTTTCAGTGCCAGAGGATTAAGCAACGCAATGAGCAATGCCTTGCCTACCCCCTGGCACTTACAGGACCGTAATATCTGTATGTGTGTGTGTGTGTGTATGTGTTTGTGTGTGTATGCATGTATGTACAAGGCACTGTATCTGTGTGTGTCTATGTATGTGTGCAATATGATTCTTTATGCTTCACACAGTACACGAAAAAATATCATCAGTCAATACAGCTAAATGAAATGTACAATACAAACAAACACAAAAAACCTTATAATATACCTTCAACATGCCACCTACAACATTTCAAACAAAAAATGCTACATAACACATACCCTACTACAATGACGGGCAACGCCATCACATATTGCTAGTAAATATATATTTATTTATTTAGATATAAAAGGCCAGATGTTAGGGATGTTGTTCCTTGCAATTTGGACATACTTCTCTGTTCCATAACAGAAGATATAGCTTCTTGGAAATGTGTTGTCTCTTGGGTGGGCATGATCACTTTAGTGAAAATGATCTTATTGACTAAAATACTCCACATTTTCTGCTCCCTGCCCCTTAGCATCTCCCCTCTTTATATTAAACATTTATACAGGCTCCTCCATTCATTTATCTGAACGCCAATACATCCTCTCTCACCCTCAGTCGTCAGGGAGGCTGGGCATGCCGGCACTATATAGATATCACTCCACTTCCCTGCTAAGACTACTTGATCTAGCGAGAGACCCTCTGAATAAATAATGGGCTCCGATGTTATGGTCTCTCTCACCATCCATATCCATCAATTTTTCTTATTCAAGGTGATTCGACCCCCCGAGCAGATTAAAAATCAGCAGATTTATTTCCAACTCTTTTGGGTTTGAAGAGCATGCTTTAAACTCTATTCCCTATCCCCGTTTCCCTCGCCTCTCCTCTCAATTACTGGGAATCTGGATTTTCCTCCGGGTCTCCATGGCAGTTCCTTTGCAGCTTCGTCATGAGCAGGTCTCACTGATCTTGATCATGGGTTGTATGTTTTCAACTCCTCCAATCGTACCTTCACTTACCTAAATCCGAGCAGTGGAGGTATTTCCAGCTGCATCACTTCTTATCTTTACAGCACATTTGTGCTTACAAGCCTAGGCCGCTCAGGCTGCTTGAAACAATGCTACTTAGCAGTTTCTCAATCCCTAAGGGTCTATCTAAGATACATAATTTCTTAACTACGCAAATTGATTCTGTCTCGTTGCCCCTTTTACTCCGCCTTAAAAGTGCGTGGAAAGCCGAATTAGGTATCTCCATTTCGGCCGAGGACTGGCTTTTATCTCTTAGACGGAACTGGACTCACCTTAGAAACTTAAATGTACAAACTTCTTAATAGATGGTACAGATCTCCCTTTCTCTTATCGTAATTTAGGTCCTCCTCGAGATGGAGATTAGAGACTCCAGGGGCGACCTTGACTCATGTCTGGTGGGCGTGTCCTCTTATACCAGTGGTTCTCAACTCCCGTCCTCAGGACCCACTAACAGGCCAGGATTTAGGGATTTCTCTGCTAGAGCACAGGTGTGGTGATCAGAGGCTCATTCACATTGATTAACTCACCTGTGTTCTAACAAGGAAATCCTAAAATCCTGGCCTGTTAGTGGGTCCTGAGGACAGGAGTTGAGAACCACTGTCTTATAAAAAGTTATTGGTTGGTGATCCCCAAACATATAAGTAGGATTACAGGTCTTCCTTTGCCGCTTTCCCCTCAACTTATGTTGTTCAATGTCTTCCCACCGCAGACCCAAGGCCAACCTATTGCGGCACATGTATTGCGGTCTTGGATCCTTTTGCTCTCAGCTGCCTGAATGTGTATTCCTAGGCTATGGTTGTCTCCAAAACCTCCTACTTTATTAGAGTAGAAGCTACAACTAAATCATCTGTTGGATATGGAGCATATCTACTATTACTCGCATGGCAGATATTCGAAATTTCAGCACTCATTTCGCTCTTGGTTTACATTTCTGATCAGGGAGGATTTTGCAATTCCCCTTCCTTCCCCCTAACTCCTTTCCCTTGTCTTTTCCTTTCTCGTTATATTATTTGCGTATGTACTTGCCATTTATCTTCACGTTTATGTTAAAAACTATTGCATGCATTGCGTCTCAATTGTACTAATCAATTGTACTGTGATGTATGATCTTTATATTCTAAATAAAGTTCTTGGAAACATAAAAAAAAAAAAAAAAAAGGCCAGATGTAGGTTTGTCCGATGCAGTCATGCGCAGTAGATACTGCCCAAATGCAAAGAATGCTGGGAGGTGTAGTTCTGTGGTAGTACACCTGCCATTACATAGAAGTTTAAATTGGCACATGTACACAGGCTTTTACACTAGTATTCCATAATACTCTACATTACCAACTTCCAATCCCTGACTGACAGATAATAAAATTCCACCCTACTGTACATTACCGACTGCCACTTCCTGCCAACCAGATACCAATATTCCATATTACTCTATATTACCAACTGCCACTTGCTGCTGATCAGATACAAACATTCCACACTGCTCTACATTCCTGGCTGTCACTTCCTGCCAGACAGATACTAACATTTCACACTGCCTTACAATACTGTCACTTCCTGTTGGACAGATACTAGCATTCTACACTGCTCTGCATTACCAACTGCCACTTCCTGCCAGACAGATACTAACATTCAGCATTATTCTACATTAGTGATAAAAACACTCGCTGCTGGCCATATGTTAACGTTCCACACTATTTCACTTTATAAAATGCAACTTCCTACAAGACAGTTATTAATATTCCACACTCCTCTACATTATCAACCACCATGGCTTGCCAACCAGATAATAGGATTTTAGTCTTACCTGTTAAATCCTTTTCACTTAGTCCATACAGGTCACTGGTACTCTGGGAGGCGTAAGTCCCCTTTAATAGGCAGGAACAACTATGCAAATAATTTGCAAGGGGCGGAGCCTCCCCTCTTACTTAAGCCACCTTCTGGCCAGAGCCACTTTAGATTGATTTGAGACCCTAAAACTGACCTCAGGTAAGCAAAAAGAAAGACTCCTGTGAGCATGCCCGAACGGTCTCCCACTGAATGCCACAGGAGAGCCAAGACTGGTCCCTTGACAGGGTGGGAGACCAGTGACCTGTATGGACTAAGTGAAAAGGATTTAACAGGTAAGACTAAAATCCTATTTTCACTGTCGTCCAATACAGGTCACTGGTACTCTGGGATGTACAAACATTGAGCTGATCCAGAGGCGGGAAGTAAGGCAAGGACCAGGCGCAAGGCCCAAGTCACTAGAACTGCTATGACCAGTTGATAACATAGCCCAAACTGTAAGTGTCAACGGACACCAACCAAGGGAACAATCCCTGAACTAACACAGCACACGGAACCAGAGCCAACCGGGCTCAACAGTAAAGAAGCACTAAGGATCACAGAGCGGAAGACCTACACAGGCAAGACTGCCTCCAGGACCTTCCTTCCAAAACTGGCATCAGCCGACGCCAGTACATCAACTCGGTAGTGCTTTGAAAAGGTGTGCACAGAGGACCAAGTGGCCGCTCTGCACAGTTGATCAGCAGAAGCTTGATTCTTGTAGGCCCAAGAGGCCCCAATAGATCTGGTGGAATGGGCAGTTACCCGGAAGGGAACATGCTTATTCCTCAACTTGTAGGCTTCACGGATGGTAGCCTTAATCCAAGAGGCAATGGTAACTTTGGAAGCCGGTCTTCCTGCCCTAGGCCCCTCAGGAATGACGAATAGAGCGTCAGACTTCCTGATAGACTCGGTGCGATGAACATAAAACTTGAGGCAACGCACCACATCCAACAGATGGAGATCTCTTTCCTTGTCAGATGAAGGATTAGGGCAGAAAGAGGGAACCACAATCTCCTGATTGATGTGAAACTCAGACACAACCTTGGGTAAGAATTCCTTGGTAGTGCGAAGCACAGCCTTATCCTTGTGGAACACCAGGTAAGGAGGTTTACAAGACAAGGCCTGTAACTCTGCTACCCGGCGCACTGACACAACAGCCAAGAGGAAGGCCATCTTCCAAGTCACAAGACGTAATGGAATGGAAGCCAAGGATTCAAACGGTGGTCGCTGAAGAACACCCAGCACCAAATTGAGATCCCACTGGGGAGCAGGACTCTTAAAGGCAGGTCGAACATGAGTCACACCCTGGAAGAAGACTTTCACATCAGGAAGGACAGCAATCCGTTCCTGGAAAAACACAGACAAGGCAGAAGTCTGAACTTTGAGGGAACTCAGACTGAGCCCCTTATCCACACCGTCCTGCAAGAAGGCCAGGACAGTGGGAAGATGGAAGTCAAGTGACAACTTCTTGTCAGAGCACCATGTCACGAAAGTTGACCATATGCGATGATAGATCTTGGAAGACACAGGCTTACGAGCACTGAGCATCGTCGATACCACAGAAGGAGAAAAGCCTTTCTTTGCTAGAATCGAGGATTCAACCGCCATGCCATCAAATGGAGAGAGTGAACATCCTCTTTCCACAGATACCCCTGAAGAAGCAGGTCCGGACGGGCTGGAAGTGGGATCGGATCCTTCACTGACATGGCCATCAATTCCGGAAACCAGGACTGGCGAGGCCAGTTTGGAGCAATCAGGATGACAGGACAACGTTCCCTCTTCAACTTCTGGATAACTCTGACCAATAGAGGAAGAGGAGGGAAGATGTAAGCCAGGGGGAAGTCCCAAGGGATCGACAAGGCATCCACTGCTAGAGCAAGGGAGTCCCTCAACCGGGAGCAAAACACCGGAACCTTCCTGTTGTGTCTGGTAGCCATCAGATCCACCACAGGCATCCCCCACCGTTGAGTGAGCATGTGAAACACCTCTGGGTGAAGAGCCCATTCTCCGCTGTCGACGGTGTGACGACTGAGGAAGTCTGCCATGACGTTGTCCACGCCTGGAATATGAACTGCAGAGATGACAGGCACGTGATCTTCTGCCCAAGACAAAATATCCTTGACCTCCCACCAGGCGGAACCGCTTCTTGTGCCGCCTTGCCTGTTGATGTAAGCCACCGCCGTGGCGTTGTCGGACTCCACTCTGACTGGAAGACCGGTCAATTGAGACTCCCAGTGCCTCAGGGCCAGCCGGACAGCTCGAAGTTCCAGAACATTGATGGAGAGCATGGATTCCTCCAGACCCCATTTCCCCTGAGCACTGAAGCGACCCCAGACTGCACCCCAGCCCCGAAGGCTGGCATCCGTAGTGACTGTGGTCCAAGGAGGAACTAGAAAGGATTTCCCTTTCAGGAGATGAGAGAGATCTAACCACCAGTGCAGACTCGACTCGACATGAGGAGGAAGAGAAACAGACAGATGCTGATGATCTGGATGATTCTTGCACGTCTGGATCACAAATCTCTGAAGATCCCGGGAGTGGGCCATGGCAAATGGTACTGCTTCGATTGTGGAAATGAACTTCCCCACTAAGGACGACAACTTCGGTACTGGAATCTCGTCCATGTCCAGAATTCCAGCCACTCTGACAGCTATCTGGTGAGCCACGTCCTCTGGAAGAAACACCATGCATTGGCGAGTGTCGAACAGGAGACCCAGGAACAGAAGCCTCTGAGATGGAATCAAGTCCGACTTGTCCAGATTCAGGATCCAGCCATGACGGTTCAGGGTGTGCATGCACATCTGTAATTGCTGAAGGAGGAGCTCCGCTGAGGAGGCCTTCAGAAGGAGATCGTCCATGTAGGGGGTCACTCTGATCCCATCCTGATGGAGCACCGCTAACAAGGAGCCCAACACCCTCTGGAAGACCTGAGGGGCTGAAGTCAGCCCAAAGGGGAGCGCTGCAAACTGAAAGTGTCCCCTGTGGCAGGCAATCCTGAGATACCGCCTGCTCTCTGGATGAATAGGGATGTGAAGATAAGCATCCTGAAGGTCCAGGGAGGCAAGAAACTCCCCTGGAGACATTGCTGCAATCACAGAGCGCAGGGACTCCTGGCGGAAGTGGGAAGTCACCACATAGGCACTGAGATCTTTGAGATCCAATATGGGACGGGCTCCTCCGTCATTTTTGGCTACCACAAACAGGTTGGAATAAAATCCTGAACCTGTGTCCCCCTGAGGAACCGCCTCCAGGACCTCTTTGTCCAAGAGATCCTGAATAGCGTCGTCGAACAGACGCCTTTTTGTGGGTTCCTGAGAAGGACGAGTAAAATGGAACCGAAAAGGAGGAAGGGAAGAGAAAGGGATCCTGTATCCCTCTGACACCACCTGAAGAACCCATGGGTCCGCCACTGACTCCTCCCAAGTCCGGCGAAAGATGCGGAGACGACCGCCTACAGCCGGATGCGGACCCGGGTTCGGCGAGTCATGCCGAAGCAGTCTTGGAGGTCTTGGCCTTGGAGGCAACTTTGGGCCTCCAGGACTGTTTGGGCTTGGAGGAGGAGCGCGTAGTGGGAGGACCCGTTTGGGCCGAGGAGCGTGTCTCAGTCTGAAAGGAACGAAAGGACCGATTGCGTTTGGCTGGAAACTTTTTCTTAAAGACTGAGGGTAGAAGAGTACTTTTACCGCCAGTAGCCTCACTGATCATTTCTTTGAGTTCAGACCCAAAAAGCAAATTCCCCTGAAAGGGCAAGGAAAGCAAGGCTTTCTTAGAGGCTGTATCAGCAGACCAAATTTTCAGCCAAAGAGCGCGTCTAGCCACCACAGAAGAGGTGGAGGCCCTCGCCATCATGCGCACAGCATCAAAAGCAGCGTCAGCAACATAGTTCTGAGCTTCAGTGATATTAGCAAGCAGCTGCAACTGTTCAGATACAGGCGCATCCTGGCGAACTGCTTCAGTCAGTTGTTCAGTCCAGGCCGCAATAGCTCTATTAACCCATGCCACTGCAAAAGTGGGGCGCATGGCTGTGCCAATGGAGGCAAAAATAGACTTAAGAGAGAGCTCTAGTTTCTTATCCGTCCAGTCCTGCAAGGCAGAGGCATCTGAGACAGCCAAAGCAGTAGATTTGGATAGTCTAGACACAGGAGCATCCACTTTGGGAGGATGAACCCATTTTGCCAGCTCCGCCTCAGGAAAAGGGTAAAGTTTAGCAAACTTTTTGGAGACAGAGGAAGATCTATCAGGATTCTTCCATGCCTCAGAGACCAGACGGGCAAGAGTAGGGTTAGTTGGAAAACAAACAACTGGTTTAGATGGCTTTTTCTGAAAAACATCAGTAGGATCATAAGTGGATTCCTGAGTCAGAGGAAGGTTGAGCGTATTCAGAACCGCTCTGATCAGACCCTCAGCCGAAACTTCAGGGTCACACTCATAGGGGTACCCAATGGACCTGTTAGATTCAATAACAGTACGTTCCTCAGCATCAGAATCCTGTAAGAGTTCTTCTTCAGAAGAATCAGTGATATCAGGAGCTCCCTGTGGCTTAGGCAGGGAGGTCCTGATAGTAGAGGGGGTCTGCCAGACCTGGAGAGCCCCCTGTACCTGAGAGGGAAAGAGTTGAAGCGTGGATCTGAGATCCCTAGTGGCAGCTTTAAACTCCCTCACCCAAGATGGCTCAATAGCGTGGCTGGGAAGCCCAGGGTTGCTATCTTGACCAGTACAATTAGGGCATAGATCCCCCACATTATCGCCATCCAGCCCAATGTGGCAAGAGGAGCAAAACGCCATGGGGGTAGCGGACCCCCCATCCTCCTTAGACTTGGGTCTAGCCCCTAGCTCCAGTGAAGTAGACATGCTCACAGCGTCAATATACCCCACTAATAACACTATCACCCAGAAAAAGTGTTAAGATTAAAGTTTCACCCCAGAAATGTTCTAAAAACGGACTTATCTGGCCAGCGAAGGGTTAATCTGTTGAGGAGAGAGAAGGCTCGGTCCCTGCGTAGTGTACTCGCCTAGGAAAAGTACCACAAAATGGCGGCCGTCATGACAGCCAATCAGAAACGAGCGCGAACCAAGCGCTCATGGGAAATGTAGTTTTCCTGGCCAAGTACCCCAAACATTGCCCGAAGCCCCCCTGAACACCCCACATGAATAAAACACATTCCGGATGATAGATCAGGAGCCTAGAATTAAAATGAGCCCTCTCTGAAGTTGCTGTGACAAGCGGTTCCAGAGATATGTCCCATACTGTGAATTCCCATAGAGAGTAAAGGAGCCCTTGCGTCTGAGCGGGAAAAAGCCGCGCTTAAAGGCGCGGAACACCATTTTTAATAAAGTTTAGTAAAACATTAAAAAGTGCCCAAACAAGCATAAAACACATGAGAAACATAAATAAATGAATACCCAATGCTCCAAAACTCAGAGAATAACACAGAAATTGCATAAACAGTAATAATGCAATAAAAACACCCTATGAGTGCTGGAGTGTATTAAAACTCCCAAATACAAGCCCAGCAAAGGGACACTGTGGGGACAAGTGGACCTTCAGCACTCAATGGGTGACTCACCTTCCTTGCTGACTTCTGTCTTCAGGTGACCATGATAAGGAGGGAAAGAACCAGAGGTAAATTCCCCAATAGGGGAGCTGCTTAACACAAGCTGTCCCCTCTTCAGGGCATAAGGTCCACAGAAAATCCCTGGAAGCTGCACCAGCCACTTTAAAGAGGGCAATTCACAGCCATGGTCACCCTCCTAATGGTGGTATTCCATATTTGAATAAAAAATAATAAAATACTAAGATGCATAGATGTTCTCTACCTGGTGTGCAAGCACACCAGGAACAAATCAATCTAAAGTGGCTCTGGCCAGAAGGTGGCTTAAGTAAGAGGGGAGGCTCCGCCCCTTGCAAATTATTTGCATAGTTGTTCCTGCCTATTAAAGGGGACTTACGCCTCCCAGAGTACCAGTGACCTGTATTGGACGACAGTGAAAATGATATTCCAAACTACTCGATATTACCAACTGTGAATACCTGACTGCCAGATAATAAAAATCCACACTGCTGTACATTACTGACTGCCATTTCCTGCCAACCAGATACTAATATTCCATATTGCTCTGCATTACCAACTGCCACTTCCTGCTGGACAGATACAAACATTCCACACTGCCGAATGTTACTTCCTGCCAGTCAGATAACATTTCACACTGTTAAACATTATACACTACCACTCCCTACCAGAAAGTACTAGCCCAGTTGCACAAACTCACATATCTAAACCTCTCACAAACTATTGTTGGAAATCAAAATGTCTAATATAAACAAAAGTGATTTTGAAAGTTCTTTCAAAACCACCTATCTGATACAAAGTGACAGTTCCACTCTACTTTTGCAAATTTTATAAGCATTACGGCTAGATGGGGTACACATAATGATACCAGTTCTGTGGAAGCTGGGATACACAAAGGTATCTGGGAGCCAATTCATTCAAAAGGCATAACAGTTCAAACTCTCATGAAGTGGAGTAGCTCTTACTAACACATTCTATGAATTGTAGCCAATGGCTCGCACCTCCCATAGAATGTAACAGTATGTACTACAGTATGAACTACATGTGGCATTGCTGTGAACAGCAGACATGTGCGAATTCATTCGGAGACATTCGGATTTCGTCGAAAATGGAGTAATTCGGAGACATTCGGCCAATCCGAAACTCAAGGGTCATTCGGAAAAAAATGATCCGACTCCGAACAGCCCAGGTCCGAAATTCGTCGAAACTTTCGGAAGTTTCGGCAATCGACACATTTCCAAAAGTTTTGACTACTTTTGACCAGGACTTTTTTTGTACTTCCTGTGCGCGCTCAATTACTTTCCCTCTATAATTTTCCCTCCATGTCTCTAGTCCAATTCCATTCTCCGTTTCATGCACTACTTCCCTCTTTTGTCTGTATTCGAATAGCCTTATTCGTTTCATGATGGGGGTTGGACTAATGACACAGTCACACAGACAGACTGCCTGCATTTCCTCATTGCGTTGTTGGAGCTCAGAGAGAGAAGAAGAGATTAGAGAGTGTACAGTTGTTGTGTAGGCAGGCAGGTAGCATTAGGCTAGGCATAGGTAGGCAGCCAGCATTAGTTCCAGTTATTGCCACTGCAAGAGCAAGTAATATTTGTTCCTGTGCAAAATATAAAAAAATATTAGGTGTTTGAATACAGGGCCGGCCCTTACACGGGTCCCAGTGGGTCCATGGACCCAGGCAGCACTTTGACAGGGGCGGCAATTTGCCGTCCCATAGCATGTTTATTTTGTGCGCTTCCGCCAGTTTTGTGTTGCAGGGTGTCCCATCAGTGTGACTGTCAGCAGCCGGGCAGCCCTATGCTCACTCAGTGGCGATGCCTGCTGGCTGCTTCAGTGACGTGAATTATGTGATAGTGAAACATTATGCCTATTTTGTATTGTTTATCGCCCACCTAAAGTCAAGACTTGAGTAAATAGGTCTACCGTCCCAGATTTGCTAGAGAGGTTTTACAAATACAGGAGGGTGCCCCCTGTACGAAATGAGTCTAAACATTTGGGATCCCTAGTATGAGTGCACAACAGTGCATGATGTGTCCTGAACAGGATTGCTGTGAGGTGTCTCCACCCAGAAGGTGCTGGCCGGGCTGAGCTTCAACATTGTGACGAGTGACCAACTAAGAGCACCGTGCCAGACTTAATCTGCAGCCATAGCATCACCCCCTCCTACTCTCTGGGTCCCGCTGACTGGCAATAACAGGTGAGTCACTAAGAGATCTGAAGCCTTTCTGGAAGTCCATTCACTTGGAAAGGGGCTAGGTATTACTTGGGGGAGTTGCCTTGTGTGTAAATAATTTCTAGGTGGGAGATGAATGTGCATCACTTATGTGTTTCCTAACAGTAGTTAGAATACAACTCCCATCATCCCCTGATTATGACGTTGGGAAATTCCCAGCAATTACCGTAGAGCCCTGTATTGCACAGTCACGGAAAACGGTGATATTGCTATACTAAGACAATGCTGTGGACCCCTCTTCAGAATAGATGTCAAGCATTTTTTTTATTTCTCTCCTGTGTTGCAGTTTGTTCACAACAGAATGTCTCAATTTTTCTTTTTAACACATTACATCTATCACATTACAATCATTGATGTTTATTCTTGATGTAGTATGAAACTCTACAATGTATATACACATAGAGTTATCTGATATGAGGGGAAATCAGGATAGTAAAACGAGAGAGAGGAATTTGGGTACTAAAGAGGGACAGTAGGGTAGGAGGCTGGTACCAGAAAATGAAACCTTAATCTTTACCCATGTACTAACATAGAATGTGACATGTAGTTTGTCCATGTTCGAGTCGACCACTTATGTTGAGTAGGATGTGACAGGCATGGGTTTTCGATGTTCGAACATATGCTAAATTGAATGACAGGCATGAGGTTTCGATGTTCGAACATATGCTATATTGAAGGACAGGCATGGGGTTTCGATGTTCGAACATATGCTATATTGAAGGACAGGCATGGGGTTTCGATGTTCGAACATATGCTATATTGAAGGACAGGCATGGGGTTTCGATGTTCGAACATGCTAAACTGAATGACAGGCATGGGGTTTTCGATGTTCGAACATATGCTATATTGAAGGACAGGCATGGGGTTTCGATGTTCGAACATGCTAAATTGAATGACAGGCATGGGTTTTCGATGTTCGACGTTTGCATTGTGACTGGCATCCCATGCTAGAGTAGAGGTGACATGCACAAACTTTCAATGTACGACAATGTCCATTTTTGGGATGGATCTTTTTCTAAATGCACACCCTGTCTGCAAATAATGATAGCAGCGTGCACGGAGGCGCACTGCTATAATTTAACCCATGTTACATTTGGCCGAATAATTCGGAATGGATCAGAATTTCGTCCAAATCGAATAGGCCCGGTCCGAAATTAGGATCATCCGAATTAGAAAAAAAAAATTTGTCCGAATTCGAATTTTACCGAAAATTTTGCCCGTGCACAAGTCTAGTGAACAGTTTAATGTGGAAGTAACACCTCCCAATAATACTCCCCCACACACTTACTTTACTTAGACCAGAACATTGTAATGGCCCCAATTAAACTTTCATCACATATATAGAGAGCCCCAAATCATAATTACAATAGCGATATGTATAGCCTTGTATTTTCAAGTATAATAGCTGCATTAGTGAAAACAGAACTTTTTAGGCAGCAGGGAACAAAGCAGACATCTTGCAGAGACGACATCTCTGAGCCTGCACTGTCCGTCCCCTTCATCTCCACAATTGGCGAGTCGAATGCCTGGTTACCTTAAAGGGATAGTAATACTTTGTTTTATCTTTATTTTATTTTGTATGCATTAAAAAAACATGAAGAACGATATAAGTCTTATCTCTCAAACCTTTATGGTTTGAGAGATATTCACAAGCAAAGTATCCCCTCCCGCCCCTTTTACCTAGTGTAAGCCATCTCTTCTCAGATGTGGAATGCAGTCCATAGACCAGACAGATAACAGCAGGGGACAATCTTCTTCCTATGAGAACAATGAAGGCCCTGCCCCCCTTGACAAGTTTTTCAGATTTTTCCCTTATCTTAATTGAAGATTGTCCCTCTCTGTAGTCTACCTGGGCACCTCCCTTCTGCTCTGGTTGAGCAGTGTTACATCAGTAAAAGGGGCGGGAGGGGGATACTTTGTCATTGAATTACTCTTGAACTACAACTCTGACAGAATTGAAATAACACTCTCCAAAGTCCAAATACTATGATGATTAATTAGAGCTGCTTTTATTATGAAACATTACTATCCCTTTAAGTATTACTAATCCCTATGTTAAAGTCCTATTAAAAATTAATGTATTGCCCCCAGTGTCACCTCTCAAACCTTTATAGTTTGAGAGATAATCGCTCCTAAATTTGCCCTCTCCTCCCCCTTCCCCGTAGTCAGCTTTCTAGTTGACTGCAGGGAAGCCAGTCGTACGACTTTCAGGCGGCTCTGCAGCAGAGCCAAGATCGCGTTAATAAAAAAGAAATCTTTCACTGAAATGGTCTTCTACGTGTGTTTGGTTTGTGCTTGGTTTGCAAGCACACGTAGAAGACCGTTTTAGTGAAATATATATTTTTTTATTAACTCGATCGCGGCTCTGCTGCAGAGCCACCTGATGATCTAAGACCGGATTTCCCTTCAGTCAGCTACAACGCTGACTTCGGGGAAGGGGGAAGGAGAGGGCAACTTTAGGAGCGATTATCTCTCAAACCATATAGATTTGAGAGATGACACTGGGAGCAATACATTTATTTTTAATAGGACTTTAATATAGGGATTAGTAATACTTTAATATTACTATCCCTTTAAAGGCACCGGAAGGGACTGACGGCACAGAGAGCACCTACTGCAAGATCCCAGCCGGTGCCCGTCTGTCTAGAAAGTTCTATTTCTCACTAATGCAGCTATTATACTTGAAACTACAAGTAAGTATAGTATACACATCGCTATTGTAATTATGATTTGGGGCATATATATATATATATATATATATATATATATATATATATATAATGAAAGTTCTGCTTTAACCCCTTAGTGACGGCCGCGTGCAGACGCGGCCGTCACTTAACGCCCGTCTAACAATTTTTTTTTTTTTTGTAAAAGAATCCGGAGTCCCCGAACGGCATGCAGCCGCGCGGGGAGCCAGATTTCCGGGACGTACATGTACGTCCTCTGTCACTAAGTGACAGCCACACAGGACGTACATGTACGTCCTGTGTCGCGAAGGGGTTAAAGGGTTAGTAATACCTAATTTAAAGTTTATTTAGTAACTATTAGCGTGATGCAGGAAACGTGTGCAATCACTATTTCCCGTGTGAAAACCACTAGGGAATGGGTTTGCGCATGATTTTGTTGAATTGCGCATGAAAATTCAAGATTAGCGAACGGCTGCGTATATTTATTTTTTGTGGGCGTGGCTAAGATTAACGAATCTGTGTGAGTGGAATAGCGGATGCTCCTAATGCAAGAACTGCTATTGAGAATGAATTTATACGTCTGTGTACTGTTGTCGTACAATGGTATTTTTCATGCGCAATTCAATAAGCGTTCGGTATTTAGCTTCCTGGATTAGAATATGCGCAAAATCTATCTGCGCACAAAAATGCCTTTATCCAATGTGAACGTTTCTTGCATCGCTCCATATGTCTTTATCAGATTGTAAACTGAAAGGGATAGTAATACCGATATTAAGGTTGATTTCCGCGTCTTCTTTATTATTTTTGTAACACACAGAGCTATATTTTATTACTTACATGTTTGTAGGTCAAGAGCTATTCAAGCTGAAAGGATCCCCCTCTCTCCTGGCCGCCTCCCCTTAGATCTGGAATCTGGTCGTGGCACCGAACAGATGCAGCGAGGGACAATCTTCATTCAGTTAAGTATAAGGAAACCTCTTCCCCCTTTGACGAAGGAGGACAGGATTTTCCTTTTGCTTACTGAAGACTGTCCCTCAACTCTCTCCATCCGCACTAGACTGAAAGGATCAGTGAAAGGGAAAGGGGCGGGAGGGTATCCTTTCAGCTTAAATAGTACTTGAACTACAGACATGTAAGTAATGAAATATAGCCCTATGTGTTACAAAAACAATAAAGAAGACTGATACGTCTTATCTCTCAAACCTTTATGGTTTGAGAGATATTTGCAACTAAAGTTCTGTCTTCCTGGCTGTTTCAGCCAAGTTTGCCATCTAGCTGACAGACTTGGATTCTGGTCCGCAGACCAGCCGGCGGCTCTTCAGCAGAGCCGAGATCACGATCTTTAAAAAGAACTACTTCATTGGAACGGTCTACAAAGTGTGCCTGGTTTGCAAGCACACTGTGTAGACCATTCTAGTGAAGTTTTTTTTTTTTTTTTTTAAAGATCGCGATCTCGTCTCTGCTGAAGAGCCGCCGGCCGGTCTGTGGACCAGAATCCAAATCTGTCAGCTAAAGAGCTGACGTTACGGAGAGGGGAACTTTAGTTGCGAATATCTCTCAAATCATAAAGGTTTGAGATAAGACTTGCATAGTTCTTCATATTTTTTTAATGCCTTCAATACTAAATAAACTTTAAATTAGGCTTTACTATCCCTTTAACTTTGTTATTGTGCCTTTGTTCAAGAGGAAACATCTTTAATCAGTGCTGGGTGGCTGGGGGCAGACATGACAGTTGCTGCAAGTTTTTTCAAATTAAAGCACGCAGCGTGCACAAATCCATTTAAGCCTTTAAAGGGATAGTAATTTTTCAAAAACAGCATCTCCAATTAATCTTCATAGTATTTGGGCCATGGAGAGTGTTATTTCGATACTGTCAGAGTTGTAGTACAATAGTAATTGAATGATAAAGTATCCCCCTCCCTCGCCTGTTACTGATGTAACACTGCTCACCTCAGAGCAGCAAGACTGTCCGAATGGATCGCAGAGAGGGACAATCTTCAGTGATCATAAGGAAAAACCTGAAAAACCTGTCAAGAGGGGCAGGGTGTTCCTTATGATCACAGTAAGAACACTGTCCCTTGCTGTGACCTGTCCGGTCAAGAGACCAGATTCCACATCTGAGGGGAGGCGGCTTACACTAGGTAAAAGGGACAGGAGGGGGATACTTTATCATTCAATTACTCTTGAACTACAACTCAGACAGTACTGAAATAACACTCTCCATGGCCCGAATATTATGAAGATTAATTGGAACTGCTTTTATTCTGAAACATTACTATCCCTTTAAAACCCCCATTTAAATCAATGTGACTTTTTACTTGTATATTTTAATGTAGTCGTTTGCTAAAAAATGGCACAATTTTTCGTAGTAAATCAGCTTGGTGTATCAGATGGCACCTCCTTAGAAGTGAGAATGAAATCAGCCTCTATAAGCAGGTACATGCAAATAAACTTCCCAGGACCCCACAGAGCCCAGCAGTCAATATGCTTAGTGAGTCATAAATATTTATTTTGGATCGAGCTAAAACAAAGCTGTGCGTTGTGTGAAGTTTACTTTGGCACAATCCGTGAATGTTATTCTTATTTATTCAAAGAAAAGATCGACATGAGTACATGGCACAAACATACCATCCAAATCTTCTTTTTGATTTTCCAAAGAAAATAAATACTAATTGGCCTGATGTACAAAAGAAAAGACAAGCAATTGTGGAGCAAACCAACTGCACCAGAGGGGACAAATAGGACTTCCCAATGAAGCTTTTAACCCCTTCAATGCTAGAGAGGGTCTCCTAAGCATATTGAAGGTGACTGTAAGAGCTGGAGTGATTCTGGAGTAAACCAGCTACACCAGAGAGGAGATTATGTCTATAAATATATCTATCTATCGATATATACACAGATGCTTTAATCAGCAGTCACAGGAACTTTTGAATGAAGCAAAAAATACTTTAAGCCTTTAAGTGCCAGAGGGGTACGCAACGCATTGCAAAGCAATGCGTTGCGTACCCCTCTGGCACTCAAAGGGTTAATGGTAGAACAACATATGGATCCCAGCAGGGATCTTTGTCAAGCTTATATATATTTTTTTGGGGTTTTTTCCCTCAAAGGGATAGTAATACATTGTTTTATCTTTATTTTATTTTGTAGGTATTAAAAAAAAATGAAGAACGATATAAGTCTTATCTCTCAAACCTTTATGGTTTGAGAGATATTCACAAGCAAAGTTTCCCCTCCCGCCCCTTTTACCTAGTGTAAGCCATCTCTTCTCAGATGTGAATCTGGATGTAAGACCAGACAGATAACAGAAGGGGACAATCTTCTTTCTATGAAAACAATGAAAGCCCTTCCCCCCCTTGACAAGTTTTTCAGCTTTTTCCCTTATCTTAATTGAAGATTGTCCCTCTCTGCAGTCTACCTGGGCACCTCCCTTCTGATCTGGCTGAACGCGGGGGGGGGATACTTTGCTTGTGAATATCTCTTAAACGATAAAGGTTTGAGAGATAAGACTTATATCGTTCTTCATGTTTTTTTAATGCCTACAAAATAAAATAAAGATAAAACGAAGTATTACTATCCCTTGAACACTTTAACGTTCGTGGACATGTCAGGACCGTGACACGTTTCAGTCCTACGCCACCAGAATCATTAACCACATACTGCCCGAACACACGGGCTTGAAAGCGCTGCAACCTTACATATGGGTAGTTACATCCTGTTCGTAACCACCTCTCAGCACATAAATAAATGGTATGTTCTATTAAATATATTGCTAATTGTATCAAGTCTGTTTCCCTTGCACACGGTCTGTTCAGCAAATTAATATTATACGTCAACCTGACTACGTGCAGATTAATACACAGAAGTACTGCGACACTGATCGGGGGGTGGGGTAATTTATATACATGTGAAATTGGTTATCCCCCATAATAACTTTACTAGAGTAACTGTATGATAAGATTGCAGCATGAGTTCTGACATAATATAGGTTTCATTTGCACAGGTTTACTACATTTAACTGGTAATTATCTAACTGATTAATAATCAATAATTATTTGCCTCTGTTTTGAACGCCAGAACACAGAGCGGAGGGGTTTATAATGGGGATATTGTTGCACTTTGTATTATCCTGACGAAGGCTGTCTGTTTAGCACCCGAAAAGTTGATCTAATAAAAAACACAGTTTTCATCACAACTTCTTTTGAAGTCCTGTGTGTGCTTGCGATATATTTGGAATATATATATTATACACTTACACACATGTCCCTTTTTCCCGTGGACATGTCAGGACCGTGACACGTTTCAGTCTTTTAAGGACAGTCCTGGCACATCATGGGTTAAATGATCCCATGAAACCTATATGTTATAGAGCTTTTCCTGATGAGTAAAACAAGGCCACTCCCACTGCTGTTAGATGTTTTATTCAAACTTTATAACAGTTCAAATAACCAGGAAGTGACTTTACTGTGTTTACTTCCTGATTGTTCTGACAGGAAGTGACTCAGCAGTTTCTATCACATTATGTGGAGATCTGTATGTCACTGACTCTCCTCTCCATTAGAATGTAACAGAATAACTAACTGAAATTTGACCACTAGAGGGCGCTACTAATGTAAAAAAACACAGGTTTAAACTGTAATAACGCTGGAAATATGCATCTCTCAGCACTGGGAGTACCTTTATTTTACTCAACAGGAAACACCCTACGATACATATATTTTTCATTAAAAAAGTTTACTGCTCCTTTAAATATAAGAACCAATTACCTAGGAACAACGTATCAATCAAAAATCATGAAATTCTGGGATAGACCAACTGCACCACAGTAAACCAATACAAATTCAGAAATTTCTATTGATTTAAAGCGAGCATTCAAGCCATTGAATGCTAGAGAAGTCTCAAAAGCATTAAGGCTTAAAAGCCCCTTTTAATAAATATTAATATTTGTTACCCCTTTGGGGCAGCTGGCTCACCAAAATATTACTCCATTATTTACTTCACATATATGCCCCATAAGCTTGTGCTTTACACACTATTTCCTCTATACACATAGCTGGGAACTCTAGGGGAGATTTATAAGAGTGGACTTAAGTGAATTCTACCATAAAAATGGCATTGCAAATGTATTTGGTATTTATAAAAATGATAGCTACACGCAGGCGCGCAGATGGCTCTAAAGCAAGAAGCCTGGCCGTCAGTTTAAAAAAAGAAGGATTATTTCAGAACCTGGTACTTGTGTCGGATAATAGCACTAAACAGCTAATCGCCATATGCCCAATTATTGGGGGGGGGGCACTTTATATAGGATGGTAGTTCCGCTTCTAAAAAGTCGCTATTTGCGACCGTTTAGACACAAATATTTTGCCATAATATTAACTCCATGTCTGACCTGTTCTTATTTCTGGCGTAGTTCACCACATTATAAACATTTCTATTTTGCGTTATAAATATCAACTATTATAATAAGGAATAGGGTCAGTTTAAGAATAGTTTATGAACGAACAAGAACAGTTTTTATAAATCTCCCCCTTTGTCTTGTGGAGTCCCTGGAGGGGACTCTTGCGGTGTTGCTGGGGGTTATAAATGATGTGATTGGCATAAAAAATGGGCGGGGTTTACTTATGATTGTGGGGCAGGGCTTAAAGATGTGCCACAGAAATGGGCTGGAAGTGGGAGGTACTGGGTGGGGAAGGAGGAGAAGTAGGCAGGAAATGGGAGAAAAAGGGTGGGAAGGAGCAGAAGTGGGCAGTGTTTCAAGAGAAACTCCCCACAGCTGGAGACTCAGTGTCTGTCCCCGGAGACTCGATAATCTCTGTAAAAACCAGAGAGTCTCCTGGGGAAATCCAGAGACTTCCCAGGCATGTCTACACATTAATCCAATCTGCGTGCTTCTCACACTGAAGCTGATGCATTAACCCTTTGAGTGCCAGAGGGGTACACAACCGTTGCATACCCATCTGGCATTCAATGCATTGGATACCCCTCTGGCACACAAAGGATAGTAAAAATAGTGCAACTGTGGAGAAAATAAACTGCACCATGGGGGGGTCAAAATACATTTCAGTTATTTAAATAGAGATTTTCTCCCCTCAAATGCTAGAAAATTGTGCAATGCATTGCTTCTCAATGCTTAGAGACTCCTTAAGCATTCAAGACATTAAAAATCCAATTTAAATCAATGAACCTTTAGAGGATTTAAATTGTTTTCCCCTATGGTGCAGCTGGCTTACACCAGAGTTGCAGCCATTTTTCTTAGCAAATCAGTCCCCCTAACGTACTTAGTGTAGAGTATGGGAAGTCATCAAATGTAAGACATCCGGCTGTTGGGAACTACAACTCCCTTCATCCACAAAAAGCTGTTGACTGGGTGGGGAAGATGGAAGTTGCAGTCTCTAACAGCTGGATGACAGGATTGAAGCAGGTTCTGGCTATATTATACAGCAGCAGGAAACCTGTGTCTCCCTAGCTGTTGTTGAAATACAATCCTCATCATTTAATGACAAGGTGGGGATGACAGGAGATGAAGGGCCACAGGTTGCCCACCACAGTTATGTCCTTACTGCCTACTTTAATTTTAAACACGAAACCATTAAGCGTGCAAATTTCAGGATTAAACAGTATTTTCCTTTGCACTCTGATTGAATCGTGGTATTCGGTAGTACCAGGGGGGCAACCCAAGGCCCTTCACATACCACCCAACATTTCAAATGGCCAAACAGGGACACTTTTGTCTTAGGTGGTGATTCTGGGGCTGGAGGGCAGGACATTACTGAGAATTTTTAGGTTATTTCATGACCTATTGACACTCGTTTGTATAACTGAATACATAATTTAGAGCAAGGCCAAAACATTTTATTTACACAGACTAATTTATAAACACATATCCCAACTTCTATACAAACAGTAATGCATACCTCCCAACATTTTAAATTGCCAAAGAGGGACACCTGTGAATTAGGGGGTGTTGCTGGAGGCGTGGCTGGTGTGCGAGACATTACCGATAATTTTTAGGCTATTTCATGACCTATTGACACCTCCTTGTGTAACTGAATAAATGACTTATAACAAGACCATAGTATTTTATTTACACAGACTAATTCATAAACACATATACTGACGTTTATACAAACATTAATGTAAGTTGTATTGCTGTGGAGCAACATTATACATGTAATATATACACCACACAGTCTGACCTCCTAAAAAGAGGGACATCAGGGTGGGAAAGAGGGACAGAGGGATTTGGGTCTAAAAGAGGGACACTTGTGAGGTATGGTAATGTGAGTTCCATAGCTGTGGAACAATGTGAAACACTTATGTGCACACCACCCAGTCTGTTCTCCTAAACACAGGGACACCAGGGTGGGGAAAAGGGATCTGGGTCTCAGAAACCTCCCAAAAAGGGACACTTGGGAGGTATCTATGCCTTCCTGCACTTAACTACAAAGCCCATTATCCCCAGCCAGAGATCCTCAGGTTGTCCTGTTGTAAAACAATAGTGAGCAACATGTGGCTCTCCAGCTGTTGCTGGATGGCAACCCATGTAGTCCATCAGCAGCGGCAGAGTAGCAGGTTAACCTGTATTAAGGGAATCTCCCATACATGCACCGTGATTTTACGTTTTTTATTACCATCTCGAAGTTGATTCTTTACTCCTCCCGTATAGTACCGAGATACACTTCTCACTTTGCTGGAGGCTGCCATCTTTCACTACAATGTTTACATAGCAACCAAGCCGCGCCTCGTAACTAAGAGGCAAGGCTTAAGATGAGAGTGCGAACCAATCAACAGGCGGCACCTGGCAAAAGGAAATTGCTGTGAGAGAAGTTCTACTGCTTGGAGGAAGCGTCTGCCTGGGAGGCAGAATGATGCTGTTCTCGGCTGGAAGCCCCGCCTTCCTAATTCTGATTGGGTGACATCTACATTCTTCACAAATTCCTGCCGAGTAAGACATGAGCGCGTCAGACTCCGAAAGGCCTGACAGTCAGCTGAGAACTGTCACATCTGCCTCTCAGTCAGTAATAGTGGCCTCCAAGCACTTCACATCTGGTAGAGAGTGGGCATGCGCTGTGCAACATATCTGCAGTATAATAAATAATCAGAGCTGGTATTCAAGGACTTAGTACTGCGTTGTCGCTAACCCTTTGAGTGCCGAAGTGGTATTGTTGGATACCTTTCTGGCACTTAAAGGGTTAACCCCACTCTAGCATCCAAGGGGTTAACAGCAAATACAATCGTTTCAAGTTATTGAATACATTTGAGTGTCGGAGGGGTGTGAAAGGCAATCTGGCACTTAAAGGGTTAATATGAGAATTATCTGGACACATGACAACTGTCACTGACCTATCTTTGGTCCCCCTGTACCCGAATCTTGCTGTTACCGATTTTAATAATTAATTTAGCACTATATTCTTTGTGCTGTCATTATCCATTTCGAGGACCAGAGTTTACACTCCCCTCTGGTCCTAGGGTTAGAAGTTTAATAGGCAATGAGAGTGTTCTTCTTGTTATATTGATTATCACTATGATTTGATGTATTTATGTGTGGGTGATGTATTTATGCTGTAAAAAGAAATGTTAAGTCTGTTGCACAAGGTTATCTGTTTGTGGGGGCATTTATGTGGTCTAGCTTTATAGCAAGCTCCGTTTACCATGCTACTGAGATTGCAACTTCAGTAGTATGGTAAATGGAGCTTATTTTAACATTAGACCTCATAAATGTCCCCACGAAGGGAAGTGTGAATGCACTGGGAGGGAGGTGGGAAGTCCTGCGGCTTCGTGCTGCACATACAGGGTGCCACAGACGTGGAAGTGCCACAGTTTAAAGCTTTATAACTTCAATACCTGGTAAGCAAAATTTAAAAAAACAACGCCGCTAATCTTGTTATAGTGGTTGAAACCACTACAAGAAAGTTTTTGTGAAGTGAATGTTCCCCTTAAAGGAATAGTAATGGTTCATTTTAAGTTGATTTAATATTGTAGACCATTAAAAAAAGATTAATATCAATGTAAGTCTTATCTCTCAAAACATCTTATCTCTCAAACCTTTATGGTTTGAGAGATATAACTTGCTAACATTATCTTTTCCTGGCTGTTTTACTCAAGTCTGCATCTAGCTGACAGCTGCAGATTCCAGTTATTTGACCAGACAGAGGCTCTTCAGCAGAGCTGAAATTACGCTATTTAGAAATAAATACTTCATTGGAACGGTCTACAACAGTGTTTCTCAACTCCTGTCCTCAGGACCCACTAACAGGCCAGGATTTCATGATTTCCTTGTTAGAGCACAGGTGAGATAATCAATGTGAATGAGCCTCTGATCACCACACCTGTGTTCTAGCAGAGAAATCCCTAAGTCCTGGCCTGTTAGTGGGTCCTGAGGACAGGAGTCGAGAAACACTGGTTTACAAAGTATGCTTGCAAAGCAGTCACACTTAGTAGACCGTTCCAAATTAAGTATTTATCTTTAGATAGAGTTATATCGGCGCTGCTGAAGAGCCACATCTGGTCAAGTGACCAGAATCTGCTTCTGACAGCTTTACAGCTCATCAAGCAGAAAGAGGAGGGACCAGAGAACTTGATTTTCCTATATCTCTCAAACCATAACGGTTTGAGAGATACAAATAAGTGCAAGTACTCTCTTTTAATTGTATATACCATATAGTTAATGCTTTTTTTCTGACATTACTATCCCTTTAAGAAGTAATGAATAAGTATGGTTCAAACGACTGTTTCGGCTACTACTGTGTTTCAGGATATTCACAGTGCTTTATGAGAACTGAGCTCCTGGCACCAGGTACCTGTAACGAGGAGCCTGAAGTTCAATTTTGTAAGGTCATGCAACACTGAATGGTTCTGCCCCTCTTGTAGAACCTCCCTTTTGTGGCTCCGCCCTCACCAACCCACAACTATGGCCGGTATTTTTTTGAGGAAAAGGTGGCAACCCTAGCTGCAGTGAGGGACAAACTTCATTGAGTAATTATAAGGAAAATCATTCCCCCTTGACGATGAAGGGCAGGATTTCCCTTTGCTTACTGAAGTTTGTCCCTCGCCACATCCGTCCAGACCTCAGAGAGCTGCAGCAGTGATGTAGGCAGAAGGGGTGGGCGGGGGATCCTTCTCCACTCCATAACTGTAGAACGACACAAAAGTAAGAGGTTTTTAAAAAACGCAAAGTGTTTCTTATAATCTAAAGAAGACTCAGCGATATAGTTGTGTGTAGACATTACAATCACTTTAACCCATTGAGCGCCATGCATGTTGAGTTGCAATGCACTGAATACTTCTCTGGCACTCAAAGGGTTAATTATATCACTGTATGAACCCACCCAAGACCAGCAGGTGTTCTCCCTCTGCTTTCCTACCACAAGTGGCACCAATTTAAGACTAAAGAAGCAATTAACCGAAGCAGAATATATGTAATAGTTAACACTGGACTCTCTGACACTCAGAATTTGGCCCTTCACCCCGAGATTTGGGTCAAAACCCTAAGAGTTCCCTGGTAGGCTATTCCACTTATCTACCACTTCTGCTGGTAGGTTATTCCATATATCTACCACTTGTGCTAGTAGGCTATTCCACTTATGATCAGCCAATGACATTCTTCTCTCAGCTCATGTTTGTCTACAGCTCTCTCCTGTAACAAACCCTTTCCTCTCATTGGTTCTTATCTATGGAATGCTCTACTTCCCAGCCTGCACCACTGCACCTCTCTTGAGGTCTCCAAGTCTCGCTCGTAATTACACCTCCTCAACAAGGTTTCGCCAAGCTAGAAGGCACTGACGTCATACACTGAAGGCTCTTATAATGTTCTTATTTATGTTCCACTTATCCAGACAGAACCTGAGCATTGTATTCTGCACCTATCTCTTATGTTCTCTGCAGGTCTCCCTTTACCACTTAAGCTTGTAAGCAGGGACCCATTTTCAGTGTTTCATTTTCCTAAGCACTCGTCACCCTGTATTGTCCAAACGTCACTTATCTACCACGACTGCTGGTTGGCTAGTCCATTTATCTACCACCCTTTTAGTGAAGTAAAACGTTCTTACATTACATATAAGTATCTGCCCCCTCTAGTTTTAGACTAGATAGCGATCACTTTCTTACATTACATCGAAACATCTGCCCCCTCTAGTTTTAGACTAGACAGCGATCACTTTCTTACATTACATATAAGTATCTGCCCCCTCTAGTTTTAGACTAGACAGCGATCACTGTCCATGTTCTCTGTGTCTATCTGGGCTATGGTCCTTATAGGTTTGTATATGGGGAAAGTGTTGCTGTTTTACTATCCGTAACAAGATGTTAACTGATAATTAGATCCAGACTGGAAAACATGCTTCTCTATGCTATGCCATCAATTAAAGCAGCACTTGTTTAAATCCAGATCTGCTGTGTAAAATTCTGGTGTCTGGTGAGGTGAGTGGATGCCAGCAGAATAGATTGGTGAGGGATCCGCACACAAAATACATAATTTAGTAATAAAACAATATTTCCTGCAATGTCGTAAATTTGCTGGACAACCATATGATAAAAAAAAAGCAGCTCAGTGTTTAACCCCTTATCCTCCAATGACCGGGACCGTCACAGATTTCTGTCCTTTAAGGACCAGCGACAGTCTTGGCATGTCATGGGTCAAATGATCACAGCACGGCTGAAGGTGCGCTGTGGTCGTGCCGGGAAGCTGGAACGGACTGCTCCAAGACAGGAGCAGTCAGTCTCAGCTTCTCTTCTGGCGAGCCGTAACTCGTTCTGAAACAAATTAAACGGCTCTGGTACTCTCACATTTAAAAAAAAAAAAAAAAAAGTTCCTTAAGGGGTTAAAGCAGTTATTGTAGGAAAGTATCTCCCCACAGACAGTGTCGATGCATGAGGTGGTACAGTCCTTTACGCTTGGAATTCAGGAACATATTGTTTAAGTTTATTAATCCCTAAATGATGCGTGACGTGCCAGAACCGTCACGCCTGTCCAGACATTAAGGACCGGCAACAGTCTTGGCACAGCAGTGCTGCGATCCCAGAATGCAACGTGTAAAAAAAGTGCTGTGGTCCTCTAGAGAGCCCCACCCATGGGCCACGCCATCCTTAAAGTGATAGCAATGTCTCACAAAAACAGCATCTCCTATTAATCTTCATAGTTTTTGGGCCATGGGGAGTGTTATATCAATACTGTCAGAGTTGTAGTTGAAGAGTAATTGAATGATAAAGTATCCCCCTCCCTCCCCTTTTACTGATATAACACTGCTCACCTCAGATGTGGAATCTGGTCACTTGACCGGACAGGTCGCAGTTCACACATTTTTCCTTATGATCACTGAAGATTGTCCCTCTCTGCGATGGTTCACTTTTAAATGGTCGCACACAAAAGAGCTTGCGACCGCATACTATGTTAACCATGTCGCAAGAATAATAATGGCGACCTGAGAATCTTGCACTGCATGAAAGCGCAAGATTCTCATGTCGTGGTATGAAACATTGCAGGTCTGCAAAATAAGTCATCCAGCGCCAGTGGTCTGAAAAATAAGTCCCAGCATGACCTCAGAGCTGCTCCGAGCTTAAATAAGTGACAGGGATTTCTCATAATAAGGACAAGAAGTGCTCCAGATCTGATCAGGGCATCAGCCGCATATGTTGATGTTCCGTCTCTCTCTCTCCGATTGCTCCGCTCTGATTTTGTCAGTGTATCGCAAGGCTCTGCATGGGGACGGCAGCGGCATGGCTTGTTTTTTTTTTTTTTTTTTATGAGCACTGATGCTGACTGGTTCTCCAACATATGGGGCTGATGCCCTGATCAGATCCGGAGCACTTCTTGTTTTTATTATGAGAAATCCCTGTCACTTGTGTAAGCCCTGAGCAGCGCAGGATGTCATGCTGGGACTTATTGAAGGCCAGAGCAGCGCAGGATGTCATGCTGGGACTTATTGAAGGCCAGAGCAGTGCAGGATGTCATGTTGGGACTTATTGAAGGCCAGAGCAGCGCAGGATGTCATGCTGGGACTTATTGAAGGCCAGAGCAGCGCAGGATGTCATGCTGGGACTTATTGAAGGCCAGAGCAGCGCAGGATGTTATGCTGGGACTTATTGAAGGCCAGAGCAGTGCTGAATGTCATGCTGGGACTTATTTAAGGCCAGAGCAGCACAGGATGTCATGCTGGGACTTATTTAAGGCCAGAGCAGTGCAGGATGTCATGCTGGGACTTATTTAAGGCCAGAGCAGTGCAGGATGTCATGCTGGGACTTATTTAAGGCCAGAGCAGCACAGGATGTCATGCTGGGACTTATTTAAGGCCAGAGCAGCGCAGGATGTCATGCTGGGACTTATTTAAGGCCAGAGCAGTGCAGGATGTCATGCTGGGACTTATTTAAGGCCAGAGCAGTGCAGGATGTCATGCTGGGACTTATTTAAGGCCAGAGCAGTGCAGGATGTCATGCTGGGACTTATTTAAGGCCAGAGCAGCGCAGGATGTCATGTTGGGACTTATTGAAGGCCAGAGCAGCGCAGGATGTCATGTTGGGACTTATTGAAGGCCAGAGCAGCGCAGGATGTCATGCTGGGACTTATTTAAGGCCAGAGCAGCGCAGGATGTCATGCTGGGACTTATTTAAGGCCAGAGCAGCGCAGGATGTCATGCTGGGACTTATTTAAGGCCAGAGCAGCGCAGGATGTCATGCTGGGACTTATTTAAGGCCAGATCAGTTCTGCTGTCATGCTGTCACTTATTTTTCAGACCACTAGCGCCGGATGACTTATTTTACAGACCTGCAACGTTTCACTTATTTAACCCTTTGAGTGCCAGAGGGGCACACAACGCATTGCATACTCCGCTGGCACTCAAAGGGTTAAGGCCGGAGCAGAGCAGGATGTCATGCAACATTCATAATTGTAAATATTTACATATGCATAGAACATAAAAGCAATTTGCTGGGTGTCTTACACAACAGTGCAGTAAATGTACAGCTCTACCGCAGTACTGCCGGCTCTCCTGTAATTTCGTGCAACTTTTTAATAACAGACATGAGAATCTTGCGCTGTCATGCAGTGCGAGATTCTCATGTCGTTATTTTCTTCCAGGCGACATGGTAAGTCTCTTATTTGGTTGCACGCTCTTTCGTGTGCGACCATTTAAAAGGACACCCTCTGCGATCCATCCGGACAGTCTTGCTGCTCTGAGGTGAGCAGTGTTACATCAGTAAAAGGGGCGGGAGGGGGATACTTTATCATTCAATTACTCTTGAACTACAACTCTGACAGTAATGAAATAACACTCTCCATGGCCCAAATACTATGAAGATTAATTGAGCTGCTTTTTTTGTGAAACATTACTATCCATTTAAGGGATTAACACATGAGATGCCAAGGGGAATTTTATTAAATAAAATGGATGGATAATTAACATAAAATGTATATGCCATGTTTAATACATGTGCCATATGATTTTTTATTTAATCTCCTTGCCTCACTCCAAATTATCTTAATGTATCCTCTCTTGCACTCATCTTGCAATGTCTCAAAACATTTTCTAGGGTGTTTATCTTTTTGGATCTTAACTATAACCAACCTAATAAATTAAGTGAATTAGTTATGAATGACAAAATGTTTAGGTCATACTATGTCTCAAATAGCATATAACATTTTACTATTTTCAGTGCCACAGAGTTATGCAATGCACATCATTGTGGCACTTAAAGGGATAGTAATGTTTCATAATAAAAGCAGCTCTAATTAATCATCACAGTATTTGGACTTTGGAGAGTGTTATTTCAATTCTGTCAGAGTTTTAGTTCAAGAGTAATTGAATGATAAAGTATCCCCCTCCTGCCACTTTTACTGATATAACACTGCTCAGCCAGATCAGAATGGAGGTGCCCAGGTAGACTGAGAATTTTTAGGATGTTTGATGACCTATTAACACGGAATAAATTATTTACAAAAAGACCAAAGTATTTTATTTACACAGACTAATTTACAAACATATACTGAAGTTTATACAAACATTAATGTGAGATTTATTGCTGTTTAGAAATGTGATACACTGATAGAAAAATCACCACACAGTCTGATCTCCTAAATACAGGGACACCAGAGTGATACACTTATATACACACCACACAGACTGATCTCCTAAACACAGGGACACCAGAGTGATACACTTATATACACACCACACAGTCTGATCTCCTAAACACTGGGACACCAGGGTGATACACTTCTATATCCACCACACAGTCTGATCTCCTAAACACAGGGACAGCAGGGTGATACACTTACATACACACGACACAGTCTGATCTCCTAAAAAGAGGGACAACAGGGTGGGAAAGAGGGATTTGAGTCTCAAAATGGGACTGTCCCCCCTAATGAGGGACACATTGGAGCTGTGCTTTAGTATATCTCCCCACAGCTATTTTTCTTTACTAGCTGTGATAACCACCTCAAGTAGATATTCAGAAAATTCTGGTGGAACAGCTTTGGTGTCAACTGAAAAGAGAAACAATAACACAATATTACAGATGGTCTTGCAAGAAAGGGTATGATGTAACATGAGCTGATACATATATGTTTGTGCATTAAGGGAAATTAGGCTATATTAGTTTGAGTGTGCTATATCTCAGCAGGCTACAGAAAAATGTTCCTCTTTCTACTGTCAGAAACACCGCAGACTGCAGCTACAAATTTCTGTTGGGGCCAAAAAGAATAATAATAATGTATATGCAATAGGAAGACCAGTATTTATTTATGTATTTCAACCCGCATAATAAGCTAACATGTATTTCTATACCTGTCTGGAATTCAAAGGGTTAATAATAATAGCCTGTGTGATCCAGAGTACATAAGCACAATGCATTCCTGTTTTATGGCAAGTTATATAGTATCTATATATGAAGAGGAGACTGGAGAATTGCAGGCAATAACCAGGGAGCATCGTGTTATCAGATGACCTGTTCAGTATAGTGTGACATCAGAGTTGTTAAACAGTGCTCTGCAGTCTGATAGCACAGTAGATCATATCCATTAACAGTGCAGTAATTCTGGGACAAACCAACCGCATTATAGAGAGAACATAAACATTCTCATTGATTTAACCCTTGAGCGACAGACAGGTAATAAGTTGGGTACCTCTCTGGCCCTCAACCGGTTAAACAGAGATTTTAGCTTCTCAAAGGATATACAGGTCTCCTAAACATCTCTAAGCAGTGAATTGGAGACCTTTCTAGCACTCAAGGGGTTAAAAGACACATGTGATTAAAAGATGATGTTTCATTTGTCCCCTTTGGTGTACTCCAAATTGATCCGGGGGGAGATGTATTAAGGTGTCATAAAGAGGAGACAATTTCTCCAGTGAGATAAACTCTCCAGTTCCTATGTTATTCTATGGGAGAGCTTTAGTTATAGACTACAGGGGAGATGTATTAAGGTGTGATAAAGATGATAATTTCTCCACTGAAATAAACTCTCCAGTCCCTATGTTATTCTATTGGAGAGATTTAGCTATAGACTACAGGGGAGATGTACTAAGGTGTGATAAAGATGATAATTTCTCCAGTGAGATAAACTCTCCAGTTCCAACGTTATTCTATGTGAGATCTTTAGTTATAGACTACAGGGGAGATGTACTAAGGTGTGATAAAGAGGAGATAACTTCTCCAGTGAGATAAACTCTCCAGTTCCTATGTTATTCTATGGGAGAGCTTTCATTATAGACTACAGGGGGAGATGTACTAAGGTGTGATAAAGAGGAGATAACTTCTCCAGTGAGATAAACTCTCCAGTTCCTATGTTATTCTATGGGAGAGCTTTCATTATAGACTACAGGGGGAGATGTACTAAGGTGTGATAAAGAGGAGATAACGTCTCAAATGAGATAAACCCTATGTTATACTACGGAGCGTATACACTAAGATCTCACCAACCTGAGACATGTTAGTACATCAAATAGCATGGGAATTTGAGAGATTTTCTCATGAGAGAAACGTTCTCCCCCTTATCAAACCTTAGTGCATACTCCCCACCCCCAGTATATTTAATACATCACACTACTAGTTGTATATTCAAGCCATGCCTAACAGGGAACTGTAGCAAATAAAAGGTAGAGCAGAATTGTGAAATGTTTTTTGTTCTCTGCTGTGAACTTGATTTGCCCGAGAATTTCTCCATAGTTGTATTGTACACTGGGCCCATATTGGGTGAATCAGGTCCTTTCAGGGGAATGATTTTGAAGAACATTTTCATAAACAAACGTTGGGTAGATTGAAGCAGTTTTGAAAGCTTTATAGGTAAAATGAACCCTCACTTGATTAAAGGGTTATTTTCCAATATTATCTATTAATCTGAATAAATATTGTAAGCTGCATGTTCATAGAAAAGGTGTAGGAATTCAGGGGCAAACCAGCTGTATTACAGGGACGATCTAAATATTCCTATTGATTTATATGGGGATCTTATCCCCTTGACTGCTTGAGAGGTACACAAAGCATTGCTTACAAATGTGTTGGAGAACTCTCTAGCATTCAAGTGGTTAAGATCCTTATTTAAATCAATGGGTATGTATATATATATATATATATATATATATATATATATATATACACACACACACATATACACATACACATATATATATGTGTATGTTCCCTTATGGTGCAATTGCTTTGTCCTAGGATTCCTCCACTTTCTTTGACAATACGAACATGATAGAGAGGTCTGCAAAACATCATTGCAAACGCAGTATGAAGACCTCTCAAGCATCCAATGTGTTAACCCCTTAAGGACCACAGGGAGCCCTGGAATCCATGACGGTCCTGGCACGTTATGGGGTCCTTATCGCACGTCCAACCCATGACGTGCCAGGACCATCACAGTTCCTTAAGACATAAAAGTCCACATTTGAATCAATGAGAATATTTAGAATTTCAATTTGTGCCACTTTTATTGCTGCAAAATTGCTCCCATTCTTCTTTTTAAGGCCAAGACCACACTGCAGTTGATATGTGGTTTCATCATTCAAATTCCCACTGATATCTATGGCAGGGGTGTCCAAGATTCTTCAGTCGTAGGGTACAAGATCAGAAATCCATTATGTGCGAGGGCCACATTCATTACATTACAGTGGTGCTGTTGTTACAGCAGTCTTTGCACAGCTCTGGTCAGTAGCTCATAATCCTCCATAGGCCATGGTAGCTACAGCACCACTTTAAAAATTCAGGCCATGGAGGTACTTCACTGGAAAAATGCAAGTTTGAGCATCAGTAACTTTTGAATAAAACATCTGCAGAGGGGGTACTTTGTTTTACTCATTAGGATAAACCCTGCAATACAGATTTATATATACATATATATATACACACACATACATACTAGTAGGAACACCCTTCTACATGGGTTAAAGGGATAGTAATACTTAAAATGTAAAAAAAAAAAAAAAAAAAAAAAAAAATAAAAAAAATAATATGTTGTAGGGTTTATCCCCCTGAGTAAAACAAGAGTACTTTTTGTACAGTGGTGCTGTTGCTACACCATCCTATGGAGATTTATGGTCCCGGAACCAGAGCTGTCCTTAGGATCATGTAACAACAGCGCCACTGTACAATTTCAGGCCACTGTGATATTGCACCTAAAAAATTCAACTTTGAAAATTAATAACTTTTGAATGAAACACCTTTCAGCAGTGGGAGTACTCGTTTTACTCAGGGGGATAAACCCTACAACATATTTTATTTACATTTTAAGTATTACTATCCCTTTAAAGTGCCACCCAGCGGCCTTGGCTTCTGCCCCGGAGCCGGGAGCACAGACAGGCGGTGAGCCGTCCGGAGCTCCCTGTTTTGGGTCAGCGCATTCAGCCAGTCCCTACTGCACATGACTGCATCTTTCCCGCAGTCTCTACTGTACATGTGCGGTTTCGGACACAGGGAGCTTCGCAGGATAACACTTTATGTGAATTAGATTTACTATCCCCAACCGAATTATTGTGCATTCACCATGATGCAGGTGTTTTGCGACAAAATTGTTCCACTTTGGATTGTGGGATAAACTAAATGCACTATAGGAACCAAATTAAAAAAAATCCAGAATTCTAATTGAGTTAATTGAGGATTTTTATTCCCTTAAAGGGGAACTTTCACCTAAACACGTTTTCTTTAATTCACGTAGATTACCGATGCAAACTGTGCTGTGTTTTGGTTTTTAAAAAAAACGCAATAGAAAATAAGTTTGAGGGTTTACATTTTCCCTCTTCACATATTCTCGTTCTGATCGGCACACTTTGTGCCAATGAGAATACATACCAGATCCTCCTCCCCGCTGGTCCGTCAGTAAGCTGGAGAACTCTCCTTGGTAGAGATCGATATCTAGCCAATGAGAGTTCTCCAACTTACTGACGGACCAGCTGGGAGGAGGATCTCCTGCATTCTCATCGGCAAAATGGTGCTGATCAGAATCAGGAGAAGAGGGATAAAGTTAACCCTCAAACTTAATTTCTATTGAGTTTTTTTAAAAACCGAAACCCAGCAAAGCTTGAATCGGCAATGTAAGTGAATTAAAAAACACATGTGTTGCGGTGAAAGTTCCGCTTTAAATTAGATGTAAAACCTTCTAAGAATCATTCCTACATATCTTACAATGGTCAGACATCCAGGAGTGATTGAAGATGTTATCTCTTGAACAAAAGGAGGATAAAACTCCAACAGGATTTGGAGTTTTATTTGACATAATATAAGTGGGAGGTTATTGTTGAGGTGTTACTTCTTGAAATGTTAGAGGTGCCTCCATATTTTGAGACCTCTAGCATTTAAGTGTTAAAAAAGCAACAAATAAATAAATGGAAAATTAAAAAGACCATAAAAAGGTATAAAAATGTCCTATTTAAATCACAAGGGTTTTTGATTTGCCCCTATGATGCAGGTGGATTGCCCTAGAATGTCTCCATTTTGTATTGCGCGTGTTGCCTCGAGTAGATGATGTGAGGACATAGGTCAGGGCAGCCCTAAGGGAACCCTAGTCCAATCCATCCTGAGGACATCGAGCGCTCGGCTCTCAGCTGATCTCGCCTGACTGCCGGTGGGCTGGGAACGTGACGTGTACCGCTTTCGGGAGCTCTCAGCAGTTCCGACTCGGGCAGGAGAAGGCAGGTAAGAACAGCTCCGGTTTCACTCCGCCGTTTATTCACATACTATCGTGTTTTTATCCCACCCCACGAACAAACATCCTATTGCCCCTCTAGTCTCCCCTCTATATATCGTGGGCTCCCTTTGCACCTTGTCAGCGACCCTCGCCCTGCCTCGTCGTCGGCATACAGAAGGAGAGGCGGAAATGAGGTGGTTGCCCAAGGCATGCTGGGAAGTGTAGTCTTTGTTGACGTTGCAGCCGTTGGTGGAGATTGGCTAAAAACTACATTACCCAGGCGCTCTGTGCCGACTGTTAGAGGGTCTCCAGCTCACTGCTCTTCTCGTTTCGTTTTCTAGGTAACACGTATAATGATTTTTATGGTAATTAACAGGGGTAATGTGTAAACGTGACAGTGGAACAATTGTGTAACCGTTCAATTGCTCCAAAGGGTAGAATCGAAAAATCCCTACATTTAAGTGTTTTAAACGGTGTTTAACCGTTTCAGTGACTGAGAGGTATCCTTGCAATGCGTTGGTTACCTCTCTGGAACCGAAGGGGTTAAGCCATTGAATGCTACAGAGGTCTCCAACGCATTGCGAGACCTCCCCAGCATCCAAAGGCTGAAATTAACAATTTAACTAGGAATGGTTAATTGATTCCTTTGGTTCAGTTGCTTTGACCCAGAACTGCTCCACTTAGATTACTGACATTATCTCCATTGGTCTTCAGATCTGCATTGCTACATCATGGCCAGTTTGTACTTGGCAGAGGTGTATCAGGTCACTTGTGGTGGTCTGGATGCATCTTAGAGAGAGCACATGACCGACAAAGGGTACTGTGACCTCATGACACGGCCCTGCCTGATGACCCCCACCTTACACACTGCAACAGTCAGTCTAATTCACAAAGCCAGGCCAGTGATGATCACTCCCTTGCTTCACTATTTGTTGTGGTGACAACCCAGCTAAGATAAAGCAATGCCTTGTAACTAGTCAGAGTGGTATATTTGTTGACATTCTCACTAGATACAAGACATTACTTTGTCTCTGCTCTAATGCCAAAATATGAGGAGTGTTGTTGTTTTTTTTACCACCTCAGTATCTGGAGGAAATAATTATACTAAGTTCAAAATATATATATATATAATTGTAGTACAAGATGTGGACTCCCAAATACCAGGAAAAATCTATCTGCATATTGTAGGAATTTGTTTGTAATTCATTATTCAAGCTTTTTAACATTTTTAGTAAAGGGTACATTGATCAGACCTTCCCCCACTTTAGCTTTACAACAATAAATTATTTATTTTGTTTTGCTGAACTTAAATCAAATTAACTCTGTAGTAAACGTTTTTCACACATTGTCAAAGGGGAGATCTGGTCAGCTTTGTAAAATACCAGTGAGCAACTTATAGTCCTATGATAGATTCATGGAACAGCCTCTCAGCAGACGTGGTAGGAACTACAACTGTAATGGAATAAAATAAATGCCTCAGATAAAAATTTCTATTCTTAGAACTATGTAAGTGTGCCTTTTATCTATATAGGAAAGCAGGCAAACTGGATGGGCTAATTGGTTCTTATCTACCATCAAGAGCTATGTTTCTTTGCAATGTGTTTGCAGTGTGTAATTCAAGAGATGAACACTGCAAATCAGTTCTGGATGGGATATCCATTGAATCGGACATGACACAAACAGTAAAATCCCAGCTGGATTTACCACAGCATATTGCCTTCAACAGCTGTTCATATCTCCCCTTTTACACCTGATTTAATGGTAGTTTTGTTAGTTACATGTAAATCAGTGAAATGTCTCTCACAGGTTCTTCATTAATATTGCATTGCAGACCATGATTTCAGTATTGCACCTGTTTTTGTACCCTTCACAGCCTAGTAGATGGTACGAGATTTACAACCCTAGGGCACACCTCAGTGCTTGACCCCTGTGTCAGTCTATGACCCCTGTTTTGGAGAATTATTCTTAGACCAAAGGTGCTCCAAAGTTTTTCATTAAACGCTAGACTGGGAAAATCAGAGAACCAAGAGCCACATATTACTAAACCATGTCACCACATTAAAGACCGGTATGCATAAAATTATAGTTCATATATGTTCTGTATCATGGATAATAAGCTACATTTCTAAAATAATCTTTAATTTTGTCCAAACATATTCCTTAAATGCGAATACTTAACTTTTTTTCATTTTCACCTTTTTTATTTTCTTTTGTCCCATACAGTGAGCTAACTGGATCTCTGTTTCAGGAGCGATTTCTGTCAGTGACTGTGATAGAAGGCATGGTGATAAAATGTAAACAGCTACAGAATACAGAGCTCTCAGTGTTACATTGTATCACTGTCCTTCTTTGATAGTCCACTGTCCCAAAATCTTCTTTTGAAGCATCCAGGCAGATCACTGTCAGGTACGGTAAGGGTAAGATGAAATAAATAATAAAAAAAAACAAATAGGCAGTTTGACATTACATATTAAATACTTGTAGAATAATTAATAAGTTTGCTATCTCTAAAAATATACAAATTGAGCATTAAATGTCTGCCTTTAGTTACCGATAAAGTAAGGATTCAGTTTTGAAGCAGATCACATCTTTAGTACTAAATAGAATTTGCACAAAGATCCAAATTGGCCGTACTCAAGGGTTGCTGATGGCACAGGCCTTGTTCTGGATGTCTTTTCTACACACAGTAGGAAGAATATTTAAAGAGATAGTAATGTTTCATAATAAAAGCAGCTCTTATTAATCTTCATAGTATTTGGGCCTTGAAGAGTGTTATTTCAATTCTGTCAGAGTTGTAGTTCAAGAGTAATTGAATGATAAAATATCCCCTCCCGCCCCTTTTACTGATGTAACACTGCTCAGCTTAGAGCAGCAGGGAGTGTCCAGGTAGATTGCAGAGAGGGACAATCTTCAGTGAGCATCTATTAAGATAAGGGAAAAAGCTGAAAAACCTGTCAAGGGGGTGGAAGGGTTTTCATTGTTCTCACAGTAAGAATATTGACTTGATGTGAGCTGTCTGGTCTGTGGACTGGATTCCACATCTGAGGAGTGGGGGCTTACATTAGGTAAAAGGGGCGGGAGGGGGATACTTTATCATTCAATTATTCTTGAACTACAACTCTCACAGTATTGAATAACACTCTCCATGGCCTAAATACTATGAAGATTAATATTGGAGCTGCTGTTTTGTGACACAATACGATCACTTTAAAGGGATGGCAGTATTTCGATTAAACTGCATCTCCAAGTATTCTTTATATATTTGTAAAACAATGGCGCCATATGTAGTTACCCCTTCTGACCGCATCACTGATCCTCTCTGCTTCTCCGGATGGAGAGCAGAGAGGTACATGTTCAGTAAGCAAAGAAAAATCCCGCCCTCCTTTGTCAAGGGTGGCAGGGTTTTCCTTCTACTTACTGACTGAAGATTGTCCCTCGCTGCATCCGTCCGGTCTCACAACTGTATTCAAGATTGTAGGGGAGCTGGTCAGGAGGGGTGGGAGGGGGAACCTTTCTGTAGGAGTGGAGTTTGAACTACAGCATTGTAAGTAACTAAATCTAGAGCTATGGTTTAAAAATATATAAAGAGGACTTGGAGCTACACTTTAATCAAAGTTTTACTATACCTTTAACCCTTAGAGTGCCAGAGGGGTACGCAACGCATTGCAAAGCAATGCGTTGCTTACCCCTCTGGCTCTTAAAGGGTTAAGTTCCATCTTGCAATCTCATATCATGGGTTTACGTGTTCAACCCCAGTGAGATATGGAAATACTGGTCAATATTCATGAAAGCAAACTGGGGATAATGTTTCACAATAAAAGCAGCTCAAATTAATCATCATAGTATTTGAGTGTTATTTCAATACTGTCCGAGTTGTAGTTCAAGAGTAATTGAATGATAAAGTATCCCCCTCACACCCCTTTTACCTAGTGTAACACTGCTCATATAGATATAGGACTGGACAGCTCACAGCAAGGGACAACCTTCTGGCTGTGAGCATAAGGAAAAACTTTTTTTTATGAAAACACATATTTTATAGAGCTTTTCCTGTTGAATAAAACAAGGTCACTCCCATCGCTGTCAGATGTTTTATTCAAAAATTATAGCAGTTTAAATAACCAGGAAGTGAATTTACTGTGTTTACTTCCTGATAGTTCTGACAGGAACTGAATTTACTGTGTTTACTTCCTGATAGTTCTAACTGACAGGAAGTGACTCAGCAGTTTCTATCACATTCTGTGGAGAACTGTATGTCTCTGACTCTTCTGAGTTTCCTCTCCATTAGAATCTAACAGGAAATCTAATAAGAATTTGACCACTAGAGGGCACTGCTAATGTAAAAAAACATGGGTTTAAATTGTAATAACTCTGGAAATATAAATCACTCCGCAGTGGGAGTACCCTTATTTTACTCAATAGGAAAATCCCTACAATATATATATTTTTTCATAAAAAAGTTTACTGCTCCTTTAATCATTCAATTACTATTGAAGTACACATCGGACAGTATTGAAATAACACTATACATGGCCCAAATACTATGATGATTAATCAGAGGTTTTTTTTTTTTTTTATATAAGCATTACTATTGCTTTAATGTGCCACACCTTTCCAAAATATTTTCATTGTTATATTGCCTTTGATGCGCGCGCGCACGCACGCACGCACACACACACACCAGAGAAATTTGTATTTTTCAACTAAGTGTCATGACTTAGTTTGGTTCACAATTGTATTGTTAGGACACAGTTTACAACTTTGCACTAGTCTCAAGAAACTAAAGGGATATTAGTGTTTCAAAATAAAAGTGGCTCCAATTAATCTTCATAGTATTTGGGCCATGGAGAGTGTTATTTCAACACTGTCAGAGTTGTAGTTCAAGAGTAATTGAATGATAAAATATCCCCCTCCTGCCCCTTTTACCTAGTGTAATACACCTCCCCTCAGATGTGGAATCTGGTTACTTGACCGGACAGATCACAGCAAGGGACAATCTTCTTACTGTGATCATAAGGAAAACCCTGCCCCCTTGACAGGTTTTTCCCTTATGATCACTGAAGATTGTCCCTCTCTGTGATCCATCCGGACAGTCTTGCTGCTCTGAGCTGAGCAGTGTTACATCAGTAAAAGGGGTGGGAGGGGGATACTTTATCATTCAATTACTCATGTATTACAACTCTGACAGTATTGAAAGAACATTTGTCTGGAAATAACATTCTTCATCGCCCAAACGCTATGAAGATTAAGTGGAGCTGCTGTTTTTTTGTGAAACATTACTCTTCCTTTAAAGCTTTTTTGGCTTTGCTTGTTGGCTCAGGTTAATGTCTGGGGCCATGTGAGGAATGGGGGTGTGCTCATGTTTGGCATTAAGGGCACCCAGATTGCCTTTTCTTGGGGCACCTGCATGTAAATGTAACCCTGCATCCTCCACCACCAGCTGTTAGTCTGGGTGCATGTTGCCAGCCCCTGTTCTCGATGGTAATGGTCCACAATATTCATCAAAAAACAACACAGTAATATAGGGATGCTGTATAAGCAGTGTTCCTTTGATTGCCATAGAGGTATCCAACACATAATTGAAGATTAGCTGGAGCTGTTTTTATTTTGAAACATTACTATCCCTTTGATGAGCAATGCTGCCCGTGATGGGATCACATCAGGAATGCTGAGAAAACTGACATTTTATGAAGGTGCCTCATGGTTGTACCACAACTGAAACTCACCCAAAAAAGGTGGGGAACAACTGATACAGTAAATCTATTTTTATGTCAGCTGAGCCTTATAGGTTGCTTTCTAACTGTAACCTGAAGGCTGTATTTGCTTTTCATACCTTTTTAACCCTTTCAGTGCCAGTGGGGTACGCAACGCATTGCAGAGCAATGCGTTGCGTACTCCTGTGGCACTGAAAGAGTTAAAGTGGAATTGTCACCTTGATTCACGTTTGCATATTTGAAAACTTAAAGCGGAACTTTCATCGACATCACATTTAGGCCCAAATCATTAATATGTTAGCGATACACATAGAAATACTTGTCATTTGCAGTATAAGTCCGGCATAAGTAAGAGAGAGAACGTTTTCGGCAGGCATCGGGGAAAAGCGCAGACATCTTGCAGAGACGGCATCTGTGTTTCTGTGCTGTGAGTTGAGTGCCTTTGTGCCAAAAGGCACCGGATGGGACTGACGGAGCAGAAAGCGCCTACTGCAAGATCCCAGCTGGGGCCTTCCTGCTGGAAATGTTTTACTTACTTTTACCGGGCTTGTACTGCAAATGACATGTATTTCTATGTATATCGCTAACATATTAAGGATTTAGGGTATATGTGATGTTGATTAAAGTTCCGCTGTTATTAACCCCTTCGCTTCCTGTGACGTACCCGGACCATCACGCTGGTCCGGCACTTAAGGACCAGTGACGGTCCTGGTACGTCACGTACTTTTACTCACCGCGCTCCTGCAGGAGCGCGGAGAGTAATACCGTGGACTGAAATTGATCGCTCCAAGACCGGAGCGATCTCTTTCAGTCCTCCTTTTGATGTGCCACCCCACGTGATCAGTCACGTCGAACTCGTCTATCTGGTCCTTAAAGGACCAGACACAGCGGGATTGTCGGACTTTAAGGGGTTAAAAACTGCTTATGTGTCACTTTGGCCAAAAGACCAGCAAATGTTTAGTTTAGGAGAGATTCATACTTGAGTCCATATTCTAATGAAGCATTCTGTGTGGTTTCATATGTTAATTAAGCTTTTCAGTGCAATTCAATATGCTAATTTAAGCATAGTTCTGCACTGAGAAATGTTCACTTTTCCTACAAATAAGTGTAAATATGTCCAAATCTACAGGCACTTCTGAATTAAGTTTTTCCACTATGCACTAGGAACTGGCTAAATGATATATGGCAGAGAGTTGTAAGTGGGACAAATTGGTCTAAAATTGTAAGTGGGGTGCCACAAGGTTCAGGTCTGAGCCCAATGCTTGCAGAAAGATTTGGATAAACGGTGAATGGGTGGAAGTGTCAGGTGAGGTTTAACACCTTAAGGACCCATGACGGTCCAGGACCGTCATGGGTTGCAGTCCCGTTAAGGACCCATGATGGTCCAGGACCGTCATGGCTTAAATGATAGCAGCGTGCCTCCGTGCACGCTGCTATCATTAATTCCAGGCTGAGACTGAATGCTCCGAGACCGGGGCATTCAGTCTCAGCCCTTCTTGCCTTTGCTGGTTCATGCGATCGCCGTTCCAGCGATCACATGTACCGGCATAGTGACAGACACAGACAGCAAAGAAAGCATGCTGTCTGTGCCTGTCAAGTCTGCCTCTGGCTCCCTTGCTATGAAAGTAACGGAGACAGAAGTAGACAGGAGACACCTAGTGGTGAAAGTAAATACAGCAGCTAGGGGTATTAACCCCTTCACTGCTAGTGCCAAAGGCTTGCTAAATGCAGGTCAATTTCTGACCTGCAATAATTTGTTTAAAAAAAAAAAAAACACTTTTTTTTTTTTTTTTTTTTTTTTTTACAAAAATATTTTATTTTAAAAAAAAAATCTAATTAAACAAAAGTGTAAGTGTGATTGTTGTGGAGCTATGTAATACACTTATATACACCGCCAAATGTCACGGATAAAAAGTGTCAAAATAGGGTGGGAAAAAGGGACATGGGGATTTTCACCCAGGGGGGACAGTGGCTACTTTAAACTGTGCATTTTGTAGGTATGACTGACCGGTCATACCTTTCATGCAGTCTCCATAAAATTTTAACCCTTTGTGCCCAATTGATCCAAAGAGAAAAACCAAAAATGATGTTTTTTTACATTTTTTTTACCTTTTTTTAATTTTAATAAAGTAAATGGTGGGTTATCCATATAAGTAGGGTATCAAATGAAAGCCCTATTTGTGCTTAAAAAACAGTATATAATTTATGGGGGTGGAATAAAAGACTTAGAGGGAAAACATTGCTGAACAAAGACATAGTCAAAAAGGTCAGAACTGCTCCGGTCCTTAAGGGAAAACGACCTCAGATTTTCCCAGTCCTTAAGGGGTTAATATAGATAAATGTAAAGTTATGCGTTTGGGCTGCAGAAACAGCCCTGCTACATATACACTTAAAGAGAAACTACTTGGGGAATCCTCATTAGAAAAAGATTTAGGAGTACTGATAGATGGTAGACTTCACAGCAGTGTGCAGTGTCATTCAGCTGCTGCAAACGCAAATTGGGTATTGTCATGTATGCACAGAATAGGAATATAATTCTACCTCTATATAATCCTTTTAAGGCCTCATCTAGAATAAGAAGTACAGTTTTGGGCATCAGTTCTTAAAAAGTACATTATTAAACTGGAAAAAAAATGCAGAGACACGCAACAAAACTGATAAAGGGATTGGAGGATCTGAGTTATAAAGAGAGACTAGCCATACTGGGTTTGTTTACATTAGAGAAGAGACGTCTAAGGGGTGATATAATTACCATTTACACACATTAAGATTTCCCAAGTTTGTGCACTCTCTTTTAAAGTATAATTATATGCCAGGGTGCTAATCTCAAAAAATACACATGTAACAATATCTTCTAAAGATAGAAAGCACTCACATCTTGATAAAGGCCCAAAGTGGGGCCGAAACGTTGATGAACTAAACCAGCACGTATTTCACCTCATTGAAGACCTGTGAGTGCTTTCTATCTTTAGAAAATATATAATATACGCAAAGTACAAGAGGTCATCTATTAACCCTTTGAGTACCAGAGGGGTACGCAATGCATTGCGTACCCCTCTGGCACACAAAGGGTTAAGACTAGACTAGAGGAAAGGCACTTTTCACTAAAATAAAGGTAGGGACTTTTTTACAATAAGGGCAGTAAAGTTATGGAATTCTTTTCCTCTGGGTGCTGTGCCTGGAGATACTGTAATTGCTTTCAGAACAGTAATGGATACTTGTGTAACTCCAATCAGAAGATATGATGTTGAGCCAGGGAAATATCAGACTGCCATATTGAGTCAGGAAGGTGTTAATTTTTTTTTTTTTTTTCCTCGGGATCAACAGGGGTGATATGGCATGGGCTGCACTTGATGGACGCAGGTCTTTTTTTATCTCATCAACTATGTTATTATCTTGTCTGTGGGAAACACAGGGAAAAGGGCTTTAATACAGTCACTGCCTAGGACCTGCTTTGCTGCACCAAATGGGAAGATTTCTTTGTGCCTATTCTGGGAAGATAGCACAGTTCTAAATCTGTCCCATTTGTGTGTCCCTTGTAAATGTTCTCACATGGAAGGGGTAATTAGTGCCCCTTTCTGGATGCCCATGCACGAAAGCATATTGTCACATTATTTCTCATTCTTTTGGGACTGTCTGCCCTCCATAAAATGAACATTGTATTCTGCCGAATCTTGAATTATCTTTGAAATAATTTTAGTTTATCTCTCTCTTGTTTCTATAAACTGTTTGCCATTTGGTTAAACCTTTGAGGACTAGAGAGATGAGCAACACATGGTGAAGCAATGCTTTGCACACCCATCTGATGCTCACAGGGTTCATAAGCTTCAGTGGGCCATATACACAAACTTAAAATGGAGCAAGGCTAGACTAAATCCATCTGCACCATAAGAGGCAATTAAAAAGTGTCCACGATTTTAAAGGGACAGTAATGTCCCATAAAAACTTGTTCTAGTTCTGTAGAGCAGGAAATAATAAGCTGAATGGCACAAACCCTATCTCTCAAACCACTATGGTTTGAGAGATATTCACATTGAAATTTCCCCCCTCCCTCCCCCTTCTCCTGATGTCGGCTGTAAAGCTGACATCAGGAGATCCGTGTCGGCTGACACAAGAAGGCTCTTCAGCAGAGCTGCAATCGCATTATTGCAAAAGAATTACTTCATTGGAACGTTTCATTGGAACAGTGCCGACATCAGGGAAAGGGGAGGGAGGGCGGAACTTTCAATGCTTATATCTCTCAAACCATAGTGGTTTGAGAGATAGGGTTTGTGCCATTACACTTATTTTTTCCTGCTCTACAAAACTAAAACACGTTTTTCTTTTCTGGGACATTACTGTCCCTTTAAAGGGATAGTAATACTTCATTTTAACTTTATTTTATTTTGTAGGCATGAAAAAAACATGAATAATGATATAAGTTTTATCTCTCAAACCTTTATGGTTTAAGAGATATTCACAAGCAAAGTGTCCCCCTCCCGCCCCTTTTACTGATGTAACACTTCTCAGCCAGATCAGAAGGGAGGTGCCCAGGTAGACTGCAGAGAGGGACAATCTTCAGTTAAGATAAGGGAAAAAGCTGAAAAACTTGTCAAGGGGGGCAGGGCTTTCATTGTTCTCATAGGAAGAAGATTGTCCCCTTCTGTTATCTGTCTGGTCTATGGACTGAATTCCACATCTGAGAAGAGATGACTTACACTAGGTAAAAGGGGCGGGAGGGGAAACTTTGCTTGTGAATATCTCTCAAACCATAAAGGTTTGAGAGATAAGACTTATATCGTTCTTCATGTTTTTTTAATGCCTACAAAATAAAATAAAGTTAAAACGAAGTATTACTATCCCTTTAATAAGGGATTTTGACCCCTTGAATGCTAAAGAGGTCTCCAAATCATTGAGAAGCAATTTATTTGAGACTTCTCTAGCATGTAGAGGGTTTAAAGCCCTACTGAAACCTATGAAAATTTGGGGAATCTTTCCTTGTCCTCCATGGTTCCATTGATTTGCTGTAAAACCATGATTCCCAGCTTTAGCCCTCTGCAGGGGCGGAACTACAGGGGGTGCAGTTGAACTGGTAGCCAGTATAAAAGGGGGCCTAGGATTTAGTAGGTTATAGTTGTGCATCTGTGAAAGTGTTTTTGGGATAGGGGCCCCCAGCTCCCCAAAAAATATATAAAAAAAAATACAGTTTGCACTTGTGCCCTCCAGTGACTACTTAATGCCACTGGTCCTAAGGAGTGCAGCTTTTCATTATATCAGTGTTTGATCACTGGAGGGTAGTCTGTGGCTCAGTCATTTTGACTGATCTACCTGCATATCTGGGAACTTATAAAATGAGCTGACCTGGAGATCTTAAAGGCGCAGTAAACTTTTTTTAATGAAAACCTACATATTGTAGGGATTTTCTTTTGAGTAAAATAAGGGCACTCACACTGCTGAGAGATGCATATTTACAGAATTATTACAGTTGTAACTCTTTTTTTTTTTTATACATTAACAGTTCCCTCTAGTGGTCTGATTTCCATTAATAATTCTGTTACATTCTAATGGAGAGGAAAGTCAGAGACATACAGTTCTCCATAGAATGTGATAGAAACTGCCTGTCACTTCCTGTCAGTTAGAACGATCAGGAAGTAAACACAATACATTCACTTCCTGTCAGTTAGAACTATCAGGAACTAAACACAGTAAATTCACTTCCTGTCAGTTAGAACAATCAGGAAGTAAACACAATACATTCACTTCCTGTCAGTTAGAACTATCAGGAACTAAACACAGTAAATTCACTTCCTGTCAGTTAGAACAATCAGGAAGTAAACACAGTACATTCACTTCCTGATTATTTGAACCATTATAACTTTTGCGTAAAGGAGTGCCCTTGTTTTACTTGGCAGGAGAAGCTCCACAACATAGGTTTTCATATTTAATTACTGCCCCTTTAAAGCAATATTAATGTTTTATTATAACATAAGGTTCAATCCATCCTTATAGTTTGTACTAACGCTCTCCACCATCGCCAATGTACATATCGGTCTAGTTTACCGATTACAATCTCTTTAACAATATAAACCCTTAAAGTCCCCCATAATATAGAGCTGCACCGATACCGATTTTTTTTTTTTATGACAGAGTACGACTACCGATACTTTTTTCAAGTACTCACCGATACCAATTACCGATACCTTTTTTTTGCGGTCATTTGCCAGTTTTCTAAGTACCTACATGTTTTAGGTACTTGGAAAACTGGCAAATGACCGCAAAAAAAAAGTATTGGTAATTTGTATTGGTGAGTACTTGAAAAATATTATATATACAGACACACACACCACCTCTTGACTCTTGATTCTCCCCCTCTTGATTCCCACCTTTTGCTTCATTCTACCCCTCTTGAGCCCCCTTCTTTTGTCTTGGCTTTTGATCCCCCTTTCTCCCACTCCTCCTTGACTCGCCCTTTTGCCTCTCTCTCCCTCCTGATCACCCCTCCTTTTGCCTCTTCTTGGCCCCCCTCCTTTGGTCTCCTGATCCTCCCTCCTTTTGACTTTTTCTCCCTCTTGACCCCACTCTCTGTCTCTTTCCCACCCGCTGCCCCATCCTGCCTCCTTTACTCTCCTCTGCCGGGTGCTCGCTGTTCTCTCGCAAGCCCCAGCAGTGGTCAGCGTCGGAACGTTGCCATGGTAACCCGCGACAATGCTCCAACGCTACAAGAGGGAGAGAGGCGACCGGGGAGCATTGTGAGCAGCTCCCTGGGCTCCCTCTCTGCAGCACCGACCCAGACAGAAGGTATCGGTGCTGGCATCGGCCGCATTTGCGCGAGTACAAGTACTCACGCAAATGCTGGTATCGGCACCGATGCCAGTATCGGTATCGGTGCAACCCTACATAATATAGTGTATCAGTGGTAGGTACCTGATTGCTGTAAACCATAGATGCTCCAATGAGTCTTTGAATAACCATTAACATGCAACAACTTTGAGATATCAGTACCTGAACACACACATAACATGTACAGGACTTTGTCCTGCCACATTCCAGGTATAAATGGCAGCAATTTAGCAACTAAAGAAGCAGTTAATTGTTGCATATCATGTAGTAGGTAACACTGGACTATCCCATCCTACGAATTTGGCTCTTCATCCCAAGGCCCTGAGATTCGGGTAAAAACCCGGAGTCTTGGGGTCAAACCCTATGAGTTCCCAGGTTTGTCTACATGTGATTAATTAGAGATCTCGTTAAAACCTGACCTGTTGTGTCTCGAGGACTGGAGCGGACAATCACTGCCTTAGACGTTCTCCGCTTCCTGTGGAGTAATTCTGTGACAAATTAACTGCTCCATAAGGGAGTTCAGTGGGAATTAAAGAAATTTTTGTGTGTTTTTTTTTTTTTTTATATTGCTTGTTTAGAATTGCTCCAATTATGTTTTTTTTTTGTATGGCCCAGTTCATTGAATATGTGTAATTGCAGCACGTTACTGTAGCAGCGTGCAGTTTCCTCTCCTGAGTAAGCCTTTATTATGATGTTTCCACAGAGACAGGATGTCAGAAGGGGACAGCATCGGCGAGTCGGTCCATGGCAAGTCTTCCGTGGTCTATCGGGTCTTTTCAAGATTTGGACAGGTAGGTGAACCTCTGAACCATTACGTCTTCATTTGTTGTGCTAGAACGTCCAATTCACGTAGTTAAATTAGAACTATCACCTTCTTGTAATAATCTCCCAACGTACCTTACTGTGTCCAGAAAATCTGTGTGGCGCTGATGAATTTTGCCATTGTTCAAGAAATAAGCTCTTCAGTCAGTCCTGGATTGCAGCAGACATGACCGTTGCTGGCAAATTTGATGGCAGGTACAATGCATGAGTTAACTTAAAGGGATTGTAATGTTTGAAAAAAAAAAAAAAAAAACTAGATTGCTAAGTCTTCTTTATAATAAAACTAACACAATGCACTATTTTAAACAACTTACATTTTTTGTAGTTCATAAGATATTAACTGTAGAAGGATCCCCTCCCGTCCCTTTTGTCCACATCACTCCTGCAGCTTTGTCAGGTCCGGACGGATGCGGCGAGGGACAAACTTCAGCAAGCAAAGGAAAATCCTGTCCTCCTTCGTCAAGGGGGTAGGGTTTTCCTTATACTTACTGAATGAAGATTGTCCCTCGCTGCATCCGCCCAGTCCCACAACGGGATTAGAGATTCAATGGGATGCGGCCAGAAGGGGCGGGAGGATCCTTCTACAGTTAAAGGGATAGTAATGTTTCATAATAAAAGCAGCTCTAATTAATCATCATAGTATTTGGACCTTGGACAGTGTTATTTCAATACTGTCAGAGTTGTAGTTCAAGAGTAATTGAATGATAAAGTATCCCCCTCCCGCCCCTTTTACTGATGTAACACTGCTCAGCCAGAGCAGAAGGGAGGTGCCCAGGTAGACTGCAGAGAGGGACAATCTGCAATTAAGATAAGGGAAAAACCTGAAAAACTTGTCAAGGGGGACAGGGCCTTCATTGTTCTCATAGGAAGAAGACTGTCCCCTGCTGTTATCTGTCTGGTCTATGGACTGGATTCCACATCTGAGAAGAGATGGCTTACACTAGGTAAAAGGGGCAGGAGGGGAAACTTTGCTTGTGAATATCTCTCAAACCATAAAGGTTTGAGAGATAAGACTTCTATCGTTCTTCATGTTTTTTTAATGCCTACAAAATAAAGATAAAACGAAGTATTACTATCCCTTTAATATTGTATGAATGAAAGAAATGTAAGTTGTTTAACATAGCTCAGTGTGTTACTTTTACTTTAAAGAAGACTCAGGGATCCGTTTTTATTTTCAAACATTATTATCCCTTTAATTTTTTATGGGACATTACTGTCCCTTTTAATCTTGTTTTGTAGAGGTTTAAACAATAAATTATGTGGCACAAATCCTATCTCTCAAACTGCTATGGTTTGAGAGATATTCACCTGTAAAGTTCTCGAGAAAGCTCTTCAGCAGAGCCGAAATCTCTTTATTTAAAAAGAACTACTTAATTGGAACGGTCTGCAAAGTGTGCTTGCAAACCAGGCGCACTTTGTAGACCTTTCCGATGAAGTAATTATTTTTAAATAATTCTATTTCGGCTCTGCTACAGAGCTGCCCGCTGGTCCCCAGACCGGGATCTCCTGCTGTCAGCAGAGCGCTGATGTCAGGAGAAGGGGAGGGAGGGGGGAACTTTACACGTGAATAGGATTCGTGCCATATAATTTATTATTTTTTTAACCTCTATAAAACAAGTATAATTTTTTTATGAGACATTAGTGTCCCTTTAAGCTTTTGAGTGCCATAGACGTATGCTTTGCAGCGTAATGCTTTGTATACCTCTCTGGCTTTCAAAGGGTTAACTATTGAAGGGCCAGAGTAAACATGCATTGCACACCTCTCTGGTCCTTGGGAGAGATTAGTATGTGAGGTGCTTGAGGTCCTGGGATTCTGCTATCGACTGTCATGTCTGCCTCCATGGAAACAACATTGAGGACTGTGTGCAGATTATATGTGCAGACGTTATAAGGGTCATTATGATTTTTTGACCATAGTAAGTTAAATGGGGTGTTATTGGCATGTGTTCTCCTTTTAGAGTGGACCTATCACATTAACCCCCAGTGACGAGGACTTTTTCACACGAGGACAACAGCAATTTTGGCCTTTTTAGTATGCCTTTGTTCAACCATATTTTTCGTCTAATTCATTTAGTCCACCCACGCACAGTATATACCAATTTTTTTAAACATAAGTAGGGATTTCTTTTCATAACATTTATATGTATAATCCACCGTATCATTTGATTATAATATTAACAAAAACATTGTTACTATGCGTTTTATAGGTTTTCTTGTGCTAATTTGTTCTCAGTTGGTTCATTTTTAATAGTTACTGAATAAAAAAGTATGAACAGTCGTTCTTGTTTCCCAACTGTCCCTTTTAAGGGGTGTACTGTCCCTCTGAGGTTAAAATCCCTATGTCCCTCTTTCCCTTCCTGGTGACCCTCTTTTTAGGAGATTAGACTTTGTGGTGTGTATAGAAGTGTATCACCCTGGTGTCCCTGTGTTTAGGAGATCAGACTGTGTGGTGTATATACATGTATCACCCTGGTGTCCCTGTGTTTAGGAGATCAGACTGTGTGGTGTATATAAGTGTATCACCCTGGTGTCCCTGTGTTTAGGAGATCAGACTGTGTGGTGTGTATATAACTGTATCACCCTGGTGTCCCTGTGTTTAGGAGATTAGACTGTGTGGTGTATATACGTGTATCACCCTGGTGTCCCTGTGTTTAGGAGATCAGACTGTGTGGTGTGTATATAAGCGTATCACCCTGGTGTCCCTGTGTTTAGGAGATCAGACTGTGTGGTGTGTATATAAGTGTATCACCCTGGTGTCCCTGTGTTTAGGAGATCAGACTGTATGGTGTGTATATAAGTGTATCACCCTGGTGTCCCTGTGTTTAGGAGATCAGACTGTGTGGTGTGTATATAAGCGTATCACCCTGGTGTCCCTGTGTTTAGGAAATCAGACTGTGTGGTGTTTATATAAGTGTATCACCCTGGTGTCCCTGTGTTTAGGAGATCAGACTGTGTGGTGTGTATAGAAGCGTATCACCCTGGTGTCCCTGTGTTTAGGAGATCAGACTGTGTGGTGTGTATAGAAGTGTATCACCCTGGTGTCCCTGTGTTTAGAAGATCAGACTGTGTGGTGTTTATAGAAGTGTATCACCCTGGTGTCCCTGTGTTTAGGAGATCAGACTGTGTGGTGTGTATATAAGTGTATCACCCTGGTGTCCCTGTGTTTAGGAGATCAGACTGTGTGGTGTGTATATAAATGTATCACCCTAGTGTCCCTGTGTTTAGGAGATCAGACTGTGTGTTGTGTATAGAAGTGTATCACCCTGGTGTCCCTGTGTTTAGGAGATCAGACTGTGTGGTGTGTATAGAAGTGTATCACCCTGGTGTCCCTGTGTTTAGGAGATCAGACTGTGTGTTGTGTATAGAAGTGTATCACCCTGGTGTCCCTGTGTTTAGGAGATCAGACTGTGTGGTGTGTATAGAAGTGTATCACCCTGGTGTCCCTGTGTTTAGGATGTAAGGGTGATTTTAAAAGCTAAATAACTAATACCACCGAGTATTAAATTGTAGAGCTTTTCCTACTGAGTAAGATAAGGTACTCCCACTGCTGAGAGATTTTATATTTCCAGAGTTATCACAGTTTAAGTCCATGTTTTTTTGTTTTTTTTTAATTTTACATTAGCAGTGCCCTCTAGTGGTCAAATTCTAATTAGATTTCCTGTTAGATTGTAATGGAGAGGAAAGTCAGAAAAGTCAGAGACATACAGTTCCCCATAGAATGTGATAGAAACTGCTGAGTCACTTCCTGTCAGTCAGAACTATCAGGAAGTAAACATAGTAAATTCACTTCCTGGTTATTTGAACTGATATAAATTTTGAATAAAACATCTGACAGCGATGGGAGCGACCTTGTTTTATTCAGCAGGAAATGCTCTGTAAAATATGTATTTTCATTAAAAAAAAAGTTTACTTCTCCTTTAAAGAGTGTCACCAACATCAGTCACAATCATTAATGTGTTACAGTGCAATGCAATAAAGAGAAAATGGCATTTTGTGTCTTTTTAAATCCAAAAGATTCCTAACCAATGTCCGAGAAAGCTCTTTCTTTTGTGCCAGATCCTTGAAATACAGGATTTTATACTTTGGTTTTCTAGTGATTACGTACATAGCAGTATTCTTAAAATGCAACCTCATTGTTTGCTTTTTACTTTTATTTACTCATTTTTGTAAACGGAGGATCTGCAGCAAATATATTATTAACATTAACCCTGAAGGGTGTGCAGCGCAAAGCAATGCATTGCACATTATTGGTTATTGAAATACATGAAGGGATTCAACAAAGTACAGGGGAGAATTGCATTTCAAAGGAGCAAAAATGTTAGTACAAGAGGCCATAGTCTAAAACTTGGGGGACAGAGGTTTAGACATAATGCAAGAAAGTTTTTCTTCAATGAGAGGGTGGTGGATAAGTGGAATAGCCTACTAGCAGAAGTGGTAGAGGTTAATACAGTAAGGGGATGTAAGCATGCATGGGATAGAAATAAGGCTGTCCTGAACATAAGACAAGATCATGGACCAAATAAGGTTTGAGGATTTTACAGTAGGAAATGGAGCAGATTACATGGACTGAATGGTTCTTATCTGCCATCAAATTCTCCATTTCTATGTCCTTAACCCTTTGAGTGTCAGAGGTATCCAACGCAACCTCTCTGGCATTCAGAGGATTAATTTCTGTCTTAGTGTACAGTTATTACAGATCTTCCAGCAAGGATGGGCAACCTGTGTCCTTCCAATTTGATGCCAACTCCCATCATCTTCAACCAGATGTTGGCCAGCCGAATATGATGGGAATTGCAGTCCGATAACAGCTGGAAGGAGGCAGGATGCTCACCTCTACATCACAGTAACAGCCAACACTTGCTGGAACAGTACATAACGAATACTAGCCTTGCAATAAGTTTCTTCTGCACAGCAAGCTTCACCCCTTAAAGGGGAACTATGTCCTAGGAATAAGGTACGCTTCATTTATCACATTGGGCTTTGTGCACTACAGAAAAAACTGGTGTGATTCTAGGGAAAAACTAATTGCCCTACAGGGGAACAAATTAATATTCCCAAAAATCTTATTAATTTAAGTGGGGCTTTTAACCCTTTTTGCAATTTCTTGGAGACCTTGTTTTAAATGTCTTCCTCTGGTCCAGTTTGTTTACCCAAGAATGGATCCAATTTCTTTGTGCATAAGGACAGTTGACTTACCAAGGTAGTTGTCCTTCATATAGCAGTCTGGTATACTTACTGTATGTAACAGAAGCACTTACCTAGGTAGGAGTCCATCACACAGCAGTCAGGTGTATCTGTATAATTACTGTGTGTAACAGAAGCACTTACCTAGGTAGGAGTCCATCACACAGCAGTCAGGTGTATCTGTATAATTACTGTGTGTAACAGAAGCACTTACCTAGGTTGGAGTCCATCACACAGCAGTCAGGTGTATCTACATAATTACTGTGTGTGTAACAGGACTACTTACATAGATAGGAGTCCATCATACAGCAGGTAGGTGTATCTGTATAATTACTGTGTGTAACAGAAGCACTTACCTAGGTAGGAGTCCGTCATACAGCAGTCATGTGTATATCTGTAATTACTGTGTGTAACAGAAGCACTTACCTAGGTAGGAGTCCATCATACAGCAGTCAGGTGTATCTATATAATTACTGTGTGTAACAGAAGCGCTTACCTAGGTAGGAGTCCATCATACAGCAGTCAGGTGTATCTATATAATTACTGTGTGTAGCAGAAGCACTTACCTAGGTAAGAGTCCATCAGACAGCAGTCAGGCGTATCTATATAATTACTGTGTGTAACAGAAGCACTTACCTAGGTAGGAGTCCATCATACAGCAGACAGGGGTATCTGTATAATTACTGTGTGTAGCAGAAGCACTTACCTAGGTAGGAGTCCGTCATACAGCAGTAAGGTGTATCTATATAATTACTGTGTGTAACAGAAGCACTTACCTAGGTAGGAGTCCGTCATACAGCAGTCAGGAGTATCTATATAATTACTGTGTGTAACAGAAGCACTTACCTAGGTAGGAGTCCGTCATACAGCAGTCAGGTGTATCTATAATTACTGTGTGTAACAGAAGCACTTACCTAGGTAGGAGTCCGTCATACAGCAGTCAGGTGTATCTATATAATTACTGTGTGTAACAGTAGCACTTACCTAGGTAGGAGTCCGTCATACAGCAGTCAGTTGTATCTATATAATTACTTTGTGTAACAGAAGCACTTACCTAGGTAGGAGTCCATCATACAGCAGTCAGGCGTATCTATATCATTACTGTGTGTAACAGAAGCACTTACCTAGTTAGGAGTCCGTCATACAGCAGTCAGGCGTATCTATATAATTACTGTGTGTAACAGAAGCACTTACCTAGGTAGGAGTCCATCATACAGCAGTCAGGTGTATCTATAATTACTGTGTGTAACAGAAGCACTTACCTAGGTAGGAGTCCGTCATACAGCAGTCAGGTGTATCTATATAATTACTGTGTGTAACAGTAGCACTTACCTAGGTAGGAGTCCGTCATACAGCAGTCAGTTGTATCTATATAATTACTTTGTGTAACAGAAGCACTTACCTAGGTAGGAGTCCATCACACAGCAGTCAGGTGTATCTATATAATTACTGTGTGTAACAGAAGCACTTACCTAGGTAGGAGACCATCATACAGCAGTCAGGTGTATCTATATAATTACTGTGTGTAACAGAAGCACTTACCTAGGTAGGAGTCCATCATACAGCAGTCAGGTGTATCTATATAATTACTGTGTGTAACAGAAGCACTTACCTAGGTAGAAGTCCATCATACAGCAGTCAGGTGTATCTGTATAACTGCAAAGAAGGGAAGAAACTCACAGCACTAGCACACCATAACATATAAAATCAAAATATTAACCCGAATGAATAAAGTAAGGAGAGCAGCAAGGTGTAAGGGGATTCTCCAAGCACCCAAATTAGGCAGAAACCTAAAGCACAAGCTTTATCACACCTTAATACATCTCCCTGCAGGTGAGAGATGCACTATAGTGTGAGAAAGAGGTGATAAAGTGAAGATACTTTCTCCTGTGTTAAACTCTCCCAGCCACATGTTATTTTGCGGAGCCTATGAACTAAGATCTCTCAAGCTAGATAAATCTTAGTGCATTGGCTCCATAGAATAACATAGGACTTGGAGATTTTATCACCTCTTTAATGCATCTCCCTCAAGTGAAATCTGCAGAGAAACTGTTTGAACACTAGATGGCACTGCTACTATTTAAAAAAAAAAATCCTATATAATAATTCACTAAAACGTGTGTAAAGCCGCGTCATGCGCAGTAGACACTGCTGCGTGTGCTGCAGTCATGCGCAGTAGAGACTGCCCGCGGCGCGGCTGATACAGAGATGGACTCTCCGAGCGTCCAGCTCTGTATCAGCCGCGGCGCGGGCAGTCTCTACTGTACATGACTGCCCCGTGACCGGGTGGCACTGGCACTGTGGCCCATGTAACGGGCTCTTCAACTACTAAATAAATAAAAGTTTAGCGCTTTGAGTGCCAGAGGGGTATGCAACGCATTGCTTTGCAATGCATTGCGTACCCCTCTGGCACTCAAAGGGTTACACTGGCTATAAAGCCAAGCATGCAGAAAACAAAACTGTAAACCAACTATTGTACACAATCCATAGCTAAATTACCTTACATTTTGTAGTATAAATGTACATACCAGCATTAAATGTCTACCTCATTACCATAGGTCTAGTGACGATTCTTATGTTTTGCCCCAGGTGGAACTGTTAGCAGTGAATAGAATTTGTATGAAAGGTCACAATGGCCATGGATGACCCCACTACAAATGGCCCCTGGGCCTTAATTTAGACATCTCTGTCTTGTCAGAGCATTTGGTCTGCTGTAATCAGTGTTGGATATTATGTCCATGGTGGCAGATTTGATTCTGTGTAGCTGGACTCTTGTGTTCTTGGGAACAGTCCACTGGCACCCAAATGGTTACGTTTTCACCAAGTGCGAAGGAAAAGAAATATCAGGATAGACTAAAGGATCTGAACATGTATAGCTTGGAGGAGAGAAGAGAGAGAGGGGATATGATAGAAACATTCAAATACATGAAGGGATTCAACAAAGTGCAGGCGGGAAGTACATTTCAGTGGAGTAAAAATGTTAGGACAAGAGGCCATAGTCTAAAACTAGAGGGATGCAGGTTTAGATGTAATGTACGAAAGCCTTACTTCACTGAGAGGGTAGTAGATAAGTGGAATAGCCTACCAGCAAAAGTGGTAGAAGTGAATACAGTGAGGGAATTCAAGCATGCATGGGATAGGCATAAGGCTGTCCTTAAAGGGATAGTAATACTTTGTTTTATCTGTATTTTATGTTGTAGGCATTAAAAAAACATGTAGAATGATATAAGTCTTATCTCTCAAACCTTTATGGTTTGAGAGATATTCACAAACAAAATTTCCCCTCCCGCCCCTTTTACCTAGTGTAAGCCATCTCTTCTCAGATGTGGAATGCAGTCCATAGACCAGACAGATAATAGCAGGGGACAATCTTCTTCCTATGAGAACAATAAAAGCCCTGCCCCCTTTGACAAGTTTTTCAGGTTTTTCCCTTATCTTAATTGAAGATTGTCCCTCTCTGCAGTCTACCTGGGCACCTCCCTTCTGATCTGTCTGAACAGTGTTACATCCGTAAAAGGGGCGGGAGTGGGATACTTTGGCATTGAATTACTCTTGTACTACAACTCTGACAGAATTGAAATAACACTCTCCAAAGTCCAAATACTATGATGATTAATTAGAGCTGCTTTTATTATGAAACATTACTATCCCTTTAACATAAGAAAAGACCAAGGACCAAATAAGTTTGAGGTTTTTACAGTAGGAAAATGGGCAGACTAGATGGGCCGAATGGTTCTTATCTGCTGTCAAATTCTATGTTTGTATCCTTTCCAAGTGGTTAAGTTGTGTAACTAACATTTGAATGTTTCCTTTTGTTCCAGATTTACCAGTCCTGGTTAGACAAATCCACACCGTACACAGCAGCGCGATGGGTGATGACGCTGGGCCTTAGCTTTCTGTACATGATAAGAGTCTATTTACTACAGGTGCGCTCCCTTCTTTACTGTAACCGGTCTGGCTAGTCGATTGGGGTTTAGCATGCAGGCGTAATGCTACATGCACAAGAAAAGTGGTGAAATACTGTTGCAAACCAACCTCACCATAAGGGGACTTTTAGCTCCTTGAGTGCTACTTGAAAGTACTCTCTAGAGTATTGCTTACAGTATTTTGGAGACTCTGCCAATGAATGAGTTCAAGAGGTGGTAATGTCACCAGATAAATTAATATACAGGTTTGAGAGATGGCACTGGGGGCAATTAATTTCTTTTTTGTATGCCTACAATATGGGGATTAGTAAATTTTAAGTATTACTATCCCTTTAACTGTACATTTGCTGGTATTTTGGATAACCTGACACATGGGTAGTTTTTAATTCAGTTTTCAAATATACGAACTTAAATTAATGTGAAATTTCCATTTTAGGTGTATATAGCCCCAGTTCTTTCTTAGGTGTTAGTGTTCCTTTAACGGAAAACCATACTCTTAAGAACACCCTCTAACTTACTTTCTATGCCATACGTATACCGTGGTGGGTGTCCTGCCAACCTCTGAATGCCGTTTTGGCACAATCCTGTCCTCCTTCAGCCCCATTGGGTCTACCAGTCCCTTCTGACTAACATCATGGATCTGTTCTCCCTAAGGCCTTCACAACACTTCCAACATGAAAGTAAGGGAACATGTACATTAGTGAAATGGAGCAGTTCTAGTGTAAGCAGACTGTTACGTAATGTGTTGGAATCCTCTGTAGCATTCATTATGTGATGAGCTCATTTGAATTTACAGAGTTTTTTTTATATATTCCCTATGATGCAGTTGGTTTGCAAAAGGATTGCTCCTCTTACTTTGTGTATATGGTACCATGCAGTATTGCACAACTTTTAACCCTTTGAGGACCAGAGTGGCCTGTAATGCATTGGGCCATGGAGAGTGTTATTTCAATAGTGTCAGAGTTGTAGTACAAGAGTAATTGAATGATAAAGTATCCCCCTCCTGTCCTTTTACCTAGTGTAAGCCACCTCTCCTCAGATGTGGAATCTGGTCTCTTGACCGGACAGATCACAGCAAGGGACAATCTTCTTACTGTAATCATAAGAAAAACCCTGCACCTCCTTGACAGGATTTCCCTTATGCTCACTGAAGATTGTCCCTCTCTGTGATCCATCCGGACAGTCTTGCTGCTCTGAGGTGATCAGTGTTACATCAGTAAAAGGGGCGGGAGGGGGATACTTTATCATTCAATTACTCTTGAACTACATCTCTGACAGAATTGAAATAACACTCTCCAAAGTCCAAATACTATGATGATTAATTGGAGCTGCTTTTATTATGAAACATTACTATCCCTTTAAGGCTTTAAAGAAACCGGTAGTGATGCAGACAACTAACTCACTTGACATTATCTGGCACAGAATCACCGTTGTCTACAAATGTTACCCTTATCCAATAGATGTCTCCTGTTCATTCGCTGGTGTATTTATCTGTATATGTGTATTTTTTTTTTCGTTGCAGGGTTGGTACATAGTGACATATGCCCTGGGCATCTACCACCTAAATCTCTTCATAGCATTCTTGTCTCCAAAGGTAGACCCGTCCTTAATGGAAGACTCAGGTATAGTTCTGTCTTTTTTGCTCTTTTCCCAATATCTACGTACTGTTATATCCACCAGAATTCCAAAGTGGGAATCCTACAGCTTTGACTGAGTTTGTTATAAAACATGGAGCTCTACAGCAGGGGTTATAAACTCTCCCGCGGGACAAGTCTACACTCCCTATGGGGCCTGTGCAACATCAAGGCTCTTAAGACTGTTCCACACGGGTGACTTTGTAGAGCAACTTTTTTTAACAACTGAAAATGTTTTTTTTTTAATATAATATATATAGTACTACAATGAAGCAAGGTTTTACCAGCTTCTAATTCTCTCAGTGCAAAACGAAAGTGATAAATTCACAGGGAAAAAGCCACTACGTGCAACAGTTGTGCGATTTTAACCCTTTGAGTGCCAGCGTGGTACGGAATGCATTGCAAAGCAATGCATTCCGTACCACTCTGGCACTCAAAGGGTTGATGCAATTTCAATTCAGTTCCTTTAGAATCAATACAGATTTGTAGCTGAGTTTTTACACTGTCAGAGAAAAGCTGCAAGATTCTGTCACTCTTGGACAGTTGGCGAGCATGTTTGCTTGTGTGAAATGTGACACAGGACACGTGTTGCATACCCCTCTGGCATTCAAAGGGTTATTTTTGTTTTTGGGGGCTTTTTTCACAATTTTGTCACCCTGGTAAAAAAAAAAATAAAGTTTTAGTTTATAAACTGTATAGAATAACATACGAATTGGAGATTTTATCTCTATCACACCTTCATTCGTCTCCTCCCTGGAGTTTTATTGCATTATTGAGGGTTAATGGGTCATATGTATTAAAGAAATACATTAATGGGTCATATGTATTAAAGAAAATGTGGGGCAAACCGATTGTCACCTTAGGAGATAAATATGCATTTGTTTGATATGGTCAAGAGCTACTTAATTTCCAGGGCTGATATTTCTATAGCAAAATTGAATTGGCTGTTGGCTGTCATATCACATAGTTTATTTTAGGGGACACTCCTACCAATGATATGCAAGCAAAGAAAGTGAAATGACCGGCTACATAATATCACGAACACATAATATTTTGGAGGTGCTGCTTCAATAACCAGAACATGAGAACGACTGTGATTTATAAATGCTGACTCCAAGCATACAGACATAAGAGAATCAACCTTTGTATGCGATACAGTCTCTCGGAGCACAATCTCTTTAGGTAAAAAAAAACACAATATTAATATAAAGCGATAAGAATAAAAGAACACAAGTTGGCACTCACCCGGTATAAAATTCACCTTTCATTAGGCTTGTTTGTGATTGCTGCGAAGTCATTTACTGGGGTAGTTGGCGTTTCCACAAATAAAAACAAAAAGCCTACAGATGTTTCAGCCCTTCTGGTACGTTGCCAGGGTATCCATTTATGGTAACGGATGCCATGACAAAATGCAGGAAAGGCACGAAATGGCTGTCTGCTTTTTTGTTTTGTGGTAATGCCACCTGCCCCAGTTTGGAGGGTGAGTGCCAACTCATGTTCTTCCTTCTTTATCACTTATTATCAACTAGTTGAAGAGCCCGTTACACGGGCCACAGTGAACTGCTAGCCGGTCATGGGGCAGTTATTCACAGTAGAGACTGCCCACGCCGCGGCTGATACAGTGCCAGCCGGTCTTGGTGCAGTCATGCTCAGTTGAGACTGCCGGAGCTGCGGCTGATACAGAACGGGACACACCTTCGGAGCACCCCGCTCTGTATCAGCCTTGTCACGGGCCGTCTCTACTGCGCACGACTGCGTCGTTACAAACTTTCTAGCAAATTATTATATAGGATGATGATTTGTTGGCATTGCAAGGCTCGTTCTTGAACATTTCAATGCCAGTGCCTCATTTAGGAAGTGTCGCCTTGGCTGAAGTGTGATGTATCACTTTGGTATAAAGCACACCTTCGTGATTTGCTGGGAATTAGGTGCTGGTAAGACTTAGGGGGATATGCACTAAGGCGTAATAAAGAGGTGAAATAATGGAGGTGACTTCTCTAGTGATATCACTTATTCAATTCATATGTTAGTCTATAAAGCCTAATACACTATAATTTCTTCAACTTTGGAAATATTAGTGCATAGTCTCCATAGAATAAAATAGGACCTGGAGAAGTGATATCACTGGAGAAGTCATCTCCACTTCATCACCTCTTTATCACTGCTTAGTGAATAACGCCCTTATTGTCTCAGTAGCTCTTAAAGTTATAGTAAACCCAAAAAAACAAACTAGCTTGGTAAAAAGGCCATATTTTCCTTAGTAAGACTACACTATTCTAGTAGCTCCAAAGTTAAAGGAGAAAGAACACCTAATAATAACCTCCGCTCACTTTACTATGGCCATAAAATCATATTGGCCCCATTGAGTTTTGTCCTTATGCTTTTATTCAAGATATAACACTTTCTCTGTCGTCCAATACAGGTTACTGGTAACTTTATGTAGGCGATTCGCCCCTTTAATTGTAGGCAGGAACAATTCTAGAAGTGAATGCAGGGGGTGGAGCCTGCCTTCCCTCCTTGGCTGCAGCTAGCCAATCAGCTCCAGTAAGATTTGTTCCTTGGATGAAGATACAGGCAAGAGAACAGTTCTGCTATAGTTTTAGAATATTTTTTATTTTTCTGTTAGATATGGAATACCACCATTAGGCGGATTACCATAACTGACAATGCCCTTAGATATGGCTAGCTCAGTAACCGGGGGGGGGCTCCTGGTGGCTCAACCTCTCCAGTCTTCTGAAAGGCAAGTCCTTCCAGGTATCCTTCTGGATCACAGTGACAACTGATGCCAGCCTCTCTGACTGGGTAGCGGTCCTGGGTCACCTGAGTGCTCAGGGTCGGTGGTCTCCGGAGGAATCTCTCCTTCCCATCAACGTGTTGGCGCTTCGGGTGATAGTTCATGCCCTTCGTCATTAGACATCTCAGCTGAAGGACTGTGCAGTCCGGGTACAGTCCGACAATGCCACGGCCATGGCTTACATCAACAAGCAGGGCGAAACAAGAAGTCTCGCCCCTTGGTTAGAGGTCAAAGCTATTTCGTCCTGGGCAAAAGAACACATTCCTGCCATATCCACAGTCCACATTCCTGGCGTAGACAATGTCATGGCAGACTTCCTCAGTCGACACACAGTGGACAACGAAGAGAGGGAACTGCAACCAGAGTTGTTCAGCCTCATTGTTCAGAAGTGGAGTCTTCCTTACATCGACCTGATGGCGACAAGACACAACAGGAAGGTTCCGAGGTTCTGCTCTCGGTGGAGAGACCCTCTAGCTCTGGCGAAGGATGCCATGTCCATTCCTTGGTTCTTTCCTCTGGCCTACATCTTTCCTCCCCTCCCAGTGTTGCACAGGGTGTTACGGAAATTGTGACTGGAACACTGTCCAGTCATTCTGATTGCTCTGTACTGGCCTCGCCAAGCTTGGTTTCCGGAGCTCCTGTATCTGTCAGTGGAGGAGCCATTCCAGCTCCCTCACCATCCGGATCTTCTCCTACAGGGTTACATGTGGAAGGAGGATGTTCATCAGCTAGCTTTGACGGCTTGGAAATTGAATCCTCAATATTGAAGAAGAAAGTGTTTTCTACTGGTGTGGTGGCTACTATGCTTGGTGCCCGCAAACCAGTTTATTCCAAGATCTACCATCGTGTCTGGTCGACTTTTCTATTTTTGAGTGCTGATAAGGACCTGTCTCAGGAATTTTATCTGCCTACGGTCCTGGCCTTCTTACAGTATGGTGTGGATAAGGGCCTCAGTTTGAGTTCCCTTAAGGTTCAGACATCTGCTCTCTCTATATTCTTTCAGAGGAGCATTGCCATCCTTCCTGATGTCAAGGTTTTCTTCCAGGGCGTTGCTCATGCTCATCCTGCTTTCAAGAATCCCGCTCCTCCGTGGGATCTTAACTTGGTTTTGGGCATTCTTCAGCGCCCTCCGTTTGAATCTTTGGCTACTATTCCTCTGTGCCTGCTGACGTAGAAAATGGCTTTTCTCTTGGCGATCATGTCTATTCGCCGTGTCGCGGAGTTACATGCTCTGTCCTGTAAACCGCCCTGTTTGATGTTTCACAAGGACAAGGCTGTGCTTCACACTTCTCAGGAGTTTCTCCCAAAGGTGGTTTCGGAGTTACACATCAATCAGGAGATTGTGGTGCCTTCTTTCTGCCCTGAGCCCACTGACAAGGAGAGGGATCTCCACTTGTTAGACGTGGTACGTTGTCTCAAGTTTTTTGTACATCGCACTGAGTCTATCAGGCAATCTGGCGATCTGTTTGTCATTCCTGAGGGTCCCAGGGCAGGAAGACCTGCATCCAAAGTGACTATTGCTTCTTGGATCAAGTACACTATTCGTAAGGCTTACGAGCTGAGGAAGAAGCCTATCCCCTTTCGGGTCACGGCTCATTCTACAAGATCTATTGGGGCTTCTTGGGCTTACAAGAATCAGGCCTCTGCTGATCAGTTGTGCAAGGCTCCCACCAGGTCGTCTGTGGACACCTTTTCGAAGCACTACCGTGTTGATGTGCTGGCATCGGCTGACGCCAGTTTTGGGAGGAAAATCCTGGAGGCAGTCTTGCCAGTCTAGGATTTTCTTCGGTTCTTGGTGCTTCCTTCGCTTTTTAAGCCCTGTTGACTCAGTGTGCTGTGTAACAGTTGGGGTGTTGTTACCCCTGTTCAGTATCTGTTGACACTTCTTTGTTGGGCTATCTCTGATCTGATGGTTCATATCTGCTCTGGTGACTTTGGGGGCCTTGCACCTGGTCCTTGCCTTGCTTCCCGCCTCTGGGACATTTAATGGTTGGACATCCCCAAAGTTACCAGTAAACTGTATAGGACAACAGAGAAAAGAGGATTTTAGTCTTACCTGTTAAATCCTTTTCTCTTAATCCATACAGGTTACTGGTCTCCCACTCTGTCAAGTGACCATGCTTGGCTCTCCTGTGGCAAGCCGTGGGTGTCCTTCGGGGTCATGCTCACAGGAGTCTTCTTTCCTTTCCACTATCTAGTCAATAGTTAGTGTCTCAAATTTTTCTGGAGCTGGTTGGCTAGCTGCAGCCAAGGAGGGAAGGTAGGCTCCACCCCCTGCATACAATTCTAGAATTGTTCCTCCCTACAATTAAAGGGGCGAATCTCCTACCCAAAGTTACCAGTAACCTGTATGGACTAAGAGAAAAGGATTTAACAGGTAAGACTAAAATCCTCTTTTAAGTCCGTTTTGGATATGATGTCAGTTGCTGGCAGCGTTTTTCCTCTGGAGTAGGCATGAGGCTACTTAACCCTTTAAAGGGATAGTAACACTTCGTTTTAACTTTATTTTATTTTGTAGGCATTAAAAAAACATGAAGAATGATATAAGTCTTCTCTCAAACCTTTATGGTTTATGAGATATTCACAAGCAAAGTTTCCCCTCCCGCCCCTTTTTCCTAGTGTAAGCCATCTCTTCTCAGATGTGAATCTGGTTGTATGACAGGACAGATAACAGAAGGGGAAAATCTACTTTGTATGAAAACAATGAAAGCCCTTCCCCCCTTGACAAGTTTTTCAGCTTTTTCCCTTATCTTAATTGAAGATTGTCCTTCTCTGCAGTCTACCTGGGCACCTCCCTTCTGATCTGGTTGAACAGGGGGGGGGATACTTTGTTTGTGAATATCTCTTAAACCATAAAGGTTTGAGAGATAAGACTTATATCATTCTTCATGTTTTTTAATGCCTACAAAATAAAATAAAGTTAAAACTAAGTATTACTATCCCTTTAAGGACTAGAGGGTTAAAGATTACCATGCGCGTTGCGAGGAATTTGTGTTCATTGTTCCTTCTAGCAACTGTCATGTTGGCCTCCATGGATGTAACATTTTGGACTGATCAAGGCACAACGGTAAAATTCATAGGGGGACATTATGATTTTCTGGGCATATTAGGAGATGTTATTGCTCCTTTAATGCTTACTGTGCTGATCATCCAGTTTGGAGGCGATTTCCTGCAGGGTCAGGTGAGGGATTCCTCCTCCTTCTGGCTTGAGTCTTGATCGGCGACTGATAATATGGTGTCTTAGAAGGGACAAACTTCCTCCCTGCTCAAAACCAATATTGATTTTGACAGAAGTAGCCAAGGGGGGCAAAGCAGGGATAATTATGCAATGTAATAAATTATTGGAAATAGCTCACTCAGTGCAGCATGGATTGTGTTATATTTTATCACTGTCCTGCTCGATGGTTAACTGACAAGAAAGCACTCTAGAAATCAATCTGGGTAGCTTATTCCCAGGGACCTAAAAGTTACAAAAATAAATAAATAAGGTGAAGATTGACAAAAAAAATATTTTATGCCCTTGCAGAATATGTAAAATTCAAATGAATGGCTACTATTACCTTAAAATGAACTAAACTTCTCTTGGAGTGAACTTTAGAGGGAATATTACACATTTGTCTATATTTATTTTCTATTTGAAATAGATGAGGGCCCATCGTTACCCACTAAACAAAATGAAGAGTTTCGGCCATTTATCAGACGACTACCTGAGTTTAAATTTTGGTGAGTAGATTCTATTAAACTCTTAATGACCACCCAATCCTGGAGGGGGCTGCTGTTAAAGACCACAGCACATTTTTTTTTTTTTTATCGCAATGAATTCTGGGATGACAGAGCGGTGTGCAGCTGTGCTTCCATCCCAGAATTCCATGCCATGCCAGGGTCGTCTTCAGTCCGGACCAGCGTGACTGTCCTGGCATGTCATAAGTTGCTAATGGGTTAATTGTATGTTCGTGTAATTGCTGGACAACTGCAACATAGTGGATGAATAGTTACATAGTAAAAAAAAAAAAAAAGACACAAGTCCGTTACAGGGATAGTAATGTTTCATAATAAAAGTCACTCCAATTAATTTTTATAGTATTTGGGCCATGGAGAGTGTTATATCAATACTGTCAGAGTTGTAGTCAAGAGTAATTGAATGATACAGTAACCCCCTCCCTCCCCTTTGACTGTTGTAACACTGCTCAGCCAGAGCAGCAAGACTGTCCGGATGGATCGCAGAGAGGAACAATCTTCAGTGATCATAAGGAAAAACCTGTCAAGGGGGGCAGAGTTTTCCTTATGATCACAGTAAGATTGTCCCTTGTTTTGATCTGTCTGGTCTTAAGACCCGGATTCCACATCTGAGGGGAGGTGACTTACACTAGGTAAAAGGGGCGGGAGGGGGATACTTTATCATTCAGTTACTCTTGAACTACAACTCTGACAGTATTGCAATAACACTCTCCACGGCCCAAATACTATGAAGATTAATTGGAGCTGCTTTTATTTTGAAACACTAATATCTCTTTAAGTTCATCCTTTGCTACAGTATAACCAAGAATATACATTTCCTGTAATTTGAATGAGACTTGTAAGCCTTTGAATGCTTGAGAGGGCTCCAATGCATTGCAATACAGTGTGCTGAAACATCTCAAGCATTCAAGGGGTTAAGAGCAGTATATGTATTTTTCAATATTGCACATTGCTATCCTTTTAAGACAGGGGTGGTTAATAGGTAGTTCACCATTTAGTAGATGTATAAGTGTTTACTGATAGGCTATGATAAGAGTCATGCTGAGTAGTGTTTGTATCAGAGACCCCTCTGACATTCAAGGGGTTAAAAGCCTCATTGGAAATGTTCATTTCTTCCCTATGGTGTAACTGGTTTGTCTCTCTTTGGGCCACATACAGTAAACTAAAGAGTTAAAGGGATAGTAATGTCTTACATGAATAAAAATAAATATTGTAGATAATCCAAAAAGAAATCGATTGGTGCAAGTCCTATCTCTCAATCCTTTATGGTTTGAGAGAGAGAACTTTTTAAAATTCTCCTTTAAAGTTCTCCTCTCAGCTATCCAAAAAGAAATACTTCACTGGAACGGTCTATAACGTGTGCTTGCAAACCAGGCACACTTTGTAGACTGTTCCAATGAATTGTTTCTTTTTAGATTTTGGTATCACAGCTCTGCAGAAGCGCCGCCTCGAGTCGGCCGGCACGAATCGCCTGTTGTCCGCTTTACAGCTGACATCAGGGAGAGGAGAACTTTAAAAAGTTCTATCTCTCAAACCATAAAGGTCTGAGAGATAGGACTTGCACCAATCAACTTCTTTTTGGATTATCTACAATATTACTTTTTATTCATGTAAGCCATTACTAACCCTTTAAGTCCTTTTCCATCATTTGAACAGTTCCTTTATGAAAAATAAGATTTATTTCATACGTCAGGAATATGATAAATCTGTTTTTGCTCCCCAGGCACTCGGCTACAAAAGGAATTGTCGTTGCGATGGGCTGCACCTTCTTCGATGCTTTTAACGTCCCTGTGTTCTGGCCGATCCTCGTTATGTACTTTATCATGCTTTTCTGCATCACTATGAAGAGACAAATCAAGGTAAGGAGAAATGGGTAATCACTAGTTCTGTCTAGATTAGGGGCGGGCAATGCAAGGGCCTGCAGTTGTTGCCAGAGTACAGCTCCCATCATCCTAGGTCCGGATTTCCCAATGGTCAGAGCAGGCAGCTGCCTAGCATTCCAAATCTTGAGGAGCGCCTCAACCGTGCTGGTCACACCCACATTGAGTTGTGGGTGTGGCCAGAGAAACCTCGAGTTTTCCTGCACCAGTTTTATACCCTTTTACAGGATATTATTTAACCTCTTGGATGCTAGAAACAATTGCAAAGCAATGTGTTGGAGATTTCTCTAGAAACCAAGGGGGTTAAAGGGACAGTAATGTTTTACAATAAAAGAAGCTCCGATTTAATCTTCATAGTATTTGGGCCATGGAGAGTGTTATTTCAGTGCTGTCAGAGTTGTGGTTCAAGAGTAATTCAATGATAAAGTATCCCCCTCCCGTCCCTTTTACTGATGTAACACTGCTCACCTCAGAGCAGCAAGACTGTCCGGATGGATCACAGAGAGGGACAATCTTCACTGAGCATAAGGGAAAAACCTGAAATCCTGTCAAGGAAGGCATGGTTTTTCCTTATGATCACAGTAAGAAGATTGTCCCTTGCTGTGACCTGTCCGGTCAAGAGACCAGATTCCACATCTGAGGTGAGCAGTGTTACACTAGGTAAAAGGGGTGGGAGGGGGATATTTTATCATTCAATTACTCTTGAAATGCAACTCTGACACTATGGAAATAACACCCTCCATGGCCCAAATACTATGAAGATTAATTGTAGTTGCTTTTATTGTGAAACATTACTATCCCTTTAAATCAACGGGACTTTGTGATGTTGTTGGTATTCTCTATAATTGCAATCCTTTTTACTTGGTGAATATGGCCCCAGTCTCACTGCTGTCTTGTATTTGTCTTTCAGCACATGATAAAGTACAGATATATTCCCTTCACGCACGGCAAGAGGAAGTACAAAGGGAAGGAAGAGGCCGGGAAGCCATTTTCCAGTTAAAAGAAACTGTGTCCCATTTTTTGACTTTCTTATGTAAAATTAAACCAACAAAAAAAAGAAAAAAAAAAAAAAAAGTTTTGAGCCATTGTAACAATTGCCTTTTTATCCACATGTTCATAGTTGATTTTAAAAGGGGGTCAGTGCAGTTTTTCATTTTACTTTCTTTGCTAAAGAAAGCCATGCGATTCCAAATGGCCGCATTGTGGCGTATTAACCCCTTGGGGACCGGAGGAGTGTACAGTGCATTGTTACACCACCTTTTTTGGTCCTCAAGAGGTTAATAAAACCAAAAACTGAATATGTTCTAGGGCAAAAAGCAAATGTGCACCACAGGGAACAACTTTAACCCTTTGAGAGCCACATTCCGTATCCCTCTGGCACCCAAATGGTTAAATTGGACTTTTAACCCTCTTGAGTGCTAGAGAGGTCTCCAGCACATTGGTCACAAATGAAAGCAGTAAGACGTGTATAAAGGCAAAATTGGAGCAATTTTTGGCAAATAAAAATACCCATCGATTTAAATAGGCCTTTTAACCCCTTGATTTCTAAAGGTCTCCCTACGCACTACAGATCATTCAAGGAGTTGCAACTTCTATTTAAATCGGGGGGGGATTTGGGGAATATATCCTTTTTGTGTGCCAGAGCGTTGCATACCCCTCTGGCATTCAAAGGGTTAAATTACTATTCCCTATGGTGCAGTTATTTTGCCCCAGACTTGCTCCATTTATACGCTGTGCATATGGCCTAGTTCGCTGAGCAGGGCGATACTGTGCTTGGCGTCTATAGATTTCAGGAGGCTAAATTAATTGGTATTGGTGTTGGTCGCAGAAGTGATCCATTTTTGCTTTTTATTTATATTCATTAATAGGCAGTAAGAATTCTATTTGATTTGCATCTGAGTGTGTGTGTGCACAATCCATGTGGTCACCTAAAGTGGACCGGTTTCTGCTTCTGACGGCAGTTTTTACAGGCATGAAATGTAGGAAACAGGAATTCCTCATTTCAAACTGCTTGACTCTTCTCTTAGTATCTGTTTTGTGAAATGGGCCGGTCAGCTTGAATTATCCCTTTTTGAATATCAGAGGGGTAGACAATGCATAGTGAAGCAATGCATTGCACACCCCTCTGGCACTCAAAGGGTTAAGTTTGCATATTTGAAAAACTTCATTCAAAACTGACTATGTATCATGTTACCAGCAAAAAAAAAAACAGGAGATAAAATATCCTGCTTAAAGGGATAGTAATACTTCAATTTTACTATCCCCCATCTTGTAGACCTTAAAAAACGGAATTGAACGAGCCCAGTGGCATCTCTCAAACCTTTATGGTTTGAGAGATATCCACTTTCAAAGTTCCCTCTCCCCTGACATCAGCGCTCTAGCTGACTGCAGGGGAATCCGGGACCGGCGGAGGCTCTTCAGCAGAGCCGAGATCGCATTATGGAAGAAGAAATCCTTCACTGAAATGGTCTTCTACGTGTGCTTGCAAACCAAACACACGTAGAAGACCATTTAAGTGAAGGATTTCTTCTTCCATAACACGATCCCGGCTCTGCTGAAGAGCCTCCGTTTGCTCAGGGACCGGATTACCCTGCTGTTAGCTACAACGCTGACGTCCGGGGAGAGGGAACTTTGAAAGCGGATATCTCTCAAACCATAAAGGTTTGAGCGATGCCGCTGGGCTTGTTTTAATACAGTTTTGAAGGGCTACAAGATGGGGGATATTAAAATTGAAGTATTACTATTCCTTTAAGTTAAAGGGATAGTAATACTTAAAATGTAAAAAAAAAATATGTTGTAGGGTTTATCCCCCTAAGTAAAACAAGGGTACTCCCACTGCTGAAAGGTGTTTTATTCAAAAGGTATTACAGATCAAAGTTGAATTTTTTAGGTGCAATATCACAGTGGCCTGAAATTGTACAGTGGCGCTGTTGCTACACCATCCTATGGAGATTTATGGTCCCGAGACCAGAGCTGTCCATAGGATGGTGTAGCAACAGCGCCACTGTACAATTTCAGGACACTGTGATATTTCACCTAAAAAATTCAACTTTGATCTGTAATAACTTTTGAATAAAACACCTTTCAGCAGTGGGAATTCCCTTGTTTTATTCAGGGGGATAAACCCTACAACATATATTTTTTTTACTTTTCAAGTATTACTATCCCTTTAAGTGATCTTTCAGTTCAGCACAGCATGTTAATTATAATCACAGTGCAGAACGGAGAATTTAAAGGGATACTAAAGTTAAATTACATGTAGCACTATATTTTAATTACTTACAGTTTTGAAATGCTATTCAAGCCGAAAGGATCCCCCTCCCGCCCCTTCTGGAGCCTCCCATCAGATCTGGAATCTGGTCGTGGAACCAGATGATGCAGTGAGGGACAATCTTCACACAGTAAGTATAAGGAAACCCCTGCCCCGCCTTGACAGAAGAGGGCAGGATTTTCCTTTTGCTTACTGAAGACTGTCCCTCCTCGCGCTCCATCCGGACCAGACTGAGAAGATCAGTGACACGGGGCATATGGGCGGGAGGGGGATCCTTTTGAATTGAATAACGTTTGAACTACAACACTGTCAATAATTAAATATAGTACTACATGTTAAAAATGGCAAGACGATTCGGAGCTAAACTTTCATAGTAGTATTACTATCCCTTTAATAAGCATACAGTACTATACTCAGAGATCACCTTTCAGAAATAAAAGTATAAATATCAGCTAAATTATATTTCTGCTGGTCTTTTCCCTAGCGCGATACAAAGGCAGTTTTGAACAAAATTTTCAAGCATGCAACTTCATTCAAGGTAACGGTTCCACTTAAAGAAACAGTAAGCCCTATTTTTATTCTAGTTAAGGAAAACCCTTCTCCGCGTGTGTGACTAGCGAATCGGGTAGCTCACAGGATAATTCTTACCTAGTTGTTCACTCGATCCAGCTCATGATTGGGTGACTGGCTTCTCCACTTCTTGCTTGATCCACTACTGTGGTCTGGGAAGGACACCGTTCATGACTAAGGCAATTGTGCAGATTTTGGCTCTGCACAACTACGATAGTAACACTGGGTTTGAGAAATCAGGAAGTATGTCCTTTTCAGGCCCCATATGAGCTAGTGCTGACCAAACAGGGAGTGGACGAGCCATTCAACGAAATCTGCATGACTCGGAACTGACAAATGAGCGACTTCATATTAAACCCTGAGCTACCAGATTAGTTTAGCAGTAGTCACTGACACATGGCCAAACATTTTAGTTAGAACAGAAATTGTTAACGTTTAAAAATAGAATAAAAATTGGGTTTACTGGTCCTTGAAAGCACTGCGTATCTTTGGTTACATTTCCCAAATGATTCCCAGCTGAGAAGCGCTTTATTGGTAACCAAATTCTAGCAGCGCCTTAACATTGTAGTCCTATGTATTTGTACCAGATTGTACCGGATGGCCTTTGGGGAGTCCTGTTTAATTTAAATATTAATCCAAACCTGATAATCCTCATGCTTTGTTTTCAGATTCAAAATGTCATATGCACAGTTGCAAGTGTGGCAATTTCAGGGCAAACCAACTACAGCATAGTGGGCAAATAAACCATTTTCTTTGATTTTAAATTAGGCTTTTAACACCTTCAATTTTTGGAAGGTCGCATTGGTGACCTTTCTAAAATTTAAAGTGTTAGTAATGTCTGAAAAAAACTTTTTTGCATTTAGAAGAGCTTAAAAAGCTGATCTACATGCAAAAAAAGTATCTCTCAAACCGCTATGGTTTAAGAGATACGGGCGTTTAAAGTTTGATTTCTCCTACTGACAGCTGTAAAGCTGTCAGCAGGAGATCTGTGTGGGTCGACACGCTGGCGCTTGAGAAGTGCCGAGTTCTCTTTACTTACATGGAATCCCTTCATTGGAATGGTCTAAAACGTGTGACTGAACACTAGGCCTGAACACTAGGCACATGTTTTAGACCATTCCAATGAAGGGATTCTATGTAAGTAACGAGATCCCGGCACTTCTCAAGCGCCAGTGTGTCAACCGACACGGATCTCCTGCTGACAGCTTTACAGCTGTCAGTAGGAGAAATCAAACTTTAAACGCCCGTATCTCTTAAACCATAGCGGTTTGAGAGATACGGTTTTTTGCATTTAGATCAGCTTTTTAAGCTCTTCTAAATGCAAAAAAAAATTTATTTTTTTTTCCAGACATTACTAACACTTTAAGGGGTAAAAAGCCTAATTTAAATCAATGGGAATATATTTTTTTCTCTTTGTTGTAGTTGGTTTCCCTGCTAATTGCTCCACCTTTGTAATATGCATACGGCCCAAAGTTGGTGATTGCTCGTGTCAAAAAAGATGTTAGTGGGATGAAGATTATTATTATTTTTTTAAGTTAATGAACCCGATTTTGTTTTTGGGTGTACTTTCACTTTAATAATATACAAAAGAAATGAATACAAGGACATGGCTCATATATAATTTTTTTTTGTAAAAAGTTATCTTTTATTTTTGTTTATAAACAATATTCTCCTACATTACAGATCATATTAAACACACAGTCATGGTTCCTGTACAATGCATTAGACGTTAGTAGAAAATAAGTCTGCACCTTCGAAGAAGGTACTTTATTGTTGATTTAGGTTGCATACGTTTTATATAAGGTTTCAGACGCTCTTCCTCATAAAGTCACATTTGGGCAATGTGCGAAAAGAAATGTGGAGCAATTCTGGGAAGAACCAGCTGCTCAGAAGGGAACAAATAAGTCTTCCCACTGATATTAAGGGGTAAATTTAACCCTTTGAATGCAACTGTGGGTTTAGTGAATAAGGGTCTTGGAGCACAAAAGAAAAAAAACATTTTGGGCCCCCAACTCGCTGTACGCTTTGAAAAAATCCTAAATATATTGTATTTTTAGCATTCAATGGACCTCTAAGTTTGGCTGCACTAATGATAATTTAGCTCCTCCTTGGGGGAGATTCACTAAGCCGTGAAAACAAAGTGATAAAGTGAAGATGACTTCTCCAGTGATATCACTTCTCCAATTCCTATGTTATTATATGGTGCCTAATCACTAAGATTTCATCAACTCTGGCGATCTTAGTGCATTGTGTCCATAGAATATCATAAGAAACGGAGAAGTGATATCACTGGAGAAGTCATCTCCACTTTATCACCTCTTTATCACTACTTAGTGAATCTCCCCCTTGGAATTTTAGAGACATTGAGAAGTCCCATTGATTTCAAATGACATTTTAGCCATGTTAATGCTTGTGATGTCACCTACATGTTCTATGGAATTCCCAGTGATTTAAACGGGACAAACCCTTGAATGTTGGGAAGCTCCCCAGTGCTTTGCTTTGCAATGCATTAGAGACCGCTCTACTGTTCAAGGGGTTAAAAGCCTGAGAATTGTTCCACATTTGTTTTGTACGTATGGTCCGTTTAAGCCTTTATTTAGCTCTGGGGTCACCTCCGGTCCCAGTATCCACCAACAATGGAGGCCTTCAGGATTTCCAAACATTATCACTGACTTATTAATCCCATGGATGAGTCGTTTTGACAGATTAGCCTGTACACGTGTTAGGATAACCTTTTAACCCTTTGAGTGCCAGAGGGGTATTGGATACTTCTCTGGCACTCAAAAGGCTGACTTGCACTGTAGCTATGTTTCAGGTGCTGGAGTTGGGACCCAATTGGTTTAGGTCAGAGGTTTGCAACCCTCTCCTCATGAGTCACTAAAAGGCCAGCTCTTAACCCTTTGAGCACCAGAAGGGTATGCAATGCATTGCAATTCAATGGCCCAGGCATATAAATGACCCTTTACAGAGCAGAGGGATTTGAAGTAACGCATTGCACACTTCTCTGGTTCTTAAGGTGTTAATTCACCTATACACAAACAGGAATACTCTAAAAACATGGCCTGTTGGGGTCCCCGAGGATAAGTTTGAGAACCACTGGTTTAGGTGATTTTTTTTATTATTAAGAATGCTATGAAACCATATAAATCCAGGGTTACACTGTAGAAAAATTGATCTTCAGACCATAATAAATACGGTTTATAAATTGACCTGTAGTGAAATGTTTTTGAGCTGGTGATTCGGTAAAGTCGCTAAGCGAATCTGATGGTGAACGCAGAGATGATAGGTCGTATGTATGAAGATCAAAGTGGAGTAATTCTGGGACAAACCAGCTTCCCTTTGAATTAAATTGAGCACTTCTACCTGTTATTACAAGAGAGCTCTAATGGCCCTTTAAATTTTGTCCTTGTGCCATTGTCGTACATTCAGTCAGCCCTTGGTGTCATTCCAAGGAGGCGGACATGACAGTTGCTGGCTGTTGTTTCAAACAGAAGCAGGAAGAGTTGACGAGCCTTCTAAGATTACCACGTGAAGTGGGGTGCTAGCAACTGTCATGTCCGCCTCCATGGAGCTCACATGTAAGAAACCCTTAAAGGGAAAGAGGCAAAATTCACTGGGTCCCTTAAGATTTTCTAGTCCTAGTAAGGTAAGTGGCAATTATTGTTAGGAGATGTTCTAATTTCACTGTCCATTTCAAAACCATATTTGGAAGATACCGACCCCATGTTTCCATGACTCGCAATTACCTCAAGGAACACTGATTTTGTTACTTGCTATGTAATAGACTGTCACCTATGGATTGAAGGGTTAGTCCTGTAAGGAAGAATGTTTAACCCTTTGAGTGCCAGAGAGGTATCCAATGAATTGCGTTGCAATGCCTTGGGATACCTCTCTGGCATTCAGAGGGTTAACTCTTCTAGAGGTAGAAGATACTTGTTTGGATTTGGTTACAATGGAACAAAATGGTCCAGATGTGCAAAACAAAAAAAAACAAACAGCAATTCAAGGGCAAACCAACTTCACCAGCAGTGATTAGTCCAACTGATTTAAATAGGGATTTTAATCCCCTGAGTGCTAGAAAAATCTTCACTATACTCTATAGAAATTGATTGGAGACCCATTTAAATTAGTGGGAATGTTTACATGCCCCTTATGATACAACCGATTTGCCTGAGAATCTCTCCAATTCTATATACCAGAGATCTTGGCACGACTTAGGCATTGCCAGACTTGTTTGACGAGGGAGCAGGAGTGTGGCACAAGGGAGGGCAGTAGAGAATAGGAGGGGATGTGGAGAAAGTGGGTGGGAGTGTAGGAGTAGCAAAGGAAGTGTGGTCAGGCGTGAAGGAAAGCAGAAGAGGCAGTGATACAAAATGGAGGGTGTGAGGGAGAGGTGTTGAAAGGGAGGGGACAGGAGAATAGCCAGAGAGGCGAAAGTGAAGGTGTAAGAGAGAGAGGAGAACAGAACATCCAATGTGGTGGAAGCGAGAGGAGAAGAGTGGACATGTTCCTGCATTGATTTAGGCAGGGGGATGTTCCTATCCACTCCTGTCCAAATCACAACCCTAGTGGACATGTTCCTGCAGTGATTTAGGCAGGGGGATGTTCCTACACAGTCCTGTCGAAATCACAACCCTAGTGGACATGTTCCTGCAGTGATTTAGACAGGAGGATGTTCCTATCCGGTCTTATCCAAATCACAACCCTAGTGGACATGTTCCTGCAGCGATTTAGGCAGGGGGATGTTCCTGCCCAGTCCACGACCCTAGTAGACTTGTTCCTGCAGTAATTTAAGCCGGGGAGATGTTCCTGCCAAGTCCTGTCCAAATCACAGCCCTAGTGGACATGTTGTTCCTCCTATGATTTGGCCGGGATTGGGAATGGGGGCTTTCCCCTTGCCCAGTCCTGTCCAATTATATATTCGCGTGTGTGTGTGTATATGTATATATATGTATATATATATATATATATATATATATATTATATATAATATATATATATTATATATAATATATATATTATATATAATATATATTTATATATAATATATATATATATTATATATAATATATATATATATATATATATATATATATATATATATATATGTGATATATAAATAAAAATAAACAGAAGTTAAAAAAAAATTGAGCTGGAATAACATTTGGATGAAAAATCTTACTAGTGGGAGTACGTTACAAATGCATACTACGTACACTATATTCCAGTGGTTCTGGCAGAGCACAGTTGATTTAATCTAAATTCCTAAGTCCTGGCCTGTAACCTTGCCCCTAAGGGTGCAGGTTGAGAACCGCTGCTATATTTTAGAATATAAAATATAGTGTTGGTCACCTGGGGTTTTACTCACTTAAGGTGTGATAAAGAGGAGATGACTTCCTATGTTATTCCATAGACACAATGCACAAAGATCTATCCCACTTAAAGGGATAGTAATACTTTAATAGTACTATTCCCCATATTGTAGATATTTGAAAAATAATTAAATTGCCCACAAATCAAGCACATGTAGAAGACGGTTTCAGTGAAATAATTATTTTTCACTAACACAATCTCAGCTCAGCTGCAGAGCCGCATGATGAAAGTCAGACCAGATATCCCTGCAGTCAGTACAAAGCTGACTAAGGGGGAGGGAGAGGGGAACTTTGCCTTCGGTTATCTCTCAAGAACCTGGGGGCAATTCAATTATTTTGCAAATATCTACAATATGGGGAATAGTAATACTAAAGTATTACTATCCCTTTAAGAAATCTTAGTGAATAAGTTCTACAGAATAATATAGGAATTGGAAAGCTTGTTTTACTGGAGACGTTTTCCCTTCTTTATCATCTCTTTATCATGCCTTTTCCCCCCCAGGTGTCTCTACTCCTATCACTTACTATGGAGAGCTGTAATACATGACTCAAGTTATCTAATAGACTGCACTATAAAGGCAAATTGACTTTCGGACACTAGTTGACGCTGTTGCAAAAAGTTTAAAAACAAAAGTTTCAGATGTAGTAATTTTTTAAATAATTGTTTCATTTACTCAAGGGAAATCCCTACAACTGATTTTTTTTCTTTTATAAATAAGGTTTACTGATCCCTAAATTCCTAAAAAAAAAAAAGATTTCAGATTACATGCTTTGTGGGTATCCTCCCATTGTAGATTGAGTCCAGCAATAGATGAATATGCTCTTTTTTTTTTTCCATAATGGTTCAAAACAATATATTTTTTTTTGTTTGTTTAATACTTATGATTACTTTGATGACCTAAATATATAGATTAATATTCTTATTTTAATTATTGGTTGGAATTATTTTGAAGATTTTATTTTCTTTGAACTCGTTTTATTATTTTCAAGATAATTTAAGATTGCTTTTATTGAACAATTTTCAAATGCCAGCAGGTCAACGTTTTGGGTATTAAAGAGATTCTAATGTTTCACAATAAAAGCAGCTCCAATTAATCATCATAGTATTTGGGCCATGGAGAGTGTTATTTCAATACTGTCAGAGTTGTAGTACAAGAGTAATTCAAAGATAAAGTATCCCCCTCCCGCCCCCTTTTACCTAGTGTAACACTGCTCACCTCAGAGCAGCAAGACTGGATTGCAGAGAGGGACAATCTTCAGTAATCATAAGGATAAACCTGAAAAACCTGTCAAGGGGGCAGTGTTTTCCTTATGATCACAGTAAGAAGATTGTCCCTTACTGTGATCTGTCCGGTCAAGTGACCAGATTCCACATCTGAGGGGAGGTGACTTACACTAGGTAAAAGGGGTGGGAGGGGGATACTTTATCATTCAATTACTCTTGAACTACAACTTGACAGTATTGGAATAACACTCTCCGTGGCCCAAATACTATGGAAATTAATTGGAGCTGCTTTTATTTTGAAATATTGCTATCCCTTTAACATGGAACTTTTATCCGTTATAAAGCCATCCTGCTATAATTAAGCAGGTAGCGACTAGCTTCAGAATATATATTTTACCTTTGAAATATAGGCCACTCTAAAGAAATCCATCATTGTAGGTGACTGACAGCCAGGTTAGCGCAGTCTGCGTGCTTGCTCCGTCAGTCCTTCCGGTTACCATGTGGTACGCTGCAATGCTTCTTACAGGAGACCGGGACTGACAGCACAGGCGTGCAGGCAAGATGTCTGCGCTGTAGTCTGGGTTCTGGTCTCCTACAATGACTGATTTCTTTAGAATGGCCTACAATCCAATGGTAAGATATACATTCTAAAGCTAGTCGTTACCTGCTTAATTATAGCAGGGCGACTTTGTAGCGGATGAAAGTTCCGCTTTAAAACTCTTTCAAATGCACCTTTTTGTTACCAAATGGCCTTTCCACTTTAAGTACTTAACACTGTTTATATCTGTTTGATATTGGTACTATGTTAAAGTCAACTTGTCACCCAAAGACCAGTTTAGTTTCCCTTACAGATAATTAAAACCCACCTGTATGTTGTATTAGCCATTTTCTTTAAAAAAAAAAAAAAAAAAAATAATAATCTTTCGGGATAAATAGTCTTTGCTTTTAAGGAGCAGTGTGGGACATTATGGTAATCCCCTGTACATTATGCTAACGAGTTATGTTGGAGGCCAAGCATACTGCTTGTTGAGGTTGATGTTCTAAGCACAAATAGGACGATTCCGTTGCAAATCAGCTGCATTATAGGGAACAAATAAACATTGACAGGATTCCAGTAGATCTAAATAGGACTGTTAACTCAAAGCAGCACATCGGTGAACACTATAGCATTTAAACCTTTGTGTGCCAGAGAGTTAGCGTGTTGGATACTTCTCTGAAACTCAAAGGGTTAAGGGCCTAAAACTGCCATATTTAGATCTATGGGAATTGTACCATTACACCAGTTTTCTTAGTACATCTGTCTCACTATAGTATTAGAATTGCCCCCAGTGTAATTTTTGCACAGAAAGGAAACAAGTGGAAATAAAATACCACACTGTGAAATCAGCAAAAGATTAATTTCTCAAACTACCTATGTTATAAGCAAATGGGTTGCACAGCCTATAGGCAATTTTTAATTTGCTGCAAGATTAGCTAATTTTATTTTTAGGCCTACCGAAAAGGTTTTCATTTTTAGGATTTCACTGAAACTGTGCAGGATGTTAAAGTTTTCCTTTAGAGCAATAGGTCTGAGAACCCCAGTAGTAGTAGTAGTAGTAGTAATAGTAGTAGTCATGTAATTAACTCAGATTTGGCTTTGCCGTCCTGTTATATATTGTTATAATAAAAACGCAGGCCTTGCGTAGATAAATATATATATTTATTTATCTAACACACACACAATTAGGACTCTGGTGCGGATAATGTGCTATGAGTCTCTATCATTTGTTTTCATAGCCATAAGCTTGCGTTACATTTTATTGAAATTAACAGTCACCTTTTAAAGAGGAACTACCACCCAACAAAATCTTTAGCAGGACGGAGTGCAGACATCTTGCCATTGTGACGTCCGTGCGTCTGCGCTGTCAGTCCCTGCCAGAGCCAAATGGCCCCTAGCAACTCCTCCTAGACCCGGCTGGGACTGACAGCGCAGGAGCACGGACGTCACAATGGCAAGATGTCTGCACTCTGTCCTGCCTGTCGCCCAATGAAGAGAGGAGAAATCTATTAAATAAGGAAATTATTCTGGCGACTAGCGCTACTAAGCAGCTAGTCGCCAGATGGGGACTTAGTGAAGCTAAAGATTTTGTCGGGTGGTAGTTCTGCTTTAAGATTTCCCCAGTTGCTTACAATGGCTTGGAAATACTAACGGCTCCTATTAATTTTTCAGCTCCTCCATAATACTGGAGATCCTATTTTCAATCAGTCCTGGATGTCATGTCCTGTCCTTGGAGGTGAACATGATCCTCGATGTCTTAGAGTACTGTATTCCAAACTCCGCCTACTGCATCACTGATTTCTTGTATAGGTATTTGCACTCTTTCTGGGGGAGGAAGTACTGTTGGGCTGAGTTTGAGGTTCCTGAGATTTGCCAGCAAGGATCATGTCCTCCTCCTCCTTTGAAGTGACACCAAAAAGTAAATAAGGATGTTTACTCTCGAACCAAGAACAAGGGCAAAATTAATTGTGGCCATTAGCATTTTCTAGCTGTAGTATGGTAAGTGGGCATTATTATTGAGAGTTGTTCGTGTTCAACCCCGTGGTACGCTAGAGACTTCTCTACTGCATTACTTTTCAGTGTATTTGAGACGTCCCTAGCATCCAAAGGATTTTAGAAAGCTTTGGTTATGAAAACCCCATGTTTTTTTAATATATAAATCTATATTCTAAATATGTTTTCCAAATCCAGATTTCAAAGATGTTAATAGTGCTGTTGGCAGATGTGCCATGGTTATTTGGTTAGGGTTAATTTGATGTAGGCATCCATAAGAATTGCCAGTAAGGCTTAAGAACTCAACTTTTTGTTTTTCCTGTGATACATTGCTCTTCATAAACTGGTCTTTTAATTTCTATGTGAATTTTTGTGTACGTTCCTGACATTGGGCACACAAAAAAATGTAAGACTCTGCAAGACATTTATAAAATAAAACTTTGCCAAATGTATTTTTGACACTGCATTTTCAATTCAACTTGTTTTGGCCTAAACATCAGATGAAATCTTGTATAATTATCTTAATGTTTGATCAAAAGAGCATCATGTCTATATGTTTGCATTATATCTGCAGTTTATAGTGATCTCTAAAGATTTTCTGTAGGTCACATCTAATCACAAAAAGCAGTGGGTTTCAGTAGACTGTAAAGTCCCTTTCATACTAGTGACCACAATGCTGCGCTAGTCCTATCACCTGTGGTGAAAGTTAACCTGTAAGATTGTGGTGCTTGTCACTCAGGGAATGCACTTAAAGTGATAGTAATGTTTCATAATAAAAGCAGCTCTAATTAATCATCATAGTATTTGGACTTTGGAGAGTGTTATTTCAATTCTGTCAGAGTTGTAGTAAAAGAGTAATTCAATGACAAAGTATCCCCCTCCCGCCCCTTTTACTGGTGTAACACTGCTCAGCCAGAGCAGAAGGAAGGTGCCCAGGTAGACTGCAGAGAGCGACAATCTTCAATTAAGATAAGTGAAAAACCTGTCACCTTACACTAGGTAAAAGGGGTGGGAGGGGAAACTTTGCTTGTGAATATCTCTCAAACCATAAAGGTTTGAGAGATAAGACTTATATCGTTCTTCATGTTTTTTGAATGCCTACAAAACAAAGATAAAACGAAGTATTACTATCCCTTTAAGTCCAGTATGCTGCAACCTTACTGCATTCAGTCACAAAAGCAGTAAAGTTGTATTAAGGAATGTCTGTACAGGGGCCCCTGGGGTGGCCAGCAAACCTTCACACGAGCAGCATTGCAGTACTATCACGGTCTCTCAGCCTAGGTCAGTGTTAGCCTAGTGTGTCGAGAATCAGGAAGGCAGAGATACACTAAGCACTGACACTGGGTTGGAACCCTAAACCAGAGTCTGGAAGCCGAACCACAGGACTCAGTTCGGAAGTTTGTCGGCCGGTTCGCAGGAGTCTTATGACAAACCTGTAGTCGGTACCCAGATGGTCGAATCACTGGAGGGGTGTGGGTAGTCGAAGAACAAGCCGATGCACAGAAGGTTGGATTATTGCTGAGAAGAAGGTCGGTTAGTAAACTGGAGTCGGTACACTGAAGGTAGGATTGCAGAAGAGATGCAGGAAGTCAGTGCACAGAAGGTAAGATCACTAGAGAGTAACAGGTGCTCGGTAAGCAGAGCCAGAGTCAGGGAGCCAGAGTCAGGAAGCCAGAAAGCAGGAGAATCTATAAGCAGAACAGGAGACAGAGGAATCGCAGATCACGGGTATTAGACGCTCAGTATACGATCATCCAAGGGCAAAGATAGTGGAAAGGCCCAGCGTTTAAAGGAGCAGTAAACTTTTTTTTTTATGAAAAAATATCTATTGTAGGGATTTTCCTATTGAGTAAAATAAGGGTGCCCCCACTGCTGAGAGATTTATATTTCCAGAGTTATTACAGTTTAAACCCATGTTTTTTTTACATTAGCAGTGCCCTCTAGTGGTCAAATTCCAATTAATATCCTGTTAGATTCTAATGGAGAGGAAAGTCAGAGACATACAGTTCTCCATAGAATGTGATAGAAACTGCTGAGTCACTTCCTGTCAGTTAGAACTATCAGGAAGTAAACACAGTAAATTCACTTCCTGATTATTTAAACTGCTATAATTTTTGAATAAAACATCTGACAGCAGTGGGAGTGACCTTGTTTTATTCAGCAGGAAAAGATCTATAAAATATGTGTTTTCATAAAAAAAAGTTTACTATTCCTTTAAGTAGGCTTGAACAAGTTGTGGAAGCTTGGCAAACCAGTTCTAGTGCCACCTACGAGGAAGAAGAGCTGGACGGGTTGTGACAAGGTTGCGATCTTGTGATCCTCATCTCGACCTCCAATGGATAAGAGAAAAAGAAAAACAGCGCCCCAGACAGTCTGAGTGTAGTATTGAAGAGTACGGTATAAATAAAACCTGTATAAATTGGTCGTGTAGATGAAAAATAGAAACTAAATAGAAGGCAAAGTAAACAAAGGGGGGCGGAAGACCATCCAATACATAGGTAGTCCAAAACCAGGGAAATAAGACGGGCATATGAGCCATATGACAGCACTATATTGATAGAGAGTGAAGGGAAACCAAGAGCTAGGATTTGGAGTTTGATGGTGCGGAGAGACCCGGGAGATTGGGGGGGGGGGTACACTACAATCTGTAGGTAAATAGACATATCTTGGACTGTGATGGAGCCCCCTTTAGCAGCCTCTCTGATAGTAATTGAAGTATCTTTGGACGAAGAGGATACAGCATGCCTGTCTTTCATAGTGAGATTATCCCTCCTTTTGTTGGGTTTTTTATTTTGAACCTTCTCATGATGTTCTTTCATGACCATCTTGAAGAGAGTATCCACAAACCGTCCTGTGTATTGGGCTGGAAAAAAATTGAGATCTCTTTTTGAAGGGAGTATGAATAATTCCTATCATGTTGTCAATGGCATCTGATAAACGATAACCTCCATAATCCCCTTCATGAAGAAATTACCCTAAAATACGCAAATATTCCATATCTTGCGATTCATCAAGAGATATGTTGTCCAGCCTATTGCCACTAAATGATTGATCGGCCAAAGTAGATTTTTCCTTATTTTTAAAATAATATTGGTTGTATGTCCACCCTTAATCCGCTAGGGATTGTTTGGGCTTTAATATATTTGACCAGAGTAGATTGGTGTAACATAATAACATAGTAAATTAGGTTGAATAAAGACACAAGTCCATCAAGTTCATCCTTCTCCTCATACCCCTGTAATTTTATAGCTTTCCTGCTACCAAATAAGTTAGTCTTTATCAAACCTTCCTGATCTGCCTACTAATAAACAGTATAAATCTGTATGTTCCCTTTGGAAAGAAATGTATATAATCTTCTCTTGAATGTATCCATTGTAACTGCCATAACCACCTCCTTGTAACAATAGGCTCACCTCATTCTTTTTAAAGGGGAACTACCACCCGACACAATCTTCACTAAGTCCTCATCTGGCGACTAGGTGCTTAGTAGCGCTAGTTGACAGAATAATTACATTATTTAATAGACTAGTGTAAAAGCCCGTGTGCGCGGGCCTGGAGCAGTGAGGTAACGGCAGTACTTAGAGCAGGACCGGCCTCTTAACCCTTTGAGTGCCAGAGGAGTACGCAACGCATTGCTTTGCAATGCGGTGCCTATACCTCTGGCACTCAAAGGGTTAACATTACCTGGACCTGCCCTGCGTACTGCCGTTACCTCACTGCTCCACGCGATTGCGCAGCCTCACTCATGTGATGCAATTATGCGCAGTAGAGACTGGCTGACCACAGGCAGCCCCTACTGCGCATGACTGCATCGTGACAAACTTTCTGGCCTTTTATTATATAGGATTTCTGCTCTCTTCCCCGGCTGACAGGCAGGACGGAGCGCAGACACCTTGCCATTGTAACGTCCGTGAGCCTGCGCTGTCAGTCCCAGCCGGGTCTAGTAGGCGTTGCTAGGAGCCATTTGGCTCCGGCTGGGACTGAGAGAGCAGGCGCATGGATGTCACAATTGCAAGATGTCCGCGCTCCGTCCTGCCTGTCACCCATGGAAGAGAGAGCAGAAATCTATTAAATAAGGTAATTATTCTGGCGACTAGCGCTACTAAGCAGCTAGCCACCAGATGGGGACTTAGTGAAGGTAAACATTGTGTGGGGTGGTAGTTCCCCTTTAATTGTTCCAGTCTTTTCTTAGTCTCTACGCCTGTCAGTGCTGCACTGAAAAACAATGCTTTAGGCTGTTGTAATAATGTCTGTAATTTTGGCTTAGTTGGATTGGAAAGAAACTGGCAATCTGTGAAGCACTTATATTGGCATCTGAGAGTTCAGTACTCATTCTCTTGGTGCTGCTGTCCCATGGTATGTATCACTGATAAGTAGATCAGATGGACGCACACATCTAGAGTATCAGAGATGGCTGTAAAAGCCGACATATATATCTTATCTGGTGCAAAATCTCCTCTGGATAACTGTATTCCAGATACTCATGTAAAGTTAGTAAAGGAGATCATACTCATAGGGTATGTGCAAATGTTAGCAACAGCTGAATTTTATTTCAAAAGTGCACAAAGATATGCAACATTTCAAGGTCTCTATACCTCCCTTCATCAGTCATAACCACCAACAGAACAGGCTGCATTAAAAGGATAGAGAGAGTGTAAGCCAACTTATCAGAGAGATTGATGAAAAAAATTAATAGTAATAAAAAAAATCATTGAATAAGATTCCATTTGTATCTGTATATAATACCATAAGCAGGAGAATTAAATATATCATCTCCAACTATTGTGGAATGTTATAGAAAGACCCTGAGTTTCAAAAATGATTTGAAGGAACCCTGCTTTTTCGTATAACGAAGGCAGATATATAGAATATTTCTTCTGTGTCCCTCCCCGGCATTTACCAATGGGTTATGTCTCCGCCCTCCAGCTGGGTAGGACTTCCTCTACTTTCAAAAGGTGGAGATCCGGTAGAGACACCAGTTTCTTTTGTCCTACCCAGCTGGAAGGACGGCGTGGAAGCGCGCAGATACTCTCCTACCTTCTCTCCTTCCGGGCCGCTGAGTCTGCCCTTGGAGCAAGCGGCGAGGCGGCTCTCAGTACCCGCGGCGGTGCCATTTGTCTTGCTCCGTTATCGGACCCTTCCTTGCCCTCAATGACGGCGAGCAGGGCACGTCTCCAGTCAAGTTTTCTTGTCCTCCGACTATTCAGCGAGGTGTTGTGAGGAGAGCGCAGAACCGGAAGCAGCGCTTGTATTTCCTTGCGTTCCAGGAATGGAACGCACGCGGCAGGAACCCATGTGGTGCCGATTGAACGGACTGAGAGGCGGTTTCCCGGTTCCTTGATCCTCCCCTTTCCTCTTCTGGCTATTTAAGGTAAGTATTCTCCTTTCTATTGCAAATAATAATGTCTTCTAAAGCACAGAAAGAGAAGGAGAAAGAAAGAGACAAGGATAAGGGAGAGAAGGAGAAGGATAAAGATAGAGAAAGAGAGAAGGATAAGGAGAAAGAGAAGCTTGAGTCCACTACTAAAGAGGACAAAAGTGTTCCTAAGTCTAAATGTTGCCTTAACTGTAATAATAAGTTAAGTTTATCAGAATCTGGGAAACTTTGTCAAGAATGTATCAAAGTAGCTGCTGGAACGGATATGACGTCACAGTTCTCCAATTTTTTATGCTGGATGAAGTCATCCATGCAAGACACCTTCAAAGCTATGCAAGAGGGAGAGCCTTCAAGAAAGCGGCAGCGTCTGGACCCTGGGGAAGGCACTTCAGCCATGAGGGAGGAAGATCCACGTGAATCCAGTATATTCGATCCAGAATCAGAGTTTTCCTCCGAGGAAGAAGGAGAAATCAACGAAGAATCTGGCTCCTTTAATTTAGACAGAGTTGATGGTCTGATTCGTATAATCCGTAAGTCCTTGGGTCTATCTGATACACCACAGGACCTGAATATAATGGATGCAGCCTTCCTAGGAAAAAAGAAAGAAGTTCCTGTTTTTCCCTTACATCAATCAATTTCAGAATTGGTAAAAGAAGAATGGAAGTTGGGTGACAGACGATCCACAGTCCCCAAAAGATTTTCAAGAATGTACCCCTTTAAGGAGGAAGATACCAAGCCTTGGACCTTCCCCCCCAAGATTGACGCATCTGTAGCCCAAGTTGCTAAACGTACTACATTGCCTTTGGAAGATGGAACCTCTCTCAAGGACCCCATGGAAAGAAAGCTTGACGGGACCCTCAAGCGCCAATTTTCAGTTTTAGGTCATTGTCTCAAAGCTGCTACAGCAGTAGATTGCCTAGCTCGTACCATGAGAATATGGTTGAGTAATCTTGAAGAAAAAATTGAGTCCAACGTTTCCAGGTCTAAGCTCCTGAAAGAGATGGCCGTCATGAAGGAAGCAGCCAACTTCTCCTGCGATGCATCCTCAGATATTATTCGCCTTACAGCTAGATCATCTGCACTCTCAGTGGCGGCCAGAAGAACCCTGTGGTTAAGATCATGGAACGCAGACACATCTTCCAAGAGCAAGCTGATATCTTTGCCCTTCTCTGGAACTTCTTTGTTTGGCGAACATCTGGAGGAGATTATTAAAAAGGCTTCAGGGGGTAAGAGTTCCTTCTTACCACAGGACAAGCGCTCAAGACCCTCTTCCCCAAGACCTTCAAGTTCCAGAGGCAAGAATACTTCCTTTCGTGACTCATCTAGATTTCAAGGAAGATCTTATTTCCATAAGAAGCAGGGATCAAACCAGAATTTCCGGGGCGGCTATAGAAGGGATTTCACCAGAAAGCCCCAAACCAAGAAAGAAATCCCATGAAGAGAAGCGGGCCCTAGTTGCAAACTCAGTTGGGGGCAGACTGAGTTTTTTTCTGGCAGCCTGGGATCAATTAGCAAACCCAGATCGTTGGGTTTGACAAATATTGCAACTAGGGTACCCGCTAGAATTTCTCAAGACCCCGTTACATCACAAGTTCATTCAATCAAGAGTTCCATCCAATCCGTCAAAAGCCATAGCCTTCTTGGATGCCATCAAGAGCCTCCTGTTCAACAACGTTATAGAACCAGTTCCTTTGCATCAGCAGGGTTCTGGCATCTATTCAGTCCTGTTTTTAGTTCCCAAGAATTCGGGCGGCTTTCGGACTATTCTAGATCTCAAGGACTTGAATCAGTCAATCAAGACATCTCATTTCAAGATGGAAACAGCCATCTCCATCATAAAAGCGACATTTCCAGGGGCATTCATGTCCACAATCGACCTCAGAGACGCATATCACCACATTCCTATCAGGGAATCTCACAGGAAATTTCTCAGGTTTGCAGTAAAAGGGAATCACTATCAATTTACTGCCCTTCCCTTCGGCCTATCCTCTGCACCCAGAGTGTTCTCCAAGGTTCTGGCTGCAGCTCTTCAGCCTTTGAGGAAGCAGGGAATTCATGTCATCTCATACCTAGACGACATCCTGATCCTGGCGGCATCCCAGTCTCAAGCTATCTTACACACTCAGAGGTCTCTGACGCATCTACGTCAGTTAGGCTGGTTAATAAAGGAGGAAAAAAGCCATCTGACTCCAACCAGATCAATCATCTTCCTAGGACTGAGATTGGATTCAGTGAAAAGTTTAGTCACCTTGACGGAGGACAGGATATCCAGAATATCCAGGAGGGTACGTCATTTCAAAAAGAAACGAGTTCACTCAGCCCAAGAATTTATGGAACTTCTGGGGAATCTCTCATCAACCTCTCAAGTAGTTCCATGGTCAAAATTGCACCTTCGCCCCATCCAGTGGAATTTCTTGAGATTCTGGGACAAAGATTCTGGGAATCCTTACCAGAAGATATTTCTACTCCCATCCACAAGAAAGGAGTTGAATTGGTGGATAAAAAGAAGGAACCTCAAGCAAGGAGTCTCCTTAGAGGAACAAATTACGGAAGTCATATTTACAGATGCCAGTCTTATAGGATGGGGAGGCAAGTGGAGATCAATTCTAGTCCAGGGGAAATGGACACCATCGGAGAAACGTCTCCACATAAACATTTTGGAAATGAGAGCAGTCTGGAATTGCCTACAGAGTCTGAAGTCCAACATAAAGGGCAAGAAGATCCTAATCTATTCGGACAATTTGCCCACAGTCATGTATCTAAAAAACCACGGAGGCACAAGAAGTCTCGGTCTATACAAAGAGGCGCGAAGACTTCTGCTCTGGGCAGAGGTACATCTCCAGAGCATCTCAGCATCTCACGTGTCAGGAAAAAACAATCGCGTAGCAGATTATTTAAGCAGATCCACCTTGAATCCAGGAGAATGGTCTCTGAATCCAGCAGTCTTCCATCAGATATGTCTCAGATGGGGCCAGCCGGAGATAGACCTCATGGCCTCCAAGACAAATGCCAAGTGTCCAAGGTACATCTCAAGATGGCAGGAACAGACAGCAGAGGGACAAGATGCATTACAGATTCCATGGACTTACAACCTAGCCTATGTCTTCCCTCCTATCCCAATCCTGATGGATGTAGTCTGCAAAATAAGTAGAGATCGGGCAAATATTATTCTGATTGCTCCAGATTGGGCCCGAAGGCCTTGGTATTCCTTCCTGGTAGCCATGTCTATCCAGCCACCCTGGCAGCTTCCCCTGGTTCCCAATCTCCTGACCCAGGGGCCAGTACTTCATCCGAACCTCAGTTTATTACGTCTGACGGCCTGGAGGCTGAAAGGCTCATTCTGAAGAACAAGGGTCTGTCAGATTCTGTTGTTAGTACCATTATTTCCGGTAGGAAAAAATCTACTTCAACGGTCTATTCCAAAATCTGGTCTACCTTCCTATCTTGGCTAAAAACTAATTCTCCTCAAGACCATCTCATTTCTGTTCCAATAATTTTGGATTTTCTACAGCATGGTTTTCAGGCAGGCCTGCGACCCGCCTCTATCAGAGTTCAAGTTTCTGCTCTATCTGCCATTTTAGCTACTCAACTATCGGATCATGATCTTATCAAAAGATACCTAAGAGCAATCTCAAAGATTAGACCTACTATTCGTAGTATTGTGCCTCCATGGGACCTGAACCTGGTCCTGGATCAACTATCCAAGTCTCACATCTTTGAACCGCTGGAAGAAGTTCCATTAAAAGTTTTGACCTTCAAAGTACTTTTTCTAACCGCCATTACTTCTGCTCGCAGATTGAATGAATTACAGTCTTTGTCATGCAATAGCCCCTATATGGTTTTTCATCAGGACAAAGTAACTTTGAGACCTAAACCATCCTTTAGAGGCAAAGTTATTTCTGACTTTCACCTAAATTGGGAGATTGTGCTACCATCGTTTTGTGCCAACCCACAGAACCCTAAGGAACTACAGTTTCATAATTTGGACTTGGTTAGAGCACTTTCAATTTATTTGAAGAGGACAAAAGATTTCAGAACCTCGGATTCACTCTTCATCTATTTTCAAGGAAAGCTCAAGGGAAAACCCGTTTCCAAGTCTTCTATATCCAGATGGATTACCTCATGTATTCAGTTGGCTTATAAGGAAGCAGGCCAACAAGTCCCAAAGAACTTGAAAGCTCATTCTACCAGGGCATTATCCACCTCCTGGGCCAGGAAAGCTGAAGCTTCTCCTTCTGAAATTTGCAAGGCAGCAACCTGGTCCTCATTTTCCACATTCATCAGACATTATCAGTTGGATGTCCACTCTTCAGCAGATGCCAAGTATGGGAGAAAGGTGTTGGAAGCAGTCATCCCTTCCTAAGCAAGTAGGATCTGTCCTTCTTCCATATTTATACGCATATATACCTGTTTCTATGTATATTCACATTTTTCTTGGTTGCTTATTATATAACCTGTTCCCTCCCCTTCCTATGGGTACTGCTTTTTAAGACCCATTGGTAAATGCCGGGGAGGGACACAGAAGAAATTATAAATATTTGTCATTCTTACCGTTATTTGTATTTCTTCTGTGTCCCTACACGGCATACCCTACCCCTTCTCGTTTATATTTTTTATCTTCCTATTTTCTACAGCTTGGCCAAAAGGGAAACTGGTGTCTCTACCGGATCTCCACCTTTTGAAAGTAGAGGAAGTCCTACCCAGCTGGAGGGCGGAGACATAACCCATTGGTAAATGCCGTGTAGGGACACAGAAGAAATACAAATAACGGTAAGAATGACAAATATTTATAATTTCATCACTAAAAGTGATGTTATAGATATAAAGCAAACTCACACTTTTTTTTGTCTAAAAGAAAATCTGGCGCATATCCTTGCTGCAACTGTGGCAACTGCACAAGCATTTTAAAAGGAGAAATGGTAAAACATCCCTCTAAAGGTTTTGAAATCCCTAAAAACATGTTGGTGCTTGTGAAAGGAAAAATGTAGTCTATTTATTAAAATGCTCATGCGATCTTGGTTACGTTGGCGTAACTATAGGGGTCGCACCTGCGACCGGGCCCGTCACTGGAGTGACGGGCCCGGCCTCCCCCTGCGACCCCCTCGCCTGACGCCCGGAATAAAATAATGCAGATCGCTGGGGCTCTACATTACGAGAGTGCCGGTCTGCCAGAGGGAGATCAGTATTCCCTCCAGCAGACCGGCACTCTGGTAATGCAGAGCGCTGGGAGATGACATCATCTCCCAGCGCTCTGCATTACTGAAGAGGACTGCGGGGGAGAAGAGGTCTGTGCAGAAAGAGGCACAGACCTGTCCTCTGCCACTGGACCACCAGGGAGGTAGGAGATTTAGGGGCAATGTGGAGATGGGGGCAATGTGAAAGGGACAATGTAGAGATTGAGGGACATTGTGGAAGGGGCAATGTGGAGACTGAGGGGCAATGTCAAGATGGAGGCTGGAGGTGGCCAATGTGGTCTGGGGGCACATGGCAATTCTTGCATCAGGGCCCCCGTGGCTTCTAGTTACGCCTCTGGGCTAGTAGATCAGTTAGAGTAAGATTTAATGAACACAAAACAACCATTACAAATTTTGATCTGAAAAGGAAATCCCTGCCTGTTGCCCAGCATTTCTGTGAGCTTAACCCTTTGAGTCACAGAGAGGAATCCACTACATTGCCTTGCAATGCGTTGGTTAGATTAAACACAAGGGGGAGATGCACTAAGGTGTGATAAAGAGGTGATAAAGCAGAGATAATTTCTCCAGTGATATCACTTCTCCAGTTCCTATGTTATCCTTCGGAGCCAATACATTAAAAGTATAGTAATGGATAATTTAAATAATTTAATATTGTAGCTATTAAAAATATAAAGTAAATGAGGCCAGTTTTATCTCTCAAACTTTTATGGTGTGAGAGATATACAATTGCAAAGTTCCTCCTCCGTCTACTTTCACTGACTTCAGCAGGCGATCCTGGTCCACAGACTGGCCGGCGGTTCTTCAACAGAGCCGAAATAGCACAATCTAAACATAAATACGTCATTGGAACGATCTGCAAAGTGTGCCTACAAACACCTCTGGCACTCAAAGGGTTAAATCAGGGACACATAAAATGCAAACACACTGAAAGGTTACACTGCTGCAACATAGGGAGTGAAAACATTGCCTCAGGTATTTTTAATCGTCTTGTGCGTGTATCATATGTTGTTTCACACTTGTTCACACTGGGGCAATATATGTCTGTAAATATGAGCATCTATACACTACCTTATTATTGCTATGAATACGGACTTTCCACGCAAGCTCTGCAATTGTATCGTGACAGTGTTGATTGTACTAACGAGGACTAATTCTGTTTGCAGGGATAAGCTTGTTTATTTGTGGGTTGAGTCTTGGGTACCTGTTTTAAGGCAACCTAGATTCAGTTGGTTGTTATACCTGAAGAATCATAGAAACATAGAATTTGATGGAAGATAAGAACCATTAGGCCCTGTCACGGATATCAAAGAACAGACAGGAGACAGTACTGATTTTGAAACGCCACCTTTATTGAACAGTGTAAATATATACAGTAAAGACACACTGATATTGGTCATGTAGTAGATAGGTACAAAGCAAGCAGTTCCTACCAGGAATAGGAGGCTGCTTTGGAAGATACACCGAAGGCACCCATAAAATAGCACCACTGGGGCTGGAACCCAGGAAAGTATAGCGAATACTGGGGCTAGGACCCAGAAGAGTGTACGTACAGGTTGCCACAAGGAGAATACGGACTCAGGCCTGCAGTCAGAATAGGCGGTTGTGTGGACTAGCCAAGGGTCAGTACCAAAGCGGGTAGTCAGCCAGAGCCGATGGTCAATATCAAGCGGATAGTCAGACAAGCCAGAGGTCAATACCAGAGCAGGTAGTCAGCCAGAGCCGATGGTCAATACCAAGTGGAAAGTCAGACAAGCCAGAGGTCAATACCAGAGCGAGTAGTCAGCCAGAGCCGGTGGTCAATACCAAGCGGGTAGTCAGACAAGCCACAACACTGGACATCAGGGAGAACACTCTCCAAACAGAACTACACTGGAACACCATGAAAGGGCAACTGGTGCAGTGTCCATGCAGTTTATATACCTTTCCTCCACCCCTGTTAGGTGGAGCACTTAATGGCCTGTCCCTTTAAAAGCCAGACGTGATGTCACTAGAGGGGATCCCAGTGGCACGTACCCAACTCTGCTGGCCAGTAGAGGGAGCCCAACAGATGCGGCAGGAGCTGCAAGAAACAGAAGGGAGAGACCGGCGCCAGACAGACCATGGTGTCCGGCTCTCCCTATACACAGAACACGGCACGGCCGCGAAGACCACACAGAAGGGACCAGCCTCCTCTCTGCACAGCAGAGCGGCCGGCTCCCTAAGCAGGTAAGCACAAGCGCTTACAGGCCCATCTAGCCTGTCCATTTTCCTACTGTAAAAACCTCAAACCTTATTTGGTTCTTGGTCTTGTCTTATGTTAAGGACAGCCTTATGCCTATTCCATGCTTGCTTACATTCCTTCATTGTATTAACCTCTACCACTTCTGCTGATAGGCTGTTCCACTTATCTACTACCCTCTCAGTGAAGTAAAACTTTCTTACATTACATCTAAACCTGTGTCCCTCTAGTTTTAGACTATGGCCTCTTGTCCTAACATTTTTACTCCTATGAAATATACTTCCATCTTACACTTTGTTGAATCCCTTCATGTATTTGAATGTGTCTATCATATCCCCTCTCTCTCTTCTCTCCTCCAAGCTATACATGTTCAGATCTTCTAGTCTATCCTGATGTTTCTTTTCCTGTAAACCAGTCACCATTTTAGTAGCCCTCCTCTGAATTTTCTCTAGAGTATCTATATCCTTCTGGAGATGGGGTCTCCAGAAGGGAAGCACTGAGCCTCCCCAAAACGTTGTATGATTTTGTGCACTTATGAAATAAAATTCAGCTGTTGCTGAAATTTGCACATCACCTACGAGTGTGTTCTCCTTTACTCTCTTTGCCTGAGTATATGGAATACATGATATCCAGCGGAGATTCTGCATCGGGTGCAATATATGTGAAGGCTATTACAGCCATTTTTGATACTCTATATCTACTTAACAGTCTGTGGCAGGCAACAACTGACACATAAATAAACTTAAATATCTCATAAACTGTTGTTTTAAACAAAATATGTTATCTAGATGCCTTTTTAAAACACTTTCAAAATCACCTGTTACAAAGTAACATTCAACTTTAACAACAATGTAGTGAAATCCCCCAACATATTTTGCTAGATGTCAAGCTTCTTCTTGTGATTTATTTGCTCTTACAAATGCCTGATGTAGTAGTGTGAGAACTACAAAACGCGTTGGGAATTTAATTATGTTGTATTTATTTAAAGGGGAACTACCATCCCACACAATCTTTACCTTCACTAAGCCCTCATCTGGCGACTAGCTGCTGAGTAGTGCTAGTCGCCAGAATAATTACCTTATGTAATAGATTTCTCCTCTCTACCATGGGCAACAGGCAGGATGGAGCGCGGACATCTTGTCGTTGTGACGTCCACGCATCTGAGCTGTCAGTCCCAGCCGGGTCTAGTAGGTGTTGCTATGAGCCATTTGGCTCCGGCTGGGACTGACAGCGCAGGCACGTGGATGTCACAATGGCAAGATGTCCGTGCTCTGTCCTGCCTGTCACCCATGGAAGAGAGCAGGAATCTATTAAATAAGGTAATTATTCTGGTGACTAGCGCTACTAAGCAGCTAGTCGCCTGATGGGGACTTAGTGAAGCTAAAGATTGTGTTGGGTGGTAGTTCCTCTTTAAGCTATTTTAAATATAATAAAAACTAAATATTTATTGTTCCGCTCTTACCGTGGTTGGATCTCCTCTGGGGATACAGAGATCCTGAGAGAACCAGGACCACTGGTGATTGCTAGTTTGGGGCAAAGCCAGTGCAGGCAGTTATTCTGAGAGGCAAGATACAGCCTCTTTATACTGTAAGTACCAGCCTAGATAAGACAGGTTATTTATTTACACAAATATGTTAATCTAATAGGCACTCAGCACTCTCCTCTCTTTTTTTTTTCTGTTTTTCTACATCCACCTGCTCCTTAAAGGGTTATCTTTCTTAAAGGGATAGTAATGTTTCATAATAAAAGCAGCTCTAATTAATCTTCATAGTATTTGGACTTTGGAGAGTGTTATTTCAATTCTGTCAGAGTTGTAGTACAAGAGTAATTCAATGACAAAGTATCCCCCTCTCGCCCCTTTTACTGATGTAACACTGCTCAGCCAGATCAGAAGGGAGGTGCCCAGGTAGACTGCAGAGAGGGACAATCTTCAATTAAGATAAGGGAAAAACCTGAAAAACTTGTCAAGGGGGGCAGGACTTTCATTGTTCTCATAGGAAGAAGATTGTCCCCTGCTGTTATCTGTCTGGTCTGTGGACTGGATTCCACATCTGAGAAGAGATGGCTTACACTAGGTAAAAGGGACGGGAGGGGGAACTTTGCTTTTGAATATCTCTCAAACCATAAAGGTTTGAGAGATAAGACTTATATCGTTCTTCATGTTTTTTTAATGCCTACAAAATAAAATAAAGATAAACCAAAGTATAACTATCTCTTTAAAGAGTCCATATTTCCTAACACATCCTCTGAGTTCCTCAAACACTGAGCCAGTCACATCTTGCTGACTATCAGCTTTTTTTTAAATACCTTTATAGAGGAGCAGTGGGCAACATGTGACTCCCAAGCTGTTGTTGCACTTCAGCTCATATTATCCACAGCCAGACAAAGATAGTAGTAGTTATAATCTGTCAACAGTTGAAAAGTCACAGGGTGCTCAATCCTGGTTAAAATATAAGAATAATATTAATTCATATTATAATACAGAAAGATTATTAACTGCTTTGAGGTTGTGTGAACACTAGATGGCGCCAAGACACAATACTTTAAACGTCAATGTTTTCCTGGAGAAAACTAGGACGTGAACATTTTTGAAGTACAATTGTTTGCTGTGTTTACGCTGCATCACATAATAGCAGATATTACCAGTGCTAATCCTACAATGGAACAATGGCATGTCTGGCATTTGGGAAATCTAATAATACAGGGATTTACAGTGTAATGTTTCTTAAGACAACCTTTAAGGACCAAAAGGGATTACCAATCCAATGTCTTGTGTTCCCCAATGGAACTTAAAGTGTTAACCCTATGAGTGCCTGAGTGGCGGCTAAATCCACTCAGAACTGCAAAATGGCCATCAGGATTTTCTGCCCAGATTAAGTTATGCTGAGGTTTATTATTAGGTGTCCTTAGTGTCACTTTAACCCGTTGAGTGCCAGAGAGGTAATGCAATGCGTTGGATAACTCTGGCACTCAAATGGTTAATCGGGGAACGGTGATCACGTATAGTATTGTAATAGTAAATTACCCTGTTAGATTTATTTGTATGACTGTGTCCAAAATAGACTATATTTTAATTGCCATGGTCTCCTTAACCCCTTTGGTACTGCACTTCTGGAAGTCAATGCTTTGGAGATATCTTAAGCAAACAAGAAGTTAAAGAAGTATTATGAAAGGGTTAACAGTTTTCTTTGTTTTATACATAAACTGGAATCACTTCAGCAAAATTATTAGAGCGAATAGTACATGGCAATTCTCCCAAATAGGGAGGCACCGAATCCAGGATTAGGCGAGGTCTTTGGGAGAAATCCTGACACTTTCTGGAGGATTCAAACACCCAAACTGAGATGCAATACTGTAATCTCTAAAGACGGGGGCAGGCGGACCACCCCGATTGTTCCTTGGGTCTTAGGGCAGTTTGCAAAAAGAAAACCTAGTCAATATTGGAGCAAACAACATGCACTATAGCAGACAAAAAATAAATTACCAGATTGGGTTTGAAGTATAATTTTCAGGCTGTTTCATGACCTATTGACACCTCCTTGTGTTACCTAATAAATGACTTATAACAAGACCAATGTATTTTATTTACACAGACTAATTTATAAACACATATACTGACGTTTAAAGAAACAATAATGTTAGTTGTATTGCTGTAGAGTAATATGATACACTTATATACACACCACACAGTCTGATCTCCTAAACACAGGGACACCAGGGTGATACACTTATATACACACCACACAGTCTGATCTCCTAAACACAGGGATACCAGGGTGATACACTTATATACACACCACACAGTCTGATCTCCTAAACACAGGGACACCAGGGTGATACACTTCTATACACACCACACAGTCTGATTTCCTAAACACAGGGACACCAGGGTGATACACTTCTATACACACCACACAGTCTGATCTCCTAAACACAGGGACACCAGGGTGATACACTTCTATACACACCACACAGTCTGATCTCCTAAACACAGGGACACCAGGGTGATACACTTCTATACACACCACACAGTCTGATCTCCTAAACACAGGGACACCAGGGTGATACACTTATATACACACCTCACAGTCTGCTCTCCTAAACACAGGGACACCAGGGTGATACACTTATATACACACCACACAGTCTGATGTCTTAACACAGGGACACCAGGGTGATACAAAGTTTGGTATCCTCTGTTCTGAAACAGACATACCAGCTGCTAGCATAACCACTGGATCTCGACCGCTACTCAATCAATTTTATCCCTTAAAGGGATAGTAATACTTCGTTTTATCTTTATTTTATTTTGTAGGCATTAAAAAAACATGAAGAACGATATAAGTCTTATCTCTCAAACCATTATGGTTTGAGAGATATTCACAAGCAAGGTTTCCCCTCCCGCCCCTTTTACCTAGTGTAAGCCATCTCTTCTCAGATGTGGAATGCAGTCCATAGACCAGACAGATAACAGAAGGGGACAATCTTCTTCCTATGAGAACAATGAAAGCCCCGCCCCCCTTGACAAGCTTTTCAGGTTTTTTCCTTATCTTAATTGAAGATTGTCCCTCTCTGCAGTCTACCTGGGCACCTCCCTTCTGATCTGGCTGAGCAGTGTTACATCAGTAAAAGGGGTGGGAGGGGATACTTTGTCATTGAATTACTCTTGAACTACAACTCTGACAGAATTGAAATAATACTCTCCAACGTCCAAATACTATGATGATTAATTAGAGCTGTTTTTATTATGAAACATTACTATTCCTTTAAGCATTCCATTTCATCTCTCTCCACATTACAAAGATGTGATGATACATCAAAATACCCTCTGGGTAATTATTTAAGTTAAGTAAACACAATGAAAGGTTTATTAAAATAAACCATCCTTATTAAGTTGTCGTTAGTAAACTATTGCTCATCACAGCCAATTAGCGGTACAATGAGATCACACTTGCCAGCATAATGGAGAGGTAAACTTTTCATTGTTTTTGTTTTATTTCAAAGTTCATACAAGTCAAACTTGTTTTTACATTAAACCTCCGTCTACTTTTGTGGTCACCAGGTGGCGCTGTTACTTGTAAGAGTCATATACTGTGACTCAAGCTCTCCCACAGAGTGTATTATAAAAGAAAATATGCCTTATGGACCCCAGTTGGTGATAAGTGGTCAGCATCCCTGGGAACTTTTTCATCTAAGGTTCCCAGGATGGGGTTCAGGTGGTGCCGCTGGGGGACGTAAATTACGTGATTTGTGTCACAAAGTGGTGAGGCTTAATTGTGAGTGGGGGTGGGGCTTAATGTAATATGTCATAAGGTGGGTGGGAAGTGGGCAGAATAGGTGGGACAGGGGAGAAGTGGGAGGAAAATGGGATGAACATACTGGAAAGGAGCAGAAGTGGGTAGGTAGTGAGCAGAAGAGGGTGAAAAGGAGGAGAAGTGGGTAGAACAGGGTGCGAAGGAGGAGAAGTGAGCAGGAAGTGGGAGGGACAGGGTGGGAAGGAGGAGAAATGGACAGGAAGTAGGTGGAACTTGTGGGAAGAAGAAGACGTGGGTGAGAAGTGGGTGGAACGGTGGGAAGGAGAAGAGGTGGGTGAGAAGTGGGTGGAACTTGTGGGAAGGAGGAGAAGTGGGTGGGAAGTGGGAGGGAGAGGGTGGGAAGGAGGAGAAATGGACGGGAAGTGGGAGGGAGAGGGTGGGAAGGAGGAGAAATGGACAGGAAGTAGGTGGAACTTGTGGGAAGGAGAAGAGGTGGATGAGAAGTGGGTGGAGCGGTTGGAAGGAGGAGAAATGGACAGGAAGTAGGTGGAACTTGTGGGAAGGAGGAGAAATGAACAGGAAGTAGGTGGAACTTGTGGGAAGGAGGAGAAATGAACAGGAAGTAGGTGGAACTTGTGGGAAGGAGAAGAGGTGGGTGAGAAGTGGGTGGAACTTGTGCGAAGGAGAAGAGGTGGGTGGGACTTGTGGGAAGGAGATGAGGTGGGTGAGAAGTGCGTGGAACTTGTGGGAAGGAGAAGAGGTGGGTGAGAAGTGGGTGGAACGGTGGGAAACAGGAGGAGTGGGAGATATTTCCTCTGAAGAAGTAGTCAGTAGATGACGAAACATGTCAGGAGATTTGTGAAGCAATCGTTTTTAATCGACATTGTTTTATACAATACATTTCTATTGGTCCATTTTGCATCCAGTTTGGATTCATTTGTTCCACGGTGGATCTAATCCTTGGTGTACCACAGCCGAGTGTGTTGTCTGATTGCGGGGAGGACTGGCAACATTTCCCCGCTAGCCAATACACCGGTTCCCGATGAAATGGGCCGGTGGGAATTTACTACACAAGTTTCTTCTTATATCATTCTTGAGACGTAGACCGTATTCCATATATTGTTGGTTTGGGCTGTCCTCCTGTGTATACATTCCTGTGTCATTCTCCTGTGTATTTTTTGTGAAGGACTGATCTAGTGTGCGTCTGTGTGGAGGCAGCTATAATATCCTCCACAGGTGTATATGCTACTGAATACATATTAGTAGCCAAAGGCGAATGTGACTAATATATCGTTTTCCTCGTCTTTTATTCTTGTTTATTTTAAGTGATACACTATGATGCTCTCCACCTTTTTATTTTTTGGCAACTCTGGAGCAAACTAACTGTATTATAGGGAGATTAATGAATGTTGCACGGCTAGGGTCATGAGATTGGGCACAGTGCACATCAGAGACACACTGGACTGCTGTAGTGGCAAGTCTCTATGCAGTAATTTTCACACGAGCGGGAGGAGCGCTTCACCTCTGCCCACTCCTGTGAAAATCGCCACCTTTAATTTGTAGAATGCAGCTGATCTCCGCCCCCATACCGGCCCAGGGGCTGGACAAACAGCGAACCAGAAACCACTTGGAATATTGTATATATAGATATGAACATTCCAAATGATTTAATTCAATATTTTAACCCCTTGAGTACTAGAGAAGACTCCAATGAATTGCTTAGCAGAGCATTGGAGACCGCTTTGCTATTCAAGGGGTTAAAAAAAACAAATTTAAAGCAATGCAAATTCAGAAAACGTTCATTTGTCCCCTGTGATGCAGCTTGATGAAGGTTTGCTTCAGAATTCCACCTCGTTAGTTTAATGAATATTAGTTTAAAAGCCCATGTACCCGGGCCACAGTGCCAGTGCCGCCCAGCAGCCTCGGCCGGTGCCCCGGAGCCTCTCTGCTCACCAAGCAGTCCCAGGAAGGTGAGCAGAGAAGACTCCGGTCTTAATTTGGAGCGGCCCGCTCTGTATCAGCCGCGGCACGTTCGGGAAGTCTGTACTGCACATGACGGCTTCTGACAAACATCCTAGCGAATTATTATATAGGATGGTCCTTGAAACTTTGAATGCCACAAGGGTATGCAATGTATTGCAAAGCAATGCCTTGCTTACCCCTCTGGTACTCAAAGGGTTAAGGTTCCCATACACAGGGTGATGTCGTTGGCCGACTTTGTACGTATGTGTCTGTATTGATATAGTGCCATACATGTACACAGCACTATACAGAAATAGCAGGCACGTGCACACATAGACACGAGGAGGGGCTTTTTACGTGCCGCCGCGTCTTCTCCTTTTGCGTGTCAGATTCTCTCCAGAAGCCCCTGCCCCCCAAAATGTCTGTGCACGTCCCAGAGAAATAGTAATAATACAATAGGACAATGCAGTGCTGGGTTAGTAGAATCAGGCTAAAGTGAGATCACTGTATTATTAGTGGGGGAAGAGGTGCAGCAAAGGGAATCATACATTGGAAGGGGACCCTGCCCCAAAGAGCTTACAGTCTAATTAATAATCATGACTACATACAGGGACATTAGGAGGATCATAAGTACAAGTACAAAGCTTCAGAAATCGATCTGATTGGACATATATATGTGTGTGTGTGTGCTTGTGCATGTATGCGTGCATGAGTGTGTGTGTGTGTGTTTGTGCATGAGTGTGTGTTTGTGCATGAGTGTGTGTGGCAAAGACCAATGTTGTCCAAACAACCAAATTGGCATTTTTGTTCCATCTGTCTGGCTTGAAACTTTTGATCGCTTGGTAATCAAATTGCTATGTGTGTGTGGCCTCAACAGAGCAAACCACAGCGATCTAGTTCACACCTGACCTCACAGCCCCCCACGCACACAGATAAACAGGCAAACCGACTGCAGATTGCCTGGATTTGGTCTGTGTGTGTGTGTGTGTGACCTCAACAGAGCAAACCACAGAGATCTAGTTCACACCTGACCTCACACCCCCCCACACACACACACAGATAAACAGGCAAACCGACTGCAGATTGCCTGGATATGGTCTGTGTGTGTGGGCAGAACATGTTATAGGTAAAGGAGGTGAATCTTCCAAATAAACACAGACACATAACTTGTGGAAAACAGTTCACAGCTGTATTTCAAATACTTGTATTAACATTATCTTAATCATAATAATGTATTAATTATTAAAAACTTACAGTCCTTGCCAATATGAAAGTACATGAACCATGCATGGCCACATTGCCCGGGTTTGTGCTAGAATCCCAACATTCTTCCACATCTTGTACCTGACTCCAAAGAAATTACCGTATTGGCCAGACTCCTAAGCTTCAGTGGGTAACATCACCACCTGCGACCTAAATCCAGGGCATAACTTCTATTGGGCTTCACCCCAAGAAATAAATCCAAAGAAACTTTAACTCATATGTTATCAATATCTGAAAAAGCAGGCAAGGACGCACCGCTTAGATAGGGCTGTATTTATTTCTCAGGCACCCCAAGGCAAGGCACTCTAGGTGCCTTTAGCTCCGCCCATGGCCACACCCCCTCACATGACCCCACCCCTAGTCCCATCCACTGTTTTCTGGCAAAGAAAATACCCTTGACATCAAAAAGAATTGGGAGAAAATGTTTAGATGGGTGCGCTCTTATCCTTCTACGTGACTATAAAAATAACTTTATTTCCAACACAACTATGGAAGAGTGCTTCTACCTAATAAAAATATATATACAAAATGAATTTAACCCGTGGTGTGCACAAACCCCCACTACAACTATATATCATCTGAGTTTGGGGTAACGTCGCTCGCCAATAACACCGCCCCCACTGGGTAAAAATGGACCCCTTCACATCAATGAATGTAAATATATCTGTGCCGAAATCCATTTCTCCCCGGACACAGCTCTACACGGAGGGTAAAAGGATTTCGGCACAAATATATTTACATCCTTTGATGTGAAGGGGTCCGTTTTTACCCAGTGGGGGCGCTGTTATTGGCGAGCAACGTTATAGCCGTAGTGGGGATATGCGCATGCCATGTGTTACATTTATTTTGTATATATATTTTTATTAAATAGAAACGCTCTTCCATAGCTCTATTGTTTTTTTTTTATTTTGCAGTGGGTTTCCCACGCCCATAGGAATAGAAGCAAATATATATATATATTTTTTTTTGCGTATGGACCTTTATGATAGGGGATATACTTGTGCCATTTGGATCTGTCTTTGGGGAGAGGTAACTTTATTTCAAATAAATTAAAGGGATAATAATACTTCGTTTTATCTTTGTTTTATTTTGTAGGCATTAAAAAAACATGAAGAACGATATAAGTCTTATCTCTCAAACCTTTATGGTTTGAGAGATATTCACAAGCAAAGTTTCCCCTCCCGCCCCTTTTACCTGGTGTAAGCCATCTCTTCTCAGATGTGGAATCCAGTCCATAGACCAGACAGATAACAGCAGGGGATAATCTTCTTCCTATGAGAACAATGAAAACCCTGCCCCCCTTGACAAGTTTTTCAGGTTTTTCCCTTATCTTAATTGAAGATTGTCCCTCTCTGCAGTCTACCTGGGCACCTCCCTTCTGATCTGGCTGAGCAGTGTTACATCAGTAAAAGGGGAGGGAGGGGGATACTTTGTCATTGAATTACTCTTGAACTACAACTCTGACAGAATTGAAATAACACTCTCCAAAGTCCAAATACTATGATGATTAATTAGAGCTGATTTTATTATGAAACATTACTATCCCTTTAAAGTCAAACTAAAATGCTGTGGAAAAAGTGTAATTAAAATTACTCAAACTCAGAGTGAATAATAACTTGAAAATTAAATAACTATGATGAATAATCCGGGATTAGTTAATAAAGGAAAATTTATCTGAACACTAATGGCATCAGATTATGCGTGTAGATACATTCCTAATAAGAATTATTGGGGATAAATCAATAAAGGCAAACTTATCTGAATCCTGTCTAAGAGGGTATACTTTTAAAACGTTGCATGAAAAATATTGTGCGGCTAGAAGCTGCATTAACCATGTCACCGTGTTTAAAATGGAGTCATGAGAATCACGCCCTGCATAAAAGCAGGCTCTCTAAGAGGGTATACTTTTAAAACGTTGCATGAAAAATATTGTGCGGCTAGAAGCTGCATTAACCATGTCACCGTGTTTAAAATGGAGTCATGAGAATCACGCCCTGCATAAAAGCACTAGATTCTCATGTCGCATCTTTAAACGTCGCTATTTACTGGATGCAGTAGAGAGAAAAATGTTCCTGAGATAAAGCAATGTCTTTTGAAATGAAAGACAGAATGAGAAGCGTATAGAGTATTACACCACAACTCCCATCATCCTTACCTTGCCTCTTTCACAAAAGGAGTCCTCTATGCCTGGACCCATAACCTCTTGCAAATCTTGCAGAGAGCTGCCCGTCTCTCTCTCTCTCCCTGTTCCGCCCGTTAAAAAAAATCGTAAATTGCTGGCTACAGGGGACAGGACAGTCTCCTTTTGTGAAAGAGGCAAGGTAAGGATGATGGGAGTTGTGGTGTAATACGCTGTACGCTGCACATTCTGCCTTTCATTTCAAAAGACATTGCTTTATCTCAGGAACATTTTCTCTCTACTGCATCCAGTAAATAGTGACATTTAAAGATGTGACATGAGAACCTTGTGCTTTTATGCACAGCGAGATTTTCATGTCACCATTTTCTAATTAGATTGTAAGCTCCTTGGGGCAGGGTCCCTTTCCCAGTGTATGATTCCCTTGCTGCATTTCCCCTACAAATAATGAAATGATCGCATTTACGCTTAATGCTCTTAACTGTATTTTTGTATTGTATTATTCCAACTTCTGTTAAGCGCTGTGTACATGTATGGTGTTATATAAATAAAGATACATACATACATATACATACATTTTAAACACAGCAACACAGTTAATGCGGCTTCTAGCCACACGATATTTTTCATGCAACTTTTTAAAAGTGAACCCTGAACCCTCTAGGAGTGGTGTCCTACCCAGGGTACAGTCTCTTTTAGCCAACTATTGCCTTTCTTAGAGAGGAAATATCCTAAAGCACATCATACTGATCCTATCATAACAGCGGTCCAACCACAAAATGCCAAGCAATTCCTCTCTGAACAAGAGAAGCAGCCAAACCCAGACGTAAGTTTCGGCCTTTTTGGGCTACGCCAGTGAGGTGCAACTGATCTCTCTATGCACTGTGAGCAAGGGGTCCAGTGCTGGATTCCACTATTACCCTTGGGGTGACTAATACCAAAGATAATTTGCATACAGGGCCGGATTTGCTGTAAGGCAGAGTAGGCATCTGCCTACAGGCGCACCCTACAAAGGGGCGCCTGCCACTGCAATTGATTTTTTTTTTGACGTGGCGCGGCTTGCCATGCAGCGCCGAGCCTCCCGCTGCCCGCTGCGGCATTGTAAGCTGTGCCTTTAGCTGCTGAGCTCTCCCAGCGCTCTGCATTACTAAAAGGAAGAACGCGTGGGCGCTCCAGCAGCTGCAGGTCTGTGCAGAAGCACAGATCTCTCCAGCTGCAGGACCAGCAGGAAGGTAGAAAACGGATGTGGGGGAGAGAATGAGGCTTAATTTGGAGATAATGGGGGAAATGTGAGATCAATATGGTGATGATGGGAGGCAACCGATGTGGAGCTGATGGGGGGGCAATGTGAGAGCAATATGGAGCTGATGGGGGGCAATGTGAGGGCAATATTGAGTTGAATGGGGCAAAGCTGAGAAGATGGGGCAATATGAGGGCAATGTGGAATGGATGGGGTCAATATGGAGCTGATGGGGTCAATGTGGAGCTGATGGGAGACAATGTGAGGGCAATGTTGAGATGATGGGGCAATATGAGGGCAATGTGGAGCTGATGGGGTGCAATGTGGAGCTGATGGGGGTCAATGTGAAGGTTATGGGGGGCAATGTGAGGGCGATATGGAAATTTGGAGCATTGTGGAGATAGCCGGGGGGGGGGGGGGGGGCGCTTCAGATATCTGTGCCTACAGGCTCCTGTGATGTAAATCTGGCCCTGTTTGCATATGTATATTGGGAGTCAGAGGCAATTGGCTAGGAACGAGTCTGCAGTACAATTACACACATGAACAGATCCCCAGTTAAGTTGGAGTACGAAAGAGAGCCATGAGTAGTAATAATAAACTTAGGGCAGTTCTATAATTGAGCAAAGGGAAGTTTAATATCAAACACGATATAACTCTACCTAGAAACACAAGGCAATGTATGTTGTTTAACCCTTTCAGTTAAACCCAGGAGTATGAAACACGACAGAAGCATGAAACCATAAATTAGCGGTGTTGCAGATCCCACAGTGTGCGCGCTATTAGATTAACCTCAAAGGGAATACTAGAGAATAGTTGCACTTTCACTTAGGACAATTGGTAATATCACATTGCTCTCACAACAATGCATCACCGATAGCATTCAGCCACTAGGTGGCAATGTGCCGATAGTTAAGCGCAATGATGGAAGCGACTAATCACTGCTATGTATTATCTCTTAAATAGATGGCAGTGATAACATGAAAATAAAAAGATACATTATCATACAGGACCTTGTTAATAGAATTATGGCACAGATTCTAATAGCGAACTCAGCAGTGTCTATGTCACAGGGTACTCTAGAATAAATGCCCTACCCCACACCAGCTTGATATTCTTATTAGTGTTGAGCGAGCGTGCTCGGCCGATGCTCGGATCGGCTCGAGCATCGCTCTGCTCGGCACATGGCGGTACTCGTCGAGTACCGCCATGTGCTCGCCCGCCATGTTCGGGTGGCGGGGATCTGTGCCGGAAGAGGCACAGATCTGAAGACGCTCCGCTGGACCACCAGGGACTGGAGGTACGGGGGCATTGCGGAGATGAAGGGGGCATTGCGGAGATGAAGGGGGACATTGTGGAAGAGGGGCATAGACTCTATATGCCCCTCTTCCACAATGTCCCCCTTCATCTCCGCTATGCCCCTCTTCCACAATGTCCCCCTTCATCTCCTCTATGCCCCTCTTCCACAATGTGCCCCTTCATCTCCGCTATGCCCCTCTTCCACAATGTCCCCCTTCATCTCCTCTATGCCATAGAGGAGATGAAGGGGGACATTGTGGAAGAGGGGCATAGCGGAGATGAAGGGGGACATTGTGGAAGAGGGGCATAGCGGAGATGAAGGGGGACATTGTGGAAGAGGGGCATAGCGGAGATGAAGGGGGCATAGCGGAGATGAAGGGGGACATTGCGGAGATGAAGGGGGCATTCGGAGATGAAGGGGGCATAACGGAGATGAAGGGGGGCATTGACCAGGCACCCTCCCCTCATCAGAGCAGGGGGTGCCTGGTGTAATGCTCGTGTTGCCCCATTATATTCAATGGGGCTCGGGTGCTCGGCCGAGCACTCGAGCCTCAGGGGGTGCTCGGTCAGAGCACCCGAGCACCCGAGCATCGGGGTGCTCGCTCAACACTAATTCTTATAGATAAAACAATGGGGGTTATTCACTAAGGAGTGATAAAGAGGTGATAAAGTGGAGATGACTTCTTCAGTGATACAATTTCTCCAGTTCCTATGTTAATCTATGGAGTCTATGCGCTAAGATCTCCAAAACGTAAAACATTTTAGTGAAATGTCTCTGTAGAATAACATAGTAATTTGATAAGTGATATCACTAGAGAAGTTATCTCCACTTTATCACCTCTTTATCACTCCTTACAGTGTTGTAACAATAGGGGTCGTTCCAGGGACCCGGCCGCCCCCTGCAACCCCCCCCCGCCCACAACAAGTTAAAAGCTGAGGTCTGTGCCTTCTTTGGCACAGACCTCTAGCATCTGAGGTCCCTCTTCAGCACTCTAGATGACATCATCTCCCAGCTGCATTACTGAAGAGAGGACTGAGCGGGAGCTCCGGCTGTATAGAGGTCTGTGCAGAAAGAGCACAGACCTCTCCTGCACTCTGCTGGACCATTAGGGAGGTAGGAGATGGACACTGGGGGGGGTCAATCAGGGCAATGTGGAGGTGGAGATTGGGAGCAATGTGGAGGCAGTGTGGAGATTGGGGGCAATGTGGAGGCAATGTGGAGGCAGTGTGGAGATTGGGGGCAATGTAGAGATTGGGGTCAATGTGGAGGCTATGCGAAGACTGGGGCAGTGTGGAGATTAGGGTCAATGTGGAGGCAATGTGGAGACTGGGGCAGTGTGGAGATTAGGGGCAATGTGGAGGCAGTGTGGAGATTGGGGGCAATGTGAGGGAAATGTGGAGGCAATGTGGAGGCAGTTTGGAGATTGGGGGCAATGTGAGAGCAGTGCGGGGGCAAGGTGAGGCAGTGTGGAGATTGAGGCAATGTGTAGATTGGGGTCAATGTGGAGGCAATGTGAAGATTGGGGCAATGTGGAGATTGGGGTCAGTGTGGAGGCAATGTGGAGATTGGGGGCAATGTGAGGGCAATATGGAGGCATGTGGAGATTAGGGGCAATGTGAGGGCAATATGGAGGCAGTGTGGAGATTGGGGCAATGTGGAGATTGGGTGCAATAGGGGGCAATGTGGTCGGATGGGGGCCCATGGCAATTTCTGCACCAGGGCCCGGTGGCTTCTAGTTATGCCTCTGTATCATGCCTTAGTGAATAATCCCCAGTGTGAATTAGCGCATATGGAAGATAATGCTGGCTGAGGGTGTATAGATATAGAAACAGTATGAAGCTACATGCCCTGCTCTGCAATGCATTGGAGATCTCTCTACCATCCAAGGGGTTAAATAATAGCTTGTAAAAGGGTATAAAGCTGGTGCAGGGACACGGATTGTTCTGGCCACACCCACAATTCAGAATGTGGGTGTGACCAGCACAGCTGAGGCACCGCCTCTCAACATTTGGAACTCTAGGCAGCTACCTACTCTGCCTATCGGAAATCCAGCCCTGCGCTTAGATAAGCATGACGGCGCTCAAGGCTCCCAGTAGACTTGTGCACAGCAAAAGTGTTCAGTAAAATTCGATTTAGGACAAATTTTTAAGTTACTAAGAACATTGTCTCCTTTCTGGATTTACCTGGATGTCAGGGAAAAATAGTCCTACATGTAAATCCACTTTTAATATTTTGAAGGGGAACTACCACCCCGCAATAAGTTCACATTAATCAATTCTTCATCTGGCTGGCTCCAAAAGGGACTGACAGCGCAGGTGCACGGACGTCACTATGACAAGATGTCCGTGCTTCCTGCTACTGTCAGCCTCCGAAAAACTGGAATATCTTTGAAACCAGGTAATATTTCTGTCAACTAGCGCTACTAAGCAGCTAGTCGCCAGATGAAAAATTGATTAATGTGAACTTATTGCGGGGTGGTAGTTCTCCTTTAACCCTTTTACTACCAGACATGTATAGCGTTCTATGTTTTTTTACTCATGCATACAATTGCATAGGACTTTTTTTTGTGGGGGGGGGGGGGTGAAAACCGTGCAAATATTGCTAGTTGATAATAAAAATATTAAGAAGAATGGGACTGAATACAGATACTACCTAAGGTACCCCGCTAGTAATGCGATCAGATCGATCATTGGCTACAATAAAATTGCCTTGTGTATGGGAACCATAGTATGTAAATTTCCATAGTACAATGTACGGTACCTGACGCATCCAAACCACTGCTCAAACATCTTTTATGCATTGCTCACTTCAGTTATTTAGATATCACCCTTTTCACCCTCTCCAAGGTTCCCTGTAAGCATGCTAGATTGTTATCTAACTTGGGAACTCTGCATGTTAAAGGGATAGTAATACTTTATTATTACTATCCCCCATATTGTACATATTTGTAAAATAATGTAACAGCCCCCAGGTTCATCTCTCAGACCTTTATGGTTTGAGAGATAACCGAAGGCTAAGTTCCCCCTCCCTCCCCCTTCCCTGAAGTCAGCGTTGTACTGACTGCAGGGGAAGTCTGTCGTAAGACAGGCTTGCGGCTCTGCAGCTGAGCCGAGATCGCGTTAGTGACAAAGAATTATTTCACTGAAAAGGTCTTCTATATGTGCTTGGTTTGTGCTTGGTTTGCAAGCACATGTAGAAGACATTTCAGTGAAATAATTCTTTGTCACTAACGAAATCACGGCTCTGCTGCAGAACCGCATGATTAAAGTCAGACTGGATATCCCTGCAGTCAGTACAAAGCTGACTTCAGGGAAGGGGGAGGGAGGGGGAACTTTGCCTTCGGTTATCTCTAAAACCATAAAGGCTTGAGAGATGAACCTGGGGGCTATTACATTATTTTACAAATATGTACAATATGGGGGATAGTAATAATAAAGTATTACTATCCCTTTAACATGCCTGAGGAAGAGACCCGAGAGATCTTGAAAGCTTGCATCCTAAATCTGCTTAGTTAGCCAATAAAGGTATCAACTTGACTGTATGCGCCTCCTGTATTTCTATGGCTAACACGATACCAGATCTCATCTTGTTTTAACCAGACTGTGTTACCGAAAAGACTTTATGATTCAGTATTGTTCGACCTGATGAAGATAGTTTATCTCTGGAAAGCTTGTCTTAAAATATAACCTGTTATTCCAAAATAGAAAAGGTACCACAAAATACTAGAGTACTCACATCCTGGTAACCTAGCTAAGAAAGGTATACGGTCCCTTGTATAAACCCCGATTTTGTACACGTTCATATTTTAAAGCTGCAGTGTCTACTGGAACAAAATTCACGTGACTATACTTATCAATGTCACTTATTCACAAAAAATATCAAAAACATCTTAGCATGCATCGTGAGTTGCTATGGTAACAGGGAGAGTGTTTTCTCTCAATGTATCCTGCTCTGGTGATTAGTGATGAGCGAGCGTGCTCGGCCGATGCTCGGATCGGCTCGAGCATCGCTCTGCTCGGCACATGGCGGTACTCGTCGAGTACCGCCATGTGCTCGCCCGACATGTTCGGGTGAAGGGGATCTGTGCCGGAAGAGGCACAGATCCGAAGACGCTCCGCTGGACCACCAGGGACTGGAGGTACGGGGGCATTGCGGAGATGAAGGGGGCATTGCGGAGATGAAGGGGGACATTGTGGAAGAGGGGCATAGACTCTATGCCCCTCTTCCACAATGTCCCCCTTCATCTCCGCTATGCCCCTCTTCCACAATGTCCCCCTTCATCTCCGCTATGCCCCTCTTCCACAATGTCCCCCTTCATCTCCTATGCCATAGAGGAGATGAAGGGGGACATTGTGGAAGAGGGGCATAGCGGAGATGAAGGGGGACATTGTGGAAGAGGGGCATAGAGTCTATGCCCCTCTTCCACAATGTCCCCCTTCATCTCCGCTATGCCCCTCTTCCACAATGTCCCCCTTCATCTCCTCTATGGCATAGGAGATGAAGGGGGACATTGTGGAAGAGGGGCATAGCGGAGATGAAGGGGGACATTGACCAGGCACCCTCCGCTCATCAGAGCAGGGGGTGCCTGGTTTAATGCTCGAGTGCTCCCATGCTTTTCAATGGGGCTCGGGTGCTCGGCCGAGCACTCGAGCCTCAGGGGGTGCTCGGTCAGAGCACCCGAGCACCCGAGCATCGGGGTGCTCGCTCATCATTACTGGTGATGTCAACTGCTGGAATCCCATCTTGTCCTATTGGCTCCTTTGGGACCTTCACATTTCCATGAGTGGTGATTGCTTTTGATCATTAAAGGGATAGTAATACTTTGTTTATCTTTATTTTATTTTGTAGGCATTAAAAAAACATGAAGAACGATATAAGTCTTATCTCTCAAACCTTTATGGTTTAAGAGATATTCACAAACAAAGTATCCCCCCCACCTGTTCAACCAGATCAGAAGGGAGGTGCCCAGGTAGACTGCAGAGAGGGACAATCTTCAATTAAGATAAGGGAAAAAGCTGAAAAACTTGTCAAGTGGGGAAGGGCTTTCATTGTTCTCATAGGAAGAAGATTGCCCCTTCTGTTATCTGTCTGGTCTATGGACTGGATTCCACATCTGAGAAGAGATGGCTTACACTAGGTAAAAGGGGCGGGAGGGGGAAACTTTGCTTGTGAATGTCTCTTAAACCATAGAGGTTTGAGAGATAATACTTATATCATTCTTCATGTTTTTTAATGCCTACAAAATAAAATAAAGTTAAAACGAAGTATTACTATCCCTTTAAAGGGATAGTAATGTTTCCAATTAAGTAGATTGCCGAGTCTTCTTTTTTTTAAATCTAACACTTTGCTCTATATTTAGTAACTTACTTGTATGTAGTTCTCAAGATATTAAATGGAGAATTGCCCCCCCTTCCGCCCCTTCAGGCTGCGTCATTGATCCTCTCTGTCTGATCCAGAAGGATGCAGCAAGGGACAATCTTCAGTAGGCAAAAGGAAAATCCTGCCCTCCTTCCTCAAGGTGGCAGGGTTTTCCTTATACTTAATGTGTGAAGATTGTCTCTCGCTGCGTCCGTCCAGGACCAGACTGTAGATTCAGTGGGAGGCGGCCAGAAGGGGTGAGAGGGGGATCCTTCTCCATTTAATATCTTGAGAACTACGTGCGAGTGAGTTGCTAAAAACAGTGCAGTGTTAGATTTAAAATAAAGAAGACTCAGCGATCTACTTAATTGAAAACATTACTATTCCTTTAATTGGAGATTTAAAGGAAAGATAAGGCAGAAGGAAAAAAAAACTGCACTGCACACTCATCTGGTCCTCAAACTATTAAAGAGATGGCTTTTAACCCTTTGAGTGCCAGAGGGGTACGCAACGCATTGCTTTGCAATGCGTTGCGTACCCCTCTGGCACTCAAGGGGTTAACATTCCAAATTCTGCAACTGCATATGTTAATTCAAATTGCTTATATTCCGCATTATGTTTTCACCTTCACCTGTTTGTCTTTAAGATGTCCATGTCCTTAACAGTGAGCTCCCTGGATTTCTGTCTCTAGTCAGCTGATCATTAAAGGGATAGTAATACTTAAAAATTACTAATCCCTATATTGCAGTCATGTTAAAAAGAAATGAATTGCCCCCAGTGTCATCTCTCAAACCTTTATGGTTTGAGAGATAATCTCTCCTAAAGTTCCCCCCCTCCCTCACCTTTCCCCCGAAGTCAGCGTTCTAGCTGACTGAAGGGAAATCCGGTCTTACGATCATCAGGAGGCTCTGCAGCAGAGCCGAGATCGCGTTAATAAAAAAAAAAGCTTTCTCCAAAATGGTCTTCTACGTGTGCTTGCAAACCAATCACAAACCAAGCACAAACCAAGCACACGTAGATGACCATTTCAAGGATCTCAGCTCTGCTGCAGAGCCGCCTGATGATCTTAAGACCGGATTTCCCTTCAGTCAGCTAGAACACTGACTTCGGGAGAAAGTTGAGGGAGGGGGGAACTTTAGGAGCGATTATCTCTCAAACCATAAAGTTTTGAGAAATATCACTGGGGGCAATTCATTTCTTTTTAACAGGACTGCAATATAGGGATTAGTAATTTTAAAGTATTACTATCCCTTTAAAGTAGGATAATGATACAATGTAACTTATCCCTGCAGAACTGAATGGTCTGTATGCTATTTTTTTTACATTGTATCATTTCTACAGTACATTGTATCAGTATATTTTCTTTCACACCTCTTGACTGAAAGCTCGCAGGAGACAGATCACTGTCAGGGATATAAAAAGCATACCCCCCCCCCCCACACTAAGATAAAAAAACAAAAAACATTTATCGGCAATTCCATTTTACGTTTTATTCCTTTGCAGAGTATGCAAAGTCAGAATAAAATTTTACTATCACTTTAACCCTTTGTGTGTCAGTTGGGTATCCAACACATTGCGATACGCCTCTGTCACTCAAATGGTTAATACCATGAATACCATTTTATTATTAGGAATATGTGGCCCTCAATCCACTGTACTTTTTCACTCTGGCCCTTGAGGAAAGACGTTTGGATCTCGTTGCCGTACATGAGTCTATATTATTTATTAACTCTTTAACCCCTTATGTATCAGAGGGGTGTTTTTGCACCCCTTTGGTCCTTAAAGGGGAATTATCACCCCTATACAAGTTTACCTCATTGCCATTCTCATATAGCGATAAGCTTTAACCCCATCGCGACAATGGACTTACCAGGTACGTCACGCAAAAATGTCACTTAGTGACAGGGGACGTACCTGGTAAGTCAAGGAAGTCATTCGCTTAAGTGCCGGCCGCGTGTCAGTCACTAAGGGGTTAATCTTTTTTTCTTTTTTTTTAAATAAAATGCATGCTATTGCGAAATTTACATTATTAAAAATGAGCCGGGGCGTTTACTTCAGGATAGACTGCAGTTACAGTTCGGCACCACAGCCCAGCAAGTATTGTCACGTTCCAACCTCTACCGATGGCTGATGATTTCTACATGTAAGCTGGTTGGAACGTGACAAGACTTGGGGAGGGAACACAAGAAGATTGACAGACTGCGGTACAGATTTGTAACCAGTCTGCCCGGAAGTCAGGCCACGGCTCACTTTTAATAATGTATATTTTACAAGAGCATGCATTTTATATCCTATATAATAATTCGCCAGGATGTTTGTCAGAAGCCGTCATGCACAATACAGACTGCCTGAACGCACGGAATGCTGGGAGCACGGAATGCTGGGAGTTCTGTGCTGGGAGCATTCTGTGCTTTTGGGCAGTCTCTACAGTGCATGACTGTGTGGCGGCATTATGCAGAGCAGGACCGGCCTTTTAACACTTTGAGTGCCGGAGTGGTACCCCCGGCACTCAAAGGGTTAACATCACCCAGACCTTGGTCCATGTACATGGGCTTTTATACTAGTATATATATATAAAAGAAAAAACAATTAAAGCTTATCGCTATATCAGGATGGGAATGAGATAAACTTGTATTGGGGTGATAATTCCTTTTTAAGGGGTTAAGTGCCAGAGAATATGTGCAACACATTTCAGAATAATATGTTGCACCCAGAGGCGTAGGAATCCCCAAAAATCTGGGGGAGATAACATTTTTACAGCCACCCTCTGTGTCTCTTTGCCCCCTAACAGCCCCCCGTGTGTCACTTTGTGCCCCCCCGACCCCTCTGTGTGTCTCTTTATACCCCCCAGCCCCCCTGTATCTTCTTTGTAGCATGGCCGAGCGACCGCGGTAGAAGAGCATCTGATCCTCTTCCGGGTCTGACAGGAAGCTGCCTGTTGCGCTTGGCGAGCAGCTTCCTGTAAGACAGGGGTAGAGGATACAGAATCTCCTCTACCTGCAGTCCACTCTGCTCGGCTATGTTACAAGGAAGTGACCGGCAGGAGAGAGCGCTGTGCAGTGAAATACCCTCCCACTGGCATGCCTCCCAACATTTCAAATTGCCAAAGAGGGACACTAGTGTTTTAGGGGGAGTTGTTGGGGGAGTGGCTGGTGGGCGGGGCATTACCAACAATGTTTAGGCTCATTCATGACCTATTGACACCTTCTTGTGTAACCTAACTTATGACTTATAACAAGACCAAAATATTTTATTTACTCAAATTAATTTATAAACACATATACTGATGTTTAAACTAACAGTAATCTGAGTTTTATTGCTGTAGAACAATGTGATGCACCTATATGCACACTACACAAACTGATCTCCTAAAAAGAGGGACATCAGAGTGGAAAATAGGGACAGAGGGATTTGGGTCTAAAAGAGGGACTGTCCCTCCTAATAGAGGGACACTTGGGAGGTATGTGCTGGTCACACAGAGCCACGCTCCCCTGGGCCGGTGCACCTAGCACCAGGGGGGAATTTCTACATTATCTGCACCCCATATGATTTCCTGGGGAGGATGTGTTCCCCCCCCCCCCCCCCGGTTCCTATGCCCCTAGTTGCACCACTTCCCCCCTGGGCAGTCATGGATGTGTGGTCATTCATAAATCCCTGCAAAATCTTGCCAGTGAACTTACGTCTGTAGCAAATACATAACGCTGTAAGACTTATCTCTGCATTGGGATACTGTAACAGTGTAGGAGGAAATGTGATCAAAATACACCCTTACTGTAATCATTAACCACCCACACTGTAAATTTCTTCTTCAAAATAAAAGTCTTTATTTGAAAGAATTGTTTTGGCGCTTCAGATCAGAGGGTTTATTCTCTAACTTTACAATAAAAAAAGTGAAATATTGGAATTCACAGATGTTTCAGCAACTTGTAACTTGAAGAACAGGTTTTCTCTATCCGGACAGAAAAGAGGACTTGCTTCCAAGGGACTGGTAACTCCCTTTTTATTCCATTCTCCCCTCCCACAGTGAACTTGCTGTTACCCTGGAGCAGACTTGTTTGAATAGGCTCAGTAATAGCCAGCCTGGGAGCGCTGGGAGATTGGGAGCCTTTGCTGGGAATACAGGAAACTTTTGTTGTCTTGCACCTTTTGCTTTTAGGAAACGTCAAACGTGGAATATAATGTGAAGACTGATTTATTTTTAACGAGAGTCGTGGATGAGTGAAAAAAGCTCAAGGTTTGTTCTTTCTAATTCTTATTTAATTTGTAAATCAATGGGAATGTTTAGATGCCCATGCATTGCAGCTTGTTTACCCAAGAATGACTCCATTTCTACTTTGTACATAAGGCCATTTGGCTGTGACTTATCCTGCACTGTATACATGTTACTGTTAACCCTTTAAGTGCCAGAGGTATGCGCAATGCATTGCACTCATCTCTGGTGCTTAAAGGGTTAAAGAGACAGTCACTGCCCCCCCCTTTTTTGACTTTACATATTCTGCAAGTGCACAACACGTAAAATCAAATCGCCTAACGTTTTTATCATTAATATTTTTTCTTTAAATTTTCACTAATTGTTTTTTGACACTTTTACATCTTGACGGTAAGCTCCCTGGATCTGTTTTCAAAGAGTTTTACTGTCAGGGACTGTGAGAGCAGGAATAGTGTAGACATTGCAAAAAATGTTTTTGGGCCCCCTGAAACATAATTATTCTCAGGGCAGCTAGTGGGGTCAGTGGCGTCTCTAGGATTTCTACTTGGGGGGGCACACATGGAGCCAGAAGAAAAAATGGGGGGGGGCAATTTAATGAGCAGTGACAGTCTTTACACCTAAAATAATGACATTCAGGCCAGTGGATATGTGTGTACGCACATTATATCAATGGAAAACATTGGTGGACTGGTAAAATACTGATTTATTTTCCTAGCAATTGTTAAAGTTCTAGCATGATGCATAGTGCACAGTGATCTGAAAGTGGAGAGGTGCCTGTGGTGCTGTTATGGGTACGATGCTGGAGCCCAGTAACAGAGTTAGCTTTAGATGATAGTAGTGGTAGACATGCTAGTATCTATAAGAAGCAACTTTTCACACTCAGATTTCTGTGGATGCAAAGAGGGTACTGAGGAAAGTCTAAAGAGTTGTAAGGAATCGAGAAAGGGAGCAGAGGTTCCTAAATGTAAAGGCAGTCTGTGGTCAAGGCAGCGTACCTCCCAAGTGTCCCTCTTTAAGAGGGACAGCCCTCTTTAAGACCCAAATCCCTCTGTCCCTCTTTTCTACCCTTTTGTCCCTCTTTTTAGGACATCAGAATGAGTGGTGTGTATTATATTGCTCCACAGCAATAAAACATACATAAATGTGTTGTTAATTGTTAATATGGGTAATTAAAATACTTTGGTCTTCCTCTAAATCGTTTATCAGTTACACAAAAAGGTGCAGATGGGTCAAGAAATAACCTAAAAATTCTTGGAAATGCCCCGCCTACCAGCCATGCCCCCAGAATCGCCACCTAAAACAGAAGTGTCCCTCTTTCGCCATTTGAAATGTTGGGAGGTATGAGGCAGGTAGCAGAGGCTCATAAAAACAGAGGAAGGCCAAGGTCATCACAGAACGAAGACAAAACTCAGGACCAGATACAAGGTTAGGGTTGAAGAGGTCAAAAGCAAATCCTGATAACCATACCTCCCAACATTTCAAATGGCCAAAGAGGGACACTTTTGTTTTAGGTGGTGTTTATGGGGGTGTGGCTGGTGGGCGGGGTATTACCGAGAATTTTTAGGATATTTCATGACCTACCGTCTCCTCTTTGTGCAAGTGAATAAATTATTTAGAGCAAGACCAAAGTATTTTATTTACAAAGATTAATTTATAAACATATATATTATAGATTAACTACACATTTATGTGAGTTTTATTGTTGTGGAGCATGTAATAAACACTACTCATTCTGATCTCCTGAAAAGAGGGACAAAAGGGTAGAAAAGAGGGACAGAGGGATTTGGGTCTGAAAGAGGGATTGTCCCTCCTAAAGAGGGACAATTGGGAGGTATGTGATAACTGAACCAAGTCAAAAATAGGATATCAAGCCAGAAGTAACCAACTTTAACAGGACAAGATCAATGAGCACCGAGGATACAGATGAGCAGGATTTAATTCTAAAAAAGGTATAAAAATATGCACATGAAAGAGAGGCATCTGCCCCTATCATCATTATGTATTAGAGCTCACACTACAAAAAAATGGTGTTCAATGTAGCAAAAATAAACAAAAACATTTGTTAGAATGTGTGAACGAAAACCTATGATCAAAACAAATATGTGAGCTCACTTGTTAAGAGGAAATCCAATATCTCATGTACCTGCAATGAACCCAAGAACAATCACATGTGAACACCCAAGAACATGCAAGGGGCCAGGTATCAGAGAGTGAATCTGGCAAGTTCAGTAGTTTTCTCCAGAACTGCACAACAACTAACTTTACCCATATGTCCCAATGTTTCCCTTTGGTCTTGGACTGAAGGTAAGAACAGAATGCTCAAGAGGGCATTTGTGTTTAGTTATAACATGAAATATGCGCCTACTCTTGTATATATGGAAAAATATTACTTCTGCAGAAAGTAAAACAATTTTTATTCGAAAGGGAGTTAAAGGGATAGTAATACTTCGTTTTATCTTTATTTTATTTTGTAGGCATTAAAAAAAACATGAAGAACGATATAAGTCTTATCTCTCAAACCTTTATGGTTTGAGAGATATTCACAAACAAAGTTTCCCCTCCCGCCCCTTTTTCCTAGTGTAAGCCATCTCTTATCAGATGTGGAATCCAGTCCATAGACCAGACAGATAACAGAAGGGGACAATCTTCTTCCTACGAGAACAATGAAAGCCCTGCCCCCTTGACAAGTTTTTCAGGTTTTTCCCTTATCTTAATTGAAGATTGTCCCTCTCTGCAGTCTACCTGGGCACCTCCCTTCTGATCTGGCTGAGCAGTGTTACATCAGTAAAAGGGGTGGGAGGGGGATACTTTGTCATTGAATTACTCTTGTACTACAACTCTGACAGAATTGAAATAACACTCTCCAAAGTCCAAATACTATGATGATTAATTAGAGCTGCTTTTATTATGAAACATTACTATCCCTTTAAGAGAATAAGGCTGGTGTATTAAGTAATAGTGGTGCAGTTCTTGTCTGCCGCAAGCAAACTGCACTATAATGAAAAAATAAAAAAAATTCCCTAAATTGTCCTTGGTATTTAAATAACCGTTGGAATACCAGAGAGGTCTCCAACTCATTATGATGCAATGTGTTGGAGACCTCTGGAGTGTTCGGGGGTTTCAAATTCCCATTCAAATCAATGGAAATGTTTATTTGATTCCTAAAGTACAGTTGATTTATTCCAGAATTGCACTACTATTACTTACTACATCAGCATCAATCAGATTTTTGACACTTTCCTTAGGTGTACTGGGTACTGTAGGACTGCATTTGACATAGTTTAGAGACACTTTACGAATCCTGCCTTAGTACAGAATTTAAAGGGATAGTAATTTTTCACAATAAAAGCAGCTCTAATTAATCATCATAGTATTTGGACTTTGGAGAGTGTTATTTCAATTCTGTCAGAGTTGTAGTTCAAGAGTAATTCAATGACAAAGTATCCCCCTCCCGCTCCTTTTACTGATGTAACACTGCTCAGCCAGATCAGAAGGGAGGTACCCAGGTAGACTGCAGAGAGGGACGATCTTCAATTAAGATAAGGTAAAAACCTGAAAAACTTGTCAAGGGGGGCAGGGATTTCATTGTTCTCACAGGAAGAAGATTGTCGCCTGCTGTTATCTGTCTGGTCTATGGACTGCATTCCACATCTGAGAAGAGATGGCTTACACTAGGTAAAAGGGGCGGGAGGGGAAACTTTGCTTGTGAATATCTCTCAAACCATAAAGGTTTGAGAGATAAGACTTATATCGTTCTTCATGTTTTTTTAATGCCTACAAAATAAAATAGAGAGAAAAGAAGTATTACTATCCCTTGAAGAAACATAGGACCCTTGTGGGTGCACAGATATCCCTCCATACTGATAGCTGCATGTAATCCGTCCAGTCAGACACATATCATCGCTTTCAAGATGTTTGTCAGCTTTAGATACTAAAAGTCAAGCTACAGCAAGGATATCTAATGAAAGCCATCATTATTGAGCGTGTTCCTAGGTCTGAGGTAGTTGACCTGTTTAAAATCAATGGAAATTTGCCTTTGTCTGCTATGAAGCAGTTGGTTCAGCTCAGATTTTCTCCACTTTTACTTTACTGTCTATGTCCCAATTGTCTTCTCTTACTAGAAAGAACAAATATTGACATATAGATATACAAAAACCTCAGCATTGTGCATCACTCTGGCAACGTAAGAAAACAATATACAATAGTTAAATAAAATCGAAGACAAACTAACTGATAATAGAAAATGCTGAACGTGCAATTGGGGCTCCAGTAATGACTTAAAGGAGCAGAAACTTCTTTTTATGAAAACACATATTTTATAGAGCTTTTACTGCTGAATAAAACAAGGTCAGTCCCATCGCTGTCAGTTGTTTTATTCAAAATTTATAACAGTTTAAATAATCAGGAAGTGAATTTACTGTGTTTACTTCCTGATAGTTCTAACAGACAGGAAGTGAATTCACTGTGTTTACTTCCTGATAGTTCTAACTGACAGGAAGTGAATTCACTGTGTTTACTTCCTGATAGTTCTAACTGACAGGAAGTGACTCAGCAGTTTCTATCACATTCTATGGAGAACTGTATGTCTCTGACTTTTCTGACTTTCCTTTCCATTAGAATCTAACAGGAAATCTAATTAGAATTTGACCACTAGAGGGCACTGCTAATGTAAAAAAACATGGGTTTAAACTGTAATAACTCTGGAAATATAAATCTCTTGGCAGTGAGAGTACCCTTATTTTACTCATTAGGAAAATCCCTACAATATTTATTTTTTCGTAAAAGAAGTTTACTGCTCCTTTAAAAACATACATACATTGTTCATCAAAGTCAACACTATTAATAAAAGTTTTGCGCTGAAAGAGCGTATTCTAGAGCTGTCCTATGATTCTCAGTAAGATACCATAATATATTTTGGAAACTCCTACACTAAATTCTTCATAACATCTACCGTGTCCTCCTATGGGTGTAACTGCTGGCTGGCACGCAGACGCAGTGAGTTACACTGCGTGCCTGTGTCTGACGTCCCCAGCTAAGCCGCTGCCGGGCGAATGATCGGGCACTACAGTACAGTGTTCCAATATTTCAGCACTTAACGGGCTCTGAGCCCGAATGAAAAAAGCCGTGAGGCAGCATGAGGCAGGAACATGAGAAGGTGAAAAAACGCGAAAGCACTGGGAGGTGAAGAAAACTGGGGGGGGGGGGCACATGGGGGGCACAGTAGAATGTAAGGGGGCCCTGGCCCCCTCTGCCCCCCCTGGTGACACCACTGAGTGGGGCTCCCTTAGATGCCAGGCCCCTTCACAAATGCACCCTCAGCACCACCTACAGTGTAACACTGTCTCTGCAGCACTGAATGCTCTGTTTGTTGTACTGCAGTCTTTTCTGCTGCAGGAATAGTTACATTGTATCACTACTAGACATGCTTTCACAGTCCCGGACAGAAAACTCTCCGGAGAGAGAAACTGAGTGATCTTGCCATTGTGCCTACCTCATCAATCTCAGTGTCAGCGACATAAAAGCATAAGAAAATAATCAAAGTTGAAAAAAAAAATACATATATATGATAAAAAAAGTATAAGAAATTTGACTTGTTATATTCTGCAGTTGCAGATTAAGTCAAAAAGTAGGTCAGCTGTCTCTTTAACAATTTATGGATCAGAGCGATGTGCATCCCACTGTGAAGCAATACAATGCACAGCTGTCTTGTCCTTAAAGTGTTAACAGTAAGTTGTGTACAGTTAAGGATCCGTCAACGACAAAGGGACGTGTGTTCATATCCTTATTAGACTGTAAGCTCTTTGGGGTAAAGTTTTCTTCCCAATGTATGATTTCCTTTGCTGCACTTCTTTCCCCGCTGATAATGCAATGATTGCACTTTAGCCTGACGCACTTAAAGCGGAACTACCACCCCTGTTAAACTTTGGTCCGAATAATTAACCATCTGGCGACTAACTGCTCAATAGTGCTAGTCACCAGAATTATTACCTGGTTATTGAGAACTCTATACTGCTCCCGGACTGACAGCCAGGAAACAGCACAGACATCTTTCCATAGTAACGTCTGCGCGCCTGCACTGTCAGTCCCGGTCTCGTCTAGGAGGCATTGCACTGTGCGGGAATTTGCCACTAAAAAAGTCTTTATTCGGAAGAATATTGCAAATAAGACTGAACTTGGATGCCTTTAATTAGCGACATGTTGATACAAAGTCCCTAAGGTGGTAAAATCCCCATTTAAAGCTACACTAACACCTAATTATGTACTGGGGATATATACAATTAAAGCGGAACATTCAACTGCTATAAAAACATCCTGCAATAATTAAGCAGGTAGTGACTAGCTTTATAATATATACGTTACCTCTGAAATGTAGCCTATTATAAAGAAATCCTTTATTGTAGGAGACTGACGGGCATGTCAGTGTAGTCTGCGCGCCTGCGCCGTCAGTCCCTTCCGGTTACCTTGTGGCACGCTGCAGTGCTTCTCAATGGAGATGGGACTGACAGTGCAGGCAAGATGTCTGCGCTGATACCTGGCTTCCAGTCTCCTAAAATAAAGGATTTCTTTATAATAGGCTACATTTCAGAGGTCATATCTATTATAAAGCTAGTCGCTACCTGCTTAATTATTGCAGGTCGACTTTATAGCAGTTGAAAGTTCAGCTTTAAACACCGTGAACTTCATGCAGCTTCTACTCTTACATATGCCCTAAGGTAGCAGAGTTTTCTGCCTTTTATGGTCCAGGATTATCTGTAAATGGGCTGACATCTGCTAACATTTCAAGAGCAGTGTGCACTAAACCGAATCAATTAACTGACCTAGGGCTGGATTCAAATGCATTAGATAAATGTTACCTCCCATTTTATCAAACATTTTCTTATGGAGGTCTATGGGGAAACCCAGAGGTAAAAGCAGAGGTACAAATAGCACCTGCAGTTGAATCCAGCCCCTTAGCTGTTATCTCTCGATACAAGCAGCACAAAGTACGTTAAAGAAATGTTCTCTGGGCAGGATAGTTGACACATGTTAACTCTTTAAGTGCCAGAGAGGTGACCGAGACATTGTGACACAAAGCAATACATTGGCTATCTTTCTGGTGCTCAAAGGGTTAAAAAAAATCAAATGCGGGATTGTATTTTATGGCTATAACATATGAATAATTAAGCTACATATGCAAGCCGTAGGTATGTGATTGACCTGACGCCTTAAAGCAAATTTGCATGTATGAAAACCTCTTTAACCCTTTGAGTGCCAGAGAGGTAGGCAACGCATTGCTTTGCAATGTGTTGCCTTCCCCGCTGGTACTCAAAGGGTTAAAAACTATCTATCTGTCATGTTAGCCAAAAGACCAGCAAACATACGGTTAAGGAGAGATTCATACCCGCTATCGTATTCTAATTTATGCTAATTGCAGCACCTGTGAGGTACTAGTGATGTTCAATATGCTAATTAAGCTTTTCAGTGATTTTTTCATGTGCTAATGAAACCTTTACCATAATGTTGCATATGCTAATTAAGCTGTACAGCACCAGTAGACTTTTGCTTTCACTCTTCCCTGAACGAAAAGTGTGAATATTTTCGAAACTATACATCTGCTGGGTTAATATGTCACATGGGCAGTTCCGAATGAAGTTTTCAAACATGAAAAAAAAAGAAAAACAAGTGGATAGGCCCACTTTAAAGGGGATGTATCACCTATATAAAACGTAGGCTAAATAGGTTACATAGCTAATCTCACTAAAAGTGTGTTCTTTTTTTTTTTTTTTTAAACTTTATTTTGTCAAAATTGAAGTTATAAAGTCTGGGCTGCAGCTACTTCTGGACAGACTGTGGTGGTTACCTGCTCTGTAACCGCAGTCTGTCACGCTGCCTCTGCTCCTCTCCCTCTATCCAGCCTCCTACAATGACAGAGGCTTTCTGTCTGTAAGCTGGAGCGCTCTCATTGGCTAGATATTGATCTCTGCCAATGAGATCGCTCCAGCTTACAGACAGAAGCCTCCGTCATTGGAGGAGGCTGGATAGAGGGAGGGGAGCAGAGGCAGAGTGACGGACTGCGGTTACAGAGCAGGTAACCGCAGTCTATCCGGAAGCAGCTGCAGCCCAGACTTTATAACTTAAAGGGATAGTAATACTTCGTTTTAACTATATTTTATTTTGTAGGCATTAAAAGAACGAAATAAGTCTTATCTCTCAAACCTTTATGGTTTAAGAGATATTCACAAGCAAAATACCCCACCCCCCCTGTTCAGCCAAATCAGAAGGGAGGTGCCCAGGTAGACTGCAGAGAGGGACAATCTTCAATTAAGATAAGGGAAAAACCTGAAAAACTTGTCAAGGGGGGAAGGGCTTTCATTGTTTTTATACAAAGAAGATTGTCCCCTTCTGTTATCTGTCTGGTCTTACAACCAGATTCACATCTGAGAAGAGATGGCTTACACTAGGTAAAAGGGGCGGGAGGGGTAACTTTGCTTGTGAATAGCTCTCAAACCATAAAGGTTTGAGAGATAAGACTTATATCATTCTTCATGTTTTTTTTAATGCCTACAAAATAAAATAAAGTTAAATGAAGTATTACTATCCCTTTAAAGAGATAGTAATACTTAAATATTACTAATCCCCATACTGTAGTTATGTTAAAAAGAATTTAACTGTCCCCAGTGTCATCTCTCAGACCTTTATGGTTTGAGAGATAACCATACGCAAAGTTCCCCTCTCCCTCCCCCTTCCCTGAAGTCAGCGTTGTACCTGACTGCAGGGGAAGTCTGTCATACGACAGGCTTGCGGCTCTGCAGCAGAGCCGATATCTCGTTAGTAAATAATTCTTTTGTACTAACGCAAACTCGGCTCTGTTGCAGAGCCGTCGGATGCAAATAAGACTGGATATCCCTGCAGTCAGTACAACACTGACTTCAGGGAAGGGGGAGGGAGGGGGGAACTTTGCGTTCGGATATCTCTCAAACCATAAAGGTTTGAGAGATGACACTGGGGTAAGGTGACCACATTACACTGGGGACAATTCAATCCTTTTTAACATAGCTACAATATGGGGATTAGTAATATTTAAGTATTACTATCCCTTCAAATTTTGACAAAATAAAGCTTTAAAAAAATAAACACATTTTTAGTGAGATTAGCTATATAACCTAACTATTTAGCCTAAGTTTTATGTAGGTGATACATCCTCTTTAAAAGAAATATCAGCCTATTTCAATTTTATATGTTAGTGTTTTCTCAAATCAACAGGAACTAAGGTTCAGCTGTTTTGTCCTAGAATTACTCTGCTTCTGGCGTTCTACGTACGGCCCAAAATGAGGGGTGTCGGATATTAAAGCAGTTTAATCTGAATTCAGCCTCTGCACATGGCTAGGAAATAGATCAGACACTTTCCCGGTGTTAAAATGAAACATATTTTTTTCTCTTGCAAAACAATTCAATCCATCATTTTGATGAGAACATTTAACGGTGTCTGTGTAAGTTCCAGTGTTCAGAATTTTAATGGACTGTGCTGTGTTTTGACTGAGAATAACCAATTTACACCGGCACTGGCCCTGGGTGCTTGAATATTTATGAAAGTAGGGTATCATGGCATTTAGGTGTGTAGTAGGCACCAGCTTAGGGTGCTACTGTTACTGCATACCTCCCAAGTGTCCCTCTTTAGGAGGGACAGCCCCTCTTTTAGACCCAAATCCCTCTGTCCCTATTTCCCACTCTGATGTCCCTCTTTTTAGGAGATCAGTTTGTGTAGTGTGCATATAGGTGCATCATATTGTTCTACAGCAATAAAACTCAGATTACTGTTAGTTTAAACATCAGTATATGTGTTTATAAATTAATTTGTGTAAATAAAATATTTTGGTCTTGTTATAAGTCATAAGTTAGGTTACACAAGGAGGTGTCAATAGGTCATGAAAGAGCCTAAACATTGTTGGTAATGCCCCGCCCACCAGCCACTCCCCCAACAACTCCCCCTAAAACACTAGTGTCCCTCTTTGGCAATTTGAAATGTTGGGAGGTATGTTACTGTTGGAAGACATTTTTAAAAGTTGAGATTTACGTGTATAATTATGAAAATTGATGCACACCACGAGTGTCCAACTGCGGGCTGTGGGCCAAAATGCGATCGAGGGTGCAGCCTGCCTGAGATTTAAAAAAACATATTTTTTTTTTTTTTTTTGAGTTTTCAAAAGATTTATTGAAAAATGAAACAAGTATACAAGTCACATAAGAATATGAGCATGGTAAAATAAGTATATAGAATACAGTACACATTTAATTTGCAGTAAAAACAGATATAATAGGGATACGCAAATAGGATACAACAGATTGCAGTAAAGTTGGGGATGTCGAGACCCTTGTGTATAAGTTGTAGGAGAATTTCATGGAAGGGTGTGTATACTAGTGATTAACATGACGAGCAAGTAGAGATGGATATTTATGGGGCGATGTATAGAAGAGGGGAGGGAAGAAAGAGAGAGAGAGAAATGGAGAGACAGGAATATTATGGGGGGGTGTCTGTTTGTGAAAGTATATATTTTTTACCTATTAACTAGAACACATGAACTAGTAGTCCAATAAGCATATTTAGGAACTCTGAGGGTTTCATCCTGAGACTTGAGATTTTGAACCAAATCACAAGGTCTTAGGGTGAAGGACAAAATTCTCCAGTGTCTCCTCCTATATGATTTCCACCAATTTATTACTTATTTAATGTCCAAATTAGTGAAATTTCTACCAGAAAGGCAGAGGGAGATGTGTTAGTGTATAAAAAGTGATATATCAGAACTGTAGAATGTTATAGTGTATAAGAAGTGATATCACAGATCTGTACAATGTTATAGTGTATAAGATGTGATATCACAGAACTGTAGAATGTTATAGTGTATAAGAAGTGATATCAGAACTGTAGAATGTTATAGTGTATAAGATGTGATATCATAGAACTGTAGAATGTTATAGTGTATAAGAAGTGATATCAGAACTGTAGAATGTTATAGTGTATAAGAAGTGATATCACAGAACTGTAGAATGTTATAGTGTATAAGAAGTGATATCACAGAACTGTAGAATGTTATAGTGTATAAGAAGTGATATCACAGAACTGTAGAATGTTATAGTGTATAAGAAGTGATATCACAGAACTGTAGAATGTTATAGTGTATAAGAAGTGATATCGGAACTGTAGAATGTTATAGTGTATAAGAAGTGATATATCAGATCTGTAGAATGTTATAGTGTATAAGAAGTGATATCAGAACTGTAGAATGTTATAGTGTATAAGAAGTGATATCACAGAACTGTAGAATGTTATAGTGTATAAGAAGTGATATCACAGAACTGTAGAATGTTATAGTGTATAAGAAGAGATATATCAGAAATGTAGAATGTTATAGTGTATAAGAAGTGATATCTCAGTACTGTAGAATGTTATAGTGTATAAGAAGTGATATCACAGAACTGTAGAATGTTATACTGTATAAGAAGTGATATATCAGAACTATAGAATGTTATAGTGTATAAGAAGTGATATATCAGAACTGTAGAATGTTATAGTGTATAAGAAGTGATATCAGAACTGTAGAATGTTATAGTGTATAAGAAGTGATATCAGAACTGTAGAATGTTATAGTGTATACGAAGTGATATCACAGAACTGTAGAATGTTATAGTGTATAAGAAGTGATATATCAGAACTATAGAATGTTATAGTGTATAAGAAGTGATATCAGAACTATAGAATGTTATAGTGTATAAGTAGTGATATCACAGAACTGTAGAATGTTATAGTGTATAAGAAGTGATATCAGAACTGTAGAATGTTATAGTGTATAAGAAGTGATATCACAGATCTGTAGAATGTTATAGTGTATAAGAAGTGATATATCATAACTGCAGAATGTTGTAGTTGTAAGAAGTGATATCACAGAACTCTAGAATGTTATAGTGGATAAGAAGTGATATCAGATCTGTAGAATGTTATAGTGTATAAGAAATTATATCACAGAACTGTCGAATGTTATAATGTATAAAAAGTGATATATCAGAACTGTAGAATGTTATAGTGTATAAGAAGTGATATCACAGAACTGTCGAATGTTATAGTGTATAAGAAGTGATAAATCAGAACGGTAGAATGTTATAGTGTATAAGAAGTGATATCACAGAACTGTAGAATGTTATAGGGTATAAGAAGATATATATCAGGACTGTAAATTTTATAGTGTATAAGAAGTGATATCACAGAACTGTAGAATGTTATAGTGTATAAGAAGTGATATATCAGAACTGTAGAATGTTATAGTGTATAAGAAGTGATATATCAGAACTGTAGAATGTTATAGTGTATAAGAAGTGATATCACAGAACTGTAGAATGTTATAGTATATAAAGTGATATCAGAAATGTCGAATGTTATAGTGTATAAGAAGTGATATATCAGGACTGTAGAATGTTATAGTGTATAAGAAGTGATATCACAGAATTGTAGAATGTTATAGTGTATAAGAAGTGATATCACAGAACTGTAGAATGTTATAGTGTATAAGAAGTGATATCTCAGAACTGTAGAATGTTATAGTGTATAAGAAGTGATATCACAGAACTGTAGAATGTTATAGTGTATAAGAAGTGATATCACAGAACTGTAGAATGTTATAGTGTATAAGAAGTGATATCTCACAACTGTACAATGTTATAGTGTATAAGAAGTGATTAAAGATGAGCGAGCACCCCGATGCTCGGGTGCTCGGGTGCTCTGACCGAGCACCCCCTGATGCTCGAGTGCTCGGCCGAGCACCCGAGCCCCATTCAAATGAATGGGAGCACTCGAGCATTAAACCAGGCACCCCCTGCTCTGATGAGCGGAGGGTGCCTGGTCAATGTCCCCCTTCATCTCCGCTATGCCCCTCTTCCACAATGTCCCCCTTCATCTCCTATGCCATAGCGGAGATGAAGGGGGACATTGTGGAAGAGGGGCATAGCGGAGATGAAGGGGGACATTGTGGAAGAGGGGCATAGACTCTATGCCCCTCTTCCACAATGTCCCCCTTCATCTCCGCTATGCCCCTCTTCCACAATGTCCCCCTTCATCTCCTCTATGGCATAGGAGATGAAGGGGGACATTGTGGAAGAGGGGCATAGCGGAGATGAAGGGGCACATTGTGGAAGACGGGCATAGCGGAGATGAAGGGGGACATTGTGGAAGAGGGGCATAGAGTCTATGCCCCTCTTCCATAATGTCCCCCTTCATCTCCGCAATGCCCCCTTCATCTCCGCAATGCCCCCGTACCTCCATTCCCTGGTGGTCCAGCGGAGCGTCTTCGGATCTGTGCCTCTTCCGGCACAGATCCTCTTCACCCGAGCATGTCGGGCGAGCACATGGCGGTACTCGTACGAGTACCGCCATGTGCAGAGCAGAGCGATGCTCGAGCCGATCCGAGCATCGGCCGAGCACGCTCGCTCAACACTAGAAGTGATATCTCACAACTGTAGAATGTTATTGTGTATAAGAAGTGATATCAGAACTGTAGAATGTTATAGTGTATAAGAAGTGATATCACAGAACTGTAGAATGTTATAGTGTATAAGAAGTGATATCAGAACTGTAGAATGTTATAGTGTATAAGAAGTGATATCAGAACTGTAGAATGTTATAGTGTATAAGAAGTGATATCTCACAACTGTACAATGTTATAGTGTATAAGAAGTGATATCTCACAACTGTAGAATGTTATTGTGTATAAGAAGTGATATCTCACAACTGTAGAATGTTATATTTATATGTACACCTAAGGCAGAATTTACAGCAAAATCCCAGGCTCTGCAGTAAATTACTTCTAAGCTCTGACTCATTCTGAACATGTCTGTTACAGTAACAGAGAATTACCGCCCTGCCACTCTGATATCCATTGGCATAACTGACAGCTCTTCCTGATTTCCAGGGACAGGCCCTGCTTTTTGCATGCCTGCCAACATTTCCAAAGAAAGAGGGCCACTTCTGTTTTAGGGTATTGCTGTGGATGTGGCTGGTGGGTGGGGCATTACTGAAAATTGTTAGGCCATTTCATGACCTATTGACGCCTCTTTGTGTAGCTGAATAAATGATTGGGGGACGGGGCATATAAATTATGCAAATTGCATTCCAAAAGGGCAGGGCTTTATCATGATTGGGGTGTGGATTAATGAACTGTGTCATAAAGTGGGAGGGAAGTAGGCACAACAGTGGGAAGGAGGTGAAGTGAGTGGGAAGTGGGACAAACAGGGTGGGAAGGAGGAGAAGTGGGCAGGAAGTGGGAGAAACAGGGTGAGAAGGAGGAGAAGTGGGCAGGAAGTGAGAGAAACAGGGTGGGAAGGAGGAGAAGTGGGCAGGAAGTGGGAGGAACAGGGTGGGAAAGAGGAGAAGTGGGCAGGAAGTGAGAGAAACAGGGTGGGAAGGAGGAGAAGTGGGCAGGAAGTGGGAGGAACAGGGTGGGAAGGAGGAGAAGTGGGCAGGAAGTGAGAGAAACAGGGTGGGAAGGAGGAGAAGTGGGAGGGAAGTTGGAGGAGCAGGGTGGGAACTAGGAGTAGTGGGTGGGAAGTGGGAGGAACAGGGTGGGAAGGAGGAGAAGTGGGAGGGAATTTGGAGGAGCAGGGTGGGAACTAGGAGTAGTGGGTGGGAAATGGGCAGAGCAGCGTGGGAACTAGAAGAAATGGGCGGAGTTTCATAAGAAATTCCCCACCACCAGAGAATCAGCCTCTGCCCCTTTATCTAAGGGGACCCCAGGGCCCAATAAGCTCTAGATACGCTCTTTTGAGTATGTTTTTGTATTAGAGGACCCAAAAAATTGTTTGCACTGGGGCCTTCCAATAACTAGTTATGCTTCTGGCTGCAGAGCCACATGTTGACCACCACTTGAGTATAATGATTTAGAGGTACTATACTGCATGTAGTGCTGCTTCTTCAAATATAAACTCAGTTTTACTGCAGTTCACAGCTCTGGATAATATTTTTTACGTTGTCAGGATTAATCTGTGGTTAAGTAATTGCTTTCCTTTTTATCCTTAAGCCAATGTTTCCATTTGTGTCGTCCTTGTCAAGCTGAATAAACTTTCTTATCCCCTTTAAGACCACAAACTACTGAACACTGCTCTGTCCTTAACCGTATGAGCACCAGAGGGGTGTGCAATGCATTGGGTTAAAAAAAATCCCAGCGAGCTCTAGATGATAATATGCTGATAGCATATACATTCCGGAATCATGTGTCCTCTTCACTACATATGCACAAAGTAAAAATGGAGCAATTCTGCTGCATAATATAGTGAAAGTAAAAATTCCCAGTGATTGAAGGGATAACAGTGTTTCAAAATTAATGCAGCTCCAATTATTCTTTACTAGTTGAACAGCCCGTTACACAGGCCACAGTGCCACTGGCACCCGGTCGCGGGGCAGTCACGCGCAGTAGAGACTGCCCGTGCCACGGCTGATACAGAGCTGGATGTTCCTTCGGAGCGCCCAGCTCTGTATAAGCCGTAGCGCGGGCAGTCTGTACTGCGCATGACTGCAGCACGCGCAGCAGTGTCTACTGCGCATGTTGCGGCGTTACACACGATTTAGCGAATTATTAGATAGGATAGTGTTTGGGCCATGTAGAGCAGTATTATCATTCACTACAATGTGTAGTTCAAGAGTAATTGAATGATCAAGTGTCCCCCTCCTGCCCCTTTTACCTAGTGTAAGCCACCTCCCCTCAGATGTGGAATCTGGTCTCTTGACCAGACAGATAACAGCAAGGGACAATCTTCTTACTGTGATCATAAGGAAAACAATGCCCCCTTGAAGGAGGACAGGTTTTTCCTTTTGCTAACAGAAGATTGTCCCTTGCTGTGAGATGTCCGGTCAAGAGATAAAAGGGACGGGAGGGGGATACTTTATCATTCAATTACTCTGGAACTACACATCTTAGAGAATGATAATACCTCTCTACATGGCCCAAACACTATCAAGAATAATCGGAGCTGCATTTATTTTGAAACATTAATATCCCTTTAAAATGAGGCTATTTAACCACTTGAATGATAAATAGGTCTGTAATGCATTGCGAATAGTTCTCTTTAGCAATTAAGGGGTTAAAAATCACATTTAACTCTTTGAGTGCCAGAGGGGTATCCAACGCATTGCGAAGCAATGCGTTGGGTACCCCTCTGGTACCCAAAGGGTTTAATAGATGGGGATTTAAGGCATTCTTATGTGTTCCCTATGGTACAGTTTCTTTGCACTATAATTGCTCCATTTCTATCAACATATTGCCCTAAAGCCAGACCAAGGTTTTTTTTTGTGCCTTATAAGAACTATAAGTTTGCCCCCCCCCCACCAGTGCCCCTATACCCTATAACCTGCAGATTCAAGCAACCAAGTCGCTACCGTTCACCCACAATGCAGCGGATTTCCATTAGCATACCTCCCAACATTTTAAATTGCCAAAGAGAGATACTTGTGTTTTAGGGGGTGTTGCTGGGGGCGTGGCTAGTGGCCAGAGCATTACCGAGAATTATTATATTATTTTATGACCTATTGACACCTCCTTCTGTAACCTAATAAATTACTTATAACAAGATAAAGTATTTTATTTACATAGCCTAATTTATAAACCCATACCATATACTGACGTTTAAGCAAACAATAATGTGAGTTTTATTGCTGTTGCTGAAACACTTATATACACATCACACAGTCTGATATCCTAAACACAGGGAGACCAGGGTGATACACTTCTATACACACCACACAGTCTGATCTAAACACAGTGACACCAAGGTGATACACTTCTATACACACCACACAGTCTGATCTCCTAAACACAGGGACACCAGGGTGATACACTTATATACACACCACACAGTGTGATCTCCTAAACACAGGGACACCAGGGTGATACACTTATATACACACCACACAGTCTGATCTCCTAAACACATGGACACCAGGGTGATACACTTCTATACACACCACACAGTCTGATATCCTAAACACAGGGAGACCAGGGTGATACACTTCTATACACACCACACAGTCTGATCTCCTAAACACAGGGACACCAGGGTGATACACTTCTATACACACCACACAGTCTGATCTCCTAAACACAGGGAGACCAGGGTGATACACTTCTATACACACCACACAGTCTAATCTCCTAAACACAGGGACACCAGGGTGATACACTTATATACACACCACACAGTCTGATCTCCTAAACACAGGGACACCAGGGTGATACACTTATATACATACCACACAGTCTGATCTCCTAAACACAGGGACACCAGGGTGATACACTTATATACACACCACACAGTCTGATCTCCTAAACACAGGGACACCAGGGTGATACACTTATATACATACCACACAGTCTGATATCCTAAACACAGGGAGACCAGGGTGATACACTTCTATACACACCACACAGTCTGATATCCTAAACACAGGGAGACCAGGGTGATACACTTCTATACACACCACACAGTCTGATATCCTAAACACAGGGAGACCAGGGTGATACACTTATATACACACCACACAGTCTGATCTCCTAAACACAGGGACACCAGGGTGATACACTTATATACACACCACACAGTCTGATCTCCTAAACACAGGGACATCAGGGTGATACACTTCTATACAAACCATACAGTCTGATCTCCTAAACACAGGGACACCAGGGTGATACACTTCTATACACACCACACAGTCTGATCTCCTAAACACAGGGACACCAGGGTGATACACTTATATACACACCACACAGTCTGATCTCCTAAACACAGGGACATCAGGGTGATACACTTCTATACAAACCATACAGTCTGATCTCCTAAACACAGGGACACCAGGGTGATACACTTATATACACACACACACAGTCTGATCTCCTAAACACAGGGACACCAGGATGATACACTTATATACACACCACACAGTCTGATCTCCTAAACACAGGGACACCAGGGTGATACACTTCTATACAAACCATACAGTCTGATCTCCTAAACACAGGGACACCAGGGTGATACACTTATATACACACACACACAGTCTGATCTCCTAAACACAGGGACACCAGGGTGATACACTTCTATACACACCACACAGTCTGATCTCCTAAACACAGGGACACCAGGGTGATACACTTATATACACACCACACAGTCTGATCTCCTAAACACAGGGACACCAGGGTGATACACTTCTATACACACCACACAGTCTGATCTCCTAAACACAGGGACATCAGAGTGATACACTTCTATACACACCACACAGTCTGATCTCCTAAACACAGGGACACCAGGGTGATACACTTCTATACACACCACACAGTCTGATCTCCTAAACACAGGGACACCAGGGTGATACACTTATATACACACCACACAGTCTGATCTCCTAAACACAGGGACACCAGGGTGATACACTTCTATACACACCACACAGTCTGATCTCCTAAACACAGGGACATCAGAGTGATACACTTCTATACACACCACACAGTCTGATCTCCTAAACACAGGGACACCAGGGTGATACACTTCTATACACACCACACAGCCTGATCTCCTTAACACAGGGACACCAGGGTGATATACTTCTATACACACCACACAGTCTGATCTCCTAAACACAGGGACACCAGGGTGATACACTTCTATACACACCACACAGTCTGATCTCCCAAACACAGGGATACCAGGGTGATACACTTATATACACACAACACAGTCTGATCTCCTAAACACAGGGACACCAGGGTGATACACTTATATACACACCACACAGTCTGATCTCCTAAACACAGGGACACCAGGGTGATACACTTATATACACACAACACAGTCTGATCTCCTTAACACAGGGACACCAGGGTGATATTCTTCTATACACACCACACAGTCTGATCTCCTAAACACAGGGACACCAGGGTGATACACTTATATACACACCACACAGTCTGATCTCCTAAACACAGGGACACCAGGGTGATACACTTATATACACACAACACAGTCTGATCTCCTTAACACAGGGACACCAGGGTGATATTCTTCTATACACACCACACAGTCTGATCTCCTAAACACAGGGACACCAGGGTGATACAATTCTATACACACCACACAGTCTGATCTCCTAAACACAGGGACACCGGGGTGATACACTTATATACACACCACACAGTCTGATCTCCTAAACACAGGGACACCAGGGTGATACCCTTATATACACACCACACAGTCTGATCTCCTAAACACAAGGACACCAGGGTGATACATTTCTATACACACCACACAGTCTGATCTCCTAAACACAGGGACACCAGGGTGATACACTTCTATACACACCACACAGTCTGATCTCCTAAACACAGGGACACCAGGGTGATACACTTATATACACATCACACAGTCTGATCTCCTAAACACAGGGACACCAGGGTGATACACTTCTATACACACCACACAGTCTGATCTCCTAAACACAGGGACACCAGGTTTATACACTTATATACACACCACACAGTCTGATCTCCTAAACACAGTGACACCAGGGTGATACACTTCTATACACACCACACAGTCTGATCTCCTAAACACAGGGACACCAGGGTGATACACTTATATACATACCACACAGTCTGATCTCCTAAAAAGAGGGACATCAGGGTGGAAAAGATGGAGAGTGGGATCTGGGTGTAAAAGATGGGCTGTCCCTCCTAAAGAGGGACATTTGGGAGGTATGGACACCTAACATCTCCTAAAGAGGGACACTTGGGAGGTATGCATTAGGGAGTGTGCACTGCCATTCTATCTGGGTTTGGACTTGGCTGATATAATTTGGGAGATTGATGGACAACATGCAGTGATGCCTGGTGCTGCTACTGCACTAACTTGGGGGACTGCCAGGGCGATTATAATGAACGTGTCGAGATGCTAAAGACGTTGCCTACACATATGTATGGCTTTGTACTGAATTGGAGATGTCCTTGTTATTCCAGTAGGACAAGAGAGAGATGATGCCCACTGATTAAACAACATCTTTGTGCAACTCAGTGCCCATGCGTGACGCCGACCACTTAGTTTGCGTATATTGGAGGCCCAGCTCTTTATGGCCTATGTTTCTGTCTTATAATTTCTGTTTAGCCTTAAGGCAGATGAAAAGTCTATTATACTTGTGGGGAATTTCATTAACAAACTAGCCAGGGTGGAGATGCAGTAAGATGTAATACAAGTGTGATAAAGGTGACACAGGTAAAATAAAAGCTGTTTTTGTCTGAGCCTCAGGGCTGACTGCTGTATAGGTAATTATCACTCCTGATTTAATCTGCAGAGGAGTTATACAAATGATCAGTACAACACTGATACAAAGTATTAATCTACCAGTGCAGATCAGTGATAACTTCTCTGTGTGCATAGGTATCAGTGTTGTACTTGATCAGTCAACCAGACATAATTATGTAATTTTACTAACACCACCTCTCTCTCTCTCTCACTCCCCCTCCCTCTTTCTCTCTCTCTCACCTTCTCCCTCTCACTCCCTCTTTCTTTCTCTATCTTTCCATCTCTCTCTCTCCTCACTTTTTCTCATTCTCTGTTTCTCTCTCCCTCTCTCTATCTCTCTGTCTCCCTTCCTCTTTCTTTCTCCCTCTCTCTATCCATCTATCTCTATCTGTGTCTCTCTGTCACTCCCATCTCTCTCCCTCTCCTCTCTTTTTCTCCTTCTCTGTTTCTCTCTCCCTCTCTCTCTCCCTCTCTCTCACCCTCTCTCTCTGTCTGTCGCTCACTCCCCTCTCTCTCTTTCCTTCTTCTCCTGTCTCTCTCTCTCTCTCTGTCCCTCTCTATCTCTCCCTCTCTCTCTCTCTCACCCTCTCTCTCTGTCTGTCGCTCACTCCCCTCTCTCTCTTTCCTTCTTCTCCTGTCTCTCTCTCTCTCTCTGCCCCTCTCTATCTCTCCCTCTCTCTCTCTCACCCTCTCTCTCTGTCTCCCTTCCTCTCTCTTTCTCCCTCTATCTATCAATCTGTCTGTCTGTCTCTCTGTCTGTCTCTCACTCCCCTCTCTCGCTTTCCTTCTCCTCCTGTCTCTCTCTGTCTCCCTCTCTCTCTCTCTCCCTCTCTCTCTGTCTCGCTCACTCTGTCTATCTGTCTCTGCCTGCCTGTCTCTCTCTGTCTGTTGCTCACTCCCCTCTCTCTCTTTCCTTCTTCTCCTGTCTCTCTCTCTCTCTGTCCCTCTCTATCTCTCCCTCTCTCTCTCTCACCCTCTTTCTCTGTCTCCCTTCCTCTTTCTTTCTCCCTCTATCCATCTGTCTGTCTGTCTCTCTGTCTGTCTGTCTCTCACTCCCCTCTCTCTTTCATTCTCCTCCTGTCTCTCTCTGTCTCCCCCTCTCTCTCTCTGTCCCTCTCTGTCTCCCCTTCTCTCTCTCTGTCCCTCTCTGTCTCCCCCCTCTCTCTCTCTGTCTCCCCCTCTCTCTCTCTGTCCCTCTCTGTCTCCCCCTCTCTCTCTCTGTCCCTCTCTGTCTCCCCCTCTCTCTCTCTGTCCCTCTCTGTCTCCCCCCCCTCTCTCTCTCTGTCTCCCCCTCTCTCTCTCTGTCCCTCTCTGTCTCCCCCTCTCTCTCTCTGTCCCTCTCTGTCTCTCTCTCTGTCTCTCTCTCTCCCCCTCTCTCTCTGTCTCTGTCTGTCCCTCTCTCTCCCCCTCTCTCTCTCTGTCCCTCTCTCTCTCTGTCTCTCTCTCTGTCCCTCTCTGTCTCCCCCTCTCTGTCTCCCTGTCTGTCCCTCTCTGTCTCCCTCTCTCTCTCTCCCCCTCTCTGTCTGTCAGTCTGTATGACTCTCCTATGAAGCCACTATGTGAAGTTGGAGAGATCTTAGTGCAGGTCTGACATGGGAATTACTGAGTCTGTTTATCTCTCCTTTATGCGTCTCTGCCCTGGACTAGAGAAATGTTTTTAGTTGTTTCCCAGTACAACGTCTAATCCCTAAAACATTGCATGACGCAATCCTTATTCCGGCGCCCTACTGGACCAGACTTGCTCCTGCTGTGTGTATGTCATGCCTGATTCATTTGAATAGAAACGTTTCCGATTACAGAGAGGAACGTGCAGCCCTGGGGAGTGGATACACAGACAGGCATTTCCACTGTGAAGATAAAGTAGAATTCAGAGCAGGGATTCAGTCCAATCCATCTAGTTATCAGCAGGAGCACTTGGACAAGAAATGTTTCCCAGTACAGATATAAGGAGGCCGGGGTAGGCATGTGATATACAAGGAAAGAGCACTGCAAGGTGATGTCTGTGTAGGGGAGTGCGCTAGCTCTCATTTCATGTAAACAAATTCCTACTTTTGGAAATAATATAATGTAACAAACAATCATAACATGTTCCTGTTTTATAATAATAAAAAAATTGCATTGCAGTTGTGACAGGGACCTGGTGGACGCTGCAGAGATGAGTGTCATTGCAGAGATTTTGACAGAAGTGAGTGGGGGTTGGGCATCAGGGATCAGAGATTGGAAACATGCAGTGAGTGGGGGTTGGGCATCAGGGATCAGAGATTGGAAACATGCAGTGAGTGGGGGTTGGGCATCAGGGATCGGAGATTGGAAACATGCAGTGAGTGGGGGTTGGGCATCAGGGATCGGAGACTGGAAACATGCAGTGAGTGGGGGTTGGGCATCAGGGATCGGAGACTGGAAACATGCAGTGAGTGGGGGTAGGGCATCAGGGATCGGAGACTGGAAACATGCAGTGAGTGGGGGTTGGGCATCAGGGATCTGAGATTGGAAACATGCAGTGAGTGGGGGTTGGGCATCAGGGATCGGAGATTGGAAACATGCAGTGAGTGGGGGTTGGGCATCAGGGATCTGAGATTGGAAACATGCAGTGAGTGGGGGTAGGGCATCAGGGATCGGAGATTGGAAACATGCAGTGAGTGGGGGTTGGGCATCAGGGATCGGAGATTGGAAACATGCAGTGAGTGGGGGTAGGGCATCAGGGATCTGAGATTGGAAACATGCAGTGAGTGGGGGTAGGGCATCAGGGATCGGAGATTGGAAACATGCAGTGAGTGGGGGTAGGGCATCAGGGATCTGAGATTGGAAACATGCAGTGAGTGGGGGTAGGGCATCAGGGATCGGAGATTGGAAACATGCAGTGAGTGGGGGTAGGGCATCAGGGATCGGAGATTGGAAACATGCAGTGAATCAGGGGCAGAGATTTTCACAGGCAAAGTCCCCGCTGCCTCCAATGGAAATCACTGCCCCTGATTCGCTGCATGTGGCTGATCTCTGCCTCCCTGACAACCAGTCAGCCAACCAGTAACCACTTAGAAATATATATATGTATGTTTGAGTGCACAATTTTCTTTGTGTATAAAATACATATATTAGAGGTGCAAAAATCCCAGCCCAGGTTCCTCAGATTTTACTTCTGGCTCTTACATTTTTTGTTTAGAATATCTATACATACTATCTCTATCTATCTATCTATCTATCTATCTATCTATCTATCTATCTATCTATTTATCTATCTATCTATCTCATATCTATCTATCTATCTATCTATCTATCTATCTATCTATCTATCTATCTATCTCATGTCTATATATCTATCTATTTATCTATCTATCTCATATCTATCTATCTCATATCCATCTATCTAATATCTATCTATCTATCTATCTATCTATCTAATATCTATCTATCTATCTATCTATCTATTTATCTATCTATCTATCTATCTATCTATTTATCTATCTATCTATCTATCCATCTATCTAATATCTATCTATCTATCTATCTATCTATCTATCTCATATCTATCTATCTATCTCATATCTATCTATCTATCTATCTATCTATCTATCTATCGATCTATCTCATATCTATCTATCTATCTATCTATCTATCTATCTATCTATCTATCACATATATATCTATCTCATATCTGTCTATCTCATATCTATCTATCTATCTATCTATCTATCTATCTATCTATCTATCTATCTATCTATCGTGAAGAGAGACTCTCACAGACAGGTTTGTATGAAAACAAAACAAATAAAAAAATGGAAACAAAAAGGATGGAAATCAGTATACTGGATATATTTCTTTAAGAGGAATGTAGTAATATTAGTAAACGGTAACAAAGCAAAGACATGGAGCATACTATATGCCTGTACCAGCAGAGCTCTCCGCTGCCAGAGGGGCTGTGAATGGCAAAACTCCCAAGTGTCCCTCTTTAGGAGATATTAGGGATCCATACCTCCCAAGTGTCCCTCTTTAGGAGATATTAGGGGTCTGTACCTCCCAAGTGTCCCTCTTTAGGAGATATTAGGGGTACATACCTCCCAAGTGTCCCTCTTTAGGAGATATTAGGGGTCCACACCTCCCAAGTGTCCCTCTTTAGGAGATATTAGGGGTTCATACCTCCCAAGTGTCCCTCTTTAGGAGATATTAGGGGTTCATACCTCCCAAGTGTCCCTATTTAGAAGATATTAGGGATCCATACCTCCCAAGTGTCCATCTTTAGGAGATATTAGGGGTCTATACCTCCCAAGTGTCCATCTTTAGGAGATATTAGGGGTCTATACCACCCAAGTGTCCCTCTTTAGGAGATATTAGGGTCCATACCTCCCAACTGTCCCTCTTTAAGAGATATTAGAGGTCCATACCTCCCAATTGTCCCTCTTTAGGAGATATTAGGGGTCCAGACCTTCCAAGTGTCCCTCTTTAAGAGATATTAGGGGCCCATACCTCCCAAGTGTCTCTCTTTAGGAGATATTAGGGGTCCCTACCTACCATGTGTCCCTCTTTAGGAGATATTAGGGGTCCCTACCTCCCAAGTGTCCCTCTTTAAGAGAAAGTAGCGGTCCTTACCTCTTGGGACAGATGCTGATTCTCCAGCAGTGGTGAGTTTCTTCTCCTTCCCACCTTGATCTTCCCACTTTCTACCCACTTCTCTTCCTTCCCACCCTGAGTCTGTGGGGCAAATCTGGAGAGTACACAGCTATGATTAGTACCTCTCTCTTACTGCTGCTTCTACCCACTGCTGTACTGCATTGCTTGCCTATCTTCAAGTCATCTGGAATAATTACTCCCAAGTCCCTTTCGTCTACTTTTTTGTCAGCACAGTCGGAGTAATTTCAATTTAGTTCATCAGTCTCAAAATGTCACACAGCTATAAACTGAGACTAAGAAAACTAAGTTAATATTAAGGACCAGAAGACTGAAAATGGCAATCTCCATGATATCCAGTACTAATTAAAGATTGCTCTTAGTGAATCAATCCACTCTGATCCGATTCATTACGGCCATTAGAATTCTCTACCCAGAATAAATTAAAGGGGATTTATTGTTAGTAGTTGTCAGTATTACTTTATTAAATGTGTATGATTGAAATATAGTTTATAATACAGTTACTAGATACTTATAAATTGTGTAGTATATTAAAGTGTAATCTTGATGTATTGCGATTGTTATTCCATGTGTCCTGCTTCTCAATGTAAACTCAATTTTCTCATCTCAATTTATAGTCGTGTGACATTCTGAGGCTGATGTATTGGAGCAAATAAAGAACCAATCATCTCTCCTACAGGGGATTTCTCTTTATTAGCATATACAGGTTATCTAAATGAAATACAATAAAACTTTTCAGGGTTAGGAAACTTTCCCATAGCTGACAGAACTGTAACAGATTCCTACAACAGTTGTCTCACCTTTGTTCATCACTCCTTCTCCTGTGTTCCACCAGTGATCAAGGTGCAGGAGGAGAGTGTTTGACAGCTGGGAAACGTCAGCACCAGACAATATGATTGGTTCATGCCCTTGTAAGTTGACCATTAATTGGTGGTTGTGCTGAGTATACCGGGAGATATCTCAGTTGGTTAACTGCTTGCGTGTCAGAGGGGTATACAACGCATGGCAAAGGTTAATGCACCAGCTGTAGAATCTGTTCAAACCTCAGGGTCACAGGATCTTGTACTGGAAAGGTCAATTTGGCCTTTCAACCTTTAGTACCCAGGACATACTTGAAAACGAGAGACAATCTCAATGAATGCTTCCTGTTAAAATAGATTCATAAAAAAATAACAGTCTCAAACACCACTCAGGTCAGGGCCATCCCAAGACATTGTGCTGCCTGGGTCCAAGGATGACATGCTGCCTGGGTCAAAGGATGACATGCTGCCCCCTGCTCCCCAAACCAAAACCACGCCCACCAAAACACAACACATCCTTAATTATATTAACCCCTCTCCTGCCCCTAAAAACAAATAGAACAGTACCTTCCTCCCCTCTTGCCTTTTTACACCCCTTGTGCCTCTTTTTTCAACCCATGTGCCTCTCTTTTCCCCTTTTCACTTCTTGTGCCTCTCTTTCACCCTTTGTGCCTCTCTTTTCCCCTCTTTTCACCCCTTGTGCCTCTTTTCCCCTCTTTTCACACCTCCTGCCTCTTTTCCCCTCTTTTCAGCCCTTGTACCTCTCTTTTCCCCTCTTTTCATCCCATGTGCCTCTTTTTCACCCCTTGTGCCTCTTTTCCCCTCTTTTCCCCCTTGTGCCTCTCTTTTCCCCTCTTTTCATCCCTTGTGCCCCTTTTTCACCCCTTGTGCCTCTCTTTTCCCCTCTTTTTACCCCATGTGCCTCTTTCTCCCCCTCCCCTTGCCTGTTTCTTGCTTGCTCCCTCTCTTCTCTGCTTGTCTGGCTCTTCACCTGCTATTTACTCAGTCTCCTCACTGCCCCGCACTGATGACAGCTGGGACCGTGTCACATACGGAGACGCAGCGTGGTGCATGCTGGGATTTTCTTTGTCAGTCTGGACGCCAGTTTTAAACTCGCACTGGCCTCCAAACAGAGGAAGAAAACCCCGGCATGCTCCACACAGCATCTCCGCATGTGACACGGTCCCAGCCGTTATCAGTGCGGGGCAGTGGGGAGACGCTGCACACGAAATAACATGCCTTGGGGTGGCAAATTGCTGCCCCTGTCAGAGTGCCGCCTGGGTCCATGGCCCCACCGGGACCCATGTAAGGGCTGGCCCTGACTCAGGTGAAAGGTTTACTTTTAAACGATCACACGCAAAGGTGCATGCGACGGCATGTTGCCATAATAAAAATGGTGACATGAGAATCTCGCCCTGCATAAAAGCACGAGGTTCTCATGTCGTCTCTTTAAAAGCCACTACCTTCAATTTACTGACCGCAGCATCCAAGCAGCATGCAAAAGCGTATAATAAGATGCGTATTACACTACAAATCCCATCATCCTTACCTTCCCTGGTGGTTCAATTGCACTTCACAACTGCAGAATGACAGAGCAGAGCGAAGCGGGGAGAGAGAGCGGGGCAGCGCTCATTCACGGCTCCACTAGCACTCAAACAAAGCAACGTTCAGGGCAGTTGTGAAGTGCAATCAAACCACCAGGCAAGGTAAGGATGATGGGAGTTGTATTACGCTGCTCGTTATATGCACTTGTATGCTGCTTGGATGCTGCGGCCAGTAAATTGAAGGTAGCGACTTTTAAAGAGGCGACATGAGAACCTCTCGCTTTTATGCAGGGCAAGATTCTTATGTCACCATTTTTATTACAGCAAACATGGTTACCCTGTCATTTGTTTTCACGCTCTTTTGCGTGCGACCTTTTGAAAGGATTCCCCAGTGAAAGACAGTAACATAACTATAGAGGTCACACTTGCGACTGGGCCCGTCAATCCAGGGGCCCCAGCCATGCATTGCGACCCCTCCGCTTGGCGCCCGCAATCTCCCTCTGGCACTCTAGTAATGCAGAGTGCTGGGAGATGACATCATCTCCCAGCACTCTGCATTACTGAAGAGAACCGCGTGGGGGGTCAACCTGCATAGAGGTCTCTCCTGCCATGCCACTGGACCACCAGGGAGGTAGGAGATGGGGGCATTGTGGAGATTGGGGGTCAATGTGGAGGGGGCCAATGTGGTCGAGTAGGGCCCATGGCACTTCTTACACCAGGGCCCGAAGGCTTCAAGTTACGTCTCTGGTGAAAGGCCCACCCGTGGCACCATAGGTGGGCATGCAGACATTACTTCCTGCATCCACTTCATTGCTGTGTCTCTGATAGAACGTAGTAAAGATGCAGTAGGCTGAATTTTGGTGCATTTACTAGAGGTGCACAGGACCTATCATGACGGAGGACACAACGAACACAATTGCCTGTGTGGAAGGACTATAGAGTGACAATGAAGGGGTTAAGTTGAAGTCTAGCCACATTTCCTTTTATCTGCGTTACAGAGCAGGCTGTAAAGCTTGGATGTGAGTTAATAATTGAAGCACAAGGAAGGAGGCTCTTACGCACAGCTTCCCTGGGAAGACTGCATTGTTGCAGGTAGAGGCTCATTCACATTGAAATGTAGTACACGCTGGGAAATAAATATATGTCCTGAAGGGCAAGAAAACAGAGAGGCTGATGGACTGAGATGAACCAAAGAGATTCCGGGACACTGACTGCAAATTCCCACTGATTTAAATTGTGCTGTTGTGCTGGATTATGGTGACATTCTATGGATAATACAGATATGATACAGACTTTGGGCTGCACCTGTGACTTATAGAAGAGCAAACTGTAAGCACAGAGGTAGGCAACATGTGGCTCTCCAGCTGACTCACACCCACTGGGCTCCTTTTTTACGAAAAAGCTTTGTAAAACAGAGAGGAATCTCTGGAATTCTCTTATCCAATTTGGTGATTGAATTAATCCCCCTCCTTCAGTGATTATCACCAAAATGTGGTCCATCAAATCAAGTGCAGAAAGAGAGGCAAAGGAGAAGCACAGCCACGTCATTCATTTAACACTTTGAGCAACAGATAGGTGTCCACACATTGCAGCACAATTTGTTGAATACCTCTCTGGCACTCCAAGGGTTTTTAATGGAACAGTAAAGTTTTATTATACAAATGTATATATTGCATGGTTTCCTTCCAAGTAAAACAAAGGACTGGTAGATGCTTCATTCAGAGGTTATTGCAGGTGTTAGACACAGCCCCAAGCAATGTCCAGTGGGCAGTTTTGTTCCTCCCTCCATCCCATTTTACAGTTTTTTTAAAGACAGATTTTGTTAAAGAACTAGTGTACCTTAAAGGGATAGTAATACTTGAAAATAATTTTATTTTATATTGTAGCCCTTAAAAAAACATTAAAAATGATATAAGCCTTATCTCCCAAACCTTTATGGTTTGGGAGATACTAGCAAGTAAAGTTCCCTTTTCATTTCTGTTTTAGCCAGGTCTGCCACCTAGTGGACAGATTTGGAATCCGGTCCACAGATCAGCCGGCAACTCTTTAGCAGTGCGGAGATCACGACCTTTAAAAAGAACTACTTCATTGGAACTGTCTATAAAGTGTGCCTGGCTTGCAAGCACACTTTGTAGACCATTCCAATGAAGAAATTATTTTTAAAGATCGTGATCTCATCACTGCTGAAGAGCCAGGGCCGGTCCCAGGACCGTATTCCAAGTCTGACAGCTAGAGCAGTGATGTCACTCCAGGGGAAACTTTACTTGCTAATATCTCCCAAACCATATAGGTTTGGGAGATAAGACTTATATCATTTTTAATGTTTTTTTAAGGGCTACAATATAAAATAAAATTATTTTCAAGTATTACTATCCCTTTAAATGGGAACTTTCATGCATATTAAAGTGCCCCCCAAATAATTGTTAACATAGCGTTAAGAATATCAATAGTTTTATTATCCTTAGTACGTCCGGCATTATTTAGAAAGCTAACGTCTTCGAAGACTCACCGGCAGACGACAGCGCAGACATCTTGCTGAAGAGGCATCTGTGTGCCTGCGTTGTCAATCCCTGTCTCCTCACTGATAGGTGAGGGGGAGTTGCATTGTACCTTAAGGTACAGAAAGGGTCGGACAGAGCAGACGCACAGATTCCTCTACGTCATGATGCCTGCCGGTGAGTCTCCGAATAAGTTATATATCTAAGTAATGCCGGACTTACTAAGGATAATAAAAGTATTGATATGCTTAACGCTATGTTAAAATTATTTGGGGGGCACTATATTTTGCCTGAAAGTTCTGCTTTAAAAGCTTGGTCACATGTCCCTGACAACCATTAATGCACTTCAGTAGCTATGGGGTTAATACTTTGTTGCTGACCGATCCCATTCTGATTTCACAGCTTTGCGTGAATGATTGCTCCACTTGCTGTCTAAGAGGCGACTGGCTGCTATGGGGCCTGACTAGGACAAACTTTTTAATTTCATAAACCTCCCGGTGTGAGATACAAAATCCCATCTCTGCTCAATTGCACAAGTACTATAGAATTTGAGAAGTTAGGATGTTTGTCCCTTGGGTCTGGCTGGCTGTACAACTACAACACTCACAGAGAAAAGAACACTTCTGTCTTTCCCTGTAAATGAAGAATGATACCTTTCTCACAAAGCATAAATCTGATACAATGTATCATTATACCAGTGAATACAGAGCCAGAATTGATACAGTTTGTTTATAGCAATATGGCTGTTAATCACATACCTCCCAAGTGTCACTCTTTAGGAGGGACAAACCCTCTTTTAGACCTAAATCCCTCTGTCCCTCTTTCCCACACTGATGTCCCTCTTTTTAGGAGATCAGATTGTGTGGTGTGTATAGAAGTGTATTACCCTGGTGTCCCTGTGTTTAGGAGATCAGACTGTGTGGTGTGTATATAAGTGTATCACCCTGCTGTCCCTGTGTTTAGGAGATCAGACTGTGTGGTGTGTATAGAAGTGTATCACCCTGGTGTCCCTGTGTTTAGGAGATCAGACTGTGTGGTGTGTATATAAGTGTATCACCCTGGTGTCCCTGTGTTTAGGAGATCAGACTGTGTGGTGTGTATATAAGTGTATCACCCTGGTGTCCCTGTGATTAGGAGATCAGACTGTGTGTTGTGTATAGAAGTATATCACCCCGGTGTCCCTGTGTTTAGGAGATCAGACTGTGTGGTGTGTGTATATAAGTGTATCACCCTGCTGTCCCTGTGTTTAGGAGATCAGACTGTGTGGTGTGTATAGAAGTGTATTACCCTGGTGTCCCTGTGTTTAGGAGATCAGACTGTGTGGTGTGTATATAAGTGTATCACCCTGCTGTCCCTGAGTTTAGGAGATCAGACTGTGTGGTGTGTATAGAAGTGTATCACCCTGGTGTCCCTGTGTTTAGGAGATCAGACTGTGTGGAGTATATATAAGTGTATCACCCTGGTGTCCCTGTGATTAGGAGATCAGACTGTGTGATGTGTATGGAAGTGTATCACCCTGGTGTCCCTGTGTTTAGGAGATCACACTGTGTGGTGTGTATAGAAGTGTATCACCCTGGTGTCCCTGTGTTTAGGAGATCAGACTGTGTGGTGTGTATAAGTGTATCACCCTGGTGTCCCTGTGATTAGGAGATCAGACTGTGTGGTGTGTATATATAAGTGTATCACCCTGGTGTCCCTGTGTTTAGGAGATCAGACTGTGTGGTGTGTATAGAAGTGTATCACCCTGGTGTCCCTGTGTTTAGTAGATCAGACTGTGTGGTGTGTATAGAAGTGTATCACCCTGGTGTCCCTGTGTTTAGGAGATCAGACTGTGTGGTGTGTATATAAGTGTATCACCCCGGTGTCCCTGTGTTTAGGAGATCAGACTGTGTGGTGTGTATATAAGTGTATCACCCCGGTGTCCCTGTGTTTAGGAGATCAGACTGTGTGGTGTGTATAGAAGTGTATCACCCTGGTGTCCCTGTGTTTAGGAGATCAGACTGTGTGGTGTGTATATAAAGGTATCACCCTGGTGTCCCTGTGTTTAGGAGATCAGACTGTGTGGTGTGTATATAAGTATATCACCCTGGTGTCCCCGTGTTTAGGAGATCAGACTGTGTGGTGTGTATTTAAGTGTACCACCCTGGTGTCCCTGTGTTTAGGAGATCAGATTGCGTGATGTGTATATAAGTGTTTCACCCTGGTGTCCCTGTGTTTAGGAGATCAGATTGTGTGTTGTGTATAGAAGTATATCACCCTGGTGTTCCTGTGTTTAGGAGATCAGACTGTGTGGTGTGTATAGAAGTGTATCACCCCGGTGTCCCTGTGTTTAGGAGATCAGACTGTGTGGTGTGTATATAAGTGTATCACCCTGGTGTCCCTGTGTTTAGGAGATCAGACTGTGTGGTGTGTATATAAGTGTATCACCCTGGTGTCCCTGTGTTTAGGAGATCAGATTGTGTGTTGTGTATAGAAGTATATCACCCTGGTGTTCCTGTGTTTAGGAGATCAGACTGTGTGGTGTGTATAGAAGTGTATCACCCCGGTGTCCCTGTGTTTAGGAGATCAGACTGTGTGGTGTGTATATATATATATATATATATATATAGAGAGAGAGAGAGAGAGAGAGAGAGAGATGGCTTACACTAGGTAGAAGGGGCGGGAGGGGGAAACTTTGCTTGTGAATATCTCTCAAACCATAAAGGTTTGAGAGATAAGACTTATATCGTTCTTCGTGTTTTTTTAATGCCTACAAAATAAAATAAACATAAAACGAAGTATTACTATCCCTTTAAGTAATCTGTATGAAGCAACATTCAGCATAGGACCTTTCATAATGGGTGTCATCATTAATGCATCGTTGATGTGCTATATCCCAGGGCTTATAATTCTAAGTCCTTTGCTACTAGCCAGACCTGAAAAGTTACTCGCCACTGCAATACATAACATACCAACCAGGGCTGAATTTCTACTCGCCATTGGCTTGTGGCGAGTGGAAATTTGAGCCCTGCTATATCCTTTATAGTTGTCATTTTATTCAGACTAAAAAGAAGTGTGACAGAGGCAGAAAGTGAATGAGTGGTTTATAATAGCTTCAGGAATGATAAGATCAGTTTAAACAGTGTACCTTACTCTAATTGTTGGAAATGTTGGAATTTACCTTTCAGAAAGAATTAGTACAGGAATAGCCTATTATTTAGCAAAGGAAGGATCAGTGTGCAATGGGATCCCCACCCTCCCCTACAGCAGAATGTTGCAGACATGTGGACATTTACCACTCCAGTCCTTTGTCAGGTTCTGAGCTGCCATTGTCAAAACACGCCTGAAATGGAACGGAACGTGTCGGCTCTCTGAATGCATACAGCTAGTCAGACAGATGCAGAACAATTCTGGCTTAGATGTAATGTAAGAAAGTTTTATATTTCATTGAGAGGGTGGTAGATAAGTGGAATAGCCTACCAGCAGAAGCGTTAGAGAAGTGGAATAGCCTACCAGCAGAAGTGCTAGATAAGCCCCATTTAAATCACTGGGGAAGTGTGATAAAGAGGTGATAAAGTAAAGATGACTTCTCCAATTATATCACTTCTCCAGTTCCTATGTTATTCTATGGAGACAATGCACTAAGATCTCCAAAGCTGGAGAAATCATTGGCTCCATAGAATAATACTGGAACGGGAGAAGCGATGTCATTGGAGAAGTCAACTCCACTTTATCACCTCTTTATCACACCTTAGTGCATAACCCCCCATAGTATAGGTCATACAAAGTACTTTCTGAAGGACTCTTTATTCAAAGAACTGAGTAAAAAAACAAGGGATCATCTATTAAGACTGGCGAAAAAGCTCTTTCAAGTATAACAAAGGCATGGACTTTTACCAGTAAGGGCAGTAAGAATGGGAAATTGTGTCCCTTGGGAACAGGGCTAGATTTAAATCCCAGGTAGCATTAGCTCCACCCATGACCACACCCCCACTCCTCACATAACCCCGCCACCAGTCTCATCCACTGTTTCTTGGCAAAGAAAATACCCTTGGCCTACAACAAGCAAGGACAAAAAAAGCTTTAACCCTTTAATTGCTAGAAAGATCTCGGCTCTCTCTAGCATCCATGAGGTTAAATAAAAGCCTCTAAAAGGAGTATAAAATTGGTTTAGGCACACTGAGATTGCTCTGGTCACACCCACAACTGGGAATGTGGGTGTGGCCAGCATAGCTGAGGCACCGCCCCTCAAAAGTTGGAGCTGTAGGCAGCTCCTTACTCTGCCTATTGGGAAATCCGGCCCTGCTTGAGAGGCTATGTTTGCAGATGCTGTAGATACTTTCAGAAAATGATTGGATACCTTTCTTTTTAGATATTGAGGATTATAAACGCTGGCTTCAGAATAGATAGGATGTTAAACCAGAAAGGTATCCGACTGCTTTTTGGAATCAGGAAGGATCTTTTTTACCTACTTAGGACATAATTGGAGATGACGTCAGTTCTTTTTTCCCATCCTCTGGATTAACATAGGAGACATGGAAAAGGTTGAATCTGATGCATATCCCATGTATACTGTAAAATCCTCCACCCCAAAGAACACATACACTAGCGGTCAAAAGTTTTAGAACACCTCAATTTTTGCTACTTTTAGTTACTGCCAAATAACTTTGCAAAAACATTAGAAAAACATGTCAACATTTGGTATTTCTAAACTTACGACAAATATTATAATCTATTTAGCAAGTTTTTTTAGTGTTTGTAGATGTGTAAAAGCTAAAAAAAAAGTGCTTTTGTTACATTTTTTTCATCGTATTTTATAATTTTTTATAATAAAAATGATCCTATGGACAGCTCTGGTCCCGGGACCATAAATCTCCATAGGATGGTGTAGCAACAGCGCCACTGTACAATTTCAGGCCACTGTGATATTGCACCAAAAAAATTCAACTTTGAAAATGAATAACTTTTAAATGAAACACCTTTCAGCAGTGGGAGTTCCCTTGTTTTACTCAGGGGGATAAACCCTACAACATATTTTTTTTACATTTTAAGTATTACTATCCCTTTAACAACTTCAAGTCATGCAAATACATTTTGTCCTTGCCAGATACATAACATTTAACCATTGACATGTCTAAGCCTGGACATGAACAGTTAATTTTATATTACTGCAATGGAAGCCGAATGAGTCCAAGGGGTACTTCTCCCAGAAATGATGCCCGCTTGCCTGAAATCTGCAAAGATCTCTGGTATAACTGTAACCCTTTGAGTACCAGAGGGGTACATAATGCATTGCAAAGCAATGTGTTGCATACATCTCTGGATACAAAAAAGATTGATGGCACTTCGGAATCCTTTCTTTAATAAAAAATCCAACTTTAATAATACTCTTTAAAATAGCTTGGCATGTAGCTAGACAGAGATGAGACAGACAACCAGCATGTATCATTCGGTAAGACCTCCATAACAGTCTAACGCATTTTGCGCTAATTTAGCATTTAGTTATACATGCTGATTGTGTCATCTCTTTCTAGCTACATGCCAAGCTATTTTAAAGAGTATTAATAAAGTTGGATTTTTATTAAAGAAAGCTTTGGAAGTGCTATCAATCTTTTTCGTATCTATTGCTTTTCTGGGAGTGGAGGCCCCTGCAGATCTGAGCACCCGGACTGGAGTTCACAGCGGTGAGTCCCTTTGAACGTATACAAAATGTTGCTGTAGCACTCAATAAGTTGATACGTTGTAGCACCCGTTTTTACTTTTAAATTGCTATACATGTCTGGCACTCAAAGGGTTAAGAAACAGTAATGTGATGCTATAAATGACTATCCGATTATTCCTAATACTTTTTAATAATCATACCTGGGAATTTCTTGGTGTGGGCTCCCCGGAGGAGAGCCCTGTGGTACAGCTGAGGGGAGAGAAATGACGTGATTTGCATCATAAAAATGCTGGGCTTAATAGTGAGTGGGGGTGGGACTTGTACAACATAAAAAAAATAGGCTGGGAAAGGAGGAGAAGAGGGCAGGAAGTGGGAGGAACTGGGTGGGAAGGAGGAGAAGAGGGCAGGAAGTGGGAGGAACAGGGTTGGAAGGAGGAGAAGAGGGCAGGATGTGAGAGGAGCTGGGTAGGAAAGAGGAGAAGAGGACAGGAAGTGAGAGGAGCTGGGTAGGAAGGAGGAGAAGAGTGCAGGAAGTGTGAGGAACTGGGGAGGAAAGAGGAGAAGAGGGCAGGAAGTGAGAGGAACTGAGTAGGAAGGAGGAGAAGAGGGCAGGAAGTGGGAGGAACTGGGTAGGAAGGAGGAGAAGAGGGCAGGAAGTGGGAGGAACTGGGTAGGAAGGAGGAGAAGAGGGCAGGAAGTGGGAGGAACAGGGTTGGAAGGAGGAGAAGAGGGCAGGAAGTGAGAGGAACTGGGTAGGAAAGAGGAGAAGAGGACAGGAAGTGAGAGGAGCTGGGTAGGAAGGAGGAGAAGAGTGCAGGAAGTGAGAGGAACTGGGTAGGAAGGAGGAGAAGAGTGCAGGAAGTGAGAGGAACTGGGTAGGAAGGAAGAGAAGAGGGCAGGAAGTGGGAGGAACAGGGTAAGAAGGAGGAGAAGAGGGCAGGAAGGGGAGGAACTGGGTAGGAAGGAGCACAAGTGAGCAGTGTTTCATCAGAAACTCCCCACATCCGGAATATCAGACTCTTCCCGGTAATACAGAGTCAAAACTGGAGTCTATGGGGTAAAACCGGAGAGTTCCCAGCTATGGTAATAATGCTCTGTACCATTTTCAATGATCCTATCGGTGTAGTTTTATTGTAATTGGATTTTAAACTTTCTCCCTCCCTTCCCTTTTCCCGATGTCACTATATTCAGCTCAGTGCAGGAAGCCGGTCCAGACGGATCTCAACGAGCGACAATCTTGTGTCTGTATAAGGAAACCTGCCTTCCTTCACCAGATAGGGCAATGCTTTCCTTATACAGACACAGACAGTATTGTCCCCCATTGCAATCTGTCTGGTCCAGACTTCAGAACTGATGGAAGGTGAATAATAATAATAATAATATCAAAGTATTTTTTTCCCAGGAAGGATACATTGAGATTGCCTCTCGTTTTCAAGTATGTCCTGGGACTATAGATATTATTACCTAATTTAATGTACTTATTATATCTACCTTGGAAGGGTGAAAGGCTGAGTTGACCCTGCTGGGACTAGAACCTGTGACCTTGTGGTTGGAACAGATTCTACAGCTGGTGCCTTAACTACCTGAGACATCTCACCAGAATGACATCAGGAAAGGGGGCTGGAGGGGGAAAAATGTAAAATATAATTACAATAAAACTAGTACATTACTATTTCTGTAAAACTCACACTGTTGTTATAGGCTGTGACAACCTGCCAAAGGCTAATTAGATGGGGCTCTCCCCATTGAGGCTATGGTCCTCTCATATATACTTAAAGGGATAGTAATACTTCGTTTTATCTTTATTTTATTTTGTAGGCATTAAAAAAACATGAAGAACGATATAAGTCTTATCTCTCAAACCTTTATGGTTTGAGAGATATTCACAAGCAAAGTTTCCCCCTCCCGCCCCTTTTACCTAGTGTAAGCCATCTCTTCTCAGATGTGGAATCCAGTCCATAGACCAGACAGATAACAGCAGGGGACAATCTTCTTCCTATAAGGACAATGAAAGCCCTGCCCCCCTTGACAAGTTTTTCAAGTTTTTCCCTTATCTTAATTGAAGATTGTCCCTCTCTGCAGTCTACCTGGGCACCTCCATTCTGATCTGGCTGAACAGTGTTACATCAGTAAAAGGGGCGGGAGGGGGATACTTTGTCATTGAATTACTCTTGAACTACAAGTCTGATAGAATTGAAATAACACTCTCCAAAGTCCAAATACTATGATGATTAATTAGAGCTGCTTTTATTATGAAACATTACTATTACTTTAAGCTCAAGGTATAATAGATCCTGCCCAAGCTCATTGGGAAGGATCCTATCATCCCTAAAGTGATGATCTGTATATACCAGACTAACCCGCCCAGCAAAACTACAAACTTGCCTATCCTGTTCAGTTTTATTATGGACTGGTCCAAAGCCTCGTGAGAACTTCCAATGTACACTAAGCAAATGTTAACAAACACACTGACAGAAGCTTGGACATTTTGCTCTTCATCCTTTTACCTAAAACCCATGCTCAGGGCTCAGACCATTTCCATCCAAGTGCATGGTTAAGACATCAGGCCCATGCCCTTTGAAGTGAGCAAACCTTAATACATAATTCAGTGTGTCCAGGAGCATAAAACCTAGAGACTTCAGCCTCTGCCTTATCGATTGGCAACTGGAACTCTAACACTGGACGGGGTAAGACACAGAATGTACCTGCATGAACAACCAGGTCATAGTCATGCCTCTTATCCATGAATGTCAGCCACAATTTACTCCTAGATGACCGCTGCCAGAAGGCCACCCCCTACCTAAGGTCACACCCCAAGACTGAAACCAATACTTTGTGCCCACAAATAAGTGTGAGCACCTCAACCTACCCTGTGACATGGTCCTCTCCCTCGTCTTGATGCTCAACATTGTTCTGGGAAGCCATTTTTTTTTTTCAGCCTCGTCAACTATGTTACTAAAACTATGCAGATGATATGCTCTAGATTTGCTCATCATTTGCTTCCAGCATAAGGTCAGCAGTATTTTGCACTGGCAAAATCTCTACCATCCAAGGGGTTAACAGCAACTTTAAAGGCCTTATGAAAAAGATAAGCACACTTTGTGACAAAGAGGAAATGTCCTCGCGGCTGATTTATAGCTTCTGAGTCTGGTCTCCAGACAAATCTCTTCATCCTGTCAAGGCAGCAAGACAACCACATTCATTTTGTACCATGGAGGAAATTAACCGGTATTTCCAAGTGTTTTAATATGTTGTAGGTGGAGTAGTTACAAAAAAATAACAAAGAAAGAAACAGGCCCATGTACACATAGTAATGTGGAACAATTTTGGGGAAAACGAAGTGAACCATAGAAAACAGATAACAATCGCCCAAATTCCATATGTAGGGACTTTCTATAGAGCCCCTGTTTTTGACTGTTCATTACTGGGTTTCCAGGTACAGAAAATATTTTTCTGGCACATCGAATTTCTTAGTAACTCCTCCCTGTTCTGCCTACTTCCCTGTTCTTCCTACTCCCCATCCATTTTAGGGACAAGCTACACCTTTTTACCATGGTAACCCCACCCACCTGCTTAGGCCCCTCCCATATTGTGATGTTAATCACATAAATTTGGACACTCCCACCCCAGCTATTTTGATCACTCTGCTGTTTCTCGTAAAGAAGGTTCTCAAGTATGCCACATTCCCATTGATTTAACACAGAAACATGACATTTGACTGCAGATAAGAGCCATTTGACCCATCTAGTCTGCCCATAAAGACATTACCCTGTTGGCAGGTTTGATTCTCTGGGTTTTGGCAAGCTGATGAAGGTGGGTGCCATTGTTATCCTCAACAGAACAATGGGGGGCAGAACAGCTGGCTGAAAAGTGGGTCTGCTCCCGCATGAGAGACTTAACTATGAGACTGAATCCTCCCAATTCAGTCTCTCTAGGCTGAGCACAAAACCCCACAGACTGTAGAGAAGGGCTTTCAAGCATGCCACAGACATCTATGAGGGCTACAATGCCAACCAGCCATGTCTCCGGGTTGTGTTACAGCTCATTCCTAGCTAAAAGAGGTAATATCTTGACCTCTGCATGGCTGGCAGCATACGATTTGGGATGCACAGTGGAGTTTCAGACTTTTTTAACTACGTCTGTTCACACAGGAAAATGAATGAATCCGCCGCACTTGAAATTCTCCCATGAAATCACTTCTTTATTATGGAAAACACTGAACACTGACATGGTATAGTCTTACGCGTTTTGCACTGACTGTGCTTAATCATAGACTAACATGGGACGTGATAATTGGACTTTGACTGGGGCTTTAAACCCGTTGAATGTTAGAGTGGTCTCCAATGCATTGCAAGGAAATGCTTTGGAAACATCTCTAGCATTCAGAGGGTTAATTGCCCTTTTTATGGTGATGAAGTTGGATCAAAGCAGCCACTATTAGGATATCAGCTTCCTAACGTGAAAGAAGTTAAGAGCCACTTATTCTGTAGTTACAGCGTCTCTTTCAAAAAATGGAAAGTTAATGACAAAGTAAAAGAAGCAGATAACTTAAAATAAGTGTCTCTTTATTGACCCTTCTTTTCTATGTACGGAATTGCAGTTTGTTTTATTTTTTCTTTTCACTGTGACCAGAAAAGCAACGTGCCTGTTAAAGAAAAAAATGTATTTCTAAAGAATTCTCAGTGTTTTCTTTATGCACAAATGTATTTGATTAACCTTTTCAGTACCTGGTGTCGCTGTAAGACTGAAACACTCCCCTTTGTTTGTTCCAGATTACAAACCATGGGAAAATTGAAATATTTCTAGGTAAGGACATACTGTATGTGCATGGGTGATTGAGCTGCAACAACATTGTCACTCTATAGAGTTGCACAAAAAATATTTCTCTGTATGTAACATAGTAAGATAGTAAATTAGGTAAAAAAAAAGACACGAGTCCATCATGTTCAACCTTTGCCTCGTAACCCAGTGACATGAGAATTATATAGCGTTCCTGCAATCAAATAAGTTAGTCTTTGTCAGACCTTCCTTATTTGCCTACTAATATACAGTATAACCCTGTATGTTCACTTTTGAAAGAAATGTATCTAAACTTCTCTTAACTGTATCCATTGTATCTGTCATAACCACCTCCTTGGGCAATGAATTCCACAATTTAACAGACCTTACTGTAAAAAAACCCTTCCTCTGCCGAAGTCTAAACCTCCTTTCCTCTAATCTCAAAGGGTTCCTCCTGGTCATTTGATCAGGCCTTGGAATGAATAGCTCACCACAGAGATCCTTGTATTGACCTCTCATATACTTGTACAATGTGATAAGATCTCCTCTTTGTCATGTTTTCTCTTAGAGTAAATAAACTAAATTTGTCTAGTCGTTCCTCATACGTCAAGTCCTCCATTCCCTTAATTCGTTTTGTTGTTCTTTGCTGTACCCTCTCTAGTTCTAGTATATCCTTTTTCAGAACTGGTGTCCAAAATTGCACTGCATATTCGAGGTGAGGTCTTACCAATGATTTGTACAATAGCAAAATTATGTCATCCACTCTTGCTTCAATACCCCTTTTTATGCAAGACGTGACTTTCAGTGGCGTAACTATAGGTGTCGCAGGGGTCGCAACCGCGACCGGGCCCGTCACTCCAGAGGCCCGGCTGCCCCCTGCGACCCCCTCCTCCTGGTGCCACAAGCTCCCTCCCGCGCTCTAGTAATGCAGAGCGCTGGGAGATGACATCATCTCCCAGCGCTCTGCATTACAGAAGAAGACAGCACGGGAGCACGTCGCACCAGCCTGCCTCTCCTGCCACTCCACTGGACCACCAGGGATTGGGAGGTAGGAAATGGAGGCATTGTGGAGGGCCCGGGGGCCAATGTGCTCGGGGGTTGGGGGGACCCATGGCACTTCTTGCACCAGGGCTCGGGCTGTTCTAGTTACGCCTCTGTTGACTTTGTTTGCTTTTGCTACTGCTATTTGTCACTGGTCACTGTTTCTGAGTTTGTACTTTACATGGATACCCAGGTCTTTCTCCAGGAACAATTATTTTATATTTTTATTTATATAGCACCAACAGGTATACTTAGAGCTTCACGATTTACATTTAGTATAGAGAGGATACAGTTTGTGTATTAGTTAAGTAGCTATACAGACAGTTTTCATATGGAGAACAAGAGGGGCTCGATTCAATTGTCCCTGGTAAAACTGTTGGTAGGGCAAAAATTAACACTGAGCGGTACACGCACGATGATACCGTCGGAATTCAATTGCCCCGCCAACAGGAACCATAATGAATGTTGGAACCCAGAACCAGACTTTTCACTCAACGTTTGTGTTCGCAAAACTCATGCAAAATAGAGTAAGAAGTAGGTATATCAAAGGAAAACGGCTAATGCTGGGTGTTTGACACAGCGTCAGACACAGAGCGTGAACTAAAACACAGTCACCCTCACAGACACTAACCATACACTACCCCTAACAATAAAGTGAAACAATACTAGCCCTAACACTTTCCTAACACTCATACCCCATAGCTGTATAACACTTACCTGTCATCCAGTTCAAGTGTTCTCCTTTAATCTTCTATCTTGTCTCTTCTTTCTCCTTATCTTCTTTCTATCGGCTGAAATAGAATGCCACAATAAATAAAAATAATATCCATATTGGAATAAGAAATGCCTCCAAAGATTTGCCATCAGAGGCATAACTAGAAGTCTACGGGCCCTGGTGCAAGAAGTGCCACGGGCCCCCCGCCCCACCACCACATTGGCCCCCCTCGACCACACTGACCCCCTCCATAATGCCCCTAAATCTCCACAATGCCCCCATCTCCTACCTCCTTGGAGCTCCCGCGCGGTCCTCTTAGTAATGCAGAGCGCTGGGAGATTATGCCATCTCCCAGCACTCTGCACTACTAGATGATGACATCTCCCAGCGCTCTGCATTACTAGATGATGTCATCTCCCAGCACTCTGCATTACTAGATGATGTCATCTCCCAGCGCTCTGCATTACTAGATAATGTCATCTCCCAGCACTCTGCATTACTAGAAAATGTCATCTCCCAGCACTCTGCATTACTAGATGATGACATCTCCCAGCACTCTGCATTACTAGATGATGACATCTCCCAGCACTCTGCATTACTAGATGATGTCATCTCCCAGCGCTCTGCATTACTAGATAATGTCATCTCCCAGCACTCTGCATTACTAGAAAATGTCATCTCCCAGCACTCTGCATTACTAGATGATGACATCTCCCAGCACTCTGCATTACTAGATGATGACATCTCCCAGCACTCTGCATTACTAGATGATGTCATCTCCCAGCACTCTGCATTACTAGATGATGTCATCTCCCAGCACTCTGCATTACTAGATAATGTCATCTCCCAGCACTCTGCATTACTAGATGATGACATCTCCCAGCACTCTGCATTACTAGATGATGTCATCTCCCAGCACTCTGCATTACTAGATGATGTCATCTCCCAGCGCTCTGCATTACTAGATGATGACATCTCCCAGCACTCTGCATTACTAGATGATGTCATCTCCCAGCACTCTGCATTACTAGATGATGTCATCTCCCAGCGCTCTGCATTACTAGAGTGCCGGAGGGAGATTGCAGGCGCCAGGCGGAGGGGTCACAGGGGGTGGCCCCTGCGACCCCTATAGTTACACCACTGTTTGCCATCACTGTACGCTGTTGCTGGTGGCCCTATGTGTTCTCTGATAGTGGTCCTAAACCATTGTCCCCAGGGCCCACTAACAGAGGCCAGGACTTGTCGGTTTCCCTGTTAGAGCGCAGATTGTTGATCAGCGGCTCAGTCAATATGAGTAACTCATTTGTGCTCTAACAAGGGAATCCTCAAATCCTGACCTGTTAGTGGGCCCGGGTTGAGAACCACTGTTCTAGTATATTTTAGCTATCTATAATATTTAACCGTTTGAGTGCCAGATGGGTGACCAACGAATTGCAAAGCTTATAATACTTCTTTTAAGTATATATGCAAATTGCTCTTGGGATTGGTCACCCTAAGGGTAATGGGGGAATCCAACGTGGACCACTTGCTCATAAGTGCCTAGAGGGATCAGCTGCACCTCACTGAGGAGGCCCAACAAGTAGGGTGACCACGGGTCCCGGAACGTCCGGGACTGTCCCTTATTTCAGGGCTATGTCCCGCGTCCCGGGTCCCCTTCAACCGGGACAATGAAGTGTCCCGGAATGAAGCCAAGCCGCCCTGGATGTCAGCCTGCAAGCGGTGTGTCACATCATGGACGCCGCTCGCGGCGTCCATGATATGACACACCGCTTGCAGGCTGACATCCAGGGCGGCAATGCAGCTTACCTGGAGGCAAGCGCTCTAGTAATACAGAGCGCTGGGAGATGACATCATCTCCCAGCGCTCTGCATTACTGAGCACAGCGCGCGGGAGCTTCAGCTCTGTGCCGGAGGAGGCACAGAGCACTTTCCACGCCGCTAGACCACCAGGGACTTAAGGTATGACGGGGCAACTAGGGTGACCACGTCCCGGAATGGCAGAAGGGAAATGTGGTCACCCTACCAACAAGGCCGAAACGTACGTCTGGGTTTAGCTGTTTTCCTTGTTCAGAGAAGAATTGTCTGGCATTTCCTGGCTGGACTGTCATTTTGGCAGGACCTGTATGATATGTTTCAGAAGATTTCCTCTCTGTGTATGGCATTTGTGAGCTAAAAAAGATTGCACCCTGGGCACAGGACAAAGTCTTAGTGAGCCCTTTGCATTCCTTTGCAAGCTCATGAGCTTAGTTGAACATCTGTGACTTCTTTTATCGATACTTGGTGAGTGCCTGTTTTAGTTATTTACCCCCACCTACACACACCACTGTTTTTTGAAGAATCCAGTGTTCATATCTTCTCTTGAATGCAGGTGTTTTATTTCAGAATTGTTTATTTGTAATTGCGTGCATAAAACCAACTGTGCATGGATTTATTTTCTCCAAGTATCGGAAACTGATTCCATAATAATGAAGAAAAGGGAGAGAAAACGAAAGAAGGGCTGCAATGGTGCTTTATCGCAAATACAACAGATTAAATAGGATATAATAAAATTTTCCACTCACTTTTCCATTTGGTTGAGACATCAGTTTATACTGGTCCCAACATATAGAGAAGTGGAGATCATAAACCTGTCTCTGCTCTGGGACTCTTCCGGAGAGGTAAATCAAGGGTTAAAATACCAAAAATCATGCTGCTCCTTTCTCAAAGTAAAAAAAATTATTTTTTAAATAAAATATTAATGTCACACAAACCATTACGCGTTTCGCAGTTCCAGCACTGCTTTTTCAAATGAAAGGTGTGTGTACAAATAAAAATCTGTTTTTTTTTTCAAGAATCCAGTTCATATCTCCTCTATAATGCAGGTGTTTTATTTCAGAATTGTTTATTCGTAATTGCGTGCATAAAACCAACTGCGCATGAATTTATTTTCACCAAATATCGGAAACTGAATTCATAATAACGCCGCCAATCCTTCTTTTCCCATATTCACACTTTATTGGAAAGTAATTTATCTTGTGTTTGAACGCTGCACAATATAAAAATGTGAGTCCAAGGACATTGTGTTCATAAAGAAATGAAAATTTCTGAAGCTAAGTCCCTAGCTCATAATTTATTGTAATAATTCACATTACGGCTAGGATATCCATCTAGCAGTGATCTTGCGTTTAAGGGTTGTTTAACATGTGCATCGTTATCAGTTGGAAGGAGTCACAGGTGATTAATGACGCTATTGTTATAAGTGCAGATGCCTTCCCATGAGCTGAATAGATTTCTGTAGCAAAAGCTGCGTTCGAAAAGAAAGTGAAATTCTAGACCAGGAAGTAGTGTCTCTCATATCTAAACACCAGGCGTAAAACAACCATCTCATAATAACTCATGAGGCATTGGAGCAATTCTCTCACAAACAACAGGGTACAAATACAAAACCATTGAGCTAAAGAAATACCATCACTATTCCTTTTTTTTTTTTAATGAAAGTATTTTAGCAGGAAGGTTACACTGACATTGTCTCAAATCTCCAAGTATACCCTGCGTACTCATTTCATATACATCAGAAGAGTGGAAGGTATACATGGGAACACTTAGGTTTTGATCCTGAGACTCAGGAACTCAGGGTGAAGGACCAAATTCTCAGGGTCAGAAAGTCCAGTGTTTCCTAGTATATGATTTTCACCAATTTACTGTTCATTTAATGTCCAAATTAATTACATCTCTACCAGGAAGGCAGAAGCAGAAGTCCTTTTTGTCTTGTGAGAGTATAAGAAGTGATATCTCAGAACTGTAGAATGTTATAATTTATAAGAAGTGATATAAGAACTGTATAATGTTATAGTGTATAAGAAGTGATATATCAGAACTGTAGAATGTTATAGTGTATAAGAAGTGATATCACAGAACTGTAGAATGTTATAGTGTATAAGAAGTGATATCAGAACTGTAGAATGTTATAGTGTATAAGACGTGATATATCAGAACTGTAGAATGTTATAGTGTATAAGACGTGATATCAGAACTGTAGAATGTTATAGTGTATAAGAAGTGATATCAGAACTGTAGAATGTTATAGTGTATAAGAAGTGATATCACAGAACTGTAGAATGGTATAGTGTATAAGAAGTGATATCTCAGAACTGTAGAATGTTATACTGTATAAGAAGTGATATATCAGAACTGTAGAATGTTATAGTGCATAAGAAGTGGTATCAGAACTGTAGAATGTTATAGTGTATAAGAAGTGATATATCAGAACTGTAGAATGTTATAGTGTATAAGAAGTGATATCACAGAACTGTAGAATGTTATAGTGTATAAGAAGTGATATCACAGAACTGTAGAATGTTATAGTGTATAAGAAGTGATATCAGAACTGTAGAATATTATAGTGTATAAGAAGTGATATCACAGAACTGTAGAATGTTATAGTGTATAAGAAGTGATATCACAGAACTGTAGAATGTTATAGTGTATAAGAAGTGATATCAGATCTGTAGAATGTTATAGTATATAAGAAGTGATATCAGAACTGTAGAATGTTATAGTGTATAAGAAGTGATATATCAGAACTGTAGAATGTTATAATGTATAAGAAGTGATATCAGATCTGTAGAATGTTATAGTGTATAAGAAGTGATATCACAGATCTGTAGAATGTTGTAGTGTATAAGAAGTGATATATCAGAAATGTAGAATGTTATAGTGTATAAGAAGAGATATCACAGAACTGTAGAATGGTATAGTGTATAAGAAGTGATATCACAGAACTGTAGAATGTTATAGTGTATAAGGAGTGATATCAGAACTGTAGAATGTTATAGTGTATAAGAAGTGATATCACAGAACTGTAGAATGTTATAGTGTATAAGAAGTGATATCAGAACTGTAGAATGTTATAGTGTATAAGAAGTGATATCAGTACTGTAGAATGTTATAGTATATAAGAAGTGATATCACAGAACTGTAGAATGTTATAGTGTATAAGAAGTGATATCACAGAACTGTAGAATGTTATAGTGTATAAGAAGTGATATCAGAACTGTAGAATGTTATAGTGTATAAGAAGTGACATATCAGAACTGTAGAATGTTATAGTGTGTAAGAAGTGATATCACAGAACTGTAGAATGATATAGTGTATAAGAAGTGATATCACAGAACTGTAGAATGTTATAGTGTATAAGAAGTGATATATCAGAACTGTAGAATGTTATAGTGTATAAGAAGTGATATCACAGAACTGTAGAATGTTATAGTGTGTAAGAAGTGATATCACAGAACTGTAGAATGTTATAGTGTATAAGAAGTGATATCAGAACTGTAGAATGTTATAGTGTATAAGAAGTGACATATCAGAACTGTAGAATATTATAGTGTGTAAGAAGTGATATCACAGAACTGTAGAATGTTATAGTGTATAAGAAGTGATATCACAGAACTGTAGAATGTTATAGTGTATAAGAAGTGATATCAGAACTGTAGAATGATATAGTGTATAAGAAGTGATATCACAGAACTGTAGAATGTTATAGTGTATAAGAAGTGATATATCAGAACTGTAGAATGTTATAGTGTATAAGAAGTGATATCAGAACTGTAGAATGTTATAGTGTATAAGAAGTGATATCACAGAACTGTAGAATGTTATAGTGTATAAGAAGTGATATCAGAACTGTAGAATGTTATAGTGTATAAGAAGTGATATATCAGAACTGTAGAATGTTATAGTGTATAAGAAGTGATGTCAGAACTGTAGAATATTATAGTGTATAAGAAGTGATATATCAGAACTGTAGAATGTTATAGTGTACTAGTTGAACAGCCCATGTATACGGGCCACAGTAGAAGGCAGCAACGGCCATGGTGCAGTCATGCACAGTAGAGACTGCCTGCATCGCGGCTGATAACGGAGCGGGGTGCTCCGAATTCAGACCGTAGTCCTCTCTGTGCGCCTTCGCTCTACTGTGCATGACTGTAGCGCGTGTAGCCGTCTGTACTGCGCATGACAGCTTCTGACAAACATAAATTAAATTATAATATAGATATATATATACATAGATATAAATTATTATATAGGATAAGAAGTGATATCACAGAACTGTAGAATGTAATAGTGTATAAGAAGTGATATCACATAACAGTAGAATGTTATAGTGTATAAGAAGTGATATATCAGAACTGTAGAATGTTATAGTGTATAAGAAGTGATATCAGAACTGTAGAATGTTATAGTGTATAAGATGTGATATCACAGAACAGTAGAATGTTATAGTGTATAAGAAGTGATATATCAGAACTGTAGAATGTTATAGTGTACTAGCAATGTGGGACGGCGTTGCCCGTCATGTCATGACCGTTGGGCGCATGTGTGTGAAATGCAGACACACTGATAAACACAGACATATGCAACACACAGGCAGACACATACCATACATCCCAAGTGTCCCTCTTTAGGAGGGACAGCCCCTCTTTGAGGGCCAAATCCCTCTGTCCCTCTTTCCCACCCTGTTGTCCCTCTTTGTAGGAGGTCAGACTGTGTGCAGGGCCGGCTCCACCTATAGGTGAGGTAGGCGCCGGCCTAGGGCGCACACGTACTGGGGGTGCGGGCATGCAGCGGAGAAGAGCTGCGCCCGCACACACCACGCCGGGAACCAGAACACAGTCAGGTCTGTGTTGCTACAGCGCTCCCTCATTGGTTCGGATCTTTAGTAATGCAGAGCGCGCTGGGAGTCATAATCTCCCGCCGCGCTCTGCATTACTGAAGAGAAGACTGCGCGGGAGCTACAGGTATGTGATGGGGGGCAAGTTGGAGCTGAGGGGGCATACTGGAGCTGCTGGGGCCAAGTTGGAGCGGATGGTGGACAAAGTGGAGATGATGGGGGCAAGTTGGAGCTGATAGGGGCAAGTTGGAGCTGAGGGGGCATAGTGGAGCTGCTGGGGGCAAGTTGGAGCTGATGGGGGTAAGTTGGAGCGGATGGAGGTCAAAGTGGAGCGGATGGGGGTCAAAGTGGAGCGGATGGGGGTCAAAGTGGAGCTGAAGGGGGGGCAAAGTGGAGCTGGTGGGGGCAAGTTGGAGTGGATGGGGGGCAAAGTGGAGCTGATGGGGGCAAGTTGGAGCTGCTGGGGGGGCAAAGTGGAGCCGATGGGGGTAAGTTGGAGCTGATAGGGGCAAGTTGGAGCTGATAGGGGCATAGTGGAACTGAAGGGGGGGCAAAAGTGGAGCTGGTGGGGGCAAGTTAGAGCGGATGGGGAGCAAAGTGGAGCTGATGGGGGCAAGTTGGAGCAGATGGTGGGCAAAGTGGAGCTGATGGAGGCAAGTTGGAGCTGCTGGGGGCATAGTGGAGCTGATGGGGGGCATAGTGGAGCGGATGGGGGGCATAGTGGAGCTGGTGGGGAAAACGTGAAGCTGGTGGGGGGCAAAGTGGAGCTGGTGGGGGGCAAAGTGGAGCTGATGGGGGTAAGTTGGAGTTGATGGGGGCAAAGTGGAGCTGATGGGGGCAAGTTGGAGTTGATGGGGGGCAAAGTGCAGCTGATAGGGCCAAAGTGGAGCTGATAAGGGGCAAGTTGGAGCTGGTGGGGGGCATCTCTTACAGGCATCTCTAGATCAGGGGCAGACTGGCCCAGGGGGCAGAGAGAGGACAATCATGAAAAGAGGTGGGGTATAAGTAGGCAGGGTATAAAGGGGTGGGACACAAGGGGCGGAGTGAAATGGGCGGCAAAATTAGGTTTTGCCTAGGGTGGCAAAAATCCTTGCACCAGCCCTGACTGTGTGGTGTGTATTACTTTACTCTACAGCAATAAAGCAATAAACTTCAGTATATGTGTTTATACATTAGTCTGTGCAAATAAAATACTTTGGTCTTGCACTAAATCATTTATTCAGTTACATAAATAGCCAGTAATAGGTCATGAAATAACCTAAAAATTTTTACTAATGCCCCGGCCACCAGCCACACCCCCAACAATATCACCTAAAAGTAAAGTGTCCCTCTTTGGCCATGTGAAATGTTTGGAGATATGCACATACACACAGTGAGCGGCAGAGACATGCAAAAGACACGCACACACACAGACACACTGGAGATGCACACATGGACAGACATATGTAACAGAGATGTACACACACACACACACACACACACGCAACATATATGAGCAGAAACACATGCGCTCATGAGTTGTGCACCCCTCTGGCAGTCAAAGGGTTAAGGTATAGAGAGGCATGTGAGAGTTAAATAGCAGTGGGAAGTGTATTCATACCTGGGAACATTGACTTGTGTAGTCCCTAGAGGGGACTGATGTGGTGCTGATGTGGAGAGACAAATGGGGCAATCTGGGTTAAAAGTGGGAGGGGCTTAATCGCGAGTAGGGGGCGGGGCTTAACATAAATGTGGAAAGGTGTTAGTAATAGGCTGGGGAAGGAGGAGAAGTGGGAGGGGAATGCAAGTTTGCAGTGTGAGGGGTTTGAACACACTCCCTGAGGGGTAAAACTTGATACACAACCCTGTGGCAGTCAGTGGGTTAAGTGTGAATCTGATGGCTGTCTGTCCTGTGTGTGCGTGTCTTTTGCATGTCTCTGCCGCTCACTGTGTGTATGTGCATATCTCCAAACATTTCACATGGCCAAAGAGGGACACTTTACTTTTAGGTGATATTGTTGGGGGCGTGGCTGGTGGCCGGGGCATTAGTAAAAATTTTTAGGTTATTTCATGACCTATTACTGGCTATTTATGTAACTGAATAAATGATTTAGTGCAAGACCAAAGTATTTTATTTGCACAGACTAATGTATAAACACATATACTGAAGTTTATTGCTTTATTGCTGTAGAGTAAAGTAATACACACCACACAGTCAGGGCTGGTGCAAGGATTTTTGCCACCCTAGGCAAAACCTAATTCTGCCGCCCATTTCACTCCGCCCCTTGTGTCCCACCCCTTTATACCCTGCCTACTTATACCCCACCTCTTTTCATGATTGTCCTCTCTCTGCCCCCTGGGCCAGTCTGCCCCTGATCTAGAGATGCCTGTAAGAGATGCCCCCCACCAGCTCCAACTTGCCCCTTATCAGCTCCACTTTGGCCCTATCAGCTGCACTTTGCCCCCCATCAACTCCAACTTGCCCCCATCAGCTCCACTTTGCCCCCATCAACTCCAACTTACCCCCATCAGCTCCACTTTGCCCCCCACCAGCTCCACTTTGCCCCCCACCAGCTTCACGTTTTCCCCACCAGCTCCACTCTGCCCCCCATCCGCTCCACTATGCCCCCCATCAGCTCCACTATGCCCCCAGCAGCTCCAACTTGCCTCCATCAGCTCCACTTTGCCCACCATCTGCTCCAACTTGCCCCCATCAGCTCCACTTTGCTCCCCATCCGCTCTAACTTGCCCCCACCAGCTCCACTTTTGCCCCCCCTTCAGTTCCACTATGCCCCTATCAGCTCCAACTTGCCCCTATCAGCTCCAACTTACCCCCATCGGCTCCACTTTGCCCCCCCAGCAGCTCCAACTTGCCCCCATCAGCTCCACTTTGCCCCCCATCCACTCCAACTTGCCCCCACCAGCTCCACTTTGCCCCCCCTTCAGCTCCACTTTGACCCCCATCCGCTCCACTTTGACCCCCATCCGCTCCACTTTGACCTCCATCCGCTCCAACTTACCCCCATCAGCTCCAACTTGCCCCCAGCAGCTCCACTATGCCCCCTCAGCTCCAACTTGCCCCTATCAGCTCCAACTTGCCCCCATCATCTCCACTTTGTCCACCATCCGCTCCAACTTGGCCCCAGCAGCTCCAGTATGCCCCCTCAGCTCCAACTTGCCCCCCATCACATACCTGTAGCTCCCGCGCAGTCTTCTCTTCAGTAATGCAGAGCGCGGCGGGAGATTATGACTCCCAGCGCGCTCTGCATTACTAAAGATCCGAACCAATGAGGGAGCGCTGTAGCAACACAGACCTGACTGTGTTCTGGTTCCCGGCGTGGTGTGTGCGGGCGCAGCTCTTCTCCGCTGCATGCCCGCACCCCCAGTACGTGTGCGCCCTAGGCCGGCGCCTACCTCACCTATAGGTGGAGCCGGCCCTGCACACAGTCTGACCTCCTACAAAGAGGGACAACAGGGTGGGAAAGAGGGACAGAGGGATTTGGCCCTCAAAGAGGGGCTGTCCCTCCTAAAGAGGGACACTTGGGATGTATGGTATGTGTCTGCCTGTGTGTTGCATATGTCTGTGTTTATCAGTGTGTCTGCATTTCACACACATGCGCCCAACGGTCATGACATGACGGGCAACGCCGTCCCACATTGCTAGTAGTGTATAAGAAGTGATATCAGAACTGTTGAATGTTATAGTGTTTAAGAAGTGATATATCAGAACTGTATAATGTTATAGTGTATAAGAAGTGATATATCAGAACTGTAGAATGTTATAATGTATAAGAAGTGATATCAGATCTGTAGAATGTTATAGTGTATAAGAAGTGATATCAGATCTGTAGAATGTTATAGTGTATAACAAGTGATATCACAGAACTGTAGAATGTTATAGTATATAAGAAGTGATATCTCAGAACTGTAGAATGTTATAGTGTATAAGAAGTGATATCACAGAACTGTAGAATGTTATAGTGTATAAGAAGTGATATATCAGAACTGTATAATGTTATAGTGTATAAGAAGTGATATCAGAACTGTAGAATGTTATAGTGTTTAAGAAGTGATATATCAGAACTGTATAATGTTATAGTTTATAAGAAGTGATATATCTGAACTGTAGAATGTTATAGTGTATAAGAAGTGATATCAGAACTGCAGAATGTTATAGTGTATAAGAAGTGATATCACAGAAGTGTAGAATGTTATAGTGCATAAGAAGTGATATCAGAACTGCAGAATGTTAAATGTTCCGTGAGGATTAACTGAATCATTTCTGTATTAGAGCAAACATTGACATAACACCTAGAATCTACTTTATTGGCAGTGTCAAGGGTTAATATTGCAAAGATTTCAGGATGAGTTCCTTTCAAAAGTTCCTAGATGTGATGAAAGGCTGAGTTGACCTTGCTGGGACTAGAACCTGTGACCCTGAGGTCTGAACAGCTGGTGCATTAACCTACTGAGCTAAACATGGTCTGGGTTTATATACCCTGTACTTGATGCCAGAATCTTAAAAAACTTGTCTGTTTGTTTTGTGAGGCCTATAATCATATCAGGGAACTCTCCAGACCTGATGAGGAGAATCCGGTTCTCCTGAGACAGAGGCCGATTTTCAGATTTTGGTAGGGTTATCACCTTTTTAAAAAAAAATACCGGCCATAGCATTCCCTCCATAGACTTAACATTGGACAGAAGCCAACTTTTTACCGGCCTGCCGGTAAAACACCAGCTTGGTGGCAATCCTAGGGATCGGTGAGTTCCGTTTTAGCTCCGACCAATTTGCTGCCAGTTCCTGTCACTCTCCTCTATCTTCCTCCCATCTGCCCATTTAAAAGGCAAACCCTATCTCTTCTCACAATCCCACCCACCCCAATCACTTTCTGAATTGCATAATATGGGCACTCCTACCCCCAGACCTTAGAGAACCTCCAGAGTCTTGGGACAAAAAAGGTCCTCAGGTGTGACTGTCTGTGATAGAGAAAACTAAAATACACTATGTTGCTGTCTTTAAAGGCAAATAATAAGATAAAAGTGACCATAAGTTGTAAAGTTCCCTAAAATGTTCTTTGAAACAATCGTCCGTCTGTTTTAGAGAAGCAGTTCAAGGAACTGTCTGAGAAGTGCTGCTCCACCCTGTTATACACGGTCTTAAAATAGTGCTAGGTAAAATTAAATACTGAAATCACGGAGACATTCTTATGGCAAGAGTCACAGGTATAGAACGTCATTTGTGCTGCAGGTTCCATAGACTGCACATTAATCCTCTGAGCATCAGAGAGGTATCTAATCAATTGCAAAACAATGCACGGGATACCTCTCTGGTACACAAAGGATTAAAGTGGATCCGCCATCTTATGACTTGTTTTCTGTGGTTTACAAGTAGTAAAATCTATGAAATATTAAGCTTTATGTATTAGTGCCACAGTATTGGAGTTTGTACTAATTCCCAACATAGTATGCTTATTTAATTTTGTTTGAGGCCAAACTGACCCCGTGCTGTCCTATTAGACAAGCCCCCAGTATGGGCTCTGCAGTGCACACCTATGCACATTACAGTATGGTAATGCTTTGTGAGGACCATGTATGTTGATTCCAAGAGGTCCTGCAATGGAGGAAGTGGCTGCCAGTTCAAGCATGGCTCACCCTGACTTTGGAAGGTGTGGGGTCTGGGTTGTGGTGATTACACGTGCAGGTCAATGAATTGCTCCACATCTGAAGAGGTTTGTTTTAATTTGTGCCTGGACATTAATTCGTTAGTGGTATATGTCTGACTAGGTGTGATTTTTATGTTTTTATCTACATTGTTGGAGCTGTAGTATGACCAGATTTAACCCTTTGACTTCTCAAAGGTATCTAACGCATTGCTTTGGTGAGGAGGCCAAGTGGATTCTTAGGCGATGCAGGGCCGGATTTACATCTCAGGAGCCTGTAGGCACAGATATCTGAAGCGCCCCACCCCCATTGTCCATCTCCACAATGCTCCAAATCTTCATATTGCCCTCACATTGCCCCCATCATCTCCACATTGCCCCCATCACCTCCACATTGCCCCCATCAGCTCCATATTGCCCTCACATTGCCCCCATCAGCTCCACATTGCCCCCATCAGCTTCACATTGCCCTCTTTTTGCCCCATCATCTCAACATTCCCCCATCATCTCAACATTGCCCCCATCAACTCCATATTGCCCTCACATTGCCCCCCATCAGCTCCACATTGCCCCCAACAGCTCCACACTGCCCTCATATTGCCCCATAATTTCAACATTGCCCACATCAACTCCATATTGTCCTCACATTTCCCCCATCAGCTGCACATTACCCTCACATTGCCCCCCCATCAGCTCCACATTTCCCCCATCAGCTCCACATTGCTTGCTGCCCCATCATCCCCATATTGCCCTCACATTACCCCCATTATCTCCAAATTAAGCCTCAGATTCTACCCCCCATCCGTTTCCTACCTCCCTGGTGGTCCAGCGGCAGGAGAGACCTGTGTTTCTGCACAAAACTGCAGCTGCTGGAGCTCCAGCGCAGTCCTCTCTTTAGTAATGCAGAGCGCTAGGAGATGATGTCATGATGATGTCATCTCCCAGCGCTCTGCAATACTAAAGAGCCGGGAGATCTCAGCAGCTACAGGTCTGTGAGGCACAACTTACAATGCGGCGGGCGGCGCGGCATGCTACGCCACTTAAAAAAAAAATACAAAATATATCCATTGCAATGGCAGGCAACCCTCTGTAGGGTGTGCCTCTGTAGGGTGCGCCTGTAGGCAGATGCCTACTCTGCCTTACAGAAAATCTGGCCCTGAGGCGATGAGGCAAAGGAGAGAATGAGCCGATCAGGCTAAGGTAATGTGAGGTGAAGTGTGAGTGAATGAGAGGAAGTGGAGTCTGAGGAGGGCAGGAGAAGTGATGAGGTGAAGGGGGAAGGAGGGTGTAGAGCAGGACAATCAACGAGAGCCAGGTCACTATGGCACCTAGAAATTGGGACCTGGCACCCAGCAAACTTGCCCTGCACGTAGGGTAGCAGCTTACCCACACAGCACTGTAAATGTTAACAGTCAGTTATACACAATTGCTCCCATGAGCATAAGAGTGATCGTGTATATAGAAAATGCACATAATGTAATTAAAACAAAAAAAAATCAGACCTCATATGGGGACATTGGTACCCCTCCTGATACCTCCTGGCACTGATGGCCTATTCAATAGGATAGGCAATCAATTCTCCAACCAGGAAGGTAATTAACACCTTCCCCCTAACTCTTCTTCAAACCGACATTCAGTAAATGTCTGGGTTAAGTGAGAGGATCCTCAAAACCCACATGATGCAAGGTCTCCCTACTCCACCAGGGTGCTCATAGAATGCTGGGCTGAAGAGGAGGACTTAGAGGGAATGCAGTCCATGCCAGATGGATCTCCATGGGAGACCTTGGGAGAGATTCACTAAGCAGTGATAAAGCAATGATAAATTGGAGATGACTTATCCAGTTTATCACTTCTCCAGTTCCTATGTTATTCCATAGGGCCTATGAACTAAGACTGTGACAATCTTAGTCCATAGGCTCCATAGAATAACATAGGAACTGGAGAAGTGATATCTCTGGAAAAGTCATCTCCAATTTATCACGTCTTTATCACTGCTTAGTGAATCTCTCCCTCTGAGTCATAGACTAGAACCTTGTGACAACAATAGATACAAAAAAAGTTTGAGCTTTAATAACCTTTGAATAAAAAAAGCTCTCGTCAGTAAAGAAACAAATTACAATACATATTTTTTTTGCCTAAAAAGTTATTTGCTCTTTTAAGTGAAAAGTGTATTATTTAAAGTATCAGCATTAACCCTTTGAGTGGCACTCAAAGGGTTAAAAAATGAATGGTGGAATCCAGCTAATGAAGAGAGAGTGATAGGATTGAATGGCTGAAATTATACTTATAAAGAGATTAAAGGGATAGTAATGTTTCATAATAAAAACAGCTCTAATTAATCATCATAGTATTTGGACTTTGGAGAGTGTTATTTCAATTCTGTCAGAGTTGTAGTTCAAGAGTAATTCAATGACAAAGTATCCCCCTCCCGCCCCTTTTACTGATGTAACACTGCTCAGCCAGATCAGAAGGGAGGTGCCCAGGTAGACTGCAGAGAGGGACAATCTTCAATTAAGATAAGGGAAAAACCTGAAAAACTTGTCAAGGGGGGCAGGGCTTTCATTGTTCTCACAGGAAGAAGATTGTCCCCTTCTGTTATCTGTCTGGTCTATGGACTGGATTCCACATCTGAGAAGAGATGGCTTACACTAGGTAAAAGGGGCGGGAGGGGAAACTTTGCTTGTGAATATCTCTCAAACCATAAAGGTTTGAGAGATAAGACTTATATTGTTCTTCGTGTTTTTTTTAATGCCTACAAAATAAAATAAAGATAAAACGAAGTATTACTATCCCTTTAAAAACCTGTTCCTACAAGCTTTTTACAGCAGCAAATCTGCGGAATGAACACAATAATAAAAGAGAATGTGCAGACAGATTGCTGATCCACAACAGGGTGAGAATTCATCTCTAACTGTCCCCTCTGTGGCTCTGTCCTTGCCAGCTCCTCACTGATGTACAAAAGAGTCTCTGCTGCGAGGCTGGGTCTATTCATCACCCACCATTCAGACCGGTCTCTGGTTGCTGTGTCCACAAAAGAACACAAACTCCTTCTCATCTATTAGACGCTGGAACTGGATGGTGGATTCGATTTATTGTACTTCATCAGCCTTTCTTCCATGTTCCACATTTTGCTTCTGGGTTAACCCCTTGTATGTTTTGTAGACCTCTAGCATTCAAAGGGTTAAAGGGATACTTTGTTTTATCTTTATTTTATTTTGTAGCTATTAAAGAAACACAAAGAACGATATAAGTCTTATCTCTCAAACCTTTATGGTTTGAGAGATATTCACAAGCAAAGTTCCCCCTCCCGCCCCTTTTACCTAGTGTAAGCTATCTCTTCTCAGATGTGGAATGCAGTCCATAGACCAGACAGATAACAGCAGGGGACAATCTTCTTCCTATGAGAACAATGAAAGCCCTGCCCCCCTTGACAAGTTTTTCAGGTTTTTCCCTTATCTTAATTGAAGATTGTCCCTCTCTGCAGTCTACCTGGGCACCTCCCTTCTGCTCTGGCTGAGCAGTGTTACATCAGTAAAAGGGGCGGGAGGAGGATACTTTGTCATTGAATTACTCTTGTACTACAACTCTGACAGAATTGAAATAACACTCTCCAAAGTCCAAATACTATGATGACTAATTAGAGCTGCTTTTATTATGAAACATTACTATCCCTTTAAAGTGGATCTATCACTTTAAATTCAGATCTGTAGCGCTGAAATCTTCATTTTACACTATTTTTTTTTTTACATCCCTGGGAACTTTCAAAATGAGCTGATCCTGAGATCTTTGGAATATTAACCCTTGTAGATTTTAAGCAATATGTACCTGCTTGCTCTACCCCTGAGATGCTTCAGTCAGTCTGCAAGTAAACTTTAACCCCTTAACGACTTAAATGGATAGTAATACTTGAAACTGAATGCAGCTCTGGTTTTTCTTCATAGTATTTGTCCCACGTAGAGCTGTATTTCAATACTATCAGTCTTGTAGTTCAGCCGCAATTGAATGAGAAAGGATCAACCTCTCTCCCCTTTGCCCTGCATCACTCTGCCTCTCCAAGCCAGTCCAGATGAACTACAAGACTGATAGTATTGAAATACAGCGTTACATGGGACAAATAGTATAGAGAAGACTCATTTTATTTCAAGTATTACTATCCCTTTAAGACGTGCCTGCCACTGCACTGAAGAGTATTTATTAAACTCTATGTTCATTCTAGTGCATACCGGCACTCACACTCCGTCACTGTTTAGCCTTCACTGCCAACAACCCCCGAATGCCTCCTATATTGCATGTGCTGGTAAATAGAGTGAAATTACACCATGTCCTCTGAACCTTGGTTGGTGATTTTGAAAGAACTTTCAAACTCACCTATATGTTGTATTAGCCATTTTCTATTTAGAAAATTAGTTTTTATTTTTTTAGATGGAAATATTATTCTATTGGATGCATGCCATGCGGGCAATTCCTGTATCATCTCTATATTACCTTCCCCACTCACTGACACTGCTCAGCAATGCATTGCCCACCTCCCCTAGCACTGACTTCCTGTCTTATCCCTACATTACCTCCCCACTCACTGACACTGCTCAGCAATGCATTACCCACCTCCCCTAGCACTGACTTCCTGTCTTATCCCTACATTACCTCTCCCACTCACTGACACTGCTCAGCAATGCATTACCCACCTCCCCTAGTACTGACTTCCTGTCTTATCCCTACATTACCTCCCCACTCACTGACACTGCTCAGCAATGCATTGCCCACCTCCCCTAGCACTGACTTCCTGTCTTATCTCTACATTACCTCCCCACTCACTGACACTGCTTAGCAATGCATTACCCACCTCCCCTAGCACTGACTTCCTGTCTTATCCCTACATTACCTCCCCCACTCACTGACACTGCTCAGCAATGCATTACCCACCTCCCCTAGCACTGACTTCCTGTCTTATCCCTACATTACCTCCCCCACTAACTGACACTGCTCAGCAATGCGTTACCCACCTCCCCTAGCACTGACTTCCTGTCTTATCTCTACATTACCTCCCCTACTCACTGACACTGCTCAGCAATACATTGCCCACCTCCCCTAGCAGTGACTTCCTGTCATCCCTACATTACCCCCCACTCACTGACACTGCTCAGCAATGCATTACCCACCTCCCCTAGCACTGACTTCCTGTCTTATCCCTACATTACCTCCCCCACTCACTGACACTGCTCAGTAATGCATTACCCACCTCCCCTAGCACTGACTTCCTGTCTTATCTCTACATTACCTCCCCCACTGACTGACACTGCTCAGCAATGCACTGCCCACCTCCCCTAGCACTGACTTCATGTTTTATACCTACATTACCTCCCCCACTCACTGACACTGCTCAGCAATGCATTACCCACCTCCCCTAGCACTGACTTCCTGTCTTATCCCTACATTACCTCCCCACTCAGTCAGTCAGTGAGTGGGGAGGTAATGTAGGGCTAAGATGGAAAGTGCCTGCACAGCATGCAATAATTAACACTATCAATCAATCTAAAGAACTCCAAAATAGTGTTCCAAATAAATAAACAGGTGATTTTGAAACATCTTTCAAAAACATCAACATTGATCACAAGTGAGAGTATCCTTTTAATACATGCCTTTAAAAAAATGTCAGAATAAGGATATTGCCCAATATGCCCATAGCCTCCAACACTACCTTCCTCTTAGTGCAAGTGTCATTAAGTGGCGCATTTTCAGACTATGTAGTTTAGTAAATTGATGTTAGGCAGGTGTCCTATTAGGAAATCAGTTCCAGTGGATTTTAGTGTGCAATCGAATTAGTAGATAACCCTCTTTATGGATAATTTTATTTCTGATAAATGATCTCTCTGAGTGCAGAGCTGCATGATAATGAAGACCTTGGTGTAGCACAGACTTATTATCATGCAGTGCCGCAATGAAAGACTTTAACCTTTCAATAAAAAAAGTATCAGTATTCTTTTAAACTATCTGCTGGGCTTTGGAGAACAAAATACATAGATATAGATGTAACCATAGTTATTGTCCATGATTTTTCTCTCTTATCTATAATTTTTTTCTAACTAAGTCTTTGAGTGATAGAGTGGTATCCAACGCATTGCAACTAGTGATGAGCGAGCACCCCAATGCTCGGGTGTTCGGGTGCTCTGACCGAGCACCCCCTGAGGCTCGAGTGCTCGGCCGAGCACCCGAGCCCCATTGAAGTCAATGGGAGGACTCGAGCATTACACCAGGCACCCCCTGCTCTGATGAGGGGAGGGTGCCTGGTCCATAGGAAAAGGGCAGAAAAGGATGGAAACACCACAGAAATGGTTCAGGGACAGCATAGGGAGGATGTCTGGATGCATCTTGGACTCCAACATCGCTGCTGGGAACGATCTTTCGCCCGTAGTACGCCATTTTTACAGACTGACCATAAAACACACAAAAAGGAAAATAAAAACGACTTTAGGCGAAAAATTGTTACCAAACAATATTTGCTGTATATTTACTTGTATATCATCTGCAAATTATCCCAAAAATTTCCTTGATTTTCGGAAGTGAGGCCATGATTAAGAGGGAAACGTGCGCAGAGGCAAATTCTCCCAAAAATTTCCTTGATTTTCAGAACTGAGGCCATGATTAAGAGGGAAACGTGCACAGAGGCAAATTCTCCCAAAAATTTCCTTGATTTTATTGAACTGAGGCCATGATTAAGAGGGAAACGTGCGCTGAGCCGACCATCTAAAACATTATGGGTGAGGGTCTGCTGCAGAGCTGACCATCCTAAACATTATATGCGAAGGTCCGCTAGTGAGCTGATGCTATAAAACATTATATGAGAGGGCCCGCTAGAGAGCTGACCCAATAAAACATTATATGAGAAGGCCCGCTGGTGAGCTGACCTATACAAAAATTGTCAAACAGGGCCCGCTGGTGAGCTGGCCCTATATAAAAATTATATCACAGGGCCCGCTGGTGAGCTGGCCCTATATAAAAATTATATCCCAGGGCATATGGAAGAGGAGGAGGAGGATGAGAAGATTAAGAGTCAACCATATACCCGTTTTTTGGGTGGAAGGGGTGAATGGGAATACAGAGTATTCCCATCATTGTAAATAACATATATAAAGTGAGTTTATGTTCCCCCGGGGCTTTCCTCCAGTGGAGTGGAGAAGTCAGGGGAAATCCAGGCCTTGTTCATTTTTATAAGTGTCAACCTATCAGCATTGTCGGTGGAAAGGCGGATACGCTTATCTGTTATGATGCCACCAGCAGCACTAAATACCCGCTCAGACAGAACGCTGGCGGCAGGGCAGGCCAGCACCTCCAAGGCGTAGAGTGCCAGTTCATACCACGTGTCCAGCTTGGACACCCAGTAGTTGTAAGGCACAGAGGGATCATTGAGGACGCTGACACGGTCTGCTACGTACTCCTTCACCATCTTCCAAAACTTTTCCCTCCTTGTGACACTAGGCTGCGCATCAGGGTGAGGGTGCTGGCGGGGTGTCATGAAGGTGTCCCACGCCTTGGAGAGTGTTGCCCTGCCTTTCTCGGAACTGCTGTGTGCTCCCCTTTTCTCCCCTTCTCGGTTGGCCAAGGTAGCACGTACTCTGCCGCCAGCGTTGTCAGATGGAAAATTTTGGAGCAATTTTTCAACAAGAACCTTCTGGTATTGCAACATTTTGCTTGTCCTCTCCACCGGAGGAATGAGAGATGAGAAATTCTCTTTGTAGCGGGGGTCCAGAAGGGTGAACACCCAGTAATCCGTGTTGTCTAAAATGCGTACAACGCGTGGGTCACGGGAAAGGCAGCCTAACATAAAGTCAGCCATGTGTGCCAGAGTACCAACAGTCAAGATTTCGCTGTCCTCACCAGGAGGATGACTCTCAATATCCTCATCCTCTTCCTCCTCTTCTGCCCACCCACGCTGAAGAGATGGAACTAAAGTTCCATGGCTACCCTCTGTAGCGGAGGCAACCGTGTCTTCCTCCTCCTCCTCCTCCTCCTCCTCCAATTGTCGCTGAGAAGACGAAGTGAGGGTGCTCTGGCTATCACCTTGTGTAAGCTCTTCCTCCCCCATTTCCACCTCTTCCACATGCAAAGCGTCGGTTTTAATTGTGAGCAGCGAGCGTTTCAGTAGACACAGAAGTGGGATGGTTACACTGATAATAGCGTTATCGCCGCTCACCATCTGTGTCGATTCCTCAAAATTGCGTAAAACCTCACAGAGGTCTGACATCCATTCCCACTCCTCACTTCTGATTACAGGAAGTTGAACGGAGAGGCGACGACCGTGTAACAGCTGGTACTCCACTACTGCCCTCTGCTGCTCACAAAGCCGGGCCAACATGTGGAAGGTGGAGTTCCAGCGCGTGCTCACGTCACACAGCAGCCGGTGAGCTGGCAATTGTAAGCGCTGCTGCAGCTTCAACAGGCCGGCTGAAGCTGTTGATGACTTACGGAAATGTGCACACACGCGGCGCACCTTGGTCAAGAGATCATGCACATTGGGGTAGGTTTTTAGAAATCGCTGCACCACTAAATTAAATACATGCGCTAGGCATGGTACGTGTGTGAGCTTGCCGAGCTCCAAAGCCGCCACCAAGTTACGCCCATTATCACACACAACCATGCCTGGTTGCAGGTTGAGTGGCGAGAGCCACTGCTCGGTCTGGTGACTAATCCCCTGCAACAGCTCTGAGGCCGTGTGCTGTTTGTCCCCAAGGCAGATCAGCTTCAGCACGGCCTGTTGACGCTTCCCCACTGCAGTGCTACACTGCTTCCAGCTACTGGCTGATGGGGGAGTGGCGGTGTGTGTAGAGAATTCGGAGGTGGAAACGGAGGAGGAGGAGCCAATAACGTAGGTGCTGGTGGAAACCCTGATGGAGGTAGGGCCCGCAATCCTCGGCGTGGGTAGCACCCGTGCCATCCCAGGGTCCGAGTCGCTCCCAGCCTCCACGACATTCACCCAGTGTGCCGTCAGGGAAATGTAGTGTCCCTGGCCACAAGCACTTGTCCATGTGTCAGTCATTAAGTGGACCTTCCCAGTAACTGCATTGGTCAGGGCACGGGTGATGTTACGGGACACATGGTGGTGTAATGCGGGGATGGCACACCGGGAAAAGTAGTGGCGGCTGGGGACCGCGTACCGAGGGACAGCTGCTGCCATCAGGCTGCGGAAGGACTCAGTGTCCACAAGCCTAAATGGCAGCATTTCGATGGCCAGTAATTTTGAAAGGTGTGAGGTTAGTGCTATGGCCTGTGGGTGGGTGGCTGGGTACTTTCTCTTGCGCTCAAATGCCTGGGGTAACGACATTTGGACGCTGTGCTGGGACAGGGAAGTGGATGTGGTCGCTGATGGTGCTTCAGATGGTACAGGTGCAGGGCGGGAGGTATGCGGGCCTGCGCCTTCGACAGGCGATTGGCCGGCACCGAAAACAGGGGAAGAGGAGGCAGTGGTGTGGCCTGCAGACACAGATGGGCGATCCAGGCGTTCCTCCCACTTACTACGGTGCTTGGATGCCATGTGTCGGATCATGCTGGTGGTGGTGAGGTTTCTAGTGTTCATGCCTCGGCTCATTCTGGTGTGGCACAGGTTGCAAACTACAATTCTTTTGTCGTCCGCACTTTCCTTAAAAAAACGCCATACCGCGGAACACCTACCCCTTGGCAAGGTAGATTTACGCAAGGGGGTGCTCCGTGGAACATTTGCGGGCCGGTTTGGTGCGGTCCGCCTTCTTTCTGTAGCCACACCACTGCCTCTTCCAGCCTGTTGCGGTGCTGCAAATGGCTCACCCTCAGGACTGCTGTCATCGCTCGGCTCTACACCTTCCCAGGTGGGGTCAGTCACCTCATCGTCCACCAAGTCCTCCTCCACTTCCTCACTCTGATCATCCTCCTCAAGTCTTGATCCCACCACATAGTCATTGACAACTGTATAACATTCTCCTCAACAAGGTCTTGAGACGGAAATAGTGGTTGATTTAATGGCAACTGTGTCTCATCATCATCATCATCATCCACTACTTCCTTTGACCTTAAATGCCGTTCACATCTGTCATCTTCTTGAGATTGGGTAGCCTCTAGAGGTTGTGAATCAGGGCACAAGATGTCATGTTCCTCTGCAAGCGTGCTTGGAGAGAGGGTCAAATGAAGGATTGGTGATGAGACGAGCTCCTCACTATATCCCAGTGTGGGATCACTTCTTTGACCAGACCGTGTATGGTGGGAGGAAGGATGATCAGAGTGAGGATTATGTTGACCAGACTCTTGGCTACTGAGAGTGGACTTGGTGGAAGACAGGGTGGTGCTTAACCGACTGGAAGCAGTATCAGCTGTCATCCAACCGACCACCTGTTCGCAGTGGTCGGACCTCGAGAGTGATGTCCTGCGACGCCCTGTAAAATTACACATGAAGCTAGGTATGGTGGATGTCTTTCTTTCTTGTGCTCTGGCACCAGGCACAGTTTCTCCGCGTCCTGACCCGCGCCCTGAACTTTCAGGATCACATCCACTTCCCCGTCCCTTTTTACCCGCCTTCTTCATCTTACACAGAATATGTGACTTTAATATTTGAGTTTGAAAACTTAACAGTATTTCTTATTATTCTGCAACTGTACAGAGTACACAGAATAGGCTGCTAAACTGCGGTGAAACACACTGAATGGAATATGTGAGTTTAATATTTGAGTTTGAAAACTTAACAGTATTTCTTATTATTCTGCAACTGTACAGAGTACACAGAATAGGCTGTTAAACGGCGGTGAAACACACTGAATGGAATATGTGACTTTAATATTTGAGTTTGAAAACTTAACAGTATTTCTTATTATTCTGCAACTGTACAGAGTACACAGAATAGGCTGCTAAACTGCGGTGAAACACACTGAATGGAATATGTGAGTTTAATATTTGAGTTTGAAAACTTAACAGTATTTCTTATTATTCTGCAACTGTACAGAGTACACAGAATAGGCTGTTAAACGGCGGTGAAACACACTGAATGGAATATGTGACTTTAATATTTGAGTTTGAAAACTTAACAGTATTTCTTATTATTCTGCAACTGTACAGAGTACACAGAATAGGCTGTTAAACGGCGGTGAAACACACTGAATGGAATATGTGACTTTAATATTTGAGTTTGAAAACTTAACAGTATTTCTTATTATTCTGCAACTGTACAGAGTACACAGAATAGACTGCTAAACTGCGGTGAAACACACTGAATGGAATATGTGACTTTAATATTTGAGTTTGAAAACTTAACAGTATTTCTTATTATTCTGCAACTGTACAGAGTACACAGAATAGGCTGTTAAACGGCGGTGAAACACACTGAATGGAATATGTGAGTTTAATATTTGAGTTTGAAAACTTAACAGTATTTCTTATTATTCTGCAACTGTACAGAGTACACAGAATAGGCTGCTAAACTGCGGTGAAACACACTGAATGGAATATGTGAGTTTAATATTTGAGTTTGAAAACTTAACAGTATTTCTTATTATTCTGCAACTGTACAGAGTACACAGAATAGGCTGTTAAACGGCGGTGAAACACACTGAATGGAATATGTGACTTTAATATTTGAGTTTGAAAACTTAACAGTATTTCTTATTATTCTGCAACTGTACAGAGTACACAGAATAGGCTGTTAAACGGCGGTGAAACACACTGAATGGAATATGTGACTTTAATATTTGAGTTTGAAAACTTAACAGTATTTCTTATTATTCTGCAACTGTACAGAGTACACAGAATAGGCTGTTAAACGGCGGTGAAACACACTGAATGGAATATGTGACTTTAATATTTGAGTTTGAAAACTTAACAGTATTTCTTATTATTCTGCAACTGTACAGAGTACACAGAATAGGCTGCTAAACTGCGGTGAAACACACTGAATGGAATATGTGACTTTAATATTTGAGTTTGAAAACTTAACAGTATTTCTTATTATTCTGCAACTCTGCAGAGTACACAGAAAAGGCTGCTAAACTGCGGTGAAACACACTGAATGGAATATGTGACTTTAATATTTGAGTTTGAAAACTTAACAGTATTTCTTATTATTCTGCAACTGTACAGAGTACACAGAATAGGCTGCTAAACTGTGGTGAAACACACTGAATGGAATATGTGAGTTTAATATTTGAGTTTGAAAACTTAACAGTATTTCTTATTATTCTGCAACTGTACAGAGTACACAGAATAGGCTGTTAAACGGCGGTGAAACACACTGAATGGAATATGTGACTTTAATATTTGAGTTTGAAAACTTAACAGTATTTCTTATTATTCTGCAACTGTACAGAGTACACAGAATAGGCTGTTAAACGGCGGTGAAACACACTGAATGGAATATGTGACTTTAATATTTGAGTTTGAAAACTTAACAGTATTTCTTATTATTCTGCAACTGTACAGAGTACACAGAATAGGCTGCTAAACTGCGGTGAAACACACTGAATGGAATATGTGACTTTAATATTTGAGTTTGAAAACTTAACAGTATTTCTTATTATTCTGCAACTGTACAGAGTACACAGAATAGGCTGTTAAACGGCGGTGAAACACACTGAATGGAATATGTGAGTTTAATATTTGAGTTTGAAAACTTAACAGTATTTCTTATTATTCTGCAACTGTACAGAGTACACAGAATAGGCTGCTAAACTGCGGTGAAACACACTGAATGGAATATGTGAGTTTAATATTTGAGTTTGAAAACTTAACAGTATTTCTTATTATTCTGCAACTGTACAGAGTACACAGAATAGGCTGTTAAACGGCGGTGAAACACACTGAATGGAATATGTGACTTTAATATTTGAGTTTGAAAACTTAACAGTATTTCTTATTATTCTGCAACTGTACAGAGTACACAGAATAGGCTGTTAAACAGCGGTGAAACACACTGAATGGAATATGTGACTTTAATATTTGAGTTTGAAAACTTAACAGTATTTCTTATTATTCTGCAACTGTACAGAGTACACAGAATAGGCTGTTAAACGGCGGTGAAACACACTGAATGGAATATGTGACTTTAATATTTGAGTTTGAAAACTTAACAGTATTTCTTATTATTCTGCAACTGTACAGAGTACACAGAATAGGCTGCTAAACTGCGGTGAAACACACTGAATGGAATATGTGACTTTAATATTTGAGTTTGAAAACTTAACAGTATTTCTTATTATTCTGCAACTCTGCAGAGTACACAGAAAAGGCTGCTAAACTGCGGTGAAACACACTGAATGGAATATGTGACTTTAATATTTGAGTTTGAAAACTTAACAGTATTTCTTATTATTCTGCAACTCTGCACAGTACACAGAATAGGCTGCTAAACGGCGGTGAAACACACTGAATGGAATATGTGACTTTGATATTTTAGTTTGAAGACTTAACAGTATTTCTTCCTATTCTGCAACTCTGCACAGTACACAGAATAGGCTGCTAAACTGCGGCGAAGCACACTGAATGGAATATGTGACTTTGATATTTTAGTTTGAAGACTTAACAGTATTTCTTCCTATTCTGCAACTCTGCACAGTACACAGAATGTGCTGCTAAACTGCGGCGAAGCACACTGAATGGAATATGTGACTTTGATATTTTAGTTTGAAGACTTAACAGTATTTCTTCCTATTCTGCAACTCTGCACAGTACTCAGAATGTGCTGCTAAACTGCGGCGACGCACACTGAATGGAATACGTGACTTTGATATTTTAGTTTGAAGACTTAACAGAATGTGCTCTAATCTGCAACTTTGCACACTAAACAGAATGTGCTCTAATCTGCAACTTTGCACACTAAACAGAATGTGCTCTAATCTGCAACTTTGCACACTAAACAGAATGTGCTCTAATCTGCAACTGTGCACACTAAACAGAATGTGCTCTAATCTGCAACTTTGCACACTAAACAGAATATTTTTTTTTTTTTTTTTTTGTTTTTTTCCCCCCACACACAATATAACCTGCTGCCCCCACACACAGTAGTCCTAAAAAGGACTTTTGGTTCTTTTTTGTCACAATTTTTTTTTTTCCTCCCTACACTGCCTTTCCCTTCCTATCCTCAGCTCTCCCTGGCTCAGACTGAGCCGAACTCGATGGTCAGGTGCTATACAGCACCTGACCACGGGTTCTGGCCAGCCAATCAGTGTAATGCCAGCAGCCAACATGGCTGCTGGCATTACACCGATGTCAGAGCCTCCCTGCACGTTTATTGGCTGCGCAGCAGCCGCAAAACGTGCGGGGAGGAGACCCGAACATGGCGGGCGAGCACATGCGGTACTCGTACGAGTACCGCCATGTGCCGAGCAGAGCGATGCTCGAGCCGATCCGAGCATCGGCCGAGCATGCTCGCTCAACACTAATTGCAACGCAATGCGTTGGATACCTCTCTTGCACTCAAAGGGTTAATTAGATATCCCCATGCAAGTCAATGGATGTTGCTTTTAAGATTGAGATAGTTTAGCACAGAAAGGCGTCAGTTAAAGGGATAGTAATGTTTCATAATAAAAGCAGCTCTAATTAATCATCATAGTATTTGGACTTTGGAGAGTGTTATTTCAATTCTGTCAGAGTTGTAGTTCAAGAGTAATTCAATGACAAAGTATCCCCCTCCCACACCTTTTACTGATGTAACACTGTTCAGCCAGAGCAGAAGGGAGGTGCCCAGGTAGATTGCAGAGAGGGACAATCTTCAATTAAGATAAGGGAAAAACCTGAAGAACTTGTCAAGGGGGCAGGGCTTTCATTGTTCTCATAGGAAGAAAATTGTCCCCTTCTGTTATCTGTCTGGTCTATGGACTGGATTCCACATCTGAGAAGAGATGGCTTACACTAGGTAAAAGGGGCGGGAGGGGGAAACTTTATCATTCAATTACTCTTGAACTACAATGCTCACAGTATTGAAATAACACTCTCCGTGGCCCAAATACTATGAAGATTAACCCCTTAGTGATAACCGCGTTCGTACACGGCTGTCACTTTAACTCCCACGGAACATTTTTTTTTTTTAAACTGATTCACGGAGTCTCCGAACGGCGTGCAGCTGCACGGAGACCCGGACTTCCGTGACTTACCAGGTACGTCCTCTGTCACTAAGTGACAGTTTTTGCGGGACGTATCTGATAAGTCATTTGTCACTATGGGGTTAATTGGAGCTGCTGTTTTTCTGAAACATTACTATCCCCACACAGTCTGATCTCCTACACACAGGGACACCAGGTTGATACACTTCTATACACACCACTCAGTCTGATCTCCTAAACACAGGGACACCAGGGTGATACACTTATATACACACCACACAGTCTAATCTCCTAAACACGGGGACACCAGGGTGATACATTTATATACACACCACACAGTCTGATCCCCGAAACACAGGCACACCAGAGTGATACACTTATATACACACCACACAGTCTGATCTCCTAAACACGGGGACACCAGGGTGATACATTTATATACACACCACACAGTCTGTTCCCCGAAACACAGGCACACCAGAGTGATACACTTATATATACACCACACAGTCTGATCCCCTAAACACAGGGGCACCAGGGTGATACACTTATATACACACCACACAGTCTGATCTCCTAAACACAGAGACACCAGGGTGATACACTTATATACACACCACACAGTCTGATCTCCTAAACACAGGGACACCAGGGTGATACACTTATATACACACCACACAGTCTGATCTCCTAAACACAGGGACACCAGGGTGATACACTTATACACACCACACAGTCTGATCTCCTAAACGCAGGGACACCAGGGTGATACACTTATATACACACCACACAGTCTGATCTCCTAAACACGGGGACACCAGGGTGATACATTTATATACACACCACACAGTCTGATCTCCTAAACACAGTGACACCAGGGTGATACATTTATATACACATCACACAGTCTGATCCCCGAAACACAGGCACACCAGGGTGATACACTTATATACACACACCACACAGTCTGATCTCCTAAACACAGGGACACCAGGGTGATACACTTCAATACACACCACACAGTCTGATCTACTAAACACAGGGACACCAGGGTGATACACTTATATACACACCACACAGTCTGATCTCCTAAACACAGGGACACCAGGGTGATACACTTCTATACACACCACACAGTCTGATCTCCTAAACACAGGGACACCAGGGTGATACACTTATATACACACCACACAGTCTGATCTCCTAAACACAGGGACACCAGGGTGATACACTTATATACACACCACACAGTCTGATCTCCTAAACACAGGGACACCAGGGTGATACACTTATATACACACCACACAGTCTGATCTCCTAAACACAGGGACACCAGGGTGATACACTTATATACACACCGCACAGTCTGATCTCCTAAACACAGTGACACCAGGGTGATACACTTCTATACACACCACACAGTCTGATCTCCTAAACACAGGGACACCAGGGTGATACACTTATATACACATCACACAGTCTGATCTCCTAAACACAGGGACATCAGAGTGATACACTTCTATACACACCACACAGTCTGATCTCCTAAACACAGGGACACTAGGGTGATACACTTATATACACACCACACAGTCTGATCTCCTAAACACAGGGACACCAGGGTGATACACTTATATATACACCACACAGTCTGATCTCCTAAACACAGGGACACCAGGGTGATACACTTCTATACACACCACACAGTCTGGTCTCCTAAACACAGGGACACCAGGGTGATACACTTATATACACACCACACAGTCTGATCTCCTAAACACAGGGACACCAGGGTGATACACTTCTATACACACCACACAGTCTGATCTCCTAAACACAGGGACACCAGGGTGATACACTTCTATACACACCACGCAGTCTGATCTCCTAAACACAGGGACACCAGGGTGATACACTTCTATACACACCACACAGTCTGATCTCCTAAACACAGGGACACCAGGGTGATACACTTCTATACACACCACACAGTCTGATCTCCTAAACACAGGGACACCAGGGTGATACACTTCTATACACACCACACAGTCTGGTCTCCTAAACACAGGGACACCAGGGTGATACACTTATATACACACCACACAGTCTGATCTCCTAAACACAGAGACACCAGGGTGGTACACTTCTATACACACCACACAGTGTGATCTCCTAAACACAGGGATACCAGGGTGATACACTTATATATACACCACACAGTCTGATCTCCTAAACACAGGAACACCAGGGTGATACACTTCTATACACACCACACAGTCTGATCTCCTAAACACAGAGACACCAGGGTGGTACACTTATATACACACCACACAGTCTGATCTCCTAAACACAGGGACACCAGGGCGATACACTTATATACACACCACACAGTCTGATCTCCTAAACACAGGGACACCAGGGTGATGCACTTCTATACACACCACACAGTCTGATCTCCTAAACACAGGGACACCAGGGTGGTACACTTCTATACATACCACACAGTCTGATCTCCTAAACACAGGGACACCAGGGTGATGCACTTCTATACACACCACACAGTCTGATCTCCTAAACACAGAGACACCAGGGTGGTACACTTCTATACACACCACACAGTGTGATCTCCTAAACACAGGGATACCAGGGTGATACACTTATATATACACCACACAGTCTGATCTCCTAAACACAGGAACACCAGGGTGATACACTTCTATACACACCACACAGTCTGATCTCCTAAACACAGAGACACCAGGGTGGTATACTTATATACACACCACACAGTCTGATCTCCTAAACACAGGGACACCAGGGCGATACACTTATATACACACCACACAGTCTGATCTCCTAAACACAGGGACACCAGGGTGATGCACTTCTATACACACCACACAGTCTGATCTCCTAAACACAGGGACACCAGGGTGGTACACTTCTATACATACCACACAGTCTGATCTCCTAAACACAGGGACACCAGGGTGATGCACTTCTATACACACCACACAGTCTGATCTCCTAAACACAGAGACACCAGGGCGATACACTTATATACACACCACACAGTCTGATCTCCTAAGCACAGGGACACCAGGGTGATACACTTATATACACACACCACACAGTCTGATCTCCTAAACACAGGGACACCAGGGTGATACACTTATATACACACCACACAGTCTGATCTCCTAAACACAGGGACACCAGGGTGATACACTTCTATACACACCAAACAGTCTGATCTCCTAAACACAGGGACACCAGGGTGATACACTTATATACACACCACACAGTCTGATCTCCTAAACACAGGGACACCAGGGTGATACACTTCTATACACACCACACAGTTTGATCTCCTAAACACAGGAACACCAGGGTGATACACTTCTATACACACCACACAGTCTGATCTCCTAAACACAGGGACACCAGGGCGATACACTCATATACACACCACACAGTCTGATCTCCTAAACACAGGGACACCAGGGTGATACACTTCTATACACACCACACAGTGTGATCTCCTAAACACAGGGATACCAGGGTGATACACTTCTATACACACCAAACAGTCTGATCTCCTAAACACAGGGACACCAGGGTGATACACTTATATACACACCACACAGTCTGATCTCCTAAACACAGGGACACCAGGGTGATACACTTATATACATACCACACAGTCTGATCTCCTAAACACAGGGACACCAGGGCGATACACTTCTATACACACCACACAGTCTGATCTCCTAAACACAGGGACACCAGGGTGATACACGTATATACACACCACACAGTCTGATCTCCTAAACACAGGGACACCAGGGCGATACACTTCTCTACACACCACACAGTCTGATCTCCTAAACACAGGGACACCAGGGTGATACACTTATATACACACCACACAGTCTGATCTCCTAAACACAGGGACACCAGGGTGATACACTTATATACACACCACGCAGTCTGATCTCCTAAACACAGTGACACCAGGGTGATACACTTCTATACACACCACACAGTCTGATCTCCTAAACACAGGGATACCAGGGTGATACACTTCTATACACACACCACACAGTCTGATCTCCTAAACACAGGGACACCAGGGTGATACACTTCTATACACACCACACAGTCTGATCTCCTAAACACAGGGATACCAGGGTGATACACTTATATACACACCACACAGTCTGATCTCCTAAACACAGGGACACCAGGGTGATACACTTCTATACACACCACACAGTCTGATCTCCTAAACACAGGGACACCGGGGTGATCCACTTATATACACACCACACAGTCTGATCTCCTAAACACAGGGACACCAGGGTGATACACTTATATATACACCACACAGTCTAATCTCCTAAACACAGGGACACCAGGGTGATACACTTATATACACACCACACAGTCTGATCTCCTAAACACAGGGACACCAGGGTGATACACTTATATACACACCACACAGTATGATCTCCTAAACACAGGGACACCAGGGTGATACACTTCTATACACACCACACAGTCTGATCTCCTAAACACAGAGACACCAGGGTGATACACTTATATACACACCACACAGTCTGATCTCCTAAACACAGGGACACCGGGGTGATACACTTATATACACACCACACAGTCTGATCTCCTAAACACAGGGACACCAGGGTGATACACTTATATACACACCACACAGTCTGATCTCCTAAACACAGGGACACCAGGGTGATACACTTATATACACATCACACAGTCTGATCTCCTAAACACAGGGACACCAGGGTGATACACTTCTATACACACCACACAGTCTGATCTCCTAAACACAGGGACACCAGGGTGATACACTTCTATACACACCATACAGTCTGATCTCCTAAACACAGGGACACCAGGGTGATACACTTCTATACACATCACACAGTCTGATCTCCTAAACACAGGGACACCAGGGTGATACACTTCTATACACACCACACAGTCTGATCTCCTAAACACAGGGACACCAGGGTGATACACTTATATACACACCACACAGTCTGATCTCCTAAACACAGGGACACCAGGGTGATACACTTCTATACACACCACACAGTGTGATCTCCTAAACACAGGGATACCAGGGTGATACACTTCTATACACACCAAACAGTCTGATCTCCTAAACACAGGGACACCAGGGTGATACACTTATATACACACCACACAGTCTGATCTCCTAAACACAGGGACACCAGGGTGATACACTTATATACATACCACACAGTCTGATCTCCTAAACACAGGGACACCAGGGCGATACACTTCTATACACACCACACAGTCTGATCTCCTAAACACAGGGACACCAGGGTGATACACGTATATACACACCACACAGTCTGATCTCCTAAACACAGGGACACCAGGGCGATACACTTCTCTACACACCACACAGTCTGATCTCCTAAACACAGGGACACCAGGGTGATACACTTATATACACACCACACAGTCTGATCTCCTAAACACAGGGACACCAGGGTGATACACTTATATACACACCACGCAGTCTGATCTCCTAAACACAGTGACACCAGGGTGATACACTTCTATACACACCACACAGTCTGATCTCCTAAACACAGGGATACCAGGGTGATACACTTCTATACACACACCACACAGTCTGATCTCCTAAACACAGGGACACCAGGGTGATACACTTCTATACACACCACACAGTCTGATCTCCTAAACACAGGGATACCAGGGTGATACACTTATATACACACCACACAGTCTGATCTCCTAAACACAGGGACACCAGGGTGATACACTTCTATACACACCACACAGTCTGATCTCCTAAACACAGGGACACCGGGGTGATCCACTTATATACACACCACACAGTCTGATCTCCTAAACACAGGGACACCAGGGTGATACACTTATATATACACCACACAGTCTAATCTCCTAAACACAGGGACACCAGGGTGATACACTTATATACACACCACACAGTCTGATCTCCTAAACACAGGGACACCAGGGTGATACACTTATATACACACCACACAGTATGATCTCCTAAACACAGGGACACCAGGGTGATACACTTCTATACACACCACACAGTCTGATCTCCTAAACACAGAGACACCAGGGTGATACACTTATATACACACCACACAGTCTGATCTCCTAAACACAGGGACACCGGGGTGATACACTTATATACACACCACACAGTCTGATCTCCTAAACACAGGGACACCAGGGTGATACACTTATATACACACCACACAGTCTGATCTCCTAAACACAGGGACACCAGGGTGATACACTTATATACACATCACACAGTCTGATCTCCTAAACACAGGGACACCAGGGTGATACACTTCTATACACACCACACAGTCTGATCTCCTAAACACAGGGACACCAGGGTGATACACTTCTATACACACCATACAGTCTGATCTCCTAAACACAGGGACACCAGGGTGATACACTTCTATACACATCACACAGTCTGATCTCCTAAACACAGGGACACCAGGGTGATACACTTCTATATACACCACACAGTCTGATCTCCTAAACACAGGGACACCAGGGTGATACACTTCTATACACATCACACAGTCTGATCTCCTAAACACAGGGACACCAGGGTGATACACTTATATACACACCACACAGTCTGATCTCCTAAACACAGGGACACCAGGGTGATACACTTATATACGCACCACACAGTCTGATATCCTACACACAGGGACACCAGGGTGATACACGTATATACACACCACACAGTCTGATCTCCTAAACACAGGGACACCAGGGTGGGAAAGAGGGGCAGAGGGATTTGGGTCTCATAGTGAGACTGTCCCTCCTAAAGGGACATTTGGGAGGTATGTGTTGCACACACCTCTGACACTCAAAGGATTATATGTGCCAACCTACTTACCAGATGAATCAGGGACAATAGTACAGAACAAATCCGGTAAAATGGATATAACGATAGCCTCCACTCAATTTTATTTTAAGAGTTAAAAGTATATAAATAAATAGTAAATAAATATTTTATATAATTTTATATTTTATGCCCTCTTTCTCTTATTTTTTTGTATTAATGTTTTCTGCATCAGTGTAGCTGTGGGCACTAATGAAGAAGTTGCAGAGTTAAAGAGATAGTAATGTTTCAAAATAAAAGCAGCTCCAATTAATCATCATAGTATTTGTGCCATGGAGAGTGTTATTCCAATACTGTCAGAGTTGTAGTTGAAGAGTAATTAAATGACAAAGTATCTCCCTCCCGCCCCTTTTACTGATGTAACACTGCTCACCTCAGATGTGGAATCTGGTCTCTTGAACGGACAGGTTGCAGCAACATATCTCCCAAGTGTCCCTCTTTTAGACCCAAATCCCTCTGTCCCTCCTTCCCACTCTGATGTCCCTCTTTTTAGGAGATCAGATTGTGTGGTGTGTATATAAGTGTGTCATATTGGTCTACAGCAATAAAACTCACATTATTATTTGTTTAAACATCAGTATATGTGTTTATAAATTAGTCTGTGTAAATAAAATACTTTGGTCTTGTTCTTTTTCATTTATTAGGTTACACAAAGAGATATCAAAAGGTCATGAACTAGCCTAAAAATTCTCATTAATGCCCCACCCACCAGCCACACCTCCAGCAATACCTCCTAAAACACAAGTGTCCCTCTTTGGCAATCTGAAATATTGGGAGGTATGCAGCAAGGGACAATCTTCTTACTGTGAGTATAAGGAAAACCCTGCCCCCTTGACAGCTTTATCAGGTTTGTCCCTTATGATCACTGAAGATTGTCGCTCTCTGTGATCCATCCGGACAGTCTTGCTGCTCTGAGGTGAGCAGTGTTACATCAGTAAAAGGAGGCGGGAGGGAGAAACTTCATCATTCAATTACTCTTGTACTACAACTCTGACAGTATTGTGATTACACTCTCCATGGCCCAGATACTATGAAGATTAATTGGAGCTGCTTTTATTTTGAAACATTGCGATCTCTTTAAAGAGAAGACACTAAACTAGCCAAAGACGTTATTCTCTTATCGTACGGTAACCTAGAACAATATAGCACATTATGTGTTCTTTTACCTAGAATTGTGTCAAGGACTGCTACAGTTCTATCGTCTATGTGACACCGTGCTAAAGATGCTCAAACTTTTAATTTTATTAATGGGTCTCTATAAAAATCAAATTTCCAATGTTGTCGTTATTTTATGTTGACTTTAGATATCACGGCATCTCTTTCTAAAAAACAAATAAAAAAAAAAATCACAAAAAAATGAAATATCAAGTACGATCTCTACCCTTTGCCTCTGAGCGGAAGACAGCTGTGATGTTCTAAATATTAATCAGGAAAATAGCAGCGCGTGGAAATAGAGGACGGAGTTACGTGATGCCTGTGAGTGAAAACAAATCACTGTCTCATTTGGTTATTCACCTCCAGGGCTTCTTGATTTTTTAATTTTTTTCTACAGAACATTTTCTAGGCCCATGTACATCCCACAAATATGATTTCATTTAAAAAAATTAAACAAGCCATCTATAGCCAGGGCAATTAAACCAACGATGTAAACAACTGCGCATAATTAAAACAGGGAAACTGACATTGGCCTAGATTAAGCCAGACAATGATGCCATACTAATTACATGCCAATGATATAATATTGGTGACTAACAACTAAATATGGAAATGAGGTCATAGACCCATATAAACAAGAACTACTGGAGCAGTTCAGTGGCAAAGCAACTGCATCATTGGAAACAAATAAAATGCACAATATTTTATGGATATTTTAAAGGGATAGTAATGTCAGAAAAAAAGTATTAACTATATGGTAGATACAATTAAAAGAGAGTACTTGCACTTATTCGTATCTCTCAAACCATTACGGTTTGAGAGATATAGGAAAATAAAGTTCTCTGGTCCCTCCCCTTTCTGCTTGATGAGCTGTAAAGCTGTCAGAAGCAGATTCTGGTCGCTTGACCAGATGAGGCTCTTCAGCAGCACCTATATAACGATATCTAAAGATAAATACTAAATTTAGAACGGTCTACAAAGTGTGCCTGGTTTGAAAGCACACTTTGTAGACCGTTCTAATTAAGCATTTATTTCTAAATAGCGTGATTTCAGCTCTGCTGAAGAGCCTCTGTCTGGTCAAATGACTGGAATCTGCAGCTGTCAGCTAGATGGCAGACTTGAGTGAAACAGCCAGGAAAAGGTAACTTTAGCAAGTTATATGTCTCAAACCATAAAGATTTGAGAGATAAGACTTACATAAGTGTTAACCTTTTTTAATGTCTACAATATTAAATCAACTTAAAATTAACTATTACTATCCCTTTAATGTCTTGTATGCAAGAGGATTCCAGTGCATTGCTTATTTGCCCAGTTTAATGAAATGGGGAGTTATTATAAGGTGTAATAATTGGACACATCTCTGGCATGTAAATAGTTAATGTGCCTTTAACATGATTCTCTTTGAGGTAGTTGAATAAACAAAATGATAGAAAGACAGATAAACACTGAAACTGATGTACTAAACATCACTGCAGTAATTCTGTGGCTGTAACATATGGATATAATATTCTCCAAATGCCCATAGATTTAAAAAGGGGTTTTAACCCTTTGAATACTAAAAGGTCTCCAATGCATTGTGAAGCAGTGTTGGTGCTTTCTGTAGAATTGAAGAGTTTTAAAGGGGTAATAATACTTCGTTTTAACTTTATTTTATTTTGTAGGCATTCAAAAAACATGAAGAACGATAGAAGTCTTATCTCTCAAACCTTTATGGTTTAAGAGATATTCACAAGCAAAGTTTCCCCTCCCGCCCCTTTTACCTAGTGTAAGCCATCTCTTCTCAGATGTGGAATCCAGTCCATAGACCAGACAGAGAACAGCAGGGGACAATCTTCTTCCTATGAGAACAATGAAATCCCTGCCCCCCTTGACAAGTTTTTCAGGTTTTTCCCTTATCTTAATTGAAGATTGTCCCTCTGTGCAATCTACCTGGGCACCTCCCTTCTGATCTGGCTGAACGGGGGGGGGGGATAAAGGTTTGAGAGATAAGACTTTGTTCTTCATGTTTTTTTAATGCCTACAAAATAAAATAAAGATAAAACGAAGTATTACTATCCCTTTAAAGCTCCTTTTCACTCTAAATGTCTAAATCCTTTTGATGCACAATATAATTAAATCAGCCACTAAAAAGACATCTCTCTATATTCTGGATTGGTGAATGCACTCAGTCAGTGCTTATACAATGACCTGGACGCACATTAGCAAGAGAGTGCGCCAGGGTTCATGCCACAATCCTCCATCATCATCGGAGGAGGGAAGAAGGCAAGTCTTCGGTGGGGAACAGACAAAGACTGACAGACTGCGGTACATAGCTGTACTACAGAATGTACAGAACGGACATCACGGGTTTCATTTTAAAAGAGGATATCACGAGACTACAGCAGTATATTAATACAAGGTCAAAGATTCAAGCCAAGGGAGGATTCAGATTAAGGCTACTTTAAAATAGGCGAGAGATCCCCTTAAAGCAAAATAGACAACCAGAGTCTTAACTAGAAGCCTCCGGGCCCTGGTACAAGAAGTACCACTGGCCCCCCCACTACATTGGCCCCCCTCGACCACATTGACCCCCTCCACAATGCCCCTCAGTCTTCACAATGCCCCCATCTCTTACCTCCCTGGATCTCCCACGCGGTCCTCTTAGTAATGCACAGCGCTGGAAGATGATGTCATCTCCCAGCGCTCACTCTGCATTACTAGATGATGTCATCTCCCAGCGCTCTGCATTACTAGATGATGTCATCTTCCAGCACTCTGCATTACTAGATGCTGTCATCTCCCAGTGCTCACTCTGCATTACTAGATGATGTCATCTCCCAGCGCTCTGCATTACTAGAGCGGCGGAGGGAGATTGTGGGCGCCAGGTGGAGGGATCGCAGGGTGCAGCCGGGCCCCTGGAGAAACGGGCCTGGTCGCAGGTGCGACCCCTATAATTACGCCACTGTAGAAAACATTAAATGGCCAAAACAATCTCAATTCCTCTATTTTATGGTGGCTGGTTTCTCACCTGTCTGCACATACCTTTACTGGTCATTATTTAACCCCTTTTATGCTAGGGAGGTGTGTAGAATATTGCATAAATGACCTCTAGCAAGCAAGAGTTACTGGCTGTTTTTTCTCTGGTATGTTAGAAGCTAAGGATTGAGCCTGGCACCAGAGGCGAGCGGAGAGGTGAAGTTCAGTGGTGTGTGTGTGATCATAGAAGAGGCTAAGGGTGCTTAAAGTGCTTTTGGCTAGGAGAGCCTGAATTGTAAATCTGGACCTGAAGAAGGATGAAATGCACTGAAAAAGTAATCATCACTGAATGCAATAGCTTTCAGCAGATTCATAATCCTAAATAGATATCAGATTTTCCCCCGAAATGTGCATTGTCTGGAAGCAGATGTAATGTCAGCTTATGTTATTGCATTATCGCTGTGAGAATCCTGGACCCACCTAGGTATTTGTGTTACAATGAGGGATTTTGGGAAGGGCCTGGGATCTGTAAAATAAATATGATCTCTAAAGGAAAAAGTGAAACATTAGTAAGAAGAATTTCTATGGGACAATGTAACATTGGATAGATGGAATGTGAGGAATTTAGGTCAGCAACCTGTCCTGTTCCAGCAAGCCTGTATCCCGTTGGCTTGCTGAGGATGATGGCCATGCCTGGGAACTTTCAAATTAATAAATAATAATAATCATAATAATATCAAAGAATTTTACCAGGAACGATACATTGAGCTTGTCTCTCATTTTCAAGTATGTCCTGGGGTATAGATTTTATTATTACCCAATTTAATGGTACTCATTTTATCAACTGCTGAGCTGACCCTGAGATTTTGAAATTTTAGCCCTTACTGCTCCCTGTAATGTACATTATTAGAGATGTATTCCTGCTTGCTGTAAACCAGAGATACTTCTGTCAGGCCTCAATTAACCTATAACCATAGCTGGGAATTATCTGGATTTGCGTTGCAATGCATTGGATACCTCTCTGGCACTCAAAGGGTTGAATCAAAAGTTATAATTTTTCATACTGGCAAGAAGTGATGAAGTTGTTACTATCTGGGCACTGTGTTACTAAATTGTTACTAAGGGTATAGTGCTGTCGGAAAGGGACTTGGGAGTAATTATTTCTGATGACTTAAAGGTAGGCAGGCAATGTAACAAAGCAGTGGAGAAGGCAAGCAGGGTACTGGGTTGTATAGCTGGAGGCAATAGTAGCAGAAAGAGGGAGGTGGTCTTGCCACTATACAGATCTTTAGTTAGACCACACCTAGAGTATTGTGTACAGTACTGGAGACCCCATCTCCAGAAGGATATAGATACTCTAGAGAGAATTCAGAGAAGGGCTACTAAAATGGTGACTGGTTTACAGGAAAAGAAATATCAGGATAGACTAAAGGATCTGAACATGTATAGCCTGGAGGAGAGAAGAGAGGGGGGATATGATAGAAACATTCAAATACATGAAGGGATTCAACAAAGTGCAGGAGGGAAGTACATTTCATAGGAGTAAACATGTTAAGACAAGAAGTCATAGTCTAAAACTAGGGGGACAGAGGTTTAGATGTAATATAAGAATGTTTTACTTCACTGAGAGGGTAGTAGATAAGTTGAATAGCCTTACAACAGAAGTGGTAGAGGTTAAAACAATGAAGGAATGAAAGCATGCATGGGATAGGCATAAGGCTATCCTAAACATAAGACAAGACCAAGGACGAAATAAGGTTTGAGGCTTTTACAGTAGGAAAATGGGCGACTAGATGAGCCGAATGGTTCTTATCTGCCGTCAAATTCTATGTTTCTATCACATTCTTTGGAGAACTGAAGTCCATGACTCACCTCTCCCTCCGAATGCGACAAAGTGTCATGACACCAGGCAAACTGTAGGTGATCTCTCTGGACACCAGAGTACAGCGTTAATGGGCTACTAAAAAATGACTACCCGTAATCGTTTTCGACATTTTTAGCAAATGTAAAACATTTGCAGGGGTTGGCAAGCATGGTAATAAAATAAAATTGCTTTGCAATGCCTTCCGTACCCCCTCTGGCACTCAAAGGGTTAAAGGGATAGTAATACTTTAATATCACTAATCCCTATAGTGTAGCTCTTTAAAAAATAATTCAGTTGTTCCCAGGTTCACCTCTCAAACCTTTATGGTTTGAGAGATAACCGAACGCAAAGTTCCCCCCTCCCTCCCCCTTCTCTGAAGTCAGCGTTGTACTGACTGCAGGGATATCTGGTTTTATTTTTCATCAGGCGGCTCTGCAGCTGAGCCGCGATCGTGTTAGTAAAAAATAATTATTTCACTGAAATGGTCTTCTATGTGTGCTTGCAAACCAAGCACGTGTAGAAGACCATTTCAGTGAAATAATTCTTTTTTACTAACGCAATCTCGGCTCAGCTGCAGAGCCGCCTGATGAAAGTAAGACTGGCTATCCCTGCAGTCAGTGCAACGCTGACTTCAGGGAAGGGGGAGGGAGGGGGGAACTTTGCGTTTGGTTATCTCTCAAACCATAAAGATTTGAGAGATGAACCTGGGGATAAATGAAATCTTTTTTAAAGTGTTAGTAATGTCTAAAAATAACTTTTTTGCATTTAGAAGAGCTTAAAAAGCTGATCTAAATGCAAAAAAACGTATCTCTCAAACCGTTATGGTTTAAGAGATACGGGCGTTTAAAGTTTGATCTCTCCTACTGACAGCTGTAAAGCTGTCAGCAGGAGATCCATGTCGGTCGACACGGAGGCGCTTGAGAAGTGCCGAGATCTCGTTAGTTACACAGAATCCCTTCATTGGAATGGTCTAAAACGTGTGTCTGGTGTTCAGGCACACGTTTTAGACCATTCCAATGAAGGGATTCCGTGTAAGTAACGAGATCCCGGCATTTCTCATGCGCCTCCGTGTCGACCGACACGGATCTCCTGCTGACAGCTTTACAGCTGTCAGTAGGAGAAATCAAACTTTAAACGCCCGTATCTCTTAAACCATAACGGTTTGAGAGATACGTTTTTTTGCATTTAGATCAGCTTTTTAAGCTCTTCTAAATGCAAAAAAAGTTATTTTTAGACATTACTAACACTTTAAAGAGCTACACTATGGGGAATAGTAATATTACAGTATTACTATCCCTTTAAAGCATAACATTTTTTTAGGCAATCTGACTTTTCATTTTACTGGCCTGCAGAATATGTCAAGTCAAAATAAAGGGTTACTTTCCCTTGAACTGAACAGACTGAATGAAGCTGTCCCACACTGCCTCTCTCCCTTTCATCAAAGAGGTGTTTTTATTTGAAATATTTTGATGCAATAAAGGGATTTATTAACACTGTGTCCAATAAAATGTAATCCCCTGGGGGGTGGGAGTATGTGTTAGCATTGAAGTGATGATGGGGGGGGGAGTCATTTAGCACAGATAATTAGTCAATCACACAGACAGACTATTATACAAAGAAACAGAAGCTTAAAGGAGCAGTAAACGTTTTTATGAAAAAATATATATTGTAGGGATTTTCCTATGGAGTAAAATAAGGGTACTCCCACTGCCGAGAGATTTATAATTCCAGAGTTATTACAGTGTAAACCCATGTTTTTTTAAATTACCAGTGCCCTCTAGTGGTCAAATTCTAATTAGATTTCCTGTTAGATTCTAATGGAGAGGAAAGTCAGGAAAGTCAGACACATACAGTTCTCCATAGAATGTGATAGAAACTGCTGAGTCACTTCCTGTCAGTTAGAACTATCAGGAAGTAAACACAGTAAATCCACTTCCTGATTATTTAAACTGCTATAAATTTTGAATAAAACATCTGACAGCGGTGGGAGTGACCTTGTTTTATTCAGCAGGAAACGCTCTATAAAATATGTGTTTTCATAAAAAAGTTTACTGCTCCTTTAAATACACCTCACACACAGATTGGTATTTGCTAAAACCCTTAAGGCCACATATCCAAAGACAAGTGGAGTTATTCATGGGAAAGTCAATTTCACTATATGGGAAAAAGTCCTGCTTCCCATTGATTTGAATGGGGCTTTTTAAGCCTTTGGGTGTCAGAGCTATCCAACGCTGGCAATCAAAGGGTTAATGCCTTAACTGCTAGAAAGGTCTCCAAAGTATTGCATTGTAATACTCGTTGGCTGGAGGGCTTTATGGTACCCATCCCTGCCCCAATCGAACCTCAGCAGCTGTTTAATGAAGAGAGATCACTGAAATGCAAATGATACCGTAACAGTCATTCTCATGCCAGAGGTGGGCCCTCCAGCTGTATTTTGAACTACAGCTTCCGTAATCCTTTGCCAATTGGTGGCTGATGGAAGACGATGGTAGTTGAAGTCCAACATCTGTTGAAGGCCCATGGGTTTCCTTTGTCCTGTTTCACATCTTCCAACATTTCAAATGGCCAGAGGGCCACTTCTGTTTTAGGGGGTGTGGCTCGGGGTAGTGGGGCATTATGGAGAATGTTTAGGCTATTTCATGACATATTGACACCGATTTGTGTTACTGAATAAATGATTTATTAGAGCAAGACCAAAGTATTTTATTTACACAGACTAATTACTGTCTGTCATATACTGATGTTTAAACAAATAACAAAGTGAGTTTTGTTGATGTGGAGGAATCTGATACACTTCTATACACACCACACAGTCTGATCTCCTAAACACAGAGACACCAGGGTGATACACTTCTATACACACCACACAGTCTGATCTCCTAAACACAGGGACACCAGGGTGATACACTTCTATACACACCACACAGTCTGATCTCCTAAACACAGGGACACCAGGGTGATACACTTCTATACACACCACACAGTCTGATCTCCTAAACACAGGGGCACCAGGGTAATACACTTCTATACACACCACACAGTCTGATCTCCTAAACACAGGGACACCAGCGTGATACACTTATATACACACCACACAGTCTGATCTCCTAAACACAGGGACACCAGGGTGATACACTTCTATACACACCACACAGTCTGATCTCCTAAACACAGGGACACCAGGGTGATACACTTCTATACACACCACATAGTCTGATCTCCTAAACAAAGGGACCCCAGGGTGATACACTTATATACACACCACACAGTCTGATCTCCTAAACACAGGGACACCAGGGTGATACACCTATATACACACCACACAGTCTGATCTCCTAAACACAGGGACACCAGGGTGATACACTTCTATACACACCACACAGTCTGATCTCCTAAACACAGGGACACCAGGGTGATACACTTCTATATACACACCACACAGTCTGATCTCCTAAACACAGGGACACCAGGGTGATACACTTATATACACACCACACAGTCTGATCTCCTAAACACAGGGACACCAGGGTGATACACTTCTATACACACCACACAGTCTGATCTCCTAAACACAGGGACACCAGGGTGATACACTTCTATACACACCACATAGTCTGATCTCCTAAACAAAGGGACCCCAGGGTGATACACTTATATACACACCACACAGTCTGATCTCCTAAACACAGGGACACCAGGGTGATACACCTATATACACACCACACAGTCTGATCTCCTAAACACAGGGACACCAGGGTGATACACTTCTATACACACCACACAGTCTGATCTCCTAAACACAGGGACACCAGGGTGATACACTTCTATATACACACCACACAGTCTGATCTCCTAAACACAGGGACACCAGGGTGATACACTTATATACACACCACATAGTCTGATCTCCTAAACACAGGGACACCAGGGTGATACACTTCTATACACACCACACAGTCTGATCTCCTAAACACAGGGACACCATGGTGATACACTTATATACACACCACACAGTCTGATCTCCTAAACACAGGGACACCAGGGTGATACACTTATATACACATCACACAGTCTGATCTCCTAAACACAGGGACACCAGGGTGATACACTTATATACACACCACACAGTCTGATCTCCTAAACAAAGGGACACCAGGATGATACACTTCTATACACACCACACAGTCTAATCTCCTAAACACGGGGACACCAGGGTAATACACATATATATACAAACCACACAGTCTGATCTCCTAAACACAGGGACACCAGGGTGATACACTTCTATATACACCACACAGTCTGATCTCCTAAACACAGGGACACCAGGGTGATACACTTCTATATACACACCACACAGTCTGATCTCCTAAACACAGGGACACCATGGTGATACACTTATATACACACCACACAGCCTGATCTCCTAAACACAGGGACACCAGGGTGATACACCTATATACACACCACACAGTCTGATCTCCTAAACATAGGGACACCAGGGTGATACACTTATATACACACCACACAGTCTGATCTCCTAAACACAGGGACACCAGGGTGATACACTTCTATACACACCACACAGTCTGATGTCCTAAACACAGGGACACCAGGGTGATACACTTCTATACACACCACACAGTCTGATCCCCTAAACACAGGGACACCAGGGTGATACACTTCTATACACACCACACAGTCTGGTCTCCTAAACACAGGGACACCAGGGTGATACACTTCTATACACACCACACAGTCTGATCTCCTAAACACAGGGACACCAGGGTGATACACTTATATACACACCACACAGTCTGATCTCCTAAACACAGGAACGCCAGGGTGATACACTTCTATACACATCACACAGTCTGATCTCCTAAACACAGGGACACCAGGGTGATACACGTATATACACACACCACACAGTCTGATCTCCTAAACACAGGGACACCAGGGTGATACACTTATATAGACACCACACAGTCTGATCTCCTAAACACAGGGACACCAGGGTGATACACTTATACACACACCACACAGTCTGATCTCCTAAACTCAGGGACACCAGGGTGATACACTTATATACACACCACACAGTCTGATCTCCTAAACACAGGAACGCCAGGGTGATACACTTATATACACACCACACAGTCTGATCTCCCCAGAGGAGTAACTAGAAGCCACCGGGCCCTGGTGCAAGAATTGCCATGGGTCCCCCCCGACCACATTGGCCCCCTCATTCACATTGGCACCCAATCTCCACACTGCCCCTCCCACAATGCCCCCTTCATCTCCACAATGCCCCCATCTACACATTGCCCCTTTATCTCCACAATACCCCTGGCCCTACCTCCAGTCCCTGGTGGTCTAGCGGTGTGGCTTGACAGATCTGTGCCTCCTTCGGCACAGACCTCTAGAACTGAATCTCTTGCGCACCGCTGTAGTAATGCAGAGGCTGGGAGATGATGTCATCCCCCAGCGCACTGTATTACTAGAGCAGCGTGTCGAGTGGGAGATCAGCTAAGCGACTGCTGCGGGCGAGGGGGTCGCAGGGGGCGGCCGGGCCCCTGGAGTGACGGACCTGGTCGCAGGTGTGACCGCTGCGACCCCTCTTTTAAGGGAAAGAGGGACAGAGGGATTTGGGTCTCAAAGAGGGACTGTCCCTCCTAAAGAGGGATACTTGGGAGGTATGTACCCCTAATATCTCTTAAAGAAGGACACCTGAGAGGTATGCCTATTTGGTGTATACCTGTGTGCAGAGTATCCGTTTGATTTAATTGGGGATTTTAACCATTGAATGACAGTGAGGTCTGCAAAGCATTCTGTCACAAAGGCCTTTATACATCAGTGGGGGGTTTGTGTGTGTTTGTATGTATGTGTTTGTGCGTGCCTATATATATGTATGTGTGAATGTGTATATGTGTGTGTTTGTGTGTGCATACGTGTGTGCATCCATGTGCATGTATATGTGTGTGTGTGTGTGTATATATATGTGTATATCTGTATGTATATGTGTGTTTGTATGTATATTTATGTGTGCGTGTGTATGTGTGTGTGTGCATGTATGTATGTGTGTATATGTATATATGTGTGTGCATATGTATGTGTGTGTGTGTGTGTGTGTGTGTGTTGAATGTGTTTGTGTGCGTGAGTGTGTGTGTCTGATTTAGTTGATCTATCCCAGAATTGCTTCAGTTTTTCCTCAGTTCATATGACCCAGAGAGAGAGACTGAGCCAGACATTGTGAGGTGTATGTGTATACCTGTGTGGCTGTTACACACCCGAGTAGTGCCAGTCTGTGTATGCCAGTGATATCATTTGGAGATCAGCAGCTTTCTCTCTCAGCACAGTGACCACCTGTTTTAGAGAAGCTGCTCCAGTTGGTATTTGAGTGTCCCACGCTCCATTACCTCTCCAGGTGTGGATGACAGCCTGTGTTCCAGGGCAGTACTTCTCATTCCTTACTTGGGAATGGTATTAAATGATTTACTGTGCTGCCTGCCTGGGCCTGAAGGTTCCTCACTTAGCTATTGCCAGGCAATCGAACACACACATTCCTTGAGGTGAGCCATTTTCTTTCCTATTTGCTTTTTTTGTAACCAAAGGAAAACAGACAGGAACACATATGTATGCTAATACTTGCCACTTTGATAGGGGGTAGGGGGTGAGAGAGAGAGAGATTAAATCATGATATAGAAGAGTGATACATTTCTCAAAAATTGTTTACATGATACAAATGTATCATTCTAGTAGTGCAAAGAGCCAGAATTGATACAGTCTCTTTGCAGTGGTACAGCTGTTAAAGTGACAGTAATACTTAAAATGTAAAAGAAAAATATGTTGTAAATTTTATCCCTCTCAGTAAACAAGGGTACTGCCACTGCGGAAAGGTGTTTTATTCAAAAGTTATCACAGCTCAATGCTGAATTTCTTAGGTGCAACATCACAGTGGCCTGAAATTGTACAGTGGCGCTGTTGCTACATCATCCTATGGACAGCTCTGGTCCCAGGACCATAAATCTCCATAGGATGGTGTAGCAACAGTGCCACTGTACAATTTCAGGCCACTGTGATACTGCACCTAAAAAAATCAACTTTGAGCTGTATTAACTTTTGAATAAAACACCTTTCAGCAGTGGGAGTACTATTGTTTTACTCAGGGGGATAAACCCTACAACATTTTTTTTTTACATTTAAGTATCACTATCCCTTTAATCACAAACACAAGGAACTAACTGCCAGGCATAACCTATTGTCACTTTCACTCAGGATTACATCAGGATTACTGATGTAGTAGGGGGGTTTCCTTATGATCCCACGAAAAGGAAATGCTTCATTGGAAAGAATATTACTGTTCAATCTTGCATTTCTTGGGTGCAGTACTTCCATGACCTGCAATGTTTAGGAAGAAGATGTTGTCAGTGACATTAGTCACCTATAGAAGTGTTTTAAATTAGTCCGCGGACACGCTAACAGGTCAGCTTTTCAAGATATCCCTGCGGTGTACTTAGTAGCTCAGTCATAGTAATTGGGACGCTTTTGCTGAACTGGGAAGATTCTGAAAGACTGGCCTGTTATTGTGCCCTGAGTGTTGGAGCTGTTAATCATTGATGTATAGTGCTGGGCAAAAAGTGTAATTGACTCCATGTGGGGATTTCTGTGGAATACAGAACTGTTCTAATTCTTTCTGCTCAGGAAGGTGAAGCCAGTTTCATAGCGAATACATATTTCATTAAACACATAGTCATGCACACGCACACACGCACACAGTCATGCACACACATCTCCACACAGTAATGTATACACACACAGGCATACACACATCCCTCCCCCCACACACACACAGGCATACACACATCCCTCCCCACACACACAGGTATGCACACATCCCTCCCCACACACACAGGCATGCACACATCCCTCCCCACACATACAGGCATACACACATCCCTCCCCACACACACAGGCATGCACACATCCCTCCCCACACACACAGGCATGCACACATCCCTCCCCACACACACACATGTATACACACATCCCTCCCCACACACAGGTATGCACACATCCCTCCCCACAAACACACAGGCATACACACATCCCTCCCCACACACACATGTATACACACATCCCTCCCCACACACACAGGCATGCACACATCCCTCCCCACACACACATGTATACACACATCCCTCCCCACACACACAGGCATACACACATCCCTCCCCACAAACACACAGGCATACACACATCCCTCCCCACACACACATGTATACACACATCCCTCCCCACACACAGGCATGCACACATCCCTTCCCACACACACATGTATACACACATCCCTTCCCACACACACAGGCATGCACACATCCCTCCCCACACACACACATGTATACACACATCCCTCCCCACACACACAGGCATACACACATCCCTCCCCACAAACACACAGGTATACACACATCCCTTCCCACACACACATGTATACACACATCCCTCCCCACACACACATGTATACACACATCCCTCCCCACACACAGGCATACACACACATCCCTCCCCACACACACAGGTATACACACATCCCTCCCCACACACAGGCATACACACACATCCCTCCCCACACACAGGCATACACACACATCCCTCCCCACACACAGGCATACACACACATCCCTCCCCACACACAGGCATACACACACATCCCTCCCCACACACACAGGTATACACACATCCCTCCCCACACACACAGGTATACACACATCCCTCCCCACACACAGGCATACACACATCTCTCGCCACACACAGGCATACACACATCTCTCGTCACACACACAGGCATACACACATCCCTCCCCACACACACAGGTATACACACATCCCTCCCCACACACAGGCATACACACATCCCTCCCCACACACACAGGCATACACACATCCCCACACAGTTATACATGCACAAATATACACTCACACACACACACACATCCCCACAAAGTCATGCACACACATCCCCACACAGACTTGCACACACACACACACACACACACATCCCCACAAGGTCATACACATACACACAAACAGTCAATCACACGCACACACACACACACACACACAGTCATACACACATGCACATCCCCACACAGTCATACAAACACACACACACACACTCATACACAGTCATACTCACATCCCCACACAGTCATGCACACTCAGTTATGCATACACATTCCCACACAATCATGCACACACACGCACATCCCCGCAAGTTGTGCACACCCCCCATCCCCACACAGTCATGTTTTTGTGCACATACACACACAGACATACATATGCAAACAGACAAGCGAACACACACAGTCATGCATACACACACATCCACACATAACATCATCACGCACACATGTATTCACACATGCACTCAGCCACACATACACACACCAGATAATATTCTGAGAATATTGCCATGGACTGCTCCATTACAAATGGTCTTCCTATTGGATTTCCTGTGGAATTGCAGGAGATGAAACAGACCATTTTTTGATTATTTCTTATCATAGTAAGATTCTCCTCCCACCACTAGTTGCTCTAAACAGAGCAGTAATAACAGATCTAACCTGAAATGGTTAGCCATGGACGATAACACTCAAAACCAGCAAGTTTCAATTGTTATATATTTTGAATAAATCAAATCCCATATATATATTTAGTAAGTGAGTAAAACAAAGGTAGCTCCATTGCTGAGAGATTATTTATTCAAAAGCTATTACACTTGAAACTTGCTGGATGCTTTACTCAATAGTAAAAATCCTTTTTATCTATCTATCTATCTATCTATCTATCTATCTATCTATCTCATATCTATCTATATCATATCTATCTATCTATCTATCTATCTCATATCTATCTATCTATCTATTTATGTGTGACGTGAGTGCTGGTACTAGTGGTCAGTACCACCGTCACTTCTCTGCTTTTACTGCACCGACATCCCAATCTCCATCATTCGTTCAGCATAACCCCTCCACGCACCAGACAGGACCAGGTTGGAAGGTAAAACTTAGAACTCTTTATTGCACAAACCAGCAGACTTATATACAGAACAGTGGGGTCAGGGAACAATGTGTGGGACACCAAAGCTACACAAGGGCTAATGGGAAGGTGGGCACATAGGGCCAGACATTAACTGACAATAGTGAGGGGCGGTGGGTAAACATTAGAACAAAGGGCCAAGGGACTGGATACAATGGGCCAGAATACACATTCATAACAGTGTCCTTTGTGCCAAGGCACCTTTTACATAATTTGATTCAGCTGCCTTCAAACCCCAGCCAATCCAGGGCCAAGGATAGTGTGGCCAATCCTGGCCTCTTGTGTCTCACCTGCCTTTAGCCTTTCAGACACCATGGGCGGGTGGCTGACCGACCAATCCCTGCGACGCCTACTTTCCCCCATGTTAAGTCTATGAGGGACCTTTAAACATGGCACCCAGGGCTTTGGCCAGTCAGGAGCCAGCCTAAGTTCCACAGCTGGATGGCTTTCGTGATAATCCTGCCGGCCATCGCAGGCAAAGTGAATTTAGTCCTTTGGAGGAGCTCTTTTTTCATGTAACCCCAACCAAGCTGCCAGGCACTGATCCATGGCTTGTTACATGAACCCAGCCCTCCGGGCTGATTAGTCTTTTGGGTATGGCCTGGGCAGACCAGACGGGATGTTCCCAGTCACTCTGTGCCCCCAATAAGCACAGGGTGACTTAGACCCAAAAGGGGACTGGTAAGGTGAAAAAGGTGCTTCCCTGTGTGTGGTATCCCTGATCTGTAGGGAGGGGGCTGGCCCCCAGGCCCCTCCAGGAGCCAAGGGCCATGGGGTTCCTGTGACAATATATATATTAAAATAAAGGAGAGTGCCAAGGTGGTCCAACAAAAATATTTAAATAAGGATGCAAACTGCCAAGCAAATTCACTTATACCAAAATATAATATATATTAAACAATCACAATACAATATATAGCAATGATTATGGTACCATAATAAAAATATATGTGATCACTTAAAAATAGATAAAAAAAATATAAGGAACGGTAGCTCACTGTCTACTAATTGAAAGCAGGCAGGCAATGCAGTGGTTCAAATAGATTTGCACCAGCACTGAAAGAGTGTTCTCTTTAAGCAATGTGTTCCGTACCCCTCTGGCACTCAATGGGTTAATAAAGGTGTTGAATCTTTATGTTCTCCCGACTCTGCATTATTTTGTAGTCAACTTAACACTTCAATATTTCTCTGGTGATTTTCACTGATAATGCACCAAAACCAGCACTCATAGGGTGTCCTCTTTAACCCTTTGAGTGCAAAGCAATGCGTTCTGTACCCCTCCGGCACTCGTTAATAAAAGTGTTGAATCTTTATGTTCTCCTGACTCTGCATTATTTTGTAGTCAATTTAACACTTCAGTATTTCTCTTGTGATTTTCACTGATAAAGCACCCAACCAGCACTCATAGGGTGTCCTCCCTTACCTGTATCCAGTCCTCCACTCTCTCGTCTTTGATGTGATTTTGCGGGCAGAGTGTTTATATATATTTTTCGTATTAAATTATACGCGTTCTCATTAACTTTACTCTTGTATTTTTTCTACTTCCAAGAGTTGAGATTTTATTGTTTTGTTCATTGTCGCTGATGCTACAGAACATATTTTCAAGGCCACTGACACACAAACAGAGTCTATGCACAGAAGAGCTCATTAACCAGCGTCTAAAACTCTAAAGGCCATTTACCATGATGGAAAATGGCCACATTACTGAGAACAATAGCACGTGCCATTTAGTAGCATTATTTATAGTTCACGGTCCATTGTCTGATCTGTGTGACACGGATATGAGAAAGTATTTATCAGATGCAAAATGGAAGTAGTTATGCAGATTCTGAGATCCTTCTTGGTTCATGAAATACAAACAGTAATTAAGGAAAATGCCAATGAATTACTTTCTGTTAGTGTGGAAGACTTAACATGAATAGATAAGATCATCTGCAAAAATATGGTACAAATATGTAATTGTTAAGCACTGCAGATTTTTGTTCTGTCACAGAAGTATTATCATTAAAATGAAACAGACAGTGCTATCCATTAATTTAATTTAATGGCTAACTGAAATGTGGTGAATCTCATCCAACTGGGGCTGAGAATGAGCTACAGACAATTTAATCTTGTGGAATGTAATGACATAAAACTTGATTAAGTCAAAAAAAGTTTTCTTGCTGAACACTTTGAGCGCAACTCATTGCAGAGAGACGGTACAGAGAGGAGCAACAAAATGAATTAAGGGAATGGAGGACTTGACGTATGAGATGAGGAACAACTAGACAAACTTGGTTTATTTACTCTAGAGAAAAAAACGACTAAGAGGACATCTTATCACAATGTACAAGTATATGAGAGGTTAATACAAGGATCTCTGTGGTGAGCTATTCATTCCAAGACCTGATCAGGTCACCAGGTGACACACCTTGAGATTAGAGGAAAGGAGGTTTAGGCTTCAGCAAAGGAAGGGTTTTTTTACAGTAAGGTCTGTTAAATTGTGGAATTCCTTGCCCAAGGAGGTTGTTATGGCAGATACAATCATACCTCCCAACATTTCAAATTGCCAAAGAGGGACACTAGTGTTTTAGGGGGAGTTGCTGGGGGAGTGGCTGGTGAGCGGGGCATTACCAACAATGTTTAGGCTCTTTCATGACCTATTGACACCTCCTTGTGTAACCTAACTTATGACTTATATCAAGACCAAAATATTTTATTTACACAAATTAATTTCTAAACACATATACTGATGTTTAAACTAACAGTAATCTGAGTTTTATTTCTGTAGAACAATGTGATACACCTATATGCACACTACACAAACTGATCTCCTAAAAACAGGGACATCAGAGTGGGAAATAGGGACAGAGGGATTTAGGTCTAAAAGAGGGACTGTCCCTCCTAAAGAGGGACACTTGAGAGGTATGTACAATGGATACATTTAAGAGAAGATTAGATGCATTTATTTTGAAAGGGAACATACAGTATACTGTATATTAGGTGGCAAATCAGGAAGGTCTGATAAAGACTAACCTATTTGGTAGCAGGAAAGCTATACAATTCTTATGTCACTAGGGTATGAGGCAAAGGTTGAACTTGATGGACTTGTGTCTTTATTCAATCTAATTTACTATGTTACTATGTTATTATGTTACCCCACTGGCACTCAAGGGTTTTAAGCAGAACTAGCACCTCCTAGTAATAACATCCCACTTGATTTACTATGGAAAGAAAATGCTAATGACCCCTATGATTTTGTTAAAGAGATAAAAGTCTTGGATATCAGGTCCACAAAGTCGACCGTGACTTTTTGATGGCAGTTGTTTCAGACTGAAGAGGCAGAGTGAACGATTCTACCTTAATTACCCTTTGAGTGCCAGAGGAGTGTGCAATGCATTGTAAAGCAATGCGTTGCACACACCTCCGTCACTCAAAGGTTTAAGCAAACCAATACATTGCACACCCCTCTTGTCCTTAAATAGTTACGATTATTACATGAAGTGACCAGAGTTTGAGGTCTTGTGGTCCTATTCACCAACTGTCATATCCAACTCTGTGGAGATCACATCCAAGTTTGATCTAAGATCACTCTTGAACCAAGCAGCAAAAGGAAATTGATAGACGCCATAGTAAAGTAAGTGTGTGAAGTGTATTATTAGAAGGGTGCTTGTTCTTTATTAAAAGGACAGTGCCACATAGAAAGAAACTACTTTTGTTAAGTAACTGCATTGAGGAGTTTATAGCTAACACCCTTAAAGGGACAGTAACACTTGTTATGCAAAAAATATGTTGTAGGGTTTATGCTCCTCAGTAAAACTAGGGTACACCTACTGCTGAAAGGTGTTTTATTCAAAAGTTATTGCTGCCAAAACTTTATTTTTCTTAGGTGCAGTATCTTAATGGTCTGAAATTTTATGGTGGCACTGTTGCTACACAGTCCTATTTCAGTTGACCATAAACCTTCATAGGATGGTGTACCAACAGCGCCACTGTACAATATCAGGCCATTGAGATATTGCACCTAACAAATTCAAGTTTGAGCTGCAATACGTTTTGAATAAAACACTTCTCGGAAGTGGGAGTTCCCTTGTTTTACTCAGGGAGATAAACCTTACAACATTTTTTTTACATTTTAAGCATTTCTACCCCTTTAAGTGGCCTTACAACCTTAGAAAATGTACAGTTAATTTTTTTATATTCATCATTATATGAATTTCTATTGGGCATCTTAATTCAGATGTTTACTTCTTTCCTCGACCTCCCCTTTTTAAAAGGAGCAGTAAACCTTTTTAATGAAAAAATATATATTGTAGGGATTTTCCTACTGAGTAAAATAAGGGTACTCCCACTGCAGAGAGATTTATATTTCCAGAGTTATTACAGTTTAAACCCATGTTTTTTTTTACATTAGCAGTGCCCTCTAGTTGTCAAATTCTAATTAGATTTCCTGGTACATTCTAATGGAGAGGAAAGTCAGAAAAGTCAGAGACATACAGTTCTCCATAGAATGTGATAGAAACTGCTGAGTCACTTCCTGTCAGTTAGAACTATAAGGAAGTAAACACAATAAATTCACTTCCTGTCAGTTAGATCTATCAGGAAGTAAACACAGTAAATTCACTTCCTGATTATTTGAACTGCTATAAATTTTGAATAGAACATCTGACAGCGATGGGAGTGACCTTGTTTTATTCAGCAGGAAATGATCTATAAAATATGTGTTTTCATAAAAAAAAGCTTACTGCTCCTTTAAATCTCCAAACAAAAGTCATCCCCACTGGAGGAAATTTGAAGGTGCAGAGTTAGCTGAGAGAACTGGGAGGGATTTTGAGCAGCTGAGATGAAATCAACAGAACAGGAGACATTAGGAGGAATGTAATAAACATGCACGATCGTTATTTATGATGTTCTTTTGATATAAAAATGATTAGTACCAAAACATTAGTGAACGGATCATGTTTTTCATGAATTAGAGAATGCGAGAACTTTTTTACAGAATGTATTTCATAAAGTGCCATACCTCCCAAGTGTCCCTCTTTAGGAGGGACAGACCCTCTTTTAGACCCAAATCCCACTGTCCCTCTTTCCCACCGTGATGTCCCTCTTTTTAGGAGATCAGACTGTGTGGTGTGCACAGAAGTGTATCACCCTGGTGTCCCTGTGTTTAGGAGATCAGATTGTGTGGTGTGTATAGAAGTGTATCGCCCTGGTGTCCCTGTGTTTAGGAGATCAGACTTTGTGGTGTGTGTATATAAGTGTATCACCCTTGTGTCCTGTGTTTAGGAGATCAGACGGTGTGGTGTGTATATAAGTGTATCACCCTGGTGTCCCTGTGTTTAGGAGATCAGACTGTGTGGTGTGTGTATAAGTGTATCACCCTGGTGTCCCTGTGTTTAGGACATCAGACTGTGTGGTGTGTGTATAGAAGTGTATCACCCTGGTGTCCCTGTGTTTAGGAGATCAGACTGTGTGGTGTGTATAAGTGTGTCACCCTGGTGTCGCTGTGTTTAGGAGATCAGACTGTGTGGTGTGTATAGAAGTGTATCACCCTGGTGTCCCTGTGTTTAGGAGATCAGACTTTTATCACCCTGGTGTCCCTGTGTTTAGGAGATCAAACTGTGTGGTGTGTATAGAAGTGTATCACCCTGGTGTCCCTGTGTTTAGGAGATCAGACTGTATGGTGTGTATATAAGTGTATCACCCCGGTGTCCTTGTGTTTAGGAGATCAGACTGTGTAGTGTGTATAGAAGTGTATCACCCTGGTGTCCCTGTGTTTAGGAGATCAGACCGTGTGGTATGTATAAGTGTGTCACCCTGGTGTCGCTGTGTTTAGGAGATCAAACTGTGTGGTGTGTATACAAGGGTATCACCCTGGTGTCACTGTGTTTAGGAGATCAGACTGTGTGGTGTGTATATAAGTGTATCACCCTGGTGTCCCTGTGTTTAGGAGATCAGACTGTGTGGTGTGTATATAAGTGTATCACCCTGGTGTCCCTGTGTTTAGTAGATCAGACTGTGTGGTGTGTATAGAAGTGTATCACCCTGGTCTCCCTGTGTTTAGGAGATCAGACTGTGTGGTGTGTATAGAAGTGTATCACCCTGGTGTCCCTGTGATTAGGAGATCAGACTGTGTGGTGTGTATAGAAGTGTATCACCCTGGTGTCCCTGTGTTTAGGAGATCAGACTGTGTGGTGTGTATATAAGTGTATCACCCTGGTGTCCCTGTGTTTAGGAGATCAGACTGTGTGGTGTGTATAGAAGTGTATCACCCTGGTGTCCCTTTGTTTAGGAGATCAGACTGTATGGTGTGTATATAAGTGTATCACCCCGGTGTCCTTGTGTTTAGGAGATCAGACTGTGTGGTGTGTATAGAAGTGTATCACCCCGGTGTCCTTGTGTTTAGGAGATCAGACTGTGTGGTGTGTATAGAAGTGTATCACCCTGGTGTCCCTGTGTTTAGGAGATCAGACTGTGTGGTATGTATAAGTGTGTCACTCTGGTGTCGCTGTGTTTAGGAGATCAAACTGTGTGGTGTGTATACAAGGGTATCACCCTGGTTTCACTGTGTTTAGGAGATCAGACTGTGTGGTGTGTATATAAGTGTATCACCCTGGTGTCCCTGTGTTTAGGAGATCAGACTGTGTGGTGTGTATATAAGTGTATCACCCTGGTGTCCCTGTGTTTAGGAGATCAGACTGTGTGGTGTGTATAGAAGTGTATCATCACCCTGGTGTCCCTGTGTTTAGGAGATCAGACTGTGTGGTGTGTATATAAGTGTATCACCCTGGTGTCCCTGTGTTTAGGAGATCAGACTGTGTGGTGTGTATAGAAGTGTATCACCCTGGTGTCCCTGTGTTTAGGAGATCAGACTGTGTGGTGTGTATATAAGTTTATCACCCCGGTGTCCCTGTGTTTAGGAGATCAGACTGTGTGGTATGTATATAAGTGTATCACCCCGGTGTCCCTGTGTTTAGGAGATCAGACTGTGTGGTGTGTATATAAGTGTATCACCCTGGTGTCCCTGTGTTTAGGAGATCAGACTGTGTGGTGTGTATAGAAGTGTATCACCCTGGTGTCCCTGTGTTTAGGAGATCAGACTGTGTGGTGTGTATAGAAGTGTATCACCCTGGTGTCCCTGTGTTTAGGAGATCAGACTGTGTGGTGTGTATAGAAGTGTATCACCCTGGTGTCCCTGTGTTTAGGAGATCAGACTGTGTGGTGTGTATAGAAGTGTATCACCCTGATGTCCCTGTGTTTAGGAGATCAGACTGTGTAGAGTCTGCCCCCTCAGATGTGGAATCTGGTCACTTGACACAAGGGACAATCTTCTTACTGTGATCATAAGGAAAACCCTGCCCCCCTTAACAGTTTTTTCTTTATGATCACTGAAGATTGTCTCTTTCTGTGATCCATGTGGACAGTCTTGCTACTCTGAGGTGAGCAGTGTTACATCAGTAGAAGGGACGGAAGGGGGATACTTTATCATTCAATTACTCTTGTACTACAACTCTGACAGTATTGAAATATCACTCTCTATGGCCCAAATACTATGAAGATTAATTGGTGCTGCTATTATTGTGATACATTACTATGCCTTTAACCCTTTGTGTGCCAGAGGAGTACACAACGCATTGCAAAGCAATGCGTTGCATACCCGTCTGGCACTCAAAGGGTTAAGTGCAATATCACAGAGTCCTGAAATTGTACAGTGGAGCTGTTGCTACACCATCCTGTGGAGCTGTATGGTCAACTGACCAGAGCTGTCCATAGGATGATGTAGCAACAGCGCCACTGTAACATTTCAGGTCACTGTGATACTTAAAATACCTAAAAAATTCAAGTTTGAGCTATAATAACTTTTGAATAAAACGCCTCTCAGCAGTAGGAGTACCATTGTTTTACTCAAGGTGCAAAACAATACAATACAGATATTTTTTAACATACTAAGTATTACTGTCCCTTTAACAAGGTGATGTGCTAAGGAAGAAACCCTTTTCAGTAGGTAATAAAGACAAGATCCCACTGAGTACCAAATACCAAAACCATTTCCCTGATAAAGACACAAGAGAGGAGATACGTAATGGGAATTCAATAAGAGGGAAAAAAACATCTTTTTTTTAATCCTTCCGAAGCTCTAATTTTTTTTTTTTTCATGAAAATATTTTATCAGGAGTCCTGGACTCACTTTACCTCGCCATGCCCGGGACTAGAACCTGCAACCTTATAGCTTAAAGGAGCAGTAAGCTTTTTTTATGAAAACACATATTTTATAGAGCATTTCCTGCTGAATAAAACAAGGTCACTCCCATCGCTGTCAGATGTTTTATTCAAAATTTATAGCAGTTTAAATAATCAGGAAGTGAATTTACTGTGTTTACTTCCTGATAGTTCTAACTGACAGGAAGTGAATTTACTGTGTTTACTTCCTGATAGTTCTAACTGACAGAAAGTGACTCAGCAGTTTCTATCACATTCTATGGAGAACTGTATGTCTCTGACTTTTCTGACTTTCCTCTCCATTAGAATTTAACAGGAAATCTAATTAGAATTTGACCACTAGAGGGCACTGCTAGTGTAAAAAAAACATGGGTTTAAACTGTAATAACGCTGGAAATATAAATCTCTCTGCAGTGGGAGTACCCTTATTTTACTCAATAGGAAAATCCCTACAATATATATTTTTTCATAAAAAAAGTTTACTGCACCTTTAAAGTGGAACTATCATTACACTTATATTGAGCCCCAGATACTAATTACTATAGTGATATGCAGAGATGTCTTTTCAAGAATAATTGCAGCATTAATGAAAAATAGACCTTTTTAGGTTGACAGGCAGCGGCAGGGATCTTGCCGTAGCCGCTCTCTGCTCCTGCGCTGTCAGTCCCTTCCGGTGCCTTAAAGCGGAACTACCGCCCTATATAAAGTGCCCCCCCCCCCAATAATTAGGCATATGGCGATTAGCTGTTTATCTCCATCCCGCCCGCGGACATACAAGTACGTCCTCACCGGACGTCCCAGGAGGACAGAGGACGTACATGTACATCCTGGAAGCCATTCGCTAGAATGGCAAAAAAAACAAACCCGTCGTCAAGTGCTGGTCGTGCGCATGGCCGGTCACTAAAGGGTTAATAGTGCTATTATCCGACACACGTGCGAAGTTCTGAAGTAATTCTGCTTTTTTTGAGACTGACGGCCAGGCTTCTTGCTTTAGAGCCGTCTGCTCACCTGTGTCATCAGTCCATTCCGGTACCTTAAAGGGCTAGTAATACTTTGTTTTATCTTTATTTTATTTTGTAGGCATTAAAAAAACATGAAGAACGATATAAGTCTTATCTCTCAAACCTTTATGGTGTGAGAGATATTCACAAGCAAAGTTTCCCCTCCCGCCCCTTTTACCTAGTGTAAGCCATCTCTTCTCAGATGTGGAATCCAGTCCATAGACCAGACAGATAACAGAAGGGGGCAATCTTCTTCCTATGAGAACAATGAAATTCCTGCCCCCCTTGAGAAGTTTTTCAGGTTTTTCCCTTATCTTAATTGAAGATTGTCCCTCTCTGCAGTCTACCTGGGCACCTCCCTTCTGATCTGAACGGGGGGGATACTTTGCTTGTGAATATCTATTAAACCATAAAGGTTTGAGAGATAAGACTTACATCGTTCTTCATGTTTTTTTAATGCCTACAAAATAAAGATAAAACAAAGTATTACTATCCCTTTAAGGTACAATGCAACGCCTCCTAGAGGAGACCGGGACGGACAGTGCAGCCACGTAGACAGCTCTAATCCAAGATGTCTGCGTGCAAACTTGTCCGCCTGTCTGAGAAGAAGAAGGATTGTTTCAGAACTTGGTATCTGTGCCCAATAATCTCACTATTAAGAAGCTAATCGCCATATACCTAATTATTGGGGGGGGACTTTATATAGGGTGATAGTTCCGCTTTAACCCCTTCCCAACAATGAACGTACATGTACGTCCCGCAAAAACGGTCACTTAGTGACAGAGGACGTAGATGTACGTCCCAGAAATCCTGGAACCCGCGCGGCTGCACGCCATTCTGGGACTCCATAATAATTTAAAAAAAAAATTCTTAGTTGGGCGTTAAGTGAAGGCCGCATGTGCGCGCAGCCGGTCACTAAGGGGTTAAGGTAATCAGGCATTCAGCTCCCCAGTCGTGGAGGTGTAGATGACGACAGTGCAGACTCAGGGATGCCGTCTCTGCAAGATGTCTGCGCTGTTCCCCACTGCTGTCTGCCTAAAAAGTTCTGTTTTTCACTAATGCTGGACTTATTCTTAACCCCTTGAATGCCAGAGGGGTGCGCAACGCATTGCTTTGCAATGCATTGTGTACCCCTCTGGCTCTCAAAGGGTTAAAGATACAAGTATGAATATGCATATCGCTATTGTAATTAGGATTTGGGGCTCAATATGTGTGATGATAGTTCCGCTTTAAATGGATTCTACAGCTGGCGCTGTAGAGCGGAGGTGTGGCCATGGGCGGAGCTAAGGGCACCTAGAATGTAAATTCAGCCCTGCCCATCATCTGGCCACTCAATGATTTGGATACCTCTCTGGCACGCAAAGGGTTAAATTCACGATCTATTACACATACTCACAGTCTCACAAAAAATTAGAAAATACTAATATGTCAAAAATATGACAGCTCCAATGTGATAAGGGCGCTGGAGGCTCAGTTGGAAGTCTCACCCCAATTACAGAGGACTTCAAGTCACCCTCCCCTATATGTACAAAGAAACAAACAGGATTCATTGATGGAGGAGATAAAGCTTTGCATCTCCCTGTTCTAATAGCGGTAAAATGAATGGGGATTTTGGGCAATTGGAAAACACCTTCCATTTAGCCTTAAAATCTATAAAAGTCTTGGAGACAGAAGACATTCTTCCACCTTCATCACATAATATAAACCTCTTCATTGTCAATATTCTTTGGCACCAGAATGCCTCAGAGGTTTGGAATGTCGGTGTATTGTATTTAGACGTACAACAACCTGTCTTTACAAGTACCCGTGTGGCTATAAACTTCCAACAGTGAAAATATGCATGGAAAATGGACATTATTATAGTGGGATCATTCCAAGAATGTCTGTTGTATAATAACATCTGTTTACATACAGATACTTCCTGGTGAAACCTATAATATTTTGTAAAAGTAGCAATCAGAGAAGTTTTAACAACCCCTGAGAACGCTGGTGAAATTGTCAGTGAAGGCCCCAAATCTCTGAATACATTAGGGTTTTCCTAAAGTGGACTTGTCACTGTGATTTAAGTTGGCATATTTAAAAATTTCATTGAAAACTGCATATGTGCCATGTTAGGCAAAATACCCACACATAAATTATTAAGGAGATATTAATATTTGGTACCATATGCTAATTGTGGTACCCATGCAGTACCAGTGATGATTCATATGCTAATTAAGACTTTTAAGTGGATTTTCATATGCTAACAAAGTACTGTGCTGCACCTGGAGACTTTCACTTTCACCAGAAATAAAAGCATGAATATTTCCTAAGATATACATCTGCTGGATTTTTTGTTAACATGTCACACAGGCAGTTTTGAATGACATTTTCAAATATGTCAACAAAATTAAATTTCAAAGCTCCACTTTAAAACACTCACTTGCACATCACCTTGCAGATCGCCATGATACAGCAGGGTTTAGTAATGTCAGTGTTTCAATTTGTGCTTATGGAAAAGTAATCAACTGTCCTGCCCATTGAAGCCCTGTGTTTCTGTGAATTTGCAACCAATGGGCTTCAATGGAATGAACAGAAATTTCCCAGAAGCACCAAGTGAATCGCTGATATCACTAAGCCTTTCAGATCAAGGAGATCTGCAGGGTAAACGGAGAGTGAATGGGAGCAATTTAAGATACTGTAACTAGGTTCCTTTGGCTATGAGGTAACTGCCTAGATCAGAGGTTCTCAACCCATGCCCTCAGTGGCCACTAACAGGCCAGGACTTAGGAATTTCCCTGCTAGAACACAAGTGTGTTGATCAGAGGCTCAGTCGTATTGATTAACTCACCTGTGCTCTTAAAAGGAAATTCTCAAATCCTGGCCTGTTAGTAGCCACTGAGGGCACGGGTTGAGAACCACTGGCCTAGACATACAAGATGTGATAACTTCTCCAATACGATAAATCCAGCTCCTATGTTATTCTATGGTGCCTGTGCACTAACTTGTCTCAACCTAGAGATCTCTCAAATTGCACTGAGATCTCTCAAATCTGTTTATTGCTTCAGTATCACACTTTAGTGCATAGCCACCCCAAGTTCAATTTACTACATCAACCAAGTTATTTTTTTTTATTAAAATCACTTATTATTTAAATCATTTGAATGCTATCAAGGTCTCAGCAAGATGTCATTAGCATACAGTGAGTTAGGGAAGGAAAAAAGTCAGTGAAAAGCACATCTGCAGTCTTATTCCTGATTGTCTCGTCCACTAGTGCAAGTCAATGGAGGGAGTGACAGTGTCAGGCGTTCTGTTTTATTACTATAGATAAAATATATGAAAAATGGAGGATTAATTGATGTGAGGTCTCTGGGAAAAATAACTTAAAGTTATAGTCACCATGGATGTCCGCAAAAATGGAGTGGGGGCAAAGTCATACTATCCAACCCCTGTAATTATTTGGGGGGGGGGCAAGTGTAGGGGGTGTAAGTGCCCCCTCTTGACATCCGCACATTACTGATGATAGTGACTGTCAGACTGACCACAGATCTGCAGGTGGAATGGAGAATTAATGACAACGTTTAACCCTTTGTGTGCCAGAGTGGTATGCAACGCATTGCCTTGGATACCCCTCTGGCACTCAAAGGGTTAAAGGTCAACGGTCATATGTTTCTTTCCCCATCAGCTGATTTGCTCCCCAGGGAGCAGACCTGCAGATGAAGACCGAGCTGTGTGAACAGCTCCGGTAGACACACTGGATGGAACAGGGACACAAAGGGTGTCTGAAAACTACAATGGCTGGCTAGGGCTGATGGGAACTGTAGTCCTCTATGGCTGGAGGCGTAACTAGAACCCTCTGGGCCCTGGTGCAAGAAGTGCCATGGGCCCCTCCAACCCCTGACCACATTGGCCCCCTAGCCCTCCACAATGCCCCCATCTCCTACCTCCCAATCCCTGGTGGTCCAGTGGAGTGGCAGGAGAGATGGGCTGGCGAGTTGTGCTCCCGCGTGGTCCTCTTCTGTAATGCAGAGCGCTGGGAGATGATGACATCTCCCAGTGCTCTGCATTACTAGATGATGTCATCTCCCAGCGGTCTGCATTACTAGATGATGTCATCTCCCAGCGCTCTGCATTACTAGATGATGTCATCTCCCAGCACTCTGCATTACTAGATTATGTCATCTCCCAGTGCTCTGCATTACTAGATGATGTCATCTCCCAGCGGTCTGCATTACTAGATGATGTCATCTCCCAGCGCTCTGCATTACTAGATGATGTCATCTCCCAGCGCTCTGCATTACTAGATGATGTCATCTCCCAGCGGTCTGCATTACTAGATGATGTCATCTCCCAGCGGTCTGCATTACTAGATGATGTTATCTCCCTGCGCTCTGCATTACTAGATGATGTCATCTCCCAGTGCTCTGCATTACTAGATGATGTCATCTCCCAGCGGTCTGCATTACTAGATGATGTCATCTCCCAGCGCTCTGCATTACTAGATGATGTCATCTCCCAGTGCTCTGCATTACTAGATGATGTCATCTCCCAGCGGTCTGCATTACTAGATGATGTCATCTCCCAGCGCTCTGCATTACTAGAGAGCCGGAGGCAGATGGCGCCAGGCGGAGGAGGGGTCGCAGGGGGTACGACCCCTATACTTACGCCACTGGCTGGAGGGACACTGGTTTCCCAACACTGCAATAAACAATTAGCTAAATAAGCAGATATCCATCATTATGTCATTGTACGTATATCAGGATTTATAATAATGATCATTGCTGTGTGCATCTTTCTGTAGAGTGGATGACAAACTGGTAACATCATGGAACACGTAAGCCATTTTGGCAGATTTCCTCCAGCACGTCATTAGCGGGTACTTGTGCACAATCTCACAGGAACGTTTGTTTTGTTTGATTAGGTGATGTATTCATTACAGGCTACGACTCGCCTCTGTTTCCTCTCCCTGAGCCAGAGACAACGGCCCATTCTGCCAGAGACAAGCTGTTTCCTGCATTTATCAGAGCGGTTCACATCACTCTTTTACATGACTCCCCCTTTTTTGTGAATACCCAGACTCTAACGAGCCCCCATTTTTATTGAAACATATGTAATATTTGTACACTTATTTATTTTATTGTTCATTTGCATTTTATTTTGTAATGTAAAATGAAGAAGACTAATTTTTATACCTATTTTCCTCTGCTGTGGACATTAACCCCTTGACGGTCATAGTACGTCATGGATAGATCTGAGTTGACGACCCATGACGTACTACGACCGTCATTAATTCCGGGCTCCCCCCTCGGCTGCACGCCGGAATCTGAATCAAGAAAAAAAAATGCTCAGTGTTCCTTTAGTGACCTCCGCGTGCCTGCGCGGCCGGTCGTTAAGGGGTTAACATAGTAACATAGTAAATTAGGCTGAATAAAGACACAAGCCATAAACTTCAGAATGACTGAACCACTGATCGATATATATCTATGTAATTACTGTGTTTAACAGGACGACGTACGTATGTAGGAGTCCATTGTGCAGCAGTCAGACGTATCTATATAATTACTGTGTGTAACAGAAGCACTTACCTAGGTAGAAGTCCATCATACAGCAGTCAGGTGTATCTATATAATTGCTGTGTGTAACAGAAGCACTTACCTAGGTAGGAGTCCATCACACAGCAGTCAGGTGTATCTATATAATTACTGTGTGTAACAGAAGCACTTACCTAGGTCTGAGTCCATCGTACAGCAATCAGGTGCATCTATATAATTACTGTGTGTAACAGAAGCACTTACCTAGGTAGGAGTCCATCGTACAGCAGTCAGGTGCATCTATATAATTACTGTGTGTAACAGATGCACTTACCTAGGTAGGAGTCCATCGTACAGCAGTCAGGTGTATATATATAATTACTGTGTGTAACAGAAGCACTTACCTAGGTAGGAGTCCATCACACAGCAGTCAGGTGTATCTATATAATTACTGTGTGTAACAGAAGTACTTACCTAGGTAGGAGTGCATCACACAGCAGTCAGGTGTATATATATAATTACTGTGTGTAACAGAAGCACTTACCTAGGTAGGAGTGCATCATAGAGCAGTCAGGTGTATCTATATAATTACTGTGTGTAACAGAAGCACTTACCTAGGTAGGAGTCCGTCATACAGCAGTCAGGTGTATCTATATAATTACTGTGTAACAGAAGCACTTACCTAGGTAGGAGTCCATCATACAGCAGTCAGGTGTATCTATATAATTGCTGTGTGTAACAGAAGCACTTACCTAGGTAGGAGTCTATCATACAGCAGTCAGGTGTATCTATATAATTACTGTGCGTAACAGAAGCACTTACCTAGGTAGGAGTCCATCACACAGCAGTCAGGTGTATCTATATAATTACTGTGTGTAACAGAAGCACTTACCTAGGTAGGAGTCCATCACACAGCAGTCAGGTGTATCTATATAATTACTGTGTGTAACAGCAGGACTTACCTAGGTAGGAGTCCGTCATACAGCAGTCAGGTGTATCTATATAATTACTGTGTGTCACAGAAGCACTTACCTAGGTAGGAGTCCATCACACAGCAGTCAGGTGTATCTATATAATTACTGTAACAGAAGCAGTTACCTAGGTAGAAGTCCATCACACAGCAGTCAGGTGTATCTATATAATTACTGTGTGTAACAGAAGTACTTACCTAGGTAGGAGTCCATCACACAGCAGTCAGGTGTATCTATATAATTACTGTGTGTAACAGAAGTACTTACCTAGGTAGGAGTCCATCACACAGCACTCAGGTGTATCTATATAATTACTGTGTGTAACAGAAGCACTTACCTAGGTAGGAGTGCATCACACAGCAGTCAGGTGTATATATATAATTACTGTGTGTAACAGAAGCACTTACCTAGGTAGGAGTGCATCATAGAGCAGTCAGGTGTATCTATATAATTACTGTGTGTAACAGAAGCACTTACCTAGGTAGGAGTCCGTCATACAGCAGTCAGGTGTATCTATATAATTACTGTGTAACAGAAGCACTTACCTAGGTAGGAGTCCATCATACAGCAGTCAGGTGTATCTATATAATTGCTGTGTGTAACAGAAGCACTTACCTAGGTAGGAGTCTATCATACAGCAGTCAGGTGTATCTATATAATTACTGTGCGTAACAGAAGCACTTACCTAGGTAGGAGTCCATCACACAGCAGTCAGGTGTATCTATATAATTACTGTGTGTAACAGAAGCACTTACCTAGGTAGGAGTCCATCACACAGCAGTCAGGTGTATCTATATAATTACTGTGTGTAACAGCAGGACTTACCTAGGTAGGAGTCCGTCATACAGCAGTCAGGTGTATCTATATAATTACTGTGTGTCACAGAAGCACTTACCTAGGTAGGAGTCCATCACACAGCAGTCAGGTGTATCTATATAATTACTGTAACAGAAGCACTTACCTAGGTAGGAGTCCATCATACAGCAGTCAGGTGTATCTATATAATTACTGTGTGTAACAGAAGCACTTACCTAGGTAGGAGTCCGTCATACAGCAGTCAGGTGTATCTATATAATTACTGTGTAACAGAAGCACTTACCTAGGTCTGAGTCCATCATACAGCAGTCAGGTGTATCTATATAATTGCTGTGTGTAACAGAAGCACTTACCTAGGTAGGAGTCTATCATACAGCAGTCAGGTGTATCTATATAATTACTGTGCGTAACAGAAGCACTTACCTAGGTAGGAGTCCATCACACAGCAGTCAGGTGTATCTATATAATTACTGTGTGTAACAGCAGGACTTACATTTGTTGGAGTCCATCATATAGCAGACAGGTATATCTATAAGATTACTGTGCGTAAGAGAAGCACTTACCTAGGTCGGAGTCCATCATACAGCAGTCAGGTCTATTTCGCCAACACATCCACACTCAGTATACAATACACTTTATATGTCTGAATGATATTAGCCACCGTGAGAGAGCCATACCCTCAATTCTAAACGGCCAGGAACACCTCATTATATGTCCCTCCTCAATTAATGTATAAAAAAGTAAATCTCTATACCTGACTGGGATACATTAATAAATAAGCCTTTCTCTTAAATGAATTAAGAGCCACTCATTCCTCGAAAAAAGTCAGAGTATATTCTAGTTGTCTAATCTGAATCATTTTGAAAGCAGTTGTTCCAGCAACTACAATGAATTACGGCCCATGCCTGTGGCTCACGTCTGTAGGAAAGTAACCTTCAATTATAGTTTATGAAGATGCGCTGGGGGGAGCGGCCTGTATTCTTCATTGTGAACATGATTGGCAGAGAGAAAACGCATCAATGAAGATGAGCTTGTTGAATTGGAAGGCTTTTCATTCTGCAGACGCCTTTCACTGCTAATTATATGTCATGCCACATAAATTCACATCAGCATATTTCCCCAAAGATTCTGTTCTTATTTGAGCTGAATTAATAGTTAGTAAAAAGTTTTATGTCATCTATTTAAATGATGTTATTTATGTAATCCCATGGTATTGGCATACCTGGAAAGTTTTTGGTCTGGGCTCCCCAGAGGGGAGTCCTGTGGTGCCGTTGATGAGAGAGATTGGCGTCATAAAAGGGGCGAGACTTAACTGTGAGGGTATCCTTTTAAAAGGTCGCACGCAAAACAGCATACGACCACAGGGATCATTCAGCCTGTGACCCTGATTAAAAGGGCGACGTGAGAATCTCACACTGTAGGAATGCGAGAGATTCTCATGTCGCAGAATGAAATGTCTCCTCTCCCTATACACTATAAAAAAGTGTTCTTGTTTGTTTTTGTGAACAGATCCGTAACCCCTTAATGATCTTGTTACGTGCTATGACCGTCAAGTGTTTTTTTTCTTTAAGGACCGGCGACTGTCATTACACGTCAAGTACATTTTACTTATATCGCTCCTCCAGGAAAGCTGTAGTTTAAACAGGGTCTGAAACTGACCTCTTCAAGACTGGAGCAGTCTCTCTCAGACCCCAATTCGGCTTGCCGGTACGTGTAACAGGTAATGTGTACCAATGTGTCGGAAAGCATCAAAGTGGTCCTTAAGGGAAGGTTACTTTCCAGGACCTTGGTCCTTAAGGGGTTAAGGGCCAGTGACGTGCCAGGACAGTCATGCCAGTCTGGATGTTAAGGACCTGTGACAGCCCTGATATGTCATGGAATTCTGGGATGGCAGTGCGGCTGCACACTTTGCTGCCATCCCAGAATGCATTGGTCAAAAAAAAAAGTGCCGTGGTCCTCTAGGGCCACCCACCCCCAGACTGTGTGATCCAGAGGCGTAACTAGAAGCCTCCGGGCCCTGGTACAAGAAGTGCCACGGGCCCCACTGACCACATTGACCCCCTCCACAATGCCCCATCACCTACCTGGAGCCCCCGCTCAGTCCTCTTAGTAACGGAAAGCGCTGAGAAATGATGTCATCTCCCAGCGCTCTGCATTACTAGAGTGCCGGTGGGAGATTGCGGGCGCCAGGCAGAGGGGTCGCAGGGGGAGGCTGGGCCCCTGGAGTGCACAGGCCCGGTCACAGGTGCGACCCCTATAGTTGCGCCACTGGTGTGATCCTTAAGTCATTAAAATGTCCTTATTCCTTATTATAAGTGTTGGGATTTATAAAGTATTCTAGTTACATTTATAAACATGGTGGCCATAAAGAATAAGAACTGGTCAGGCATGGCCTTAAATATTTGGCGAAAATTCTGTCGCTAAATTGTTGCAAATAATGATATTTCTTTATAAATTCTTGGAGCCACTTTTTACAAAGTTCCTTATTCCACTTTATAAAAAAAGTACTACGCGGCGTTATGTCCTCATAAACTGTCCTTAATACTTCGGCCATTTTAACTCTTCTTTTCCGAAGAGTTCCCAGGTTTGCTTACTCTTCCTGCTGCTTCTACCCACTGCTTTACTGCGTTGCTTGCCTATCTTCAAGTCATCTGAAATAATAACTCTTGAGTCCCAGTCCCTTTCCTCATTAAGTTATTTTTAGTATGACATTAATGCATTTGAGGCCATCGAAAGATGTGTACAGCTGGGAAGAAAGGCAGGCGAGGGGTGATATAATATTTAAATATATTATACTAGTTGAACAGCCCGTTACATGGGCCACAGTGCCACTGCCACCCGGTCGCGGGGCAGTCACGCTCCTTCGAAGCGCCCAGCTCTGTATCAGCCGCGGCGCGGGCAGTCTCTACTGCACATGACTGCCACACGCGCAGCAGTGACTTAATGACTTAAAGGTAAGCAGGCAATGTAATAAAGCGATGGGGAATGCAAGCAGGGCACTGGGTTGTATAGCTAGGGGCATTAGTAGCAGAAAAAGGGAAGTAGTCATGCCACTGTACAGATCTCTAGTTAGACCTCACCTAGAGTATTGTGTACAGTACTGGAGACCCCATCTCCAGAAGGATATTGATACTCTAGAGAAAATTCAAAGAAGGGCTACTAAAATGGTGACTGGTCTACAGGAAAAGAAATATCAGGATAGACTAAAGGATCTGAATATGTATAGCTTGGAGGAGAGAAGAGAGAGAGGGGATATGATAGAAACATTCAAATACATGAAGGGATTCAACAAAGTACAGGAGGGAAGTACATTTCAAAAGAGTAAAAACATTAGGACAAGAGGCCATAGTCTAAAACTAGAGGGACACAGGTTTAGATGTAATGTAAGAAAGTTTTACTTCACTGAGAGGGTAGTAGACAAGTGGAATAGCCTACCAGCAGAAGTGGTAGATGTCAATACAGTGACAGAATTTAAGCATGCATGGGATAGGCATAAGGCGGTCCTTAACATAAGAAAAGACCAAGGACCAAAAAAGGTTTGAGGTTTTTTTTTTTTGTTTTTTTTTTATACACAGTAGGAAATTGGGCAGACTAGATGGGCCGATTGGTTCTTATCTGCCGTCAAATTCTATGTTTCTATGTTTCTATTACTGCGCATGTTGCGGCATTACACACGATTTAGCGAATTATTATATAGGATAGTTCAGAAGCAAAGCATTTAACCCTTTGAGTGCCAGAGAGGTATGCAACCCATTGCTTTGCAATGCATTGCGTACCCCTCCGACACTCAACGGGTTAACTCCACTTTTATAAATCTCCCCCATGGTACATTGATTTACAATTTTTACATGATCCCTCCCCCTTTTTTTCACTGAAATAACTTTAACCCTTTGCACATTTATTGATATACATCCTCTTCTTTGCAGCACACGCTTCTGTAAACCAGTATATATATATATAGATAGCTGAATAATGCAGGGCACTCCTTGATCAAAAATAAATGGATTAAAGTACCTGGATGCTACTTAAGAGAATTATAAAGTGTGTGTTATTACAATTAATAACTAGTAGAAGAGCACTCCACGGGATTTCAAAAAGAGTTAAGTGTAATGAGTCAACGTTTCGGCCCCAAGTATGCCTTCCTCAAGACGACAGTCTTGAGGAAGGCCCGCTTGGGGCCGAAATGTTGACTCATTAAACTAAAGGGATAGTAATACTTTGTTTTATCTTTATTTTATTTTGTAGGCATTAAAAAACCTTGAAGAACAATATAAGTCTTATCTCTCAAACCTTTATGGTTTGAGAGATATTCACAAGCAAAGTTTCCCCTCCTGCCCCTTTTACCTAGTGTAAGCCATCTCTTCTCAGATGTGGAATGCAGTCCATAGACCAGACAGATAACAGCAGGGGACAATCTTCTTCCTATGAGAACAATGAAAGCCCTGCCCCCCTTGACAAGTTTTTCAGGCGTTTCTCTTATCTTAATTGAAGATTGTCCCTCTCTGCAGTCTACCTGGGCACCTCCCTTCTGATCTGGCTGAGCAGTGTTACATCAGTAAAAGGGGCAGGAGGGGGATACTTTGTCATTGAATTACTCTTGAACTACAACTCTGACAGAATTGAAATAACACTCTCCAAAGTCCAAATACTATGATGATTAATTAGAGCTGCTTTTATTATGAAACATTACTATCCCTTTAATATCTTTTTGAAATCCTGTGGAGTGCTCTTCTACTAGTTATTAATTGTAATAACACACACTCTCTCTCTCTCTCTCTATATATATATATATATATATATATATATATATATATATAATTATGTAGAAAGCAAAAGATTAGCAACCTCAGGAAACTAACAGCACTATACGGCTTTCAATCCCTTGAATGCTTTTTGCAAGATGGTAGAACATCCTCTTCACTACTTTTCTTTGAGCTCGTTTTTCCGGGTCTGGATATCCAACTCAGTAATCCAAGGTCCCTTCGCTCGGCTCATTTCCAACTATTCCCACTCTTTACATGAGCCCTTCCCATCCCCAGTCACTTTTCCCAGGCATAGAAAGTATCCTGCGTAAGGCCCCTTCAAATCGGGTGGTATCATCAATGAATTGGTGCTGTGTTGGATCTGTAACACACGGTAGTATGGTGCCTTTCACTTAGGTGACTATCACCATATATGGGCACTCTCTGGATCTGCCCCGAAGACTGAATTACCGGGTCTCTGGGGACAGAGGCTGATTCTCTGTCAGTGGTGAATTTCTTCTCCTTCCCACCCTGTCCCTCCCACTACTCACCCACTTCTCCTTCCCACCCTGTTCCTTCCACTTACCTACCACTTCTCCGCCTTCCCACCCTGTTCCTCCCACTTCCCTCCCACTTCTCCTCCTTCTCACCCTGTTCCTCCCACTTCCATCTCACTTCTCCTCCTTCCACCCTGTGCCTCCCACTTCCCTCCCACTTCTCCTCCTTCCCACCCTGTTCCTCTCACTTTTCGTCCACTTCTCCACCCACTTCCCTCCCACTTCTTCTCCTTACCACCCTGTTCCTCCCACTTTCCTCCCACTTCTCCTCCTTCCCACTCTGTTCCTCCCAGTTGTCTCCCACTTCTCCTCCTTCCAACCCTGTTCCTCCCACTTCCCTCCCACTTCTCCTCCTTCCCACCCTGTTCCTCCCACTTCCCTACCACTTCTCCTCCTTCCCACCCTGTTCCTCCCACTTCCCTACCACTTCTCCTCCTTCCCACTCTGTTCCTCCCACTTCCCACCCACTTCTCCTCCTTCCCACCCTGTCCCTTCTACTTCCTGCCCACTTCTCCGCCTTCCCTCTGTTCCTCCCATTTCCCTCCCACTTCTCCTCTTTCCCACCCTGTTCCTTCCACTTCCTATAAGACTTGTGCACTGCAAACATTTTTGGTAAAATTCGATTTCGGACTAATTTTTTTTTCCCTTCCGGAGGATCCGAATTTCAGACTGGACCTGTTCGACTCAGACAAAATTTGGCAATAGTCTGAATTATTTGGCCGAATTAAAAAAAAAACTTTAAAATATTCAATAAAAAACTTAAAATTGAATTTTTCTTAAGTTTGTAATTTTTGTATTTTTTTAATAATAAATGAGAATTTATATATGTATATGTCACATCAAATTAAAACCCTTTCTGCCCTTTAAAAAAAATGTATATAATATTTGTTTGTGCAATAAATGAGAAAGATAGGAATTATGGTTGAACACACATAGGAAAAATGTCAAAATTGCTTCTGTCCTTATGTGGTTAACGCAATGCGTTGCGTACCCCTCTGGCACTCAGAGGGTTAATATCCACACTTTGCATGAACTGTAAAGCACCTGTTTTACCAGATCTATTTTTAGCAGCATGTAGCAACATTGTAATAGTTTCAGGCAGGAAAGCGCCGTCCGAATTTCCGAAATTTATACCGAAATTTCGGACTAGGTCCGTTTCAGATTCTGATTTTTTTTTTGTGTGCGGACCTTGGCTTTCGGAAGGTCCAAATAATGCCGAATACGCCTTATTCGTCCGAATTCCGAAATTCCAAGAGCGAAAGAACTGCTGCAGGGCGCTACAAAGATTCTGTTGCATGTGTGAAAGAGGCCTAACCGATAACAGACAAGTATAACAGACAAGTACAAAAAGAAAAGCATTTAACCCTTTGTTTGCAAGTGAGGTCTCCAATACCATCTACAAATTGTCACCTGTGCTGTAGCTGGTTTGCCCCAGAATTGATAGATTTTCTTTGTGCATATGGCTCTGCGTGTTCACGTGTTCTGTGCGTGTGTGCATACATATATTTGCTATCATAGGCAGCAAGCATCAGCTAATGGGCTTTATTTCAGCACCACAAGCGGTGTGGAAAAGTGCTTTCGGCAATACCGTGGTATAGACAGCTGCAAGCCTATAGTTGCCCAGACGTTCGCAATGGGTTTTGGATACACAAAATGGTCTTTTTTTAAAAAAAAAAAAATCAATAAAATATTTAATTGCACACCTGTGTTCACTGCTTGATCTATATTTTTTTGGCAGTTTGTATAGTTCTGCTTTTATGAGAGCATTTCTGTAATAATGTTGAGGACATTATCAAGGTTGCTCGTTGGAAATATGAGCCATATGCCAACATTTCAAAGCAATGTCCAGCGAGGGACATTTTCCTGGACAGTCACATAACATTAGAGGTCCATAGTAGTGCACAGAGCGACGCGCACAGAAAAGCTTGCACAACTGACTTAGAGGGGAATTCACTAAGGTGCGGGAAAAGCCGCGTATCAAACAGTCTTTGCCAGCACATCTCTGTGAATGTTAAAGGGATAGTAATATTTCAAAATAAATTCAATTCCAATTAATCTTCATAGTATTTGGGCCATGGAGAGTGTTATTTCAATTCTGTCAGAGTTGTAGTTCAATAGTAATTGGATGATAAAGTATCCCCCTCCCGCCCCTTTTACCTAGTGTAACACTGCTCACAGAGCAGCAAGACTGTCCGGATGGATCACAGAGAGGGACAATCTTCAGTGATCATAAGGGAAAAACCTGAAAAACCTGTCAAGGGGGCAGGGTTTTCCTTATGATCACAGTAAGAAGATTGTCCCTTGCTGCGATCTGTCCGGTCAATAGACCAGATTCCACATCTGAGGTGAGCAGTGTTACACTAGGTAAAAGGGGCGGGAGGGGGATACTTTATCATTCAATTACTCCTAAACTACAACTCTCACAGTATTGAAATAACACTCTCCATGGCTCAAATACTATGACGATTAATTGGAGCTGCTGCTTTTGTGAAACATTACTATCCTTTTCTTTGGGTCCCAGAGGGGTGGCGTTCAAAGGCTTAAAGGGTTAACACGGAAGTACCCTAATGTAAACTCATTTGACAGACCACACTGTAGTTAACCCATTGCTTTTCAATGCGTTGCACAACCCTGGCATCCTTAAAAGGTTAAATTAGTGCACTGTGTTAAGGTAGAAATAATGGCTTTAGTACAAACGCAGTGACAACAGTTTGTACAATTTGGGCCGTGCATACTTTAACATTTTTTAGCCCTTAAAATAGCTACTGGCTCTTTAAAAAGATGTTTTTCTGCCTCTAAAGTTTGTTTTTATGGCATAATTAGCATACCTCCCAACATTTCAAATTGCTAAAGAGGGACACTTGTGTTTTAGGCGGTGTTTCTGGGGGTGTGACTGCTGGGCGGGGCATTACCAATAATTTTTAGGCTATTTCATGAACTATTGACACCTCCTTGTGTAACCTAATAAATTACTTATAACAAGACCAAAGTATTTTATTTACACAGACTAAGGGCTCGATCCAAATGTTGGCGTCGCCAGAAAAAACTGGAGACGCTGGTTTTAACGTCAATTGAGCAATGCAAATGTTCTACTAGAAACAAGCGACACCAGTTCTGAAACAGACATCGCCCGTCGCCAGAACAGCAAGATCTCACCCATAGAGGATAATGTACAAAGGACGCCAAAAGCTATTCAAATGTTGGAGTTAGGGCTAACTCGCGTTAAATTGCAACATTTCTCTCCAGAAATCTAACGCCTATTTTTTTTGGAGTACAGTCCACAAGTAAGAGTAGAAAACCAACGTCTCCAGTTCTGAACAGCATTCTCTGTGCTTTTCCCTACCCAGCCACTAGGGGAACACAGAGAAGGCTTTCAGCACCATGGACAGCTTTGAATGCCATAGGGATGTGCACTGCTCACCCCTGTGGCATTCAAAGGGTTAAAATCAATAAAACTAGTACACCAAGCACTACACAATGCCCCCTTCCACATCCCCCCCTTAGTATGTCACATATATTGCATATATGGGACATACTAACCCCATCCACCTCATGGACTTCCATGTAGTGGACAAATCTGCCTTTTATTCCACAATTAACCCTTTGAGTACCAGAGAGGTAGGAAAGCATTGCTTAGCATGTTTCCTACCCCTCTGGTACCCAAAGGGTTAATAGGCAACGTATGGACTACATACCTTGCCTATATATATATATATGTGTGTGTTTGTGTGTGTTTGAAACTTTTTTTTAATTAAAATAGTATTATTAGACAGTTTAACTTACATCTCATTCATTGTTAACCCCCTACCTCCTGTGTCCCATTGCTATTAGTACTTTTGCTCCACTCTTCCTCAAACTGAGAGTGGAGCAAAAGTACTAAAAGCAAAGGGACACAGTAAGTATGGCATCATTAATGGTTGAGATCTAAGTTAACCCTTTGGGTGCCAGAGTGGTTCGCAACGCATTGCAAAGCAATGCGTTGAGTACCAATCTGGCACTCAAAGGGTTAACATACAACTGAGGGAGCAGCCTGCACTGTGAATGCAGGGCTTCCCTCAGTTTTAATTATACATTCGTTATTTTGTATTAATTAATTTATTTGTCATTTATTTTTACTTAAAAATCATGTATTTATTTCCTTGCTGCGGGCGGCTGTGAAGCCCGCAGCATAATAAACCCCTGTGCATAGAGGCATTGTCGACAGCGGAGGAGGGGACAGAGACATTGGAGGAAGCGGGTGGTAGGCTTGTACTTGCTGCCCGCTTCCTCCAATACCTCTCCTGTAGCGGTGGCATTGTGCCAGGCTGCCTGATCGCCTTGTGCAATTCGTCCCTTTGCACAAGGCGTTGTACAACGTTGTACAACGCCTTGTGCAAAGGGACGAATTGCACAAGGCGATCAGGCAGCCTGGCACAATGCCACCGCTACAGGAGAGGTATTGGAGGAAGCGGGCAGCAAGTACAAGCCTACCACCCGCTTCCTCCAATGTCTCTGTCCCCTCCTCCGCTGTCGACAATGCCTCTATGCACAGGGGTTTATTATGCTGCGGGCTTCACAGCCGCCCGCAGAAAGGAAATAAATACATGATTTTTAAGTAAAAATAAATGACAAATAAATTAATTAATACAAAATAACGAATGTATAATTAAAACTGAGGGAAGCCCTGCATTCACAGTGCAGGCTGCTCCCTCAGTTGTATGTTAACCCTTTGAGTGCCAGATTGGTACTCAACGCATTGCTTTGCAATGCGTTGCGAACCACTCTGGCACCCAAAGGGTTAACTTAGATCTCAACCATTAATGATGCCATACTTACTGTGTCCCTTTGCTTTTAGTACTTTTGCTCCACTCTCAGTTTGAGGAAGAGTGGAGCAAAAGTACTAATAGCAATGGGACACAGGAGGTAGGGGGTTAACAATGAATGAGATGTAAGTTAAACTGTCTAATAATACTATTTTAATTAAAAAAAAGTTTCAAACACACACAAACACACACATATATATATATATAGGCAAGGTATGTAGTCCATACGTTGCCTATTAACCCTTTGGGTACCAGAGGGGTAGGAAACATGCTAAGCAATGCTTTCCTACCTCTCTGGTACTCAAAGGGTTAATTGTGGAATAAAAGGCAGATTTGTCCACTACATGGAAGTCCATGAGGTGGATGGGGTTAGTATGTCCCATATATGCAATATATGTGACATACTAAGGGGGGGATGTGGAAGGGGGCATTGTGTAGTGCTTGGTGTACTAGTTTTATTGATTTTAACCCTTTGAATGCCACAGGGGTGAGCAGTGCACATCCCTATGGCATTCAAAGCTGTCCATGGTGCTGAAAGCCTTCTCTGTGTTCCCCTAGTGGCTGGGTAGGGAAGCACAGAGAAAGCTATTCAGAACTGGAGACGTGGGTTTTGGATTTTCTGACTGAACTTGATAGTTTGCAGTGCTGTGATTGGCTGTGGTGCTAGGTAACATTTTTATCGTGTGTTTTTAGGTAAGATTTTCTATGCGACGCAGGTTTAAGGTTAACGTGTATTTTGTTGGTTATCGCTCCTTAGGCTTTCTGGGTAAGGAAGATTTGAATCTCACGTTACCTGGTCTTGCTTAAGGAGCGAAGGCAGTTTTTTTCTTCACGTTGGTTTTAACGCCAACATTTGGATCGAGCCCTAATTTATAAACACATATACTGATGTTTATACAAACATTAATGTGAGTTATTTTGCTGTAGAGCAGTGTGATACAGTTATATACACACCAAACAATCTGATCTCCTAAAAAGAGGGACATCAGGGTGGGAAAGAGGGACAGAGGGATTTGAGTATAAAAGAGGGACTGTCCCTCCTAAAGAGGGACACTTGGGAGGTATGTAATTAGTAAAAAAATTTCTTTCATCTGTGGATCAAATTTAAAGCGGAACTTTCACATGAATAAGAAAGATCCTCAAAGCATAGTTACATCAGCGATATAGACAGATTTAGGTTTTCCAAATAAAATAGATTGCTGCAATAACAAAGGAAATCACCTTTTAACCAGGCAGGCACCAGCAGGGATCTAACAGGAAGTGCTCTCTGTGCCTGCGCTGTCAGTCCTTCCGGTACCACATGGTACAGTGCCAGTCAACCACCAATCCTGGGGGACGGACAGCTCAGACGCAGAGATGCCGGCTCTGCAAGATGTCTGCACTCTTCCCCAGTGCCTGCCTAGTTAAAAGCTGACTTTCTTCGTTATTGCAGCAATCTGTTTTATTTTGAAACCTAAATCTGTCTGTATCACTAATATAACTATGCTTTGCGGAGGTTTCTTATTCATGTGAAAGTTCCACTTTAAAGGGATAGTAATGTTTCATAATAAAATCATCTCTAATTAATCATCATAGTATTTGGACTTTGGAGAGTGTTATTTCAATTCTGTCAGAGTTGTAGTTTAGGAGTAATTCAATGATAAAGTATCCCCCTCCCGCCCCTTTTACTGATGTAACACTGCTCAGCCAGAGCAGAAGGGAGGTGCCCAGGTAGACTGCAGAGAGGGACAGTCTTCAATTAAGATAAGGGAAAAAGCTGAAAAACTTGTCAAGGGGGGCAGGGCTTTCATTGTTCTCATAGGAAGAAGATTGTCCCCTTCTGTTATCTGTCTGGTCTATGGACTGGATTCCACATCTGAGAAGAGATGGCTTACACTAGGTAAAAGGGGCGGGAGGGGAAACTTTGCTTGTGAATATCTCTCAAACCATAAAGGTTTGAGAGATAAGACTTATATCGTTCTTCATGTTTTTTTAATGCCTACAAAATAAAATAAAGATGAAATGAAGTATTACTATCCCTTTAAAGGGACAGTAATACTTCAAAATTACTAATCCCTAGTTTGTAGGCCTTAAAAAAAGAACAAAAATGCACCCAGTGGTATCTCCCAAACCCTTATGGTTTGAGAGATAACCGCTTACAAAGCTCCCCCCTGCCTGACGTCAGCGTTCTAGCTGACAGCAGGGGATTCCGCTCCTGTGACCAGCCGGGGCTCTGCAGCAGAGCCGAGATCGAGTTAATGAAAAATAAATCCTTCACTGAAATGGTCTTCTATTTGTGCTTGGTTTGTGCTTGGTTTGCAGGCACACTTAGAAGACCTTTTCAGTGAAGGATTTCTGTTTCATTAACACAATCTCTGCTCTGCTGCAGAACCGCCGCCGGTCCCGGGGAAAGGGGAGGGAAGGGAGAACTTTAGGAGCGATTATCTCTCAAACCATAAAGTTTTGAGAGACATCACTGGGGGCAATTAAATTTTTTTTAACATGACTGCAATATAGGGAGAAGTAGTTTTTAAGTATTGCTTTACTACAGCAATTCGATTTGTCCCTATGATTTATTTTTTTTTGCATTAGAACTCTGTTATAGTCTGTTATAGAGACAAACCGAACTGCTACCTACATAAGTTCTTCTGATTGACAAATTAACTCTTTAAAGACCAAATGCGTTGCACCACCCTGCGGTCTTCAAAGTGTTAAGAATGATGTATTCCTATAGATGCTGAAAAAAGTTTGAAGCTGTGGATCATATACTCAAACGAAAAGAGGAGATATTCTGGAACAAATCAATTGCAAATCTCACAATCAATTAAGAAAATGTTTATGGAAATGGAGCTAGTGAGTTGGGCACCTCTATATCATTCAGTCATTTAAAGTGATAGTACTACCTCCATTAAAGTTGATGTTCGAGTCTTCTTTACTCTTTTGTAACACATACATATTTCATTACTTACAGATTTGTAGTTCAAGCGCTCTTGAAGCCGAAAGGATCCCCCTCCCGCCCCTTTCCCCTGCATCACTGAACCTCTCAGTCTGATCCGAATGGAGCGCGGCAAGGGGCAATCTTCAGTAAGCAAAAGGAAAATCCTGCCTTCCTTCATCAAGAGGACAGGGTTTTCCTTATATTTACTGAGTGAAGATTGTACCTTGCTACATCTTCCGGTCCCACGACTGGATTCCAGATCTAATGGGAGGCGGCCTGAAGGGATAGGATGGGGATCCTTTCAGCTTGAATAGCGCTTGAACTTCAAATCTGTAAGTAACAAAATATATCGCTATGTGATACAAAAAAGTAAAGAAGACTGACACATCAACTTTAATAGAGGTATTACTATTTCTTTAAAAGCTCCATTTAAACGGATAGTAAACGCCAAAAAAACTGTTATCGAAATTATAGGAATAATAAAAACATACTTACTGCCCTCATTCACATCTCTCATACCGTTATGGTTTGAGAGATGTAAGAAAATAAAGGTCTCCGTTCCCTCCTCTTTCTGCCTGACGAGCTGTAAAGCTGTCAGAGGCAGAATCTGGTCGCCCGACTGTAGGCGGCTCTTCAGGAGTGCTGACATCGGGATATCTAACTATAATTACTTCATCGGTATGGTCTATGTGTGCCTGGCTTGCAAGCACGTGTTGTAGACCATTCTGGTGAAGTAATTATAGTTAGATATCTAGACGACAGCGCTCCTGAAGAGCCGTCGTCTGGTCCCGGAAGCGGGATCTCATGACGTCCGCTATACAGCAGATACATGAGAAGGGGGAGGGAGCGGAGGTCCTTATTTTCTTACATCTCTCAAACCCTGATGGTTTGAGACATGGGAATAAGGGCATTACATGTTTTTTTATTAGTCCTATAATTTTGCTAACAGTTTTTTTTTTTTTTTAGTTTACTATCCCTTTAACACTTTACAGGGGAGGGCTGGCAACTTGTGGCCTAGAGGGCAATTACAATCAAATGACCCAATTTTACTATCGTTCCAGCCCACCCCCTTTTGTTAATTTTAAAATTGCCATTAACCCTTTGAGTGCCAGAGGGGTATGCCACGCATTGCTTTGCAATGCGTGGCATATCACTCTGGCACTCTAAGGGTTAGTGTTGTGAAGTAAGACAAGCAATACCACGTAGCATACAAATGAAATGGGGTTACACTGGTGCAACTACAGAGCTTACAATTTAAAGGGATAGTAATGTTTCATAAGAAAAACAGCTCTAATTAATCATCATAGTATTTGGACTTTGGAGAGTGTTATTTCAGTTCTGTCAGAGTTGTAGTTCAAGAGTAATTCAATGACAAAGTATCCCCCTCCCGCCCCTTTTACTGATGTAACACTGTTCAGCCAGATCAGAAGGGAGGTGCCTGGGTAGACTGCAGAGAGGCACAATCTTCAATTAAGATAAGGGAAAAACCTGAAAAACTTGTCAAGGGGGGCAGGGCTTTCATTGTTCTCATAGGACGAAGATTGTCCCCTTCTGTTATCTGCATACCTGGGAACTTCCAGTTGAGGGCTACCCGGAGGGTAGTCCTATGTTCACCAGGGGGTGACAAAAATGACGCTAATCGTGTCAAAAAGGGGCGGGGCTTGCCTTGAGTGAGGGAGGACTTAACCCTTTGAGTGCCAGAGTGGTACGGAATGCATTGCAAAGCAATGCATTCCTTACCACTCTGGCACTCAGAGGGTTAAAGGTGTCACACAGAAGGCTGGGGACTGAGGATCAGCGGGAGAAAAAGCGGATGTGGCAGAGTTTCAATAGAAACTCTCCACATCCGGAGGAATCAGCCTCTGCCCCGGAGACCTGGTAAAGTTCTCTCAGAACCGGAGTCTCCGGGGCAAATCCGGAGAGTTCCCAGGTATGGTTATCTGTCTACAAAATACAATAAAGTTAAAACAAAGTATTACTATCCCTTTAAGTAAAGCTGCACTAGTGATACTATATAACTTACAAGAGAATGGGTTATGGCTACTAGTATAGATCCACTTGGATTGTGGCTCCATTTCAATTGTAAGCTCTGTGGTATCACTAGTATAGCTACATTTGCAGCAACAAGCGGAGTGGCCCACCAGCTCAGACATATGACTGGCCCAGGGGGCAATTGCCCCCCTGCCCCCCAGGCCAGCCCTCCCCTGACACTTTATATACCAAAGAGGTATCAAAAACATTGTATTTCAAAGCTTAAAATACCTCTCTAACACTAAAAGGGTTAAACCAATTTTAATTTTTGTTTGATATCTATGATGTGTTTGCTTTGTCCCCATAACCATTTTACTTGTTTTTGTGCATTTGTGCCTAAATGGAAATGTTTCCCTAAATGTGACATTTTCCTCATTTAGCAGGCTGAAGATAAAGATCTGGACATGCTGAAAGAGTCACAAAAGCCAGTAATTGGACGTCCATAATCATCTGGAGACAGGCAGTAAATAATTGTGTCTGCTGGGCAGAGAGAGGTCACACCTGGTAATTTGTAGCACAACACATACAGGTAGATTGACCATAGGCTCAAGGTAATCTTTGAAATAAGACACTGAACCGCAGTATTCCGGACCCTACAGTTTAGGAAACACCTTTGTGAATGCAAGACACAGAAGACAAGAATCGTCCTTGAATGCAACATTGTATCACTTGGATTTTTGGTGGAACCTGGAATTGTACAACATTGTGGATATTTGTGGCAATATCTCTGGATTATTTGTGGGATTAAAACACAGGATTTAGCTGGGTGACTTGGCTGGTGACAGCACCATGGCTTTAGCATCTCCAAAAATCAAGCCCAAAAAGAAGTCATCGCAGTCTTCATTGAATAGGGATGGACAGGATTACTTTTTCCTCTCTCAGAACATTGTCTGCGTTGGTGAGTAATCTGATTTTCAGTTTTTTTAATTATTTTGTTAAAAATAACACCTCCAACTAATAACCCCTAATTTAGCTTACTAGGTTCAGAAAATCCTTATGGCCACTGTGAATTTTGTATTTGTGCCTTTGTTCAAGAGATAAAATCTCCGTCAGTCCTAGATCTTATGTCCATGGAGGCAGACATGACAGTCGATAGCAATTTTTTTTTTCAAACTGAAGTAGGCAGAGTGCATTGCGTTGCACATCCCCTAAAGTATTAACCCTTTGAGTGCCAGGGTGTACGCAACAAATTGCTTTGCAATGCATTTCATACCCCTCTGGCATTCAAAGGGTTAAAATAACCATGTGGAAAGGGAGGAGTGTGTCCTGTGGTCCTGCAAACAGCTGTCATCCTCTGCTCCATGGGCATGACATCCCGGACTGACTGAAGATATTATCTCTTGAACAAATGCTCAAGTTTAAAGTTCATAGGGGCCAATAGGATTTTCTGACCACAGTAAAAGGCGTGGGGTTATTATTAGGAAGCGTAAGTTCTCCTTTAATTTTGTCCGGTAATACAAAAGATAGCTATCGTGATAAATTGCCTGTGACATTGTAGAAAGGTATTATTCCTGTCCCGGAGGTGGGCAACATCTGGCTCTCCAGCTGCATTGCACTACAATTTCCATCACCCCCAACCAGCCATTGGATGGTTGAGGATGATGGGTGTTGCAGTGCTCAAAATTTGGAGAGCCAAAGGTTGCTTACACCCAGGGCTACCATAAGAAATATTGGGGCCCAGTACAAATATAAAACAGGGCCCAGTTCCCCAGACATTTGTACTGTCACCTGTAAGTGTATGTAAAGACGGAACTGCTCAATTATATGGTATGATATGAAATTGAGGACAGAGCAGTGTGATAAATATAAAACAGGGCCCGGTCCCCAGACATTTTCAGTGTAATCTGGAAGTGTATGTTAAGATGGAATGGCTTCACTGTATGGTATGATATGAAACTGAGGGCAGAGCAGTATGATAAATATAAAACAGGGCCTGTTCCCCAGACATTTGCACTGTAATCTGGAAGTGTATGTAAAGACGGAAATACTTAATTATATTGTATGATATGAAACTGAGGACAAATTAGCATGATAAATATAAAACAGGGCCCCGTTCCCCAGACATTTGCACTGTAATCTGGAAGTGTATGTAAAGACGGAACTGCTTCAATGTACGGTATGATATGAAACGAGGACAGAGCAGCAGAGGTGTTCTCTAGTTCTCTGGTATGCTACCTATAGATTATTCTTAAAAGGGGGGCCACCAGGAGATCCTCCAGATTCTCCATGGGCCAATCTGGAGTTAAGGGGGCCCCCTTTTGACACAAGGCACTCGCACATTACGGAGGCCGTGTAATCCGCCTTCGACAAGGAGAGACCCGGAACGACGGCTGAGGATGACCCAGTGTCCTTCCAGCTTCCGTTACAATCCGTGAAGTAGATTAAGAACTATAGGAATCTGATTCAAAGGGCTGAATGCACAAGAAAAAGTTGAGCAATTCTGGGGTAAACCGTCTGCAGTATAGGGGTTGAACAAAAATTCCCATTGATTTAAACAGGGCTTTTAACCCCCATTTAAAGGAACAGTGAAACAGAAAAATCTAATTGAAGTAAAAGATTAGCCATGTGTCCCTGACTGCCATTAGCCTACTTTGGTAGTGCAGGGATTAATACTTACCAAGACACATGGCCAATCCAAGGTTCTCCATGGGATTTTGGCTCTGTGTAAGCTCACTGGCTTTATGTGGGCTTGAGACATTGTTCCCAGATCCTGTATGCCAGTTGCCGATTGTAGACATGAACTAGGGTCTCCTTCTCCCTAGTCCTGGGAGAACAGCTGAATTGGCCATGAAACTTGGAAAGTATTAACCCCTGAGCTACTGGAGCATGATAGTGGTAGTCAGATAAATGGGCAATCTTTCAGTTCGATAACTTTTTTTTTTTTAGTGTTTTGTTCCTTAAAAGGAAAACAATCTCATAGATAGGGTCCCATCAGGAGGTCTTCTCCCCTGGGAAGCCTGTGATACGCTGTGATGCTTGGAGGACCAGTGCGAGAGACGAACAGGTGTCTGAAAAGAGCACATTGGTACCTGCTGTCTGGTCGTGCTAGAGAGACTGAACTAAGACTGAAGTCTCTCAGCCCAGTCTCGGGTCGTCTGCAGTAGCCATAAATCCCCTGCTTCAGGCTTTAAAGACCAACACAGAGGGGCTTAGGAAACTGCGCATTCATCCCGTCAAGTTTGCGCCCAACAGGGGGTCAGATTTCCCCCATAAAACAATTGGTAGGAACTATTTTGACGGCTGCACAGTCCCATAGAAGCAGCCTTACTAAAATGTGAGTATCCCTTTAAATCATTGGGGTTTGGGGAATATTTATTTCTTCTCCCATAATGCAGTTAATTTTCCCAAGAATTGATCCACTTTACTTTCTGCATGTGGCCCTGTGTGGCTCTTCGGTGCAGTCTACTATAAAGCAGTCTGTGGTGGCCCAGTGTCTCATTTTGTCTATGGCTGTTTACCGCTACATAAATTATATAGGAATTTGGCAGGAACGTAATCAGAAATGACTGTATTAGTATAAAGAGCTCGTTTGGTATTCTAATGGGTTTGATATCATTTGGGCTTCTGTACCAAGGGCCGTTTACAGATAACGAAATTGAAGTAACTTTGGACAAAACCAAATGCTCCTTATGAGACAAAAACAAATCTTGTTGATTTTAATATGGCTTTTAACCCATAGAGCAGTCTCAAACACATTCCAAAGCAATTCATTGGCGACCGCTCTAACATTTAAAGTGTTAGTAATGTCTAAAAAAAACTTTTTTTGCATTTAGAAGAGCTCAAAAAGCTGATCTAAATGCAAAAAAACGTATCTCTCAAACTGCTATGGTTTAAGAGATACGGGCTTTTGAAGTTTGATTTCTCCTACTGACAGCTGTAAAGCTGTCAGCAGGAGATCCGTGACGGTCGACACTGTGGCGCTTGAGAAGTGCCGGGATCTCGTTACTTACACGGAATTCCTTCAATGGAATGGTCTAAAACGTGTGCCTGAACAGTAGGCCTGAACACTAGGCACACGTTTTAGACCATTCCATTGAAGGGATTCCGTGTAAGTAACGAGATCTCGGCACTTCTCAAGCTCCACAGTGTCGACCGACACGAATCTCCTGCTGACAGCTTTACAGCTGTCAGTAGGAGAAATCAAACTTCTAACGCCCGTATCTCTTACACCATAGCGGTTTGAGAGATACGTTTTTTTGCATTTAGATCAGCTTTTTGAGCTCTTCTAAATGCAAAAAAGTTTTTTTTAGACATTACTAACACTTTAAGGGGTTTGAATGTAAAAGCATTCAAAGGATTAAGTCAGAATAAATTTTAGCAATTTTATTTGTCCCCTATGGTGAAGCTGGTTTACTCTAAATGTGTTTTACCTTCTTTGTATGCAGACGTATTAACCAATGATGTAAGACAAAATCATTTATTGATTCTTCTGTTTTGTTACTGTGTGTGTGTGTCTGCAAGACAATAGGAATGCAACAGTATACATCTTTATACTGGGACGTCGTCTTCCTGTATTGCAATCAAGTTTAACCCTTTGAGTGCCAGAGAGGTATCCAACGCATTGCAACTCAATGTGTTGGATACCTCCCTGGTACCCAAAGGGGTTAAGGGGCTGGGGTTAAGATATGGAAAAAGTCACCAGTACCAGTGATGAGTTGTGTAGATAAAACAGGAAAAAAAAGACCTGCGCTCCTCTATGTGAATTATCAATGTGATGCCTGTATAAAGTATATATCATACCACTGCTGATAAACTGGAGGTTTTCGTTTACATAGTTTGGCCAAAGTATGGTTAAGCTCATGCACCACGTCAAGGTACCCCAATATTTCAAGTGTTGCCTTATCTTTTTTTGAATTTTTATAATTTTTCTTTTTTTATATTCTTTTAAAAAATGTTGTGTTATAGGCTGACCAGGGAAACAGTAAAAAACATTAGTGGAAAGATTACAGTGAGATAAACTCTTCAGTTAACTTCTCCAGTGAGATAAACTCTACAGTTCCTATGTTATTCTATGGGAGAGATTTAGTCATAGACTACAGGAGAGATGTACTAAGGTGTGATAAAGAGGAGATCACTTCTCCAGTGAGATAAACTCTCCAGTTCCTATGTTATTCTATGGGAGAGATTTAGTTATAGACTACAGGGGAGATGTACTAAGGTGTGATAAAGAGGACATAACATCTCCAGTGAGATAAACTCTCCAGTTCCTATGTTATTCTATGGAAGAAATTTAGTTATAGACTACAGGGGGAGATGTACTAAGGTGTGATAAAGAGGAGATAAGCTCTCCAGTGATATAAACTCTCCAGTTCCTATGTTATTCTATGGGAGATCTTTAGTTATAGACTACAGGAGAGATGTACTAAGGTGTGATAAAGAGGAGATAACATCTCCAGTGAGATAAACTCTCCAGTTCCTATGTTATTCTATGGGAGAGCTTTAGTTATAGACTACAGGGGGAGATGTACTAAGGTGTGATAAAGAGGAGACAACTTCTCCAGTGATATAAACTCTCCAGTTCCTATGTTATTCTATGGGAGATCTTTAGTTATAGACTACAGGAGAGATGTACTAAGGTGTGATAAAGAGGAGATAACATCTCCAGTGAGATAAACTCTCCAGTTCCTATGTTATTCTATGTGAGATATTTAGTTATAGACTACAGGAGAGATGTACTAAGGTGTGATAAAGAGGAGATAACATCTCCAGTGAGATAAACTCTCCAGTTCCTATGTTATTCTATGGGAGAGCTTTAGTTATAGACTACAGGGGGAGATGTACTAAGGTGTGATAAAGAGGAGATAACTTCTCCAGTGAGATAAACTCTCCAGTTCCTATGTTATTCTATGGGAGAGATTTAGTTATAGACTACAGGGAGATGTACTAAGGTGTGATAAAGAGGAGACAACTTCTCCAGTGAAATAAACTCTCCAGTTCCTATGTTATTCTATGAGAGATATTTAGTTATAGACTACAGGGGAGATGTACTAAGGTGTGATAAAGAGGAGATAACTTCTCCAGTGAGATAAACTCTCCTGTCCCTATGTTATTCTATGGGAGAGATTTAGTTATAGACTACAGGGGAGATGTACTAAGGTGTGATAAAGAGGAGATAACTTCTCCAGTGAGATAAACTCTCCTGTCCCTATGTTATTCTATGGGAGAGATTTAGTTATAGACTACAGGGGAGATGTACTAAGGTGTGATAAAGAGGAGATAACTTCTCCAGTGAGATAAACTCTCCAGTTCCTATGTTATTCTATGGCACTCAGCTTGGGGAGATCTTAGTGCATACGCTCAGTATAATAACATAGGCACTGGAGGGACTTATCACAATGGAGAAGTTATTACATCTATATCACACATTGGTGCATGGGTGTCAAATTGCAGCCTGTCTGACACCAGGGTGTGGCCTACCTGAATTTCCGCTTTATCCAAAAGTATTTTAACTGTTTTTCATCTTATTTTACATAAAAAAAACCTTGAATATTTAAACAGTTTGATTGCCAGAGGGGTATGCTATAATTCAGTATTATTATCAATAAAAAGAAAATGAATGCATCCCGCAAATATGTGGATATTTGATCATGTGACCCACAAACGGAAAAGACGTTTATTGTAGTACATAAATTTAAACTTCCATAGTGCCTCCAAAGCAAGTTTTTTCTTTCACATATTCATACCTCTGAATATAACTAAGCGTGCAATACACGAAACGCGTTGATCGGCGAGTTGCTACATTGTCACATCTGCTGGTTTGCAGCTCCATGACTGAAAGTCTCTCCATATAGTATATGAATAGGTCAAAGAAAAATCTTGCTTTGGAAGCACATGGAAGTTTTAATTTACGTAGTACAATAAAGTTGTTTTATGAATACATATTTGGGATGAGAGTGCGTTTTTTTGTTTCTTGCAAGACTGTGATTGTGAGCTAAAAGGGAAAGCTCTCTGAACACACCCAAACCATTATTCCGTCTTGAATGTTGAACACACACGTTATAGTAATCCTACATGAAGATTGCTGGTTTGAAATGAGACCTTGCCTGAGTTAAAGGGATAGTAATGTTTCATAATAAAAGCAGCTCCAATTAATCATCATAGTATTTGGGCTTTGGAGAGTGTTATTTCAATTCTGTCAGAGCTGTAGTTCAAGAGTAATTGAATGATAAAGTATCCCCCTCCTGCCCCTTTTACTGATGTAACATTGCTCAGCCAGATCATAAGGGAGGTGCCCAGGTAGATTGCAGAGAGGGACAATCTTCAATTAAGATAAGGGAAAAACCTGAAAAACTTGTCAAGGGGGGCAGGGCTTTCATTGTTCTCATAGGAAGAAGATTGTCCCCTTCTATTATCTGTCTGGTCTATGGACTGTATTCCACATCAGATGGGAGGTGTCTTAAACTAGGTAAAAGGGGCAGGAGGGGGAAACTTTATCCTTCAATTACTCTTGAACCACAACTCTGACAGTAATGAAATAACACTCTCTATGGCTCAAATACTATGAAGATTAATTGGAGCTGCTGTTTTTGTGAAACATTACTATCACTTTAACACATTCTAGTGATTGGAAGTAAGAGCTGCTGACTGAATGCTGTTTGATGTTTATTCGCTCCTGTGATAAAATTGGTTTACCGTAGAATTGCTACAGATTCTTAGTGAATCAATCAGGATCAATTAACCCCTTGGACTCGAGTAAGATCTCCAGTGTATTGCTTTGTAATATATTGGTGACCTTTCTATAATCCAAAGGTTAATTACGCAATCAAATAAAAGGGACTTAATAATGAGATCATTACTGACCCTACTGCTTTATTATACGGAGTAAATTGATGATACTGTAGTTTTGCACTCTAACTAACCTGACACTGCATTTAATTGCAAATAATGTGCGCGTGTTGTCCGTCTCATCAGTATGGATGGATTAGACAATTAGATTAAAAAAAAGAGGATGTCAGCTGTATGTATCAATTAATCAGGTGTTTAATATGAATAATTTTATACACCTATTGGCCTGAGCTGGGCAGCGGCTTGTAATAGTTATCATCATTTTGAAGTAATTAGATTATACCCAACGTTTTTATGTGGAAGATTGTTTTCTTGTGTTACACGACATAGAGGATAATTTCATTCAGAGTGCTAAGCTGCGTTGCGTACCCCTCTGGCACTCAAAGGGTTAATTTAATAATCATTTTTAAGAGACATTAATGCATAATAAGGAAAATATATTTTACAGGAATTGTCCTATTGTGTAAAACAGGGGTAATCTTGATGTTGATAAATGTTTTCTGTAAAAGTTATTACAGTTGAAAGTTGCATGTTGTTTGGAATGCAGTACTTCCACAACCTTACATTTTATGGGGGTGCTGTTAGCATACCTGGGAACTTTTTCTTCTGGCGGGAGGGAGACAAATTATGCAATTTGTGTCAAAAGGGGGCGGGCTTAATATCAACTGGGGCAGAGCTTTAATAACTTGTAAAAATATAGGTGAATAGGCTGGGGAAGGAGGGGAAGTGGGTGGAACTGATAGGGAAGGAGAACAAGAGTTCTTAACCCCTTAACGACCCTTGACGGCCATAGTACGTCATGGGTAGATCTGACTTAACGACCCATGACATACTATGACCGTAATGGAATTCTGGGCTCCCCCCGCGGCTGCACGCCATTCTGGGAGTCCGGAACCGGAAAAAAAAATGCTCCGTGGTCCTTACGTGACCGCCGCGTGCGTGCGCGGCCAGTCCTTAAGGGGTTAAGAAACTGCACATACCCCATAGAATCACACTCTGCCCCAGAGACCCGGTAATGCAGAGTCAAAACCGCAGTCTTCAGGGCAAAACCCGAGAATTCCCAGCTATAGCTGTTAGTATACCAGTCTAGGAAGGGACATTGTCAATGATAAAATTGTCCACAGTCTGCATTACCAACAGCGCCACCATACAATACCAGGCTGGAAAAATCCTGCACTCACAAAGTGCACGTTTTATCAACAATAACGTTTAAAAAAAAACATATCTCATCAGTATGAGTATCATTGTTTTACGCAGCAGGCAGAACCATGCAATATATATATTTTCCATATTCCCTTTATATACAGTTTTGTTAAAACTTTTTTAATGAAAAAAATATATATTGTAGAGATTTTCTTGTTTAGTAAAATAATGGTACTCCCATTGCTAAGAGATGCATATTTCCAAAGTTATTGCAGTTAAACCCTTTTTTTGTACATTAACTGTGCCCTCTAGTGGTCAGATTCCAATTAGTTATTCTGTTACATTCTATTTGCGAGGAAAGTCACTAGTAAACAGTTCTCCATAGAATGCAATGCAATGCATTCCGTGCCCCTCTGCCACTCAAAGGGTTAAAGATACAATGAAATGATACAACAAATTAATTTGAAATTGTTGTCACTACTTCCTTTATTGCCCCATTAAATATAAATTACTCCAAATGAATAAATGCCTCTTAAAATATTACTACCGCCTCATTATAATAAGACCCTTCTTTCTTTACCCCTGGGAGACAAATCCTTATTGCCACTATGAATCAATTTTGCAAAGATCGAGTTTCCAAAATAAACATTTAATTACTGTAGCACTTGATATAGTATCCATGTTTCTGATTTCAGGACTCCAGGACCCCGAACTCCTCCCACTGAACTTGTCTTAGAAAATCAATGGGAGGAGCTTGGGAGTCCTAGAGACCTGCAACCATTAATTATGTCTGCCTCCATGAACATGACAACCTGTACTGATTTTTTGATTAATTTGGAAGGACAATTTCATGCAGAATTGACTCATAGTGGCCAATAGACCTTTGGGTCCAGATTGTTGTAAGAGGGAGTTTATTATTAGAAAGTGATAATTTGCCTTCAAAGGGATAGTAGTAAAAAATATATATATTGTAGGGTTTATCTCACTGACTAAAACAAGGGCACACCCACTGCTGAAAGGTGTTTTATTCAAAAGTTATTACAACTCAAAATTGAATTTTTTAGGGGCAATATTGCACTGGCCTGAAATTTTACAGTGGTGCTGTTGCTACACCATAGTATAGAGATTTATGGTCAGCTGACCAGATATGTCCATAGGATGGCATACCTCCCAACATTTCAGTTGACCAAAGAGGGACACTTGTGTTTTAGGAGGGATTGCTCCGGGTGAGCCTGGTGGGTGGGACATTACTAGAATTTTTAGGTCATTTGATGACCTGTTGACACCTCTTTGTATAGATGATTTAGAACAAGAACAAAGTATTTTATTTACAAAGACTAATGTATAAACACATACTGAAGTGTAAACAAACATTAATATGAGTTTTATTGCTGTGGAGCAATGTGATACACTAAAATACACACCATACAGTCCGATCTCCTAAACACAGGGACACCAGGGTGATACACTTATATACACACCACACAGTCTGATCTCCTAAAAAGAGGGACACCAGGGTAGGAAAGAGGGACAGAGAGATTTGGGTCTCAAAGAGGGACTGTCCTTCCTAAAGTGGGACACTTGGGAGGTATGGGATGGTGTAGTAACAGCGCTGCTGTATAATTTCAGGCCACTGCGATACTGTGCCCCCCCAAAAATTGAGTTTTAATAACTTTTGTATAAAACACCCAATGGAAGTTCCCTTGTTTTACTCCAAGGTATAAAACATTCAACATATATTTGTTTACATTATAAGTATCCCTTTACATGAGTGTGAGACAGCTCAGCTGGTTAATACACCAGCTGTAGAATCTGCTCAATCTTCAAGGTCACAAGTTCTAGTCCCAGCAAGGTCAGCTAGGCCTTTCACCCTCCAGAGGTCTATCAAATGAGTCCAGGACGTACTTGAAAAGGAGAGATAATCTCAATATGTTCTTACTGGATAAATACTTTCACGGAAAAAAAAAAAAAGAAAAGAACAAAAGAGCTCAGGTGAAACTGACTCAAACAGACACTTTGGAAAAATTACTATCCAGCCCAAACTGTCAAGTGAAAATAAATGAGATTGGTGAACTCATGCGTGACGTTTTCTTTGTGTACATGTGCTGATAACATCTGCCCTGTGTACTGGTATGTGGGACTTATACAGGAACGAGGATCTTATAGGTAACGTCTCCGTTTATTTTGGAAACTTTGCTGACTCATCACCTCAAATGATTATTACTGATACCAAACAAACAAAAGCGGCACGCTTTCTTCCCTTGAATCCTGGAGCAAGGGGGGCTGATACACTAAAAACCAAGTGGAGTAATTCTGAAGAAAACCAATTGCATCCTTGCCAACATTTCAGAAAAAAAAATTCAGGGATTAATTTTCCCCTAGGCAGTCACATGACAGAGCGTCGCTAACAGTGCGTAGTATCGGACAGCGTGATGTCAACAGAAAACCCTGCAAAGCACACTTAAATCTCTCAGTGATAGAGGGGCATGCAAGGCAGTGTGCTGCATACTTCTTTGGCACTGAAAGGGTGAAAGTTACAGTTTAAAAGTGACACAAAGTCCTATAAAAAAAGCAATATTTACCCCTTAATGTCCGGCAGCCCTATTAGTCTCTTTTAATTATGTAGTGTCCTGTTGATCTCATGTAATACTCTGCTGGTCTCATGTAATAGTTAGTGATGAGCGAGCATGCTCGGCCGAAGCTCGGTTCGGCTCGAGCATCGCTCTGCTCGGCACATGGCGGTACTCGTACGAGTACCGCATGTGCTCGCCCGCCATGTTCGGGTCTCCTCCCCGCATGTTTCGCGGCTGCTGCACAGCCAATAAACGTGTGGGGAGGCTCTGACATCAGTGTAATGCCAGCAGCCATGTTGGCTGCTGGCATTACACTGATTGGCTGGCCAGAACCCGTGATCGGGTGCTGTATAGCACCCGACCAGCGAGTTCGGCTCAGTCTTAGCCAGGGAGAGATGAGGATAGGAAGGGAAAGTCAGTGTAGGGAGAAGAAAAGTGTGTTTGAACAACATAAAGACCCAAAAGTCCTTTTTAGGACTATTGTGTGTGGGGGCAGCAGTTATATTTTGTTTGGGGGGGCAGAGATTTAAAAAAAAAAACGTCACATATTCCGTTCACTGTGCCTAGCCGCAGATTAGCAGCACATTCTGTTTAGTGTGCAAAGTTGCAGATTAGCAGCACATTCTGGTTAGTGTGCAAAGTTGCAGATTAGCAGCACATTCTTTTTAGTGTGCAAAGTTGCAGATTAGCAGCACATTCTGTTTAGTGTGCAAAGTTGCAGATTAGCAGCACATTCTTTTTAGTGTGCAAAGTTGCAGATTAGCAGCACATTCTGTTTAGTGTGCAAAGTGTAAAAAATAAAAGTCACATATTCCGTTCACTGTGCCTAGCCGCAGATTAGCAGCACATTCTGTTTAGTGTGCAAAGTTGCAGATTAGCAGCACATTCTGTTTAGTGTGCAAAGTGTAAAAAATAAAAGTCACATATTCCGTTCACTGTGCCTAGCCGCAGATAAGCAGCACATTCTGTTTAGTGTGCAAAGTTGCAGATTAGCAGCACATTCTGTTTAGTGTGCAAAGTGTAAAAAATAAAAGTCACATATTCCATTCACTGTGCCTAGCCGCAGATAAGCAGCACATTCTGTTTAGTGTGCAAAGTTGCAGATTAGCAGCACATTCTGTTTAGTGTGCAAAGTGTAAAAAATAAAAGTCACATATTCCGTTCACTGTGCCTAGCCGCAGATAAGCAGCACATTCTGTTTAGTGTGCAAAGTTGCAGATTAGCAGCACATTCTGTTTAGTGTGCAAAGTGTAAAAAATAAAAGTCACATATTCCGTTCACTGTGCCTAGCCGCAGATAAGCAGCACATTCTGTTTAGTGTGCAAAGTTGCAGATTAGCAGCACATTCTGTTTAGTGTGCAAAGTGTAAAAAATAAAAGTCACATATTCCGTTCACTGTGCCTAGCCGCAGATTAGCGGCACATATTGTTTAGTGTGCCTAGCCGCAGATTAGCGTCAAGTAAATATACAGCAAATACTGTTTGGTAACAATTTTTCGCCTAAAATCGTTTTTATCTTCCTTTTTGTGTGTTTTACGGTCAGTCTGTAAAAATGGCGTACTACGGGCGAAACATCGTTCCCAGCAGCGACGTTGGAGTCCAAGATGCATCCAGACATCCTCCCTATGCTGTCCCTGAACCATTTCTGTGGTGTTTCCATCATTTTCTGCCCTTTTCCTATGGACCAGGCACCCTCCCCTCATCAGAGCAGGGGGTGCCTGGTGTAATGCTCGAGTCCTCCCATTGACTTCAATGGGGCTCGGGTGCTCGGCCGAGCACTCGAGCCTCCGGGGGCGCTCGGTCAGAGCACCCGAACACCCGAGCATTGGGGTGCTCGATCATCACTAGTAATAGTGCATTGCACAGTTGGTCTATTGTAATAGTGTGCTGGTCTCCTGTAGTACTCTGTTGGTCTCCTGTAATGGTGCATTGCACTGCTGGTCTCTTGTAATTGTGTTATTGTCTTGCCGCACCAATGTAATACTCTGCTGGTCTCACGTAATAGTGCATTGCACAATTGGTCTGTTGTAATAGTCTGCTGGCCTCATGCAATATTCTGTTGGTTTCATGTAATGGTGCACTGCATTGCCCTGCATTGTTTATTTCTCTGCTGCTCTGATGTAATACTCTGCTGGTCTCATGTAATGGTGCATTGTACAGTTGGTCTATTGTAATAGTGTGCTGGTCTCCTGTAGTACTCTGTTGGTCTCCTGTAATGGTGCACTGCACTGCTGGTCTCTTGTAATTGTGCATTGTCCTGCCGCACCAATGTAATACTCTGCTGGTCTCACGTAATAGTGCATTGTACAATTGGTCTGTTGTAATAGTCTGCTGGCCTCATGCAATATTCTGTTTGTTTCATGTAACGGTGCCCTGCATTGTTTATTTCCCTGCTGCTCTGATGTAATTCTCTGCTGGTCTCATGTAATACTCTGCTGGTCTCATGTAATGGTGCATTGCACAGTTGGTCTATTGTAATAGTGTGCTGGTCTCCTGTAGTACTCTGTTGGTCTCCTGTAATGGTGCACTGCACTGCTGATCTCTTGTAATTGTGCATTGTCCTGCCGCACCGATGTAATACTCTGCTGGTCTCACGTAATAGTGCATTGGACAATTGGTCTGTTGTAATAGTCTGCTGGCCTCATGCAATATTCTGTTTGTTTCATGTAACGGTGCCCTGCATTGTTTATTTCCCTGCTGCTCTGATGTAATTCTCTGCTGGTCTCATGTAATGGTGCTTTGTATAACTGGGAATTCTCCAGATCTGCCCCGGAGACTCTGTTTTTTGCAGCTGATTATCGGGTCATCGGGACAGACACTGATTCTTCATTGGTGGGGAGTTTCATTAAAAACTTTACCCGCTTCTGCTCCTTCCCACCCTGTTCTCCCCATTTCCCGCCCTCCTCTACTCCTTCCCCACCCGGTTCCTCCCACTTCCCGCCTACTTTTGCCCCTATTAAGCCCTGTCCCCACTTATGAGTAAGCCCCTCCCATTTTTTACGCAAATCATGTAATTTATATCTCCCAGCTGCACCACAGGAGTTCCCTCCGGGAATAGTGCTTTGTGCTGCTGGTTGGTATCATATAAAAGTCCATCTGCAGTTCATGTGTGCAAGCAGTAAAGATTCAGCTGGCTGGGCTTTCCCTTAAAGGAACAGTAATCTTTTTTTATGAAAACACATATTTTATAGAGCATTTCCTGCTGAATAAAACAAGGTCACTCCCATCGCTGTCAGATGTTTTATTCAAAATTTATAACAGTTTAAATAATCAGGAAGTGAATTTACTGTGTTTACTTCCTGATAGTTCTAACTGACAGGAAGTGAATTTACTGTGTTTACTTCCTGATAGTTCTAACTGACAGGAAGTGACTCAGCAGTTTCTATCACATTCTGTGGAGAACTGTATGTCTCTGACTTTTCTGACTTTCCTCTCCATTAGAATCTAACAGGAAATCTAATTAGAATTTGACCACTAGAAGGCACTGCTAATGTAAAAACACATGGGTTTAAACTGTAATAACTCTGGAAATATAAATCCTCGGAAGTGGGAGTACCCTTATTTTACTCAACAGGAAAATTTCTATAATATATATTTTTTCATAAAAAAGTTTACTGCTCCTTTAACCCCTTAACGACATGTGCCGTACTACGACCGTCACGGTCCTTGAAATACTCAAGGACCGATGACGGTCATAGTACGTCACGTACTTTTTACTTACAGTGCTCTACCGGGAGCGCTGTAAGTAAAAATAGGGCCTGAAATTGACCACTGCAAGATCAGAGCGATCTCTATCAGGCGCCATAGTGACGCGCCGATAGACGCAACAGGTCACGTGTACCGGCGCGTCCACGTGGTTCAATGTGGTCCTTATGGGACGGAAACGTCCCAGGACCGCCGGTCGTTAAGGGGTTAAGGTAATATTCGCCCATGTCAAAGGCACCATAGCCCAGTATGGAACCTGTAACAACAGGCAACATCACTGATGCATTATCGCTGTGTTGGTGTCGCTCATGTGAAAGAGGCCTAACACAATTAGTGAATGTATTAGTGGCACAGGAATGCAGCCACCCAGGCGCAGAAGTGTTTGTGTATACAGCGTTTTTCATACAAGTAGCTAAATCATGGCTATTATTTAGGTGCTAATCTTTGTACCAATGAGGTGTGTTAAAATGTGAACTAGGTGAGTAATGTAGTGTGAAAACTTGCAAAAAAATAAAAAAAAAGGAACAAAAGAAAAATCCGACAGGAAACCGGGGCTGTGCAGAGACTTGCCCGAGAACTGAAGTGCAGCGTAGATGGAGATTTTATTACTGTGGCAAGTCAATTGTTTTAGGTTGAAAGAAAACACAGATAAATGCATCTGGTGTAATTCCCCACCCCAGGGATTTTCAGGGCTTTAAATACTGTCCCAATTAACCAGCCAGCAGCAAGAGCAGGCCATTTAATTTGTGTTGTGGTTCTCTCTTTAGAATAATTCACGGTTTCACATCACGGATCTTGTAAAAACATCTTACTTATGCCTTCGCACAAGGTAGATTGTGCTAGATTTTTCTTAGAAAAACAAGTCGCAGTGCAGACATATCAATGTGTCTTTACGTATTATGGAGGATTACGGCAAGATACCAAGCCACACGCAACAATTAAATATACACCAAGAGGGACACATACTAAAAGGAATGGGGAAATATCTACTAAGGTTTGCTAAAAAGGAAATACAACTTCTCCAGTCTGATAAACTCTCCATTGCCTATATTATTCAAAGGCGCCTGTACAGTAAGACAGGGGTAGGGAATTACTTTTGCCCAAGGACCACATTTATGCTCAAAAAAGAGTGTGTGTCTGTCTCTCTGGTTATTTCTTGTGCTTCTTATTAATCCTTTGAGTGCCAGAGGGGTATGCAACACATTGCTCTGCAATGCGTTGCATACCTCTCTGGAACTCAAAGGGTTAAAGGGATAGTAATTCGTAGTTTTAACTTTATTTTGTTTTGTAGGCATTAAAAAACATGAAGAACGATATAAGTCTTATCTCTCAAACCTTTTTGAACAAAAGCACAAGGCAAAATTCAGAGGGGCCATTAGGATTTTCATCCTATAGTAATGTAAGTTCATCGTTATTATTAGGAAGTTTTAATTCTTCATTAAATGACACACTCAGTATAAAAGCTGTCTGAATTGTTATGGTGAAAGGGGGTGTTGCTTTTTCTTACGCTTCATTTCTGACAAACGTTTGTACTAAGAGCCTATCTCAACCGGGACAGATATGATCCCGACATAAGCAAAGGGGTATCAGTTAGCTGTCTCAGTCATTTAATTCAATCCACCTGTATTTAGCCTCGCTAACAAGGGTGGTTTGGCTGTGCTGTGTTTGAGTGATGACTATACCGCGGAATCCTATTAGTACATCCACTCATATGTCTGAGTGTCGACTATACCTCAGAATCCTATTACTACATCCACTCATATGTCTGAGTGCCAACTATACTGCGGAATCCTATTAGTACATCCACTCATATGTCTGAGTGCCGACTATACTGCGGAATCCTATTACTACATCCACTCATATGTCTGAGTGCCAACTATACTGCAAAATCCTATTAGTACATCCACTCATATGTCTAAGTGCCGATTATACTGCGGAATCCTATTAGTACATCCACTCATATGTCTGAGTGCCGACTATACTGCGGAATCCTATTAGTACATCCACTCATATGTCTGAGTGCCGACTATATTGAGGAATCCTATTACTACATCCACTCATATGTCTGAGTGCCGACTATACTGCAAAATCCTATTAGTACATCCACTCATATGTCTGAGTGCCGACTATATTGAGGAATCCTATTACTACATCCACTCATATGTCTGAGTGCCGACTATACTGCAAAATCCTATTAGTACATCCACTCATATGTCTGAGTGCCGACTATATTGAGGAATCCTATTACTACATCCACTCATATGTCTGAGTGCCGACTATACTGCAAAATCCTATTAGTACATCCACTCATATGTCTGAGTGCTGACTATACTGCGGAATCTTATTAGTACATCCACTCATATGTCTGAGTGCCAACTATACTGCGGAATTATATTAGTACATCCACTCATATGTCTGAGTGCCGACTATACTGCGGAATCCTATTACTACATCCACTCATATGTCTGAGTGCCAACTATACTGCAAAATCCTATTAGTACATCCACTCATATGTCTAAGTGCCGACTATACTGCGGAATCCTATTACTACATCCACTCATATGTCTGAGTGCCGACTATATTGAGGAATTATATTAATACATCCACTCATATGTCTGAGTGCCGACTATACCGCGGAATCCTATTAGTACATCCACTCATATGTCTGAGTGCCGACTATATTGAGGAATCCTTTTAATACATCCGCTCATATGTCTGAGTGCCGACTATACCGCAGAATCCTATTAATACATCCACTCGTCTCTGAGAACCACGGAGTACAGAATACAGGAGTAGGGTCCTTTATACACTGTGGAACCCTTTTACTTTTATAGCTAATAAAAAGTGCAAAAAAATATAAAAGCATTTTAGACTTTACAAATATTTTCTTCCTAGTGACAGCAAGTATAAATCTAGGCAGAAGCCTATTAGCGTGTGCATGGAGCTATTTCACAGTAAAAGAACAGAAACGTTATTTTGCAGAGCATAACAGCAGACAAAGAAATAGTTTTTTCCATTCAGTGCCGCACAGTTTGGAAGACAAAGTACAAGAGTAATAATTGACGGATTGTTCTCCTCTAATTGATGCGGCAGGAAAACAAAGCGAGACCCCTACAGGATGGTCATGTGACGTGGGACACTGAGCCGCTTTCTTTTCCCTTCTAGCTGCCAGCTATAAAATATTTGTGCTTTGAACACATTTCCATGCTAATATCTGTATAAACAATTATGCTCTTGAGATTCTCTGTAACACTTCGTACTTCCTTTAAGGGATCTTCCAGTCCCAGAGTTTTACTCTTCTTGTTTATTTCGGATGTTTGTAAGAGATACACAAATAAAGTTTTTATGCAAAAGCTTGGGGAGAAAATTTTGGTTGATGGATATGGGGGAAGCATACCTCCCAACATTTCAATTGGCTAAAGTGGGACACTTTGGTTTTAGATGCTCTCACTGGGGGTGTGGCTGGTGGGCAAGGGATTAGTGATAAATTTTAGACTATTTAATGACTTATTGACACCTCTTTGTGTAATGAATAAATGACATAGAACAAGACAAGAGTATTTTATTTACACAGACTAATTTATAAATACATATACTGAAGTTTAAACAGACATTAATGTAAGTTTTATTGCTGTAGAGCAATGTGATACATTTATATACACAGCACACAGTCTGATCTCCTAAACACAGGGACACCAGGGTGATACACGTGTGATCTCCTAAACACAGGGGCACCAGGGTGATACACTTCTATACACACCACACAGTCTGATCTCCTAAACACAGGGACACCAGGCTGATACACTTCTATACACACCACACAGTCTGATCTCCTAAACACAGGGACACCAGGGTGATACATTTATATACACATCACACAGTCTGATCTCCTAAACACAGGGACACCAGGGTGATACACTTATATACACACCACACAGTCTGATCTCCTAAACACAGGGACACCAGGGTGATACACTTCTATACACGTCACATAGTCTGATCTCCTAAACACAGGGACACGAGGGTGATACATCTATTTACACACCACAGAGTCTAATCTCCTAAACACAGGGACACCAGGGTGATACACTTATATACACACCACACAGTCTGATCTCCTTAACACATGGACACCTGGGTGCGAAAGAGGGCCAGAGAGATTTTTTTGTCTCAGATAGGGACTGTGCCTCATAAAGAGGGACACTTGGGAGATATGGACCCCTAATGTCTCCTAAAGAGGAACACTTGGGAGGTACGGACCCCTAATTTCTCCTAAATAGGGATATGTGAGAGGTATGGACCCATAATATCTCCTCATGGAGGACACTTGGGTGGTACGGTCACCTAATATCTCCTAATAAGGGACACTGTATCTTGATTTTTGGTCAGTGTTTGATTGAAGCGTACACCAGACTAATGGGGGGGGGAGGCAGCTTCAGACTTTGCCCCAGTGGTCTGGTGTACACTTGAACCAAACACCGACCTAAAACTAAGATACAGTTCCCATAGAGGATGTCAGACGTTAAGCTCTCGTATAAAGGTGAGGTCTGGTCACTTTATGTATTAAGAACCTTTGTAGTTTCCACAGAGTTAAATATGAGATAGATCTGTGATTTCCAACTGCAGACTTCACTTTGAAAATGTCGCCCACTATTGGACAACAAAGAAAATGGAGCATTAAACATGTCGCCGCAATGAAAAGGGCGATATTAGATTCTCGCCTGCATCAAAAGGGCAAGATTCTGATATCGTGGACTTAAAGGTTTGCACGTTGTAATAGTTAACTTTGAAAAATGATAACCTACACACTGCACACTGTGCTGGAAGTCATAGCGATTCACTACAACAATGATTTTAATTGATGTAGGAATCACACATCCAACCACTGTTAGTGCTTACATCCATATTTGATAAACCTTTGAGCACAAGAGGGGTATGCTTGCTCCAGAATCACTCTTGCGCTCAAAGGGTTAGCATACATGAATGTAAGCACTAGCAGTGCTTGGATGTGTTATTCCTACATCCATTAAAATCATTGTTATAGTGAATTGCTATGACTTCCAGCACAGTGTACAGAGCTCCGGTTATAATTTATAATGTTAAATATTACAATGTGCGATGCTTTAAGCTCACAATATCAGAATCTAACCCTTCTGATGCAAGCAAGATTCTGATATCACCCTTTTCATTGTAGCGACATGTTTAATGCATTGTTTTCTTTGTCGCCCAATAGTGGCCAACGTTTCAAAATGATACCCAATTCCAGTCCTTCCAAAATACCAATGGGTCAGGTTATAAGGATATCTCTACTTAACCCCTTGAGTACCACAGGGAGGTGCAATATGTATATATGCTAGGAGGCTGGGCGAGATTGTGATATCATGGGCATAAAGGGTTGCACATTTTAATAGTTAACGTTGAAAAATTATAACCTACACACTGCAGGAAGTCATGGCCAAAATCATAGTTATACCTTGCTCAGCAATAAACTTTACCACTTAAAGGACAACTGTCAGTGGGATTGTGCACATTGTCTGACCTATTCCCCTGGGATTAGACCTGTCAATGAACCCAGTACTATATTATATGTCAAAGAGTACCAACTGAGTTACAGATTGGGGTTTAGAAAATAGACTTATTTGCAAGACTGAAGTATTTTAGTTTAGTCTCTTGTCCTGCGTGATGTAGTCACCATTGTCTCAATGTATCAAGCTTGAAGACCGAACACAACATTTGTGACACTTGTGGTTGAGACCTACATACTTCCGGGTTGATCTGAAACAGAAAGGAGGCTATGAACTAAGGTGTGATAAAGAGGTAGTAAAGTAGAGATGACATCTGCTCTGTGCACACCCAAAACATTACGTATCAGCCTTTCTGGATGGGTTAGAAAAGTGGCACTTTGGGGATAAGAACTTCTCCAGTGACATACCTCCCAACATTTCAATTTGCCAAAGAGGGAAACTTGTGTTTTAGGGGGTGTTGCTGGGGGCGTGGCTGGTAGGTGGGATGTGACCGAGAATTTTGAGGCTGTTTCATGACCTATTGATACCTACTTGTGTAACCAAATAAATGACTCATAACAAGATCTAAGCATTTTATTTACACAGAATAATTTATAAACACATATACTAACATTTAAACAAACAATAATGTGAGTTTTATTGCTGTAGAGCAATATGATATACTTATATACACACCATGCAATCCGATCTCCTAAAAAGAGGGACATCAGGGTGGGAAAGAGGGACAGAGGGATTTGGGTCCAAAAGAGGGACTGTCCCTCCTAAAGAGGGACACTTGGGAGGTATGCAGTGATATCACTTCTCCAGTTCCTATGTATTCTATTGACATAGGAGAAATCTTAGTGCATTGGCTCCATAGAATAACATAGGAACTGGAGAATTGATAAACTGATGAAGTCACCTGCACTTTATCATTTCTACATCACGCCTTAGTGCGTCTCCCCCAAAATGTCACATTTTTGACTCATCTGGAAAGGCTAACAGGTGATATTTTGGGTGCACACAGAGCAGATTTAGTAAAAATGTGATAATTTCCCTTTATGTTAAAGGAGCAGTAAACTTTTTTTATGAAAAAATATATATTGTAGGGATTTTCCTACTGAGTAAAATAAGGGTACTCTCACTGCCGAGTATTTATATTTCCAGAGTTATTACAGTTTAAACCCATGTTTTTTTACATTAGCAGTGCCCTCTAGTGGTCAAATTCTAATTAGATTTCCTGTTAGATTCTAATGGAGAGGAAAGTCAGAAAAGTCAGAGACATACAGTTCTCCATAGAATGTGATAGAAACTGCCTGTCACTTCCTGTCAGTTAGACCTATCAGGAAGTAAACACAGTAAATTCACTTCCTGTCAGTTAGAACTATCAGGAAGTAAACACAGTAAATTCACTTCCTGGTTATTTAAACTGCTATAAATTCTGAATAAAACATCTGACAGCAGTGGGAGTGACCTTGTTTTATTCAGCAGGAAATGCTCTATAAAATATGTGTTTTCATAAATAAAAACTTTACTGCTCCTTTAAAAAGAATTATCAGCTAATTACTGAATTTGACAGAAAGTCATGTAATATAAAGTTGTGTTATAAATAATTCTTTTACGTAATGTCTTGAAGCTTAGCCTAATATTTCAGTAGCCATTTACAGAGATACAGTAACAAACACTAGAGGGCAGTGGTGTTCTTTATTGGAGATTGATTTGTGTATCAGTGAATTACTGTGACAATGTATCCTTGTATTACTGAAATCCAACTAAATCTCAAAAAAGCAGAACTCAGAAAATTTCTGATACATCTCCACCAATACGTAGCATTGTAATTTATTTGAGGATGAAGAACAGATGATTTCATGTAAATTCAATAACAAGGCAAATGTGCTGGATACCTGGGGGCGATACATTTTTATGCATCAAATATGAAACCAATGTGGGAAACGTACAAAGAAAAAATCCCCAAATTCCAATTAATTTAACCCTTTGAGTGCCAAAGAGGTATCCAACGCTTTGTGTACCCCTCTGGCACTCAAGGGGTTAATGGAGAATGAACACCACCTAGCAATAATCCCTCCCTTACTTTACTATGGCCAGAAAATCCTAATTGCCCTCATGAATTTAACCTTGTACCTTTGTTCAAGACATAATATCTTTAAAGGGATAGTAATACTTAAAATTTACTAACCCCCATATTGTAGGCATAAAAAAAAAAAGTAATTGCCCCCAGTGTCAGATGATCGCTCGCAAAGTTCCCCCTCCCCCATCCGGCGGCTCTGCAGCAGAGCCGAGATCGCGTTAATAAAAAAGAAATTCTTCACTGAAACAGTCTTCTACATGTGCTTGCAAACCAAGCACATGTAGAAGACCGTTTCAGTGAAGAAATTACTTTTTATTAACGCGATCTCGGCTCTGCTGCAGAGCCGCAGGATGGTCGTACGACAAGATTCCCCTGCAGTCAGCTAGAACTCTGACTTCAGAGAAAGGGGAGGGAGGGGAGAACCTTGCGAGCGATTATCTCTCAAACCATAAAGGTCTGAGAGATGACACTGGGGGCAATTAATTTCTTTTTTTTATGCCTACAATATGGGATTAGTAAATTTTAAAGGGATAGTAATACTTAAAATGTAAAAAAAAATATGTTGTAGGGTTTATCCCCCTGAGTAAAACAAGAGTACTCCCACTGCTGAAAGGTGTTTCATTCAAAAGTTATTAATTTTCAAAGTTGAATTTTTTAGATGCAATATCACAGTGGCCTGAAATTGTACAGTGGCGCTGTTGCTACACGACCCTATGGACAGCTCTGGTCCCGGGACCATAAATCTCCATAGGATGGTGTAGCAACAGCGACACTGTACAATTTCAGGCCACTGTGATATTGCACCTAAAAAAATCAACTTTGAAAATTAATAACTTTTGAATGAAACACCTTTCAGCAGTGGGATTACTCTTGTTTTACTCAGGGGGATAAACCCTACAACATATTTTTTTTTTACATTTTAAGTATTACTATCCCTTTAAGTATTACTATCCCTTTAACCAGTTCTGGAACAGAAGACATTGAACCCATCTCACTGCCTATGGTAATATTAATCCTTTAACCCCTTAAGGACCAGCTGAGCATGCACACGTCTGGCACTTAAGGACCACAGATCATTTTTTTTTTCTCATTCGATGCAGGGCTCCCTGAACAGTGTGGAGCAGGGAGCCCCAAAATCCATGACGGTCCTGGCACGTCAACAGTCCTTATCGCATGTTGAACCAATGATGTGCCAGGATCATCATTGGTCCTTAAAGAGTTAAGGACCAGAGGAGAATGCAATGCATTGTGAAGAGTGCCCCTCTGGTCTGTAAAGGGTTACAGTTACCATGAGCATTGTGCGTACTTTATGTCTTGTGGTCCAGCTAGCAACAGTCATGTCCGCCCCTATGGATATGACATGCAGAACTGACCGACAATGTCATCTCTCAAACAAAGACACAAGTGCAAAATTCATAGAGGCCATTAAGATTTTATGGACATAGTAGGGCAAGTGGAGGGTTAATATTGCAAGCTGTTAGTTCTCCTTTAAGCATTACACAGAAGGTGATAGAAGAAACCCAACGCAGTGACCGCGACGGAAAATTACAGTTTAATCAAACAAAGATATGTTTTAACTGTAATAATGTTTGAATGCAGCACCTCTCAGGAGTGGAATCATCAGTGCATTACTCAGCGGGAAAGGACCTACAATGCATATTTTTTTGTAGAGTGAATTATCGATGCTAATTTAAGCCTTTGGGTGCCAGAGGGGTACGCAACGCATTGCAAAGCAATGCGTGGCGCACCCCTCTGGCACTCAAAGGGTTAGCCCTTTGGTTATCCAAGGGGTAACCTAAAACCGACGATTTTCACTGCCAGTAAATTGTCAAAGAACTTAAGTTGCCTCCTGCCTCCTAATTGAGTGCTCAGTCCTTTCATCGTCTGTGCTACCGCGACCTGCAGATACCCCCCCCTCTTCTTAACACACAACCAAGTCTTCCCAAGGAATATACTCCCACTGACAGCTGATCCACATGAGAAAGGGAGTCCTGTATATTGATTTGTGGCTGACGTAGTCTTTAACTGGGCTACAGTTTCATTTCCTAAAGGGACTGTAATGTTAAACCCCTTAAAGGGATTGTAATACTTCATTTTATCTTTATTTTATTTTGTAGGCATTAAAAAAAAATGAAGAACGGTATAAGTCTTATCTCTCAAACCTTTATGGTTTGAGAGATATTCACAAGCAAAGTTTCCCCTCCCGCCCCTTTTACCTAGTGTAAGCCATCTCTTCTCAGATGTGGAATGCAGTCCATAGACCAGACAGGTGACAGCAGGGGACAATCTTCTTCCTATGAGAACAATGAAAGCCCTGCCCCCCTTGACAAGTTTTTCAGGTTTTTCCCTTATCTTAACTGAAGATTGTCCCTCTCTGCAGTCTACCTGGGCACCTCCCTTCTGCTCTGGCTGAGCAGTGTTACATCAGTAAAAGGGGAGGGAGGGGGATACTTTGTCATTGAATTACTCTTGAACTACAACTCTGACAGAATTGAAATAACACTCTCCAAAGTCCAAATACTATGATGATTAATTAGAGCTGCTTTTATTATGAAACATTACTATCCCTTTAATGAACGATGACATGCCAGGACCATCATCGGTGGTTGTACGTTAAGGACCGGTGACAGTCCTGGCACGTCATGGAATTCTAGGACGGTGGCACGGCTGCAAGCTGATTTGCCATCCCATAATGCCTTGGGGAAAAAATGCTGTCGTCCTCTAGGACCCCCACCCCTGGATCGGCCGTTCGTTAAGGGGTTAAAATGTAGAAAAATATAAATTGCAGGTTTTATAGTTCTGAGGAAAACAAAGGTTCTCCCAACACTGAGAGGTGTTCAATTCAAAAATTATTGCAGCTCAAACGTGACATTTTTAGGTGCTGTATCTAGGCTGCCTGAAGATTTACAGTGGCGCTGTTGCTACGACATCCTACTTGACAGATCTGGTCAGTTGACCCTAAAATCTCCATAGGATGGTATAGCAACAGCACCACTGGGAAATCTGAGGTCGTTAAGATACTGCACCTAAAACATTCCTGTTTGAACTGCAATAACCTTTCAATAAAACACCTCTCAGCATGGGAGTACTCTCGTTTTACTCAGGTAGAGAAAATGTACAGTATATATTTTTCTACATATTAAGTGTTACTATGCCTTTAAGATCAGGCTTTACGTGAACCCTTTTGCCTAAAAACAATTTCGGTAATTTTAAGGAGCTTTCAAAATCATCTATTTGTTGTATTAGTCATTTTTTATTTAGAAAACTAACTTTTTAGTTATTTAGATACATAAATTATGCTAATTAAGGCATGCCATACAGGCTTTTCCTGTACCTCCCAAGTGTCCCTCTTTAGGAGGGACAGTCCCTCTTTGACACCCAAATCTCCCTGTCCCTCTTTTCTACCCTTTTGTCCCTCTTTTTAGGACATCAGAATGAGTGGTGTGTAATTATGTTGCTCCACAGCAATAAAACTCACATAAATGTGTTATTAACCTTCAATATATGTGTTTAAAAATGAACCTGTGTAATTAAAATACTTTGGTCTTGTTCTAAATCATTAATCAGTGACACAAAGAGGTGCAGATAGGTCAAGAAGTAACCTAAAATTCTTCTAAATGCCCTGCCTACCAATGACACCCCCCCAAAATGCCACCTAAATCAGAAGTGTCCCTTTTTGGCCATTTGAAATGTTTTGAGGTGTGTAACATTGCCTCCCACAATTTGGAGCTTGTCAACACTGAATATGAATGAGCCTACAGTGTGTGCCTGTATGCAATAGAGTGATCATAAATGTTTATACATACCCATACCTCCCAACATTTCAAATTGCCAAAGAGGGACACTTGTGTTTTAGGGGGTGTTGCTGGGGGCGTGGCTGGTGGGCGGAGCATTACCGATAATTCAGGCTATTTCATAACCTATTGACACCTCCTTGTGTAATATAATAAATGACTTATAGCAAGACCAAAGTATTTTATTTAAGCACACTAATTTAAAAACACATATACTGACATTTAAACAAACAATAATGTGAGTTTTATTGCTGTGGAGCAATATTATACACCTATATACACACCATGCAATCTGATCTCCTAAAAAGAGGGACATCAGGTTGAGAAAGAGAGACAGAGCATACCTCCCAACATTTCAAATTGCCAAAGAGAGACACTTGTGTTTTTAGGAGGTGTTGCTGGGGGTGTGGCTGGTGGGCAGGGCACTACCAATAATTTTTAGGCTATTTCATGACCTATTGACACGTCTTTGTGTAACCTATTACATTACATAAAAAGAATAAAATATTTTATTTACACAAACATTAATGTGAGTTTTATTGCTGTGGAGCAATGTGATACATTTATATACACACCACACAGTCTGATCTCCTAAACACAGGGACACCAGGGTGATACACTTCTATACACACCACACAGTCTGATCTCCTAAACACAGGGACACCAGGGTGATACACTTCTATACACACCACACAGTCTGATCTCCTAAACACAGGGACACCAGGGTGATACACTTATATACACACCACACAGTCTGATCTCCTAAACACAGGGACACCAAGGTGATACACTTCTATACACACTACACAGTCTGATCTGCTAAACACAGGGACACCAGGGTGATACACTTCTATACACACCACACAGTCTGACCTCCTACACACAGGGATTCCAGGGTGATACACTTGGGAGGTATGACAGAGGGATTTGGGTCTAAAAGAGGGACTGTCCCTCCTAAAAAGGGACACTTGGGAGGTATGCATACCCTAAGGTATAGGAGTATCATTTTTATGTTCACATATAAGAGCAGAAAATGAGCTGTGCAAGACAGTTTGCACATTTCTCCCATGTGGATCTTCTTGTTAATATAGGTTGCCAAAATGCTGATGGATAACAGACATATTAACCCTTTGAGTGCCAGAGAGGGTACGCAATGCATTGCATCCCAATACGTTGCGTATCCCTCTGACACTCAAAGGGTTAATTAAGACCCTTGACTCTATTTTTCTACTGAACACCATTGTGATCATCGCAAATTACACACCATCGTTGTTACCATAAATACAAAGTGCATGTGGGTAGGTGATGTGTGCTTTTTTTGGCAGTATCAGCACCTGCAGGCAGAGTATCAGTTTCACCATTGTACTGGCAACGAAGGATTAATTACCCGATGAATAGATATGAAATCCAGGATCAGTTTCTCAATTAGTTCTTGATCTGATGGAGATAAAGGCGTACGCTTGTTTTACAGGCAACTTGAAACTAGACGGACATATGTATGTGTTTTTTGAAAGTGGAGTTTTTTAAATTAATGATTGTAAATATTCTTATATCTTGTATATCCCACTGGTACGGAATTCTATTGTCTTGTTAACACTTTGAGTATCAGGTAGCTATCCAACACATTGCAGCACAATGTGCTGGTTAACTCTATGACATTCCAAAGGTTAAGCTATTGAACAACGCTACAGAATCTGCCAGCATTTAACAAAAAATGATAATGATGATAATAATCATTATCATGACGACATTTGGTATACTTGGTCGAGTTCACGATTTTGAAAGTGTGGCAATGCTGGTGTTACTCTCTGACGACAGATGTTGCACGTGAGGGTGTGTACTCCAGTGTATAAATATTGCCTCATACCTGCATATGATCTCTGACATTGTTAGAATTTTAATGCCTGTACGCAACCCCATGCATTGCTGAGCAGTGTCAGTGAGTGTGGAGGTAATGTAGGTATAAGACAGGAAGTTAGTGCTAGGGGAGGTGGGTAATGCATTGCTGAGCAGTGTCAGTGAGTAAGGAGGTAATGTAGGGATAAGACAGGAAGTCAGTGCTAGGGGAGGTGGGAAATGCTTTGCTGAGCAGTGTCAGTGAGTGGGGGAGGTAATGTAGGGATAAGACAGGAAGTCAGTGCTAGGGAATGTGGGTAATGCATTGCTGAGCAGTGTCAGTGAGTGGGGGGTAATGTAGGGATAAGACAGGAAGTCAGTGCTAGGGGATTTGGGTAGTGCATTGCTGAGCAGTGTCAGTGAGTGGGGGAGGTAATGTAGGGATAAGACAGGAAGTCAGTGGTAGGGAATGTGGGTAATGCATTGCTGAGCAGTGCCAGTGAGTGGTAGGAGGTAATGTAGGGATAAGACATGAAGTCAGTGCTAGGGGAGGAGGGCAATGCATTGCTGAGCAGTGTCAGTGAGTGGTAGGAGGTAATGTAGGGATAAGACATGAAGTCAGTGCTAGGGGAGGAGGGCAATGCATTGCTGAGCAGTGTCAGTGAGTGGTAGGAGGTAATGTAGGGATAAGACAGGAAGTCAGTGCTAGGGAATGTGGGTAATGCATTGCTGAGCAGTGTCAGTGAGTGGTAGGAGGTAATGTAGGGATAAGACAGGAAGTCAGTGTTAGGGGAGGTGGATAATGCATTGATGAGCAGTGTCAGTGAGTGGGGAGGTAATGTAGGGATAGGACAGGAAGTCAGTGCTAGGGGAGGTGGGTAATGCATTGCTGAGCAGTGTCACTGAGTAGGGAGAGGTAATATAGGGATAAGACAGGAAGTCAGTGCTAGGGGAGGTGGCAATGCATTGCTGAGCAGTGTCAGTGAGTGGGGAAGGGAATGTAGGTATAAGACGGGAAAACAGTGCTATGGTAGTTAGGCAATGCATTGCTGAGCAGTGTCACTGAGAGGTGGTAGCAGCGTCATTGAGAGGTGAAGGTAATGTACAGACAAGATAGTAAGTCAGTGGAAGGGGAGGTGGGTAATGCATTGCTGGGTAGTGTCAGTGAGTGGGAGATGTAATGTAGGAATAAGACAGTAAGTCAGTGCTAGGGGAGGTGGGCAATGCATTTCTGACCAGTGTCAGTGAGTGGGGGGTAATGTAGGGAAAAGACAGGAGTAAGTGCTAGGGGAGGTGGGTAATGCATTGCTGAGCAGTGTCAGTGAGTGGGGGGTAATGTAGGGATAAGACAGGAAGTCAGTGCTAGGGGAGGTGGGTAATGCATTGATGAGCAGTGTCAGTAAGTGGGGGAGGTAATGTAGGGATAAGAGAGGAAGTCAGTGCTAGGGGAGGTGGGTAATACATTGCTGAGCAGTGTCAGTGAGTGGGGAGGTAATGTAGGGATAAGACAGGAAGTCAGTGCTAGGGGAGGTGGGTAATGCATTGCTGAGCAGTGTCACTGAGTAGGGAGAGGTAATATAGGGATAAGACAGGAAGTCAGTGCTAGGGGAGGTGGCAATGCATTGCTGAGCAGTGTCAGTGAGTGGGGAAGGGAATGTAGGTATAAGACGGGAAAACAGTGCTATGGTAGTTAGGCAATGCATTGCTGAGCAGTGTCACTGAGAGGTGGTAGCAGCGTCATTGAGAGGTGAAGGTAATGTACAGACAAGATAGTAAGTCAGTGGAAGGGGAGGTGGGTAATGCATTGCTGGGTAGTGTCAGTGAGTGGGAGATGTAATGTAGGAATAAGACAGTAAGTCAGTGCTAGGGGAGGTGGGCAATGCATTTCTGACCAGTGTCAGTGAGTGGGGGGTAATGTAGGGAAAAGACAGGAGTAAGTGCTAGGGGAGGTGGGTAATGCATTGCTGAGCAGTGTCAGTGAGTGGGGGGTAATGTAGGGATAAGACAGGAAGTCAGTGCTAGGGGAGGTGGGTAATGCATTGATGAGCAGTGTCAGTAAGTGGGGGAGGTAATGTAGGGATAAGACAGGAAGTCAGTGCTAGGGGAGGTGGGTAATGCATTGCTGAGCAGTGTCTGGGAGAGGGGAGGTAATGTAGGGATAAGACAGGAAGTCAGTGCTAGGGGAGGTGGGTAATGCATTGCAGAGTAGTATCAGTGAGTGGGGGAGGTAATGTAGGGATAAGACAGGAAGTCAGTGCTAGGGGAGGTGGATAATGCATTGCTGAGCAGTGTCAGTGAGTGGGGGAGGTAATGTAGGGATAATTATGCATTAATTAGCATAATATATAAACCTAAATAAAAAAAGCTTTCTAAATAAAAGTGGCTGATACAACATATAGGTGACTTTGAAAGATTTCTCAATCACAACAATTGGTTTTATACTTTACATTACCTTGCTGATAAAGCATTTTATTACAAAAATGGAACACAGCTATGCTGACGTATTAAGAAATTAGAATAATTCTAGTGGATAAACATTCTAACTGATTTATGGGGGACTTTAACCCTTTGAGTGGCAGAGGGGTACGCAATGCATTGCTATGCAATGCATTGCGTACCCCTCTGGCACTCAAAGGGTTATCCTAGTGAGTGCCAAAGATCTCCAATACACTGCCACACATCTTGGAAGAGTGCTAATATTGATGCCCTTTAGTTAACCTCTTGTGCACCCCTTTGGTGTACAAGGGGTTAAAGGGACAATTCACATGTACTTTGCAATAATCAAACATCCTCCTGTAACAAGCAGTACAAATGCCTGATTACAATAGAAACATTGAATAGCAATTCATCCACATTGCTGAATGAGATCTGAGAGACTGTAACAGTACGGTAGATAGTATATACGTTATAATTACCCTCTGACATATAGACGTGTATTAATACAGAATCTGCTGCAGACAGAGGTCCAGGCTCATTGAAGCATGCATTATAATGAATGGAGAAGTGAGGATCAAATTGAGACATGAAAGGCAGTAAGGTTACACTGGAAATTGTACAGGGTGTAATTTATGATCTAATTCTGTATTGGAAAACAGAATCCTGAAAAAAAGAGGATTTATCTGAGACAAGGACAAAGAGATACAGTGGATGGGTTTATAATATGAAACGCCCAGCAATAAGTAACTATGAGGGAGATGGAAAACTCCCAAGTGTCCCTCTTTAGGAGATATTAGGGGTCCATACCTCCCAAGTGTCCCTCTGTAGGAGATATTAGGGGTATATACCTCCCAAGTGTCCCTCTTTAGGAGATATTAGGGGTCCATACCTCCCAAGTGTTCCTCTTTAGGAGATATTAGGGGTCTATACCTCCCAAGTGTCCCTCTTTAGGAGATATTATGGGTCCGTACCTCCCAAGTGTACCTCTTTAGGAGATATTAGGGGTCCGTACCTCCCAAGTGTCCCTCTTTAGGAGATATTAGGGGTCCGTACCTCCCAAGTGTCCCTCTTTAGGAGATATTAGGGGTCCGTACCTCCCAAGTGTTCCTCTTTAGGAGATATTAGGGGTCCGTACCTCCCAAGTGTCCCTCTTTAGGAGATATTAGGGGTCTGTACCTCCCAAGTGTTCTTCTTTAGGAGATATTAGGGGTCTGTACCTCCCAAGTGTCCCTCTTTAGGAGATATTAGGGGTCCATACCTCCCAAGTGTTCCTCTTTAGGAGATATTAGGGGTCTGTAACTCCTAAGTGTCCCTCTTTAGGAGATATTAGGGCTCCATAGCTCCCAAGTGTCCCTCTTTAGGAGATATTAGGGGTCCCTACCTCTTTAGGAGAAATTAGGTTTCAAACCTCCCAATTGAGCCTCTTTAGGAAATATTAGGTGTCCGTACCTCCCAAATGCTTCTTTTTAGGAGATATTAGGGCTCTGTACCTCCCAAGTGTCCCTCTTTAGGAGATATTAGGAGTCCCTACCTCTTTAGAAGATAATAGGGTCTGTACCTCCCAAGTATCCCTCTTTAGGAGATATTAAGACTCCACACCTCCCAGGTGTCCGCAGCTGGGAACTTTCCAGATTTGCCGTGGAGGCTCTGGTTTTTTGGTGAATTACCAGGTCTCAGGGTTAGAGGCTGATGCTCACTTCCGCTCCTTCCCAGCCTGTTCCTCCCAATTCCCACCCATTTCTCCTCCTTCTCTCCATGTTCCTGCCACTTCCCACCCACTTCTCCTCCTTCTCATCCTGTTCCTCCCAATTACCACCCACTTCTCCTCCTTCCCACCCTATTCCTTCCTGTTTTTGAATGACCTTGTGATTGATTAATTCATAAAATAACAATGCTGCACTTCTCATGGATGAACCTGGTGACAGGGTTCACTACAAGCACTTCTACTGGAGCCGGCTTACACAACGGCTCCAGTACATAGCAAAGGAGGGCAGAAAATGCCTTCCTTGTTGTCCCATAGATCGCCTATTCTACTGGATAGGTGATCCATGGTAGGGGGTATATCAGGAGGGGTCCTGATGTCCCCCACAAGATCTAAAATATATGTATAGTCATGATAAAGCTCAAATAATCTATGTTACACATAGGTTATATGCGCTTTTATTAAAAATGCCAGTATTGTCACCCACATGGATCATCTATCCTACTGGATAGGTGATCCATACTAGGGGGGTATCAGGAGGGGTCCTGATGCCCCCCTTGATGTTTGAACTATTTTTTTTTTAATACAATACATTATACAAGATACATATTACTACATGAAGTAAACATATACAGGGTAGGTATGCAGCCACATATCCATAGGTGGGAACTCTCCGGATCTGCCCCAGAGACTCCGGTTTGTGCAGCTAATTACCGGGTCTCTGGGGCAGATGCTGATTCTCTGGATGATGGGAGATCTGTGTATTTCTGTTGTGTTCCTCCCACTCCCCAGCCACTTTGAGTCTTCCCCAGCCTATTATTACTTTTTTTTTTGTTTTGTTACTCCCGCTCCCCACTCGCGATTAAGCTCCGCCCCTTTTTTGACGTGATTGGTGTCTTTCATCTCCCTCACTGGCACTACAGTACTACCCTCTCCGGGGAGTCCATAACCAGGAGTTACATCAAAACACAGAAACAAGCTGCTCCACCCAGGATAATAAGCATATATTCGGCTTAAAACAGGTCGTTCTCCATGAGCTGTAGTGAAAATCCTTAATCCCTTAACTGAAATTACACCTGTCGTCCACCGTCCCTTGTGCTCCCATAAGGTTCTTCCAAACACCTTTCAATTATAACATGCACAAAGATTTGGTGCCCCAAGATCGTACATCGAGGATACGACTAAGTGAATAATAAAGTCATCAGATCTTTATTTCTCCGCTCATCATGATCACGATCATGAGAACGCGTGCTTCCACGCGAAACGTGTTGATTGTAGCGGTTTGATAGACGTCTGCAGCAGGGTGCTCACTTCTGTCTTACATACGCGTTTCAAGAAATATGAGGTACTGACTGTATGTTTTTGCACAAAAAATAAAGATCTGATGATTTTATTATTCACTTACTCGTATCCTTGGTGCACCAAATCTTTGTGTATGTCATAACCAGGAGTTCCCAGGTATGCACATAACTTGCCTATTAACCCTTTGAGTACCAGAGGGGTAGCAGACCTCACTGGTACTCAAAGGGTTAATTATGCAATACATATACAACAAGGGCATTTCGAATAAAATTGGAGAATAAACAATGCCAAATAGGAGCAATATTTGTTGAATTAAAATGGAGAAAGAAGGTCATGGGAGCACTATATGTCAAATTTCATTGGGGGGTTAATATGTCAAAGGGGGGCACTCTATGTCGGATTTCTATAATGTGGGGAACACATCTAACAATTAACTCGACCTTTCTGTTTGTCAAACCTATGACTATTCCCTTAGACATTGACGTTTAGCTCATTCTTTAGGTGGTAGTTTAAGGTGCAGTTGAAGCAGACAGAGCCATTTTTGTTAGTACGGTGAAACGTGCTGTCTGTGCTGGCTTTGTTTCACCATGGATCAACATCTGAATAGCTGTAAAACCCATGTTTCCAATTTACACGTTGCTGGTTTTTACTGTTTGCCTGTTTTTAAGGGCTAGTAATGGTTACTTGATAAATTACATTAACATGTTGAGAAAGCAATGCTCTGCGTACCCCTCTGCCCCTCAAGGGGCTGTGCCTCAGCTGTTCTGGCCACACCTACATTTTCAATTGTGGGTGTGGCCAAAGTAGTCTCAATGTCCCTGCATTAGTTTTATACCTAAGAATTTTTTTTATATGTCAGGAAACAGTGGATGGGACTGAGGGCAGGTCATGTGAATAGTGGGGGTGTGGTCATGGGTGGAGCTTAGGGCACCTAGCGTGCCTTGTCCTTTATACATCAGGAATGATTAATCAAAATGTCAGTAAAAGGGTAAAAGATAGGAACACTTAAGATGTGTACAAATATATGTTGTAGGGTTTCCCTCCTGAGAAAAACAGAGGTACTCCCCACTACTGAGAGGTGTTTTATTCAAAGTTACTGCAGTTCAAACTTGCATTTTCTTTTAGGTGCAATATCTCAATGGCCTGACATTTTACAGTGGTGCTATTGCTGCACCATCTTATGGGCCGCTCTGGTAAAAAAAAAAAACTCCATAGGACGGTGTAGTTACAGTGCCACTGTAAAATGTCATGCCATTGAGATATTACACCTAGAAAATTCAAGTTTAAGCTGTGATAACTTTTGAATAAAACATCGCTCTGAAGTGGGAACAACTTTATTTTACTCAGAAGGATAAATCCTATACTATGTAGTTTGATACATTTTAACCCCATTGCGACGATGGACTTACCAGGTACGTCATGCAAAAATGTCACCTAGTGACAGATGACGTACCTGGTAAGTCTAGGAAGTCATTCGCTAGAATATGAAAAAAAAAAAAACGTCATTAAGCACTGGCCGTGTGCGCGAGCGGGCGGTCACTAAGGGGGTTAAATTATTCCAATAATTAAAACTTACCTGTTCCCTCTGCTTTATCCCTACAGCAGTGGTTCTCAACTCCTGTCCTCAGGACCCACTAACAGGCCAGGATTTGATGATTTCCTTGTTAGAGCACAGGTGAGTTAATCAGTGTGAATGAGCCTCTGATCACCACACCTGTGCTCTAGCAGAGAAATCCCTAAGTCTTGGCCTGTTGGTGGGTCCTGAGGGCAGGAGTTGAGAACCACTGTTCTAGATCCATTCATATCACAGTGTGTGGGCTCTGTCTAGATTTATTCATATCAGTTTGTGGGCTCTATCTATATCAATTCATATTACAGTGTGTGAACTCTCTCTAGATTCATTCATATCACAGTGTGTGGACTAGATTCATTCATATCACAGTGTGTGGGATCTGTCTAGATTTATTCATGTCTAGATCAATTCATATTACAGTGTGTGAATTCTCTCTAGATTCATTCATATCACAGTGTGTGGACTCTGTCTAGATCAGTGGTTCTCAGCTCCTGCCCTCAGGACCCACTAACAGGCCAGGATGTGAGGATTTCCTTGTTAGAGCACAGGTGAGTTAATCAATGTGAATGAGCCTCTGATCACCACACCTGTGCTCTAGCAGAGAAATCCCTAAGTCCTAGCCTGTTAGTGGGTCCTGAGGACAGGAGTTGAGAACCTCTGTCCTACAGATATCAGTGATCTGTTGGGCTAAGTGATGTCAGCACCTCACATAGAGCTTAGGAAAGAAGAGGCAGCATTGCTATCCTCTGCATAGAAGCTCTGCGTCTGCAAATAAGGGGGAAGATTCACTAAACACTGATAAAAGAGGTGATGAAGTGGAGATAAAGTGGAGAAGACTTCTCCAGTGATCTCACTTCTCCAGTTCCTATGTTATTTTATGGAGCCTATGCATGCACTAAGATTTCATCAACTTTGGAGATCTTAGTGCATAGGCCCTATACAATAACATAGGAACTGGAGACGTGATATCACTGGAGAAGTCATCTCCACTTTATCACCTCTTTATCACCGCTTAGTGCATCTCCCCCCTGGTATCAATATGCCTCTATGGGACCGAAGTCCCCCTTGAGCTCCAAGTGAGAAGTTGACATCATCCAGCCATGCATGGAGAAAGAACAGGTGAGGTTTAATCTATGGGAAATTGATCACTGCTTGTAGTTTAAAAGCATTTTATATTGACCCTCTACTGCCTTTTAAGGATCTTCAGATCAGCAAACCCCAGAAGTGTTTAAATCTTCCGTCTGTCATTTTATACCAATAAATAGCTTGTTTCAAATACATATGTATTTTAATTTTGTTATTTGCCCATTGCAATAATTTAGGTTATTTCTAAGTCCCTAAATACATAAATATTTCTACGGGACTGGAACTTATAACATGGAGGATGATTTCCCAGTTTATGCGAGGAAAGTCCACCATGTGTTTTTTTTTTGTTCAGGAGGAACTTGAGGGAAGGCTAAGTCTTTGCATAGATTATGTGCGTGAGAGTGTGTGTCGGCCATGTTTAGTGGGTCTTTGCAGCGTGACTACGCATAAGAATCATGTGGGGTGTAGTCCAAATTGTTAACTTTGCGGTGATACATGAGGGTGTATTACGAGATGATAGATGCAGGTGTGTCCAGACATTTTTTGTTTAGTGGTGTGTGTTAAAGTGTGATGCGAGCGTGCTTTTCAGGCGGATAGTGAGGGAGGGGCAAGATAGTGAGGGAGGGACAAATCCATGCAGAGATTTTCACGGGAGTAGTCAGAGGCTGAAGGTCCCCTTGTATTCTCCAGGAGTTGCAGTATGGAGGAGGCATTAAGTTCTCCTCCTTACTGCTGCCCCTGGATGCGTGTGTCTCCTGAGGAGACATAAATTATGCAATGATCCTTTCTCTTTTATATATATACTAGCAACATGGGACGGCGTTGCCCGTCATGTTATGACCGTTGGGCGCACGTGTTTGAAATGCAGACACACTGATAAACACAGACATATGCAACACACAGGCAGACACATACCATACATCCCAAGTGTCCCTCTTTAGGAGGGACAGTCCCTCTTTGAGGGCCAAATCCCTCTGTCCCTCTTTCCCACCCTGCTGTCCCTCTTTTTAGGAGGTCAGACTGTGTGCAGGGCCGGCTCCACCTATAGGCGAGGTAGGCGCCGGCCTAGGGCGCACACGTACTGGGGGCGCGGGCATGCAGCAGAGAAGAGCTGCGCCCACACACACCACGCCAGGAACCACAACACAGTCAGGTCTATGTTGCTACAGTGCTCCCTCATCTGGTCGGATCTTTAGTAATGCAGAGCGCGCTGGGAGTCATGATCTCCTGCCTCGCTCTGCATTACTGAAGAGAAGACTGCGCGGGAGATACAGGTATGTGATGGGGGGCAAGTTGGAGCTGAGGGGGCATAGTGGAGCTGAGGGGGCAAGTTGGAGCAGATGTGGGGCAAAGTGGAGACGATGGGGGCAAGTTGGAGCTGTTAGGGGAAAGCTGGAGCTGAGGGGGCATAGTGGAGCTGGTGGGGGCAAGTTGGAGATGATGGGGGCAAGTTGGAGCTGATGAGGGTCAAAGTGGAGCTCATGAGGGTCAAAGTGGAGCTGAGGGGGGGCAAGTTGGAGCTGAGGGGGGGCAAGTGGAGCTGAGGGGGGGCAAGTGGAGCTGAGGGGGGGCAAAGTGGAGCTGGTGGGGCAAGTTGGAGTGGATGGGGGGGCAAGTTGGAGCGGATGGGGGTGCAAGTTGGAGCTGCTGGGGGCATAGTGGAGCTGATAGTGGAAAGTTGGAGCTGAGAGGGCATAGTGGAGCTGGTGGGGGCAAGTTGGAGCGGATGGGGGGCAAAGTGGAGCTGATGGGGGTAAGTTGGAGAGGATGGGGGGCAAAGTGGAGCTGATGGGGGTAAGTTGGAGCTGAGGGGGCAAAGTGGAGCTGAGGGGGCAAAATGGAGCTGGTGGGGGCACGTTGGAGCTGATGGGGGCAAGTTGGAGTTGATAGGGGCAAAGTGGAACTGGTGGGCCAAAGTGAAGCTGATAAGGGGCAAGTTGGAGCTGGTGGGGGGCATCTCCAGAACAGGGGCAGAGTGGCTCAGGGGGCAGAGAGAGGACAATCATGAAAAGAGGTTGGTTATAAGTAGGCAGGGTATAAAGGGGTGGGACACAAGGGGCGGAGCGAAATGGGCGGCAAAATTAGGTTTTGCCTAGGGTGGCAAAAATCCTTGCACCAGCCCTGACTGTGTGGTGTGTATTACTTTGCTCTACAGCAATAAACTTCAGTATATGTGTTTATACATTAGTCTGTGCAAATTAAATACTTTGGTCTTGAACTAAATCATTTATTCAGTTACATAAATAGCCAGTAATAGGTCATGAAATAACCTAAAATTCTTACTAATGCCCCGCCCACCAGCCACACCCCTAATAATATCACCTAAAACTAACGTGTCCCTCTTTGGCCCTGTGAAATGTTGGGAGGTATGCACATACACACAGTGAGCGGCAGAGACATGCAAAACACATGTACATACAGACACACTGGAGATGCACACATGGACACACATATGTAACAGAGATGTACACACACAGACACGCAACATATATGAGCAGAAACACATGTGCTCATGAGTTGTGTACCCCTCTGGCACTCAAAGGGTTAAGGTATAGAGAGGCATGTCAGAGTTAAATAGCAGTGGGAAGTGTGTTCATACCTGGGAACACTGACTTGTGAAGTCCCTAGAGGGGACTGATGTGGTGCTGATGTGGAGAGACAAATGGGGCAATCTGGGTTAAAAGTGGGTGGGGCTTAATCACGAGTAGGGGGCGGGGCTTAACATAAATGTGAAAAAGTGTTAGTAATAGGCTGGGGAAGGAGGAGAAGTGGGAGGGAAATGCAAGTTTACAGTGTGAGGGGTTTTAACACACTCCATGAGGGGTAAAACTTGATACAGAACCCTGTGGCAGTCAGTGGGTTAAGTGTGAATCTGATGGCTGTCTGTCCTGTGTCTTGCATGGCAAATGGTGACAGTGAAGAAGTAATTCAGCAATGAGGGCCTACCTTAACCCTTTGAGTGCCATTTTGTTCCCCTGGTGATGCAGCACCGTTCAGTGGCTTTACTACAGGTCCTGCTGAGGCCACTGGGAGTCAAGGTGAGTGACTGTGTGTCAGCCATCTTTCTTTCTGGCTTTGTGTGTGTGGTGGTGCTGTGTGAGTGGGGCATGAGTGTGTAATACCTGTGAACTTTTACTTGTGGAGTCCCTCATGTGGTGCTGATGTAGAGAGAGCAATGGGGCAATCTGGGTTAAAAGGGGGCGGGGCTTAATCGCGAGTAGGGGCGGGGCTTAACATAAATGTGGAAAAGTGTTAGTAATAGGCTGGGGAAGGAGGAGAAGTGGGAGGGAAATGCAAGTTTACAGTGTGAGGGGTTTGAACACACTCCCTGAGGGGTAAAACTTGATACACAACCCTGTGGCAGTCAGTGGGTTAAGTGTGAATCTGATGGCTGTCTGTCCTGTGTCTTGCATGGCAAATGATGACAGTGAAGAAATAATTGAGCAATGAGGACCTACCTTAACCCTTTGAGTGCAATTTTGTTCCTCTGGTGCTGCAGTACAGGTCCTGCTGAGGCCTCTGGGAGTCAGGGTGAGTGACTGTGTGTGTGTGTGTGCGTCAGCCATATGTATTTCTGGCTTTGTGTGTGTATGTGGTGCTGTGTGTGTGAGTGGGGGCATGTCTGTTTGGTGCTGTGTAAGTGGGGCATGTGTGTGTGTGTGTGGTGCTGTGTGAGTGGGGCAACAGGGGCATGTGTGTGTGTTTGTGTGGTGCTGTGTGAGTGGGGCATGTGTGTGTGTGTTTGTGTGGTGCTGTGTGAGTGGGGCATGTTTGTGTGGTGCTGTGTGAGTGGGGCATGTGTGTGTGGTGGTCTGTGTGTGTGAGTGGGGCATGTGTGTTTGTCTGTGGTGTAGGAGCAAGTGGTGGCCATATTGTTTTTTTCTGACTTTGATAGTGGTGGGCGGGCTGCATAGTGGGGGCAGGCCAACTCCCTGCATGATTGAATCACCCAATAGGAGTAGTAACTCCTGCTTTATGCCTCCCCTGGGTGTGTTTTGGCAGGCACAAAGTCTTCTTTTATATATATAGACTATTTGAAGAGCCTGTTACACGGGCCACAGTGCCACTGCCAGCTGGTCGCGGTGCAGTCATGCACAGTTGAGACTGCCCGCGCGACCGCTGATACAGAGCTGGACGCTCCTCTTCTGAGCGTCCCGCTCTGTATCAGCCGCGGAACGGGCAGTCTCTACTGTGCATGACTGCAGCACGAGCAGCAGTCTCTAATGTGCATGACTGCGTCGTTACACACATTTTAGCGAAATAATATATAGCATATAGATAAAATATAGATCCCCTGCTGTACGCTTATCACTGCTTTACTCGTTGATAAATGCTTTATCCCCAATAAAACTCGCCATGGAAGTCACATGAGTGTAAAAGTGTATTTATTGAAGCAAATAATTGAAAATAAGGACATTCACGCCCCCAGGGCTCAATTCTATTAACAAGAAAATCCACAATGTCATATATTAATGAAACAGGAGGAAAGTCTCAGGTTTAGAACTGATTTTTATTTTAACCCTCTGAGTGCCAGAAGGGTATTCAACGCATTTGTTTGCATTGCGTTATACACCCCTCTGACAGTCGAAAGTTTAATATTACTGGTTGACTTGATAAGCGGTTATTATAAAGTAGATACGTCCACTTTCATAAAGAAAAGAGGACTAATTTTGGGTGGGGGGGCAAATCAAACGCTCCATAAGGCACAACTAAACAATCAGATTTAGAAGATCCATTTAACCCTTTATGGACCAAAAGCATAAACAACGCATTGCAAAAAGCCATGCGTTGCTCACGCTTCTAGACCTTAACCCCTTATGGACCAATGCCATGCCAGGATCATCAGAACTGTCCTGTACTTAAGAACCAATGACAGTCCTGACACGTCATCGAATTCAGGGGTCCCCGCGCAGCCGCTACACTGCTCTGGGATCCCTGAATCGGATGACAAAAGAAAAAACAAAAATTGCCCTGTGGTCCTTAACTGCCGGCCGCAGTCATGTAAATTTCAGTTATAAACTCTGCCCTGCACCTACTTCCGCATAGACTGCTGTTACCAGCTCTGTAACCACAGTCCGTCACTCTGCCTCTGCTCTCCTCCCTCTATCCATCCTCCTCCAATGATGGAGGCTTCTGCCTGTAAGCTGGAGCGCTCTCATTGGCTAGATATAGATCTCTGCCAATGAGAGCGCTCCAGCTTACAGACAGAAAGCCTCCGTCATTGGAGGAGGCTGGATAGAGGGAGGGGAACAGAGGCAGAGTGACAGACTGCGGTTACAGAGCTGGTAACCGCAGTGTATGTGGAAGTAGGTACAGGGCAGAGTTTATAACTTAAATTTACACGAAATAAAGCTTAAAAAAAAATGAAGACACTTTTAGTGATATTCGATATATAACCTGACTATTTATGCTAAGTTATACAGAGGTGACACATCCACTTTAAGGGGTTAACCCTTTCAGTGCCAGATGAGTATGCAATGCATTGTCAAGCAATGCTTTGCTTACCTCTCTGGCACTCAAAGGGTTAAGGGGTTAGTGGTATTCATTCCCTCTAGTGCAGCTGGCTTGCAAAGAATGTCTCCACTTACCTTGGTATATCAGCCTCATTGATTAAGTTATACATTCTCCCCACTGTTAAGGAACACAGTTGCCCATAAAATACCCCCAAAATGTAACCCTTTGAGTGCTAGAGGGGTACAGAACTCAAAGGATTAAATCTTTGAGTGCCAGAGTGGTACGGAATGCATTGCAAAGCAATGCCACTCTGGCACTTAAAGGGTTAAGAGTCAGTAGTAAAATTTCAGCATTTTTCAGCCCCAGGGCTGAGATTTTTTTGTTTTATACTTTATTGTCTGAAGGTATTTTCTGTGTCAATCAATAGTGAATAAGGCTAGAGAAGGGTGTTCAGGCAGGGCTGGGGTGTGGGCATTCCCATGGGTGGGGCTAAGGGAGCCTCAGTTGCCTTCCTGAGATGGAGGTCAAGACCTTCGTGGAACATGTACCAGTACAGCAAAATTCACACGTGCTATTCCCCTAACCTCTCCTTTAGTAAATAGTTTTGATAATTTGATTTTTAATGGGTAGTGCTAGGCTTATATATTTTCAAAAATATGATGATTCAACGATGTAAAAACACGGTGCAATAATGTGATTTTTTTTGCATTCTCAATGTGTATTTAAGCTGCTCGAAGATTATGAAATTCCCAAATGCTGTTAGCTCAATATATTTTCAATTATGCTGCAGCGCTATCTCGCTTCTCTCACGAGTCCCCACTTAATGGTGAATCAGGACTTAGACAGCGTTTTACTATTTACATGGAGCCAAGAATTAAACATCAAAGTGTTGTGGCGTTTTGAAATGTACATACGGGAAAGTTACTCTCCAAGGCTGCGCTGTGCTCATCAATTGCAGCTACTCAGTCCTGATAAAAAGCTATACAATCGCATGTGTCCAAATATTTTTAAAATGCGCCTGTCACCTTTAGATAAGTTTAGTTAATTTTAAAGCGACACTAATGCCCCATAAACAAATTTTCTTGCTTTGTACAGCAGGAGATCAGGTCCTGGAACCAGCCAGTGGCTCTCCAGCAGAGACGAAATAGTGATATTGAAAATAATTACTTCATTGGAAAGGTCTACAAAGTGTGCCTGATATTCAAGTGCATTTTGTAGACCATTCCCGTGAAGTAGTTCTTTTTAAATAATGCGATTTCGGCTCTGATGCAGAGCCTCCTCAAGTCGGACTCTCAAATCTCCTGCTGTCAGCTTTACAGCTGATATCAGGCGAGGGGGATATCTCTCAAACCGTAAAGGTTTGAGAGATAGGATTTGTGCCACATCATTTATTTTTTTAAACTCTACAAAACAAGAAACATTTTTTATGGGACATTACTGTTACTTTAAATAAAATGTAAACCTGTATGTGGTACAAGGTAACTGTTTGTAATATAAGTTGTTTTTGAAAAATTAACTTCTATCTGTTGATGACACAATGTTGCACTTATGCTAATTAGATCCTGTGCTATGGATGAAAATTGGCGCAGTGAGATATACGTTTGGCCTCAATCATAACTAATTAGCAGACTGCAGAGAATTAGCTGCAAGGATCGTTCACACGAGTGTTTATGGAGGATCCTATGTAATTTGCATAAAGATGCACGAGGGCATTGGCCAATTGTGAATTGCTGATACTCTTGTGGGCCGGTTTATTAGACACCTCCAATCACCTCCCACCACAGTTAAGTGGGCATGTGGTCAAATGCAGTGCAAACAGGTCACCAGTTTAAACTAAGCCTTAGTGCAAGAGCATAGCTCTGGCCGAAGAGGGACACTTGTGTTTAGGTGGGGGTGGGGGTGTGATTGGTGGGTAGCGCATTACCAAGAAATTTTAGGTTACTTAACCCTTTGAGTGCCAGAGTGGTACGGAATGCATTACTTTGCAATGCATTCTGTTCCCCTCTGGCACTCAGAGGGTTAATGACCTATTGACACCTCTTTGTGTTACTGAATACGTGATTTACAACAAGACCAAAGTATTTTATTTACACGGACTAATTACTGTCGGTCATATACTGACAGTACAATAACAGTATACAATAACAAAGTGAGTTTTGTTGCTGTGGAGCAATGTGATACACTTATATACACACCACACAGTCTGATCTCCTAAACACAGGGACACCAGGGTGATACACTTCTATACACACCACACAGTCTGATCTCCTAAACACAGGGACACCAGGGTGATACACTTCTATACACACCACACAGTCTGATCTCCTAAACACAGGGACACCAGGGTGATACACTTCTATACACACCACACAGTCTGATCTCCTAAACACAGGGACGCCAGGGTGATACACTTATATACATACCACACAGCCTGATCTCCTAAACACAGGGACATCAGGGTGATACACTTATATATACACCACACAGTCTGATCTCCTAAACACAGGGACACTAGGGTGATACACTTCTATACACACCACACAGTCTGATCTCCTAAACACAGGGATACCAGGGTGATACACTTATATACACACCACACAGTCTGATCTCCTAAACACAGGGACACCAGGGTGATACACTTATATACACGCCACACAGTCTGATCTCCTAAACACAGGGACACCAGGGTGATACACTTCTATACACACCACACAGTCTGATCTCCTAAACACAGGGACACCAGGGTGATACACTTCTATACAAACCACACAGTATGATCTCCTAAACACAGGGACACCAGGGTGATACACTTATATACACACCACACAGTCTGATCTCCTAAACACAGGGACACCAGGGTGATACACTTCTATACACACCACACAGTCTGATCTCCTAAACACAGGGACATCAGGATGATACACTTCTATACACAACACACAGTCTGATCTCCTAAACACAGGGACACCAGGGTGATACACATATATAAACACCACACACTCTGATCTCCTAAACACAGGGACATCAGGATGATACACTTCTATACACAACACACAGTCTGATCTCCTAAACACAGGGACACCAGGGTGATACACATATATACACACCACACACTCTGATCTCCTAAACACAGGGACACCAGGGTGATACACTTATATACACCACACAGTCTGATCTCCTAAACACAGGGACACCAGGGTGATACATTTATATACACATCACACAGTCTGATCTCCTAAACACAGGGACACCAGGGTGATACACTTATATACACACCACACAGTCTGATCTCCTACACACAGGGACACCAGGGTGATACACTTCTATACACACCACACAGTCTGATCTCCTAAACACAGGGACACCGGGGTGATACACTGATATACACACCACACAGTCTGATCTCCTAAACACAGGGACACCGGGGTGATACACTTATATACACACCACACAGTCTGATCTCCTAAACACAGGGACACCAGGGTGATACACTTCTATACACACCACACAGTCTGATCTCCTAAACACAGGGACACCAGGGTGATACACTTCTATACACGCTGTCCATCCATAATTTATACTACAGTCCCCATCATTCCCAAAGTGCCATTTCCAGCCATAGTAATGTAAGTGGGTTTTTGCAATGCGTTGAGTACCTCTCTATAAATTAATCTACGTAAATAAAATATATTGGTCTTGATATAAGTCATTTATTAGGTTACACAAGGAGGTGTCAATAGGTCATGAAATAGCTCTGCCCCCCAGCCACGCCCCCAGCAACACCCCCTAAAACACAAGTCTCCCTCTTTGGCAATTTGAAATGTTGGGGGGCGGTATTTACAACAGCTTGACAAAATGCAGAGTTTCCACAGACAAATGTAGTGTTATCACACCTGTCTTCACACAATGCTAGGGTTTCACACTATTCTTTTTTCAATGCTGAGTTCTGACACCTGACTTTACAAACTGAGTATAATGTACTGTGTGTTTGTCTGGGGTCATCAGGGAGAGACGGAGATCCAGAAGCTTCCAAATTGTGTTGCACGTCAGAGTTTCTCTTGGATTGTGATAATAGCAAATATTACAGGGAAGTAATAATTGCTAATAAAAATCCCCACTTACCTTACCTTGACCAGAAAATCCTAATGACCCTTACGAATTTTGCCCAGGTGTCTTTGTTCGAGAGATAACATCTTCAGTTCATCCAGATTGTCAGTTCCACGGATGTGGACATGATGGCTGATGAAAGTTTTTTCAAACTGAAGCAGACATGGTGCACAACAAGCCTACTCAACCCTTGGATATGCAATGAAGATGTTATCTCTTGAACCAAAGAGCAAGGAAAAAATTCAGAAGGGCCATTAGAACTTTCTGGTCACAGTACGGGTGTGGACAGGGCTGGATCTCCCAATAGGCAGAGAAGACACGTTTTGAGGGGCGGTGCCTCAGCCGTGCTGACCAACAAACAATCTTAGTGTGCCTGCACCAGTTTTGTATCACTTTACAGGCTATTACTTAACCCTTTGGATGCTAGAGAGATCTCTAACGCATTTCAAAGCAATGCACTGGAGATCTCTCTAGCAATCAAAGGATTAAAGCTTTTGCCATTGCTTTTTATACTCCGATAGTATTTTCTGCTGCCAGGAAGTAGTAGATAGGACTGGGTTGGGGCCATGTTAGGATGACCACTGGGCCCGGAACGTCCGGGACTGTCCCTTATTTCAGGGCTATGTCCCGCGTCCCGGGTCATCTTCAACCGGGACAATGAAGTGTCCCGGAATGAAGCCAAGCCGCACTGGATGTCAGCCTGCAAGCGGTGTGTCACATCATGGAAGCCGCGAGGGAGCGCTTGGTAGCATAAATCAGCGCTCCCTCGCGGCGTCCATGATATGACACACCGCTTGCAGGGTGACATCCAGGGCGGCAATGCAGCTTACCTGATCTGGAGGCAAGCGCTCTAGTAATACAGAGCGCTGGGAGATGACATCATCTCCCAGCGCTCTGCATTACAGAGCACAGCGCGCAGGAGCTTCAGCTCTCTGCCGGAGGAGGCACAGAGCACTTTCCACGCCGCTGGACCACCAGGGACTCAAGGTAGGGCATGAAGGGGTAACTAGGGTGACCACGTCCCGGAATGGCAGAAGGGAAATGTGGTCACCCTAGGCCATGTGGGAATGTGATGTGGCCATAGCCAGAGCTAAGTTCACCTAGAATGCCTCGTCTAGGATCACATAGGATGTAAATCCATCCCAGGTTGAGGGGGCTTAATATTAAGAGATGCTGCTTCCACTCTAGTTTCTAAAGCTCCAGCTGGGATTTTGTGAATTATAGATCTGAAGATGTGTGTTCCTCTCTGGGATTTTTTTTTGTCAGCAGTCATTAGCGTGAGTCTGATGGATGCCACCCAATAATTCCAGCCTTTATTTATTTTTTTTCATAAAGCTCTTTCCACTATAAATAGGGAGACGTTATCTGTCACACAGCAGCCGGCTGGGCTGCGAGTACCTTCCAGGAGAAGATTTGTAAAGTGATGAATGTGACAAAAGCGTCACTTATCCGTCAGTTGTCAGACCCCTGATAGAAGGTGAGATGGTTCCGTTCACAATCCGACTGGAGACTCCCGGGCAGTAATCTGCAGCTAAGTCCATTCATCAGAGCTTCGGCTGCACCTCCCCATAGGAACTGCAAACACTTCACCTGAATAAACTGCTTATGTGTTGTTTTTTTTTACAAGCTCAGTGATTTGTCTCAAAAAGCAGAAAAGTCTAATTTTTGGCTGAAGCTTTGGGCTATGGATGTACACTGATCGAAATCCTTCGTGTGCACTGGTCTTACCATAAATCATTTCTTGTTGTGTACGTCCTAACAGAATTTCATTTTTGCAACAACAAACACATCCTAATAATACCACGCTATGGCCACAACATCCTAATTACCCCTACCAGTCACGCACTTGTATATACCATAATCTGTCGCTATAATGGTGAATTGGGACTTCATATATCCATCTATTATATTGTGCTATGCAAAAACAATTTCTCTGTCATATATACACAATAACAGCTGCTCAGTCAATAAAAACTGTATACATTTTAAAGCGGAACTACCACCTTATATAAAGTCGACACCCAATAATAAGGCATAAGGTGACTAGCTTCTTAAAGGGACAGTAATACTTAAAATGTAAAAAAAAAATGTTGTAGGGTTTATCCCCCTGAGTAAAACAAAAGTACTCCTACTGCTGAAAGGTGTTTCTTTCAAAATTTTCAAAGTTGAATTTTTTAGGTGCAATATCACAGTGGCCTGAAATTGTACAGGGGCGCTGTTGCTACACAATCCTATGGACAGCTCTGGTCCCGGGACCATACATCTCCATAGGATCGTGTAGCAACAGCACCACTGTATAATTTCAGGCCACTGTGATATTGCACCTAAAAAAATTCAACTTTGAAAATTAATAACTTTTGAATGAAACAGCTTTCAGCAGTGTGAATACTCTTGTTTACTCAGGGGGATAAACCCTACAACATATTTTTTTACATTTTAAGTATTACTATCCCTTTAAATGTCAGTATGTGTGTTTATAAATTAGTCTGTGTAAATAAAATACTTTGGTCTTGTTATAAGTCATTTAGTAGGTTACACAAAGAGATAGGTCATTAAACAGCCTAAAAATCCCTGGCAATGCCCCGCCCACCAGCCACTCCCCCAGCAACACCCCCTAAAACACAAGTGTCCCTCTTTGGCAATTTGAAATGTTGGGAGGTATGTATAATGCGTCCATGCACACAAAGAAATAAAACACATCAATAGAAACACTTATACAGATCAACAGGTTGTATATTGATTTATCTAAAGTTGCCGGGATTAAAGATGTGGCATCCAATCCACCAATTAGATGCCTACAAATGATCCCTATTATACTCTCCAATACTGCCAATGACCAGAAAGAATTCTGTCATGGTTTTGCAAACAATAATTTTCAGCAATACTATCCGTATGTTTTTTCACTTGGTAATAAGTTTACAGTAGTTAAGGCATGTATATTTGTTGTAATTATACACTTGCGTTCAAGGGTTAAAGTGATAGTAATGTTTCATAATAAAAGCAGCTCTAATTAATCATCATAATATTTGGGCCATGGAGAGTGTCATTTCAATTCTGTCAGAGTTGTAGTTCAAGAGTAATTCAATGACAAAGTATCCCCCTCCTGCCCCTTTTACTGATGTAACACTGCTCAGCCAGATCAGAAGGGATGTGCCCAGGTAGAGAGAGGGAAAATCTTCAATTAAGATAAGGGAAAAACCTGAAAAACTTGTCAAGGGGGGCAGGGATTTCATTGTTCTCATAGGAAGAAGATTGTCCCCTGCTGTTATCTGTCTGGTCTATGGACTGCCTTCCACATCTGAGAAGAGATGGCTTACACTGGGTAAAAGGGGCGGGAGGGGAAACTTTACTTGTGAATATCTCTCAAACCATAAAGGTTTGAGAGATAAGACTTATATCGTTCTTCATGTTTTTTTAATGCCTACAAAATAAAATAAAGATAAAACGAAGTATTACTATCCCTTTAACATCTGCAATTAACGTGAACTTTTTTGGGGGGAGTGAAAGTATTTAACCAGAAAAAATACATTGAGATTATTGCTTCTTTTCAAGTATGTCCTGGATCATTTTATCTACTTCAGATGGTTGGGATCACAATGCAATCCTGTAGTCACCACCAGGTCTGTTCTCAGATTAGCAAATCTGCTGACAGAACAATATTCAATTGATAGTTGCCCTTTAAATTTGATCAAACACTCAACATTCTGTTTGATCAGTTATTATACTCTATGTAGCTAGAGAAAATCAGTTTTTTTGAAACAAACTAGGCTATCCACCAAGATATTTATATTTTGTAGTCAATTATCTTTCTTGAAATATTGTTACACAGGTTTATCATCAACTCAGCTCAACTCAAACCCCATGACCCAGCTGCTCAACACATGGAGAAAAGGCATTCTAAGGCACATTGAAATGTATATATGCAAATATATGGGCAAAGACTCTTAGTGATCAAGAAACACATGTCACTTTATTAATTACCGATGCATATGAAAGCCTTGATTTGGAATCTGATCCCAAGGGAATTGATTATTCAGGTTTTCTGGCTGTTATATTGGGAAGAACTGATGAAATTATGTATCAAGTGAGAAATTCCTAACGGTCGCTACTGAAATGATTGTTCTTGGAAGATATATTGCAGATTAAAGCCACAGATCGGAGACCAAGGGATTGATAAATAGTCTCCTGGAATCGCTGGGACCTCTTATCTAATACAATAACACACTTCCCATTATATGTCTGTAATGAAAATGTACCAGAGATGTGCAATTGTGAAAACCAGAGAAATTGACTTTTTTAAAGGGATAGTAATACTTCGTTTTAACTTTATTTTATTTTGTAGGCATTAAAAAAACATGAAGAATGATATAAGTCTTATCTCTCAAACCTTTATGGTTTATGAGATATTCACAAGCAAAGTTCCCCTCCCGCCCCTTTTACCTAGTGTAAGCCATCTCTTCTCAGATGTGAGTCTGGTTGTAAGACCAGACAGATAACAGAAGGGGACAATTTTCTTTGTATGAAAACAATGAAAGCCCTGCCCCCCTTGACAAGTTTTTCAGCTTTTTCCATTATCTTAATTGAAGATTGTCCCTCTCTGCAGTCTACCTGGGCATCTCCCTTCTGATCTGGTTGAACAGGGGGGGGGATACTTTGCTTGTGAATATCTCTTAAACCATAAAGGTTTGAGAGATAAGACTTATATCGTTCTTCATGTTTTTTAATGCCTACAAAATAAAATAAAGTTAAAATGAAGTATTACTATCCCTTTAAAGTGGAACTAACACCGCTAAGAAACTTTTCTTTTTAATAATTCCCTGTCTGGTGACTAGCTGCTTAGTGTCGCTAGTCGCCAGAATTATTACCTCTTTATGGAGAAATATGCATTCATCCTCGGCTGGCAGGCAGGACAGAGCGTGAACATCTTGCCCTAGTGACGTCCGCGCGCCTGCGCTGTCAGTCCCTTCCGGAGCCGAATGGCTCCTAGCAACTCCTCCTACAGCCGTCTGGGACTGACAGCGCAGGCGCGCGGACGTCACTAGGGCAAAATGTCCGCTCTCCGTCCTGCCTGACAGCCGAGAGTGACTGCGTATTTCTCCATAAAGAGGTAATAATTCTGGCGACTAGCGCTACTAAGCAACTAGTCGCCAGATAGGGAATTATTACAGACAAAGTTTCTTAGCGGTGTTAGTTCCGCTTTAATACAACCTTACAGTATGAAATCATAAAAACAAAACAAATTGCATTTAAAAACATTACAGTTGCAATGTTGTATTTCTCACAACTTTTTGAGTGACGGAGGGGCTGTCCAATGCAAAGTAAAGCAATGCATTGACCCTTTGAGTGCCAGAGAGCTAGTATAAATCAATTATTGAAAATATATGAATTCATAACTGTGTGTGATAAACCATCTCCAAAGCTGCTATTATCTGTTCTTCGTAGCTTCCCACACCTTCCAATAACAAAGCTCTGCAAAGAGAACAAGTGATCTTCTTAACAGCTCAAGGTGATACAATTCTGCGACAAGATATATCATTTTTACCAGAAGGCATCCATTTGCACTATAGAAGATAAAACGTATTGCTCTCCAGTGAGCCACAGATCTTATGATTGCCAGTGCCTTCTCATCCTTAAAGGGATAGTAATGTTTCATAATAAAAGCAGCTCTAATACATCATCATAGTATTTGGACTTTGGAGAGTGTTATTTCAATTCTGTCAGACTTGTAGTTCAAGAGTAATTGAATAATAAAGTATTCCCCTCCTGTCCCTTTTACTGATGTAACACTGTTCAGCCAGATCAGAAGGGAGGTGCCCAGGTAGACTGCAGAGAGGGACAATCTTCAATTAAGATAAGGGAAAAACCTGAAAAACTTGTCAAGGGGGCAGGGCTTTCATTGTTCTCATAGGAAGAAGATTGTCCCCTGCTGTTATCTGTCTGGTCTATGGACTGGATTCCACATCTGAGAAGAGATGGTTTACACTAGGTAAAAGGGAGGGGAAACTTTGCTTGTGAATATCTCATAAACCATAAAGGTTTGAGAGATAACACTTATATCGTTCTTCATGTTTTTTTAATGCCTACAAAATAAAATAAAGATAAAACAAAGTATTACTATCCCTTTAACAACACTATTCCATATTACTGTGCAAGTTTAAAGGTATTATAATGGTTTACTAAAACATGTAATAAATACAAAAGAAAGCTGTCAACTTTTGTTACAAAGGGTGGGTGACTACAGAGTCACCCTGTGGCTCTTACCCATTCTGACACCATTTATTTCCCACCACACTTACCATATAAATCTTCTTTACAAAGCATGTGGAATAATCTCTAAGCAGGTATTACAGCAATGAGGCAGGAAAACCATGATAATGTTGTGAGGCCTCATTCTATATTACTGTTAGCTTTCTGATTGGCCACTGCTGGGTACTTCAGATGAAAGCTGTACCCTGATTGGCTGCAGCCAATTGGGGAGAAGATTTCATCCAATGGACCTGTCTTTGGCAGGCCAGATAGCTTGATACCCAATTGGACAAGAATGAGCTACTCACAGGTCTCCAAAGAGCTACCAGTAGCTTGTGAGCTACCTGTTGGAGACCTCCCCTTGCATACGTTCTTAGTGCATATAGTGAAGTGTATCATATTCTCCTTGACAAAGTGATCTCCAGATATCACCAGGTAAATCACCATTTTCACTGACTGCCCCTCGACTTTTAAATGCCCTCCTTATCACCATTCACCAGTCATCCACACTCATCACTTCAAAGCATCTCCCAAAAACCCACCTGCTCAATATTCTCCTTGTGCCACTGACAGTCACATCAGAATCATTCTGCACTTCCTTTACTGAATCCTTGTACTTATGATCCTCCTCCTACTGTCTCTGTATGTTGTCTTGATTTCTAATTAGATCGTAAGCTGTTTGGGGCAGAATCCCTTCCCAATGTATGATTCCCTTTGCTGCACCTCTTCCCCTGCTAATAATGCAGTGACGACACTCTGGCCTAATGCTCTTCACCACACCTGAGAACTTTTTCTTCTACACTCCCCAGAGGGGACTCCTGTGGTGCTGATGGGAGGATATAAATGATGTGATTTGCTTCAAAAAGGGGAGGGGCTTAATTGTGTGTGGGGGCTTAACAGGCTATCTAATAAAGTGGGCGGGAAGTGGGCAGAATAGGCTGGGAAGAAGGAGAAGCGGGAGGGATGGGGATGAACAGGCATGGAGGGAGCAGAAGTGTGCAAATTTTCATAAGAAGCTCCCCACTACCAGAGAATCACCCTCTGTCTCTAGAGACCCGGTAATTCACTGCAAAAACTGGAGTCTCCGGGGCAGACCCAGAGGGTTCCCAGCTATAATCTTAAGTCTTTGAGTGCCAGGGGGGGTGTGCAATGCATTGCAGAGCAATGCCTTGCAGACCCCTCTGTCTCTTAAAGGGTTTACTCCTTTCTGTATATTTTGTATAGTGCTATTACTGTTTCTGTAAAGTGATGTGTACACGTATGGCACTATATAATGGTACATACATAAATACATACATAGCTCACCATTACATCGAACCTTAGTGCTGTTCCCATCTGTTCATCTTACTACACCAGCCCCAAGTCCCCATATATAATGAATGTTGTTATAGTGCAACAACTGTAGTGTCACGGATTACATACCACAAAGATAGATGCATACCTGCCAAAAAAACAGTGCAACATGTTTAGCTTTAACATGCAATATTTCAGCCTCTGAATCCTCAGGCTATTTATGCCCTTTCATGTAGAAGAACTAATCATTTCCTCTTTCTTTTATATTAGTTGCTTGCAGGTACCCCAAATTGCTCTTAACATATCTTTTAATATGAATTATGAGTAGGAAACAGCTGGTTAATATTAAATTAAAACTGAATGCACGCAAGGCAACCCCCCTCACTTCTTTTATTATTGCAAATTACAGAAAAACACTGTGTAAAATTAAAAAGCAATAAAGCAGTGTGCTTGAAATGAACATCCCTACATTATCTATTTTATGAATAATAAATGTTGCCTGCTAACTCCCAGGTTGGGCTGTAAACAGCAGAGAGGAAAAGTTTTGATGTATCTTGCTAATTTAAACATTGGGAAGCTGCTTTGGTCTCATCCTATTTGATGGCTCAATGACAAATGCTATTTGATATTTTGCTATTTGGATGGGATTCAAAGCATAGAGTATAGCTTTCCTTGTGTTGCCATGGAAACTGTACCATTCCGCCATTGATGTTGATGCGCCGAGAAAAATGGACCAAACCATCTGCTTCTTATGGAACTAATAAGCACTCACATTGATTGAAATTGGTGTTTTAACTCCTTGTACGGTAGAGAGGCAATGCGTTGGAGACCTTCCCAGCATTTAAGGGGTTAAAATACCTGCTTAAATCTATGGGAATTTGTAATCTTCCGTTGTTTTTAATCAAAACCTATATATTTTAGGGCTTTATTTGCTGATCAAAACAAATGTACTCTAACTGCTTGCTTTATTCAAAAGTTATTACAGTTCAAAACTGGAAACTAAGATCCAGGGAACTTACTTCCTGACAGTTCAAACTGACAGGAAGTACCTCAGCAGTTACTGTCACATTCCATAGCAGAAGCTATCACATTCCACAGCAGTTACTATCACATTCTACAGCAGTTACTATCACATCTCTCAGCAGTTACTATCACATTTTACAACAGTTACTATCACATTCCACAGCAGTTACTATCATATTCCACACTTTTTACTATCACATTCTACAGCTGTTACTATCACATTCCACAGCAGTTACTATCGCATTTTACAGCAGTTACTATCACATTCCACAGCAGTTACTATCACATTCCACAGTTGTTACTATCACATTCTACAAAAGTTACTATCACATTCCACAGTTGTTACTATCACATTGTACAACAGTTACTGTCGCATTCCACAACAGTTACTATCACATTCTACAGTTGTTACTATCACATTCCACATCAGTTACTATCACATTCTACAGCAGTTACTATCACATTCCACAGCAGTTACTATCACATTCTACAGCAGTTATTATCATATTCCACAGCAGTTACCATCAAGTCCTACAGCAGTTACTATCACATTTCACAGCAGTTACTATCACATTCCAAATCAGTTACTATCAGATATTCCCCCAAATGTCTCTGTTTAGTCAGGACAGTCCCTCTTTGAGACCCAAATCCCTCTGTCCCTCTTTCCCACCCTGGTGTCCCTGTGTTTAGGAGATCAGACTGTGTGGTGTCTATATAAGTGTATCACCCCGGTGTCCCTGTGTCTAGGAGATCAGACTGTGTGGTGTGTATATAAGTGTATCACCCTGGTGTCTCTGTGTTTAGGAGATCAGACTGTGTGGTGTGTATAGAAGTGTATCAGCCTGGTGTCCCTGTGTTTAGGAGATCAGACTGTGTGGTGTGTATATAAGTGTATCACCCTGGTGTCCCTGTGTTTAGGAGATCAGACTGTATGGTGTGTGTATATAAGTGTATCACCCTGGTGTCCCTGTGTTTAGGAGATCAGACTGTGTGGTGTGTATATAAGTGTATCACCCTGATGTCCCTGTGTTTAGGAGATCAGACTGTGTGGTGTGTAGAGAGGTGTATCACCCTGGTGTCCCTGTGTTTAGGAGAACAGACTGTGTGGTGTGTATATAAGTGTATCACCCTGGTGTCCCTGTGTTTAGGAGATCAGACTGTATGGTGTGTGTATAAGTGTATCACCCTGGTGTCCCTGTGTTTAGGAGATCAGACTGTGTGGTGTGTAGAGAAGTGTATCACCCTGGTGTCCCTGTGTTTAGGAGATCAGACTGTGTGGTGTGTATATAAGTGTATCACCCTGGTGTCCCTGTGTTTAGGAGATCAGACTGTGTGGTGTGTATAGAAGTGTATCACCCTGGTGTCCCTGTGCTTAGGAGATCAGACTGTGCGGTGTGTATATAAGTGTATCAAATTGCTCCACAGCAATAAAACTCACATTAATGTTTGTATTAACTTCAGTATATGTGTTTATAAATTCGGCTTTGTAAATAAAATATTTTGATCTTGCTCTAAAAATTCTCTGTAATGCCTCACCCACCAGCCACGCCCCAGTAACACCCCCTAAAACAAAAGTGTCTCTCTTTGGCTGTTTGAAATGGTGGGAGGTATGCATTCCATTCTATCGAGTGTTGTCAGTGACTACATTGACTATCTGTAAATGAGATGGACTAATACAGATATTTTTCTGAATACAAGAGCACTAATCCCAGTAAATAACAATTTTTGATCTCCTCTTTCATTATAAACAGCACAAACACTATTTAATGCATACTCTTCGAACAGAGAAGTGATCCTGCATGTTAAAAGCAAGTTTAGGATTACATTTTATGACTGTAATATAATAATAATAATTGTTTACATACGTATACTAGCATGATATGTAGAGTTATATCCACCTATTTAATTTTAGGTGTTAGTTTTGCTTTAAAGGGGAATGGTAACCTTGCACTAAATGGCCCTCAAAAGAAAATATGTATTATGGAAAGAATTATATTGTTAGGCTATCTAAGTAAAATAAGAGAATTCCAGTTGCTGGGAGATGATTAGTTCAAATGTTATTAGAGCTCAAACTGTTGTTTTTGTAAAGTAAACTGTTAAGCAACAATGCTGCCTGATGTCCAGCTAAAGTACCTGGTGACTATAGAGTTCTTCTATTGCATTCTGTGGCATTATGGCGTTACTCTATCTTCTGGTCATTAAAGTGTTACAGGGGCCCATGCACGCTCCCTGCTTCAGTTTACTGTTTTGAAGTTCTTTTAGTTTACCATCTGAAAAATATTAATGACCATTATGAACCCTTTAGGTCTCCGAAAGTCTGTTTATTATTGTGAGTAGGGTGAACTAGAGGCAGACATCAACAGAGATTATGACAAGGAAACTACAGACAGACAGGATAGATAGATAGATAGATAGATAGATAGATAGATAGATAGATAGATATGAGATAGAAAGATAGATACATTGATAGATAGACAGATATAAGATGTATATGAGATAGATAGATAGATAGATAGATATGAGATAGATAGATAGATAGATAGATAGATAGATAGATAGATAGATATGAGATAGAATGATAGATAGATAGATATGAGATAGAATGATAGATAGATAGATAGATAGATAGATAGATAGATAGATAGACATGATATAGATAGATAGATAGATAGATAGATAGATAGATAGATAGACATGATATAGATAGATAGATAGATAGATAGATAGATAGATAGATAGATATTATATAGATAGATAGATAGATAGATAGATAGATAGATAGATATGAGATATAGATAGATAGATAGATAGATAGATAGATAGATAGATAGATAGATAGAAACAAGATAGGTAAAGTGATATGAGATAGATAGATAGATAGATAGATAGATAGATAGATAGATAGATAGATAGAAACAAGATAGGTAAAGTGATATGAGATAGATAGATAGATAGATAGATAGATAGATAGATAGATAGATATGAGATAGATAGATAGATAGATAGATAGATAGATAGATAGATAGATATGAGATAGATAGATAGATAGATAGATAGATAGATAGATAGATAGATAGATATGAGATAGACAAACAGCCATATAGATAGATAGATATGAGATAGATAGATAGATAGATAGATAGATAGATAGATAGACATGATATAGATAGATAGATAGATAGATAGATAGATAGATAGATAGATAGATAGATATGATATAGACAGACATACAGATAGATAGACAGACATCTGTATGTAGGACACCTACCTAGGTAAGTCTTTCTAATAACCCTTTAAGAACCAGTATGCAATGTATTGCTGCATTGCAAGATAGGGTTCTACATGCTTGTTTAAACCTTACAATAATTTCACCAATTAAAGCTCATTTACAGAGAAGCACTTTATCTAATTGTTGCTGCGTTGGTAATCTCTCCTTCCCCATTTCTGCTAATACCCTTCCTCTCATGTCAGTGGGCAGGCAGTGGCTTTTAGTGGATTTACTGAATGACGATCTCTAGGGCTGATTTGGGACTAAGCTTTGGAGGGTGTAAGTGAGAGGATTAATCCTTGCTCTCTTAGTTGTGCATTAGGTCTGGACTATAAGCAGCACTACAATTACGCAAGAGATTCATCTCTCCCTTGACACAAGTTGCTGCCACTCATAATCATTAGTATTACTTACAGCCAGTGTCACGGTGCTTTCTTCCACTGGAGAACGCATTACAGCTTTTAAGCCTCATGATCTTACAGCTTTATTGATTGGTACATATAATAGTCAATAGTAGAAGTGTCTTGTTATAGGTCATAATGAGAGACTGCAGACAGACACACGTCACTTTGTCACCGTGTTTCGAATACTGTGTTCCAAGCAATGCAGGGTTACATATAGTAACATAGTTACACAGTAGTTTAAGTTGAAAAAAGACTTGCGTCCATCAAGTTCAACCCTTTTCCTATTCTTGTTTACCGCTGTTGATCCAAAAAGAAGGCAAAAAAAAAACTTTATTCAACAATTTCAAATTCTGCCTTTAACAAGGGAAAAATCCTTATTGACTCCACACGGCAATCAGATTTCTCCTTTGATCAACAAGCACTAAATAAATATTAATCCCGATACTAACATACATAACCCTCTATGTTCTGCTCTTTTTTAAAAAAAGTATCCAGGCCTTTTTTAAAGGAATAGTAATACTTACAAATTACTTATCCCCATTTTGTAGCTCTTAAGTAAAGAAAAAAATGCCACCAGCTGCATCTCTCAAACCCGTATGGTTTGAGAGATAACTGCTTACAAAGTTCTCCCCTGTCTGACATCAGTGTGGACATTGTGGAGGTGGTCAATGGGGGCAGTGTGGAGGTGTTCAATGGGGGCATTGTGGTCACTAAGGACATTGTGGAGATGACAATGGAGGCATTGTAGGGGTGGTCAATGGGGGGCATTGTGGAGGTGGTCACTAGGGGCACTGTGGAGATGTACAGTGGGGGCAATTGGAGGTGGTCAATGGGGGCAATGTGGTCGGTGGGCCCCATGGCAATTTTTTGCACCTGGGCCCAGTGGTTTCTAGTTAAGCCCCTCTGCTGTGAAATTAAAGAAAGTGAAACGTTGTAACACTATCCCTGCGGTAGTCAGTGCTTTGGTTTGGGAACCAATGCTCTACGGTTTCACTTTTACATCATGTCTTTAACCCTTTGAGTGCCAGAAGGCTACGCAACAAATTGCTTTGCATCTGACACACCCTGTGTCTTGGCCAATGTGTTACTATGACTCTCTTAATGATCAGCTAGTGCCGGAGGCTTCTCGTACCGTTTTGTTCAGACTGACACTTTGTAGTCCAATGTACCGAGGCCGAAGTGTGTGAGTGAGTGTGTAGGAGGGAGGAGTCTATGGACATGATAACTGCAGTCAGCATTATGACATCACTAACTATGATCTTATATGTAATCACACAGTTCTACTCTCCCAGAGCTCTATACACTAGAGGGAGAGCGGAACCCTACCTTCCTGTCTCCATGCAAGAGCTGTAACATGCTCATTATCTGTCCTTCTAATGAAGTCACTGCATTGGGATTTTTTTGTAATGTCACTCAAAGCCACAGAATCATTTACAATCATCACAAAATTAATTTTTGTTTTAATGTAGTTTTTATTTTTTTAACCCAACAACTAAGGTAACATGGCATAGATGGAAAACTTTGCCATGTCACCATTGTTAATCCAGAGGAAGGCGAAAAAAACCTTACTGAAGCCAGTGCCAATTATGCCACAGTAGGGTAAAAAAAATTCCTTCCTGACTCCAAAAGGCAGTCGGTTGGTTATATCCCTGGATTAACAACATGCTGTCTCAACTGTAGCAAACCTTGTATCAGTCAGATACTTCCACTGATGTCATGTTCTCTGACTGAAACAGGCGATTAGGATTGCAGGTGGGTCTATTAGGGAGTAGTTTAACAGGCATTACAGGAGCCCTGTTTGCTGCTACATGTCTGGTTCACATATTCTTCCCAGGCTTTGGAAAATCATTCATTATCCAAGGATGGCGCAAAGCCTCGCTAGGTGTCATTCGGATAGCTGGATCCCATTGAAGACACCTCCTCATAAAGTCAAGGAATAGCTGATTATCGCATCCCTTAAATGCAGTCACCAGCTTTTTGCTACATAGGGGACCTTGATCTTTTCCACTGGGTATCAACCCTGTAAAACAGAGAGAGTGAAAGCACCCTGAAAACTACTCTGTGCAATGGAGGCGCACAGAGGTTGGCAGGGTGCTAAAAGGTAATATAGAAATAGATGAAGATGACAATGAACCAGCTTAATCGGAGGAGGCAAGCTGGAGAGAAAACTATACACTCCCCAAGAGAACCGAAAACACCTGAGACAAAAGGGGCTAGGCAAGAGAAGCATCAGGAACAAAATCCGAGGTCTAGGCTGGCTGCACAGGAGCGAGGACCGGGAGACGAGCCAAGGACTGGTACATGAAGGAAAACTTGGGGCAGAGGAAAGAAGAAGAGACTAAACACCACAGGGAGAACTCAATAACTGAGCACCGAGGCCCAGCCGACGAGACATCTTATGGACCTCGCGTGTGTCTGACGTCACTGCGTATGACATCACGAAAACCCGGAAGCAGCCGAGGAGAGTGACGCGCATCAATACGAGCGGGCGGCCGCCAGGTAAGGGGCACAGATGTGACCTGCGCCCGGTCCGGTGCTCTATTGGAACAGGCTGCCGGCACGAATCACTCCAGTGTTCTCCTTTCTTTGCTGCCGGCGGGTACTATCCTGCTTCCCTTCCGCTCTCCTCCTCCTCTGGTGTTCCTGCTGTTGACCACCACCTGGACAACCTGGAAACCCACTGGCAACATAGTACTGGAGCAGCATAGAGCGCGGCTTTTGAAAGATATACTTACCTCGTTTCTGCATCGTTCTCTATATCGACTTCTGGAAGTTAACCCCGCTCTGCTGCTTCCGGCTGTATAGACTTCTTAAGCCTGGCTCACTGGTTTCCAAGTCGCCCTTGCGTTGGTGTAGTCTGAGCTCGCTCAGTACCTCCTACCTGGCCGTATTACTTCTGCTGAGCATTCCGTGTATGACCCAGTTTTAGCTGTGTACCCCGATTGTGTATGACCCAATTTTGGCTGCGAACCCGATTGTGTATGACCCAATCTTAGGTGTGCTGCCTCTTATGGGAAATGTAGCCATAACAGCTGAAGGGCACAAGTTGCTATAGTGACACTGTGATTATAATTATGCTATTTTTAGATAAAGTGGGAGTGGCTTAAGTGTACTGTCTCTTCCAATGCTGGCCATTAGTGATGAGCGAGCATGCTCGGGCGAAGCTCGGTTCGGCCCGAGCATCGCTCTGCTCGGCACATGGCGGTACTCGTACGAGTACCGCATGTGCTTGACCGCCATGTTCGGGTCTCCTCCCCGCACGTTTCGTGGCTGCTGCGCAGCCAATAAACGTGCGGGAAGGCTCTGACATCAGTGTAATGCCAGCAGCCATGTTGGCTGCTGGCATTACACTGATTGGCTGGCCAGAACCCGTGATCGGGTGCTGTATAGCACCCGACGCGCGAGTTCGGCTCATTCTTAGCCAGGGAGAGATGCGCTTAGGCAGGGAAAGTCAGTGTAGGGAGAATAAAAGTGTTGAAACTCTTTCAAGACCCAAAAGTCCTTTTTAGGACTGTTGTGTGTGGGGGCAGCATTTATATTTTGTTTGGGGGGGCAGAATTTCCTTTTTTTTGTGGGGGGGATATTTTTAAGGTGACATATAATACTAGATGCACAGGAAGTCAGTGTAGGGAGAATAAAATTGTTGAAACTCTTTCAAGACCCAAAAGTCCTTTTTAGGACTGCTGTGTGTGGGGGCAGCATTTAATTTTTTTTGGGGGTGGCAGAATTTCATTTTTTTGTGGGAGGGGACATGTTCTAAGGTGACATTGTACTAGGTGCACAGGGACAAATATTTCACAGTGCAGTGACAAGCTGACATATTCTGTTAGGTGCACAGGGCCAATGATTTTACAACGCAGCGACAAAAAGGGCCATTTTAAACGTGTGCCTAGCCATAGATTATTGTCACATTCTGTTTAGTGTGCAAATTCACAAATTAACGTCACATATTCCGTTCACTGTGCCTAGCCGCAGATTAGCGTCACATTCTGTTTCGTGTGCCTAGCCGCAGATTAGCGTCACATATTGTTTAGTGTGCCTAGCCGCAGATTAACGTCACATATTGTTTAGTGTGCCTAGCCGCAGATTAGCGTCACATATTGTTTATTGTGCCTAGCCGCAGATTAACGTCACATATTGTTTAGTGTGACTAGCCGCAGATTAGCGTCACATATTGTTTAGTGTGCCTAGCCGCAGATTAACGTCACATATTGTTTAGTGTGCCTAGCCGCAGATTAGCGTCACATATTGTTTAGTGTGCCTAGCCGCAGATTAACGTCTCATATTGTTTAGTGTGCCTAGCCGCAGATTAGCGTCACATATTGTTTAGTGTGCCTAGCCGCAGATTAGCGTCACATTCTGTTTCGTGTGCCTAGCCGCAGATTAGCGTCACATATTGTTTAGTGTGCCTAGCCGCAGATTAGCGTCACATTCTGTTTCGTGTGCCTAGCCGCAGATTACCGGCATATATTCCGTTTAATATGAAGAAGGCGGGTAAAAAGGGACGGGGAAGTGGACGTGATCCTGATAGTTCAAGTAAATATACAGCAAATACTGTTTGGTAACAATTTTTCGCCTAAAATCGTTTTTATCTTCCTTTTTGTGTGTTTTACGGTCAGTCTGTAAAAATGGCGTACTACAGGCGAAACATCGTTCCCAGCAGCGACGTTGGAGTCCAAGATGCATCCAGACATCCTCCCTATGCTGTCCCTGAACCATTTCTGTGGTGTTTCCATCATTTTCTGACCTTTTCCTATGAACCAGGCACCCTCCCCTCATCAGAGCAGGGGGTGCCTGGTGTAATGCTCGAGTCCTCCCATTGACTTCAATGGGGCTCGGGTGCTCGGCCGAGCACTCGAGCCTCCGGGGGTGCTCGGCCAGAGCACCCGAACACCCGAGCATCGGGGTGCTCGATCATCACTACTGACCATATATGGACATATTGGACCAAAGTGGATATTGCAATCTGAGGCCCTTCAGCTGTTGATCACTACAATTCCAACAATCCCCAGCCAGTATCTCTCTGACTGGGGATTATGAGAACAGTAGCCCACAACAGCTGGAGGTTCATAGGTTGAGTTGGTGCAAAACCTTAAAGGGCAAGAATCACCAAATTCTGTCTGTCTCTCTGTCTATCTATCTGTCTATCTATCTATCTATCTATCTATCTATCTATCTATCTATCTATCTATCAATCTCTATTTACATATATGTGTGTGTGTATTTTTTTTTTTCATAAAGCGTTAAATGACTCACAAGTCACAGATCTGTGGTGTATGTGTGAAATAACCTATGGACTACAAGGTTTGTTATTCAGTTTTTCTCATGCAAATCATTGTTATGTGTCCATATTTCACAACCTTTCAAATGGCCAAAGAGGGATGCTTTTGTTTTAGGTGGTGTTGCTGGGGGCGTGGCTTATGGGAGGGGCATCACTGAGAATTTTTACGCAGTTTTCTGACCTACTGACACCTCTTTGTGTAACTGAATAAATGATTTAGAACAAAACCAAAGTATTTTATTTACACAGACTAATTTATAAACACACATACTGACATTTAAAGGGATAGACTTATTTATAAACACATATACAGACTGTTTAACCAAACATTAATGTAAGTTGTATTGCTGTGGACCAATGTGATACACTCATATACACACCACACAGTCTGATCTCCTAAATGCAGGGACACCAGGGTGATGCACTTATATACACACCACACAGTCTGATCTCCTAAACACAGGGACACCGGGGTGATACACTTATATACACACCACACAGTCTGATCTCCTAAACACAGGGACACCAGAGTGATACACTTATATACACACCACACAGCCTGATCTCCTAAACACAGGGACACCAGGGTGATACACTTATATACACACCACACAGTCTGATCTCCTAAACACAGGGACACCAGGATGATACACTTCTCTACACACCACACAGTCTGATCTCCTAAACACAGGGACACCAGTGTGATACACTTATATACACACCACACAGTCTGATCTCCTAAACACAGGGACACCAGGGTGATACACTTATATACACACCACACAGTCTGATCTTCTAAACACAGGGACACCAGGGTGATACACTTCAATACACACCACACAGTCTGATCTCCTAAACACAGGGACACCAGGGTGATACACTTATATACACACTACACTGTCTGATCTCCTAAACACAGGGACACCAGGGTGATACACTTCTATACACACCACACAATCTGATCTCCTAAACACAGGGACACCAGGGTGATACACTTATATACACACCACACAGTCTGATCTCCTAAACACAGGGACACCAGGGTGATACACTTATATACACACCACACAGTCTGATTTCCTAAACACAGGGACACCAGGGTGATACACTTATATACACACCATACAGTCTGATCTCCTAAACACAGGGACACCAGGGTGATACACTTATATACATACCACACAGTCTGATCTCCTGAACACAGGGACACCAGAGTGGGTAAGAGGGACAGAGGGATTTGGGTCTCAAAGAGGGACTGTCCCTCCTAAAGAGGGACACTTGGGAAGCATGTGTGTCACTTACAGGGCCAAAATTACACCCAAGGTAATCTAAAGTAAGGCACTCTAGGTGCCCTTAACCCTCTGAGTGCCAGAGGGGTATGCAACACATTGCTTTGCAATGCGTTGCGTACCCCTCTGGCATTCAAAGGGTTAGCTTCACCCATGGCCACACACCCTTTTCTTACATGACCCCGCCCACAGTCCCATCATCTACTTCTTCCTGACACAGAAAAATCCTTGGCATATAACAAGCAAGGACAAAATAAAAAGGTTTAACCCCTTTGTTGCTAGCATCCAAGGTGTTAAATTATAGCCTGCATAAAACTGGTGCAGGGACAATGTGATTCCTCTGGCCACACCCACAGTTCAGAATGTGGGTGTGGCCAGTGCACCTGTGGTACCCCCTGAAATCTGAAACTCTAGACAGCTTCGTGTTCTGCCTATTGAGAAATCTGAGTCTGGAGTCTTGTCTGGTACCCAGATGAGTAACATATGGACTGTAAGCTCTGTTAATAAGTTTTCTCAGGTAATACACAGATCTGCGTGTGTTATGTGCCATTCCTTAGATGGCATAGACCCTCTTTTCTTACAGTTTGGTACTCGTACCTCTGGGTGGACTTGGCACACAGACAGGAGGTAATTGCTACAGGAAGCTGTAGGTCTCCACATCATTACAGCTCAGTGATTTGGAGACGTCTCTGCAGACCTGGGAACTTCACAATGGATTGACCCTGAGATCTCTGAATTATTATCCCTTAAAGGGATAGTAATACTTCGTTTTATCTTTATTTTATTTTGTAGGCATTAAAAAAACATGAAGAACAATATAGTCTTATCTCTCAAACCTTTATGGTTTAAGAGATATTCACAAGCAAAGTATCCCCCCCCCGTTCAGCCAGATCAGAATGGAGGTGCCCAGGTAGACTGCAGAGAGGGACAATCTTCAATTAAGGTAAGGGAAAAACCTGAAAAACTTGTCAAGGGGGGAAGGGCTTTCATTGTTCTCATAGGAAGAAGATTGTCCCCTTCTGTTTTCTGTCTGGTCTTACAACCAGATTCACATTTGAGAAGAGATTGCTTACACTAGGTAAAAGGGGCGGGAGGGGGAAACTTTTCTTGTGAATATCTCTCAAACCATAAAGGTTTGAGAGATAAGACTTATATCGTTCTTCATGTTTTTTTTATGCCTACAAAATAAAATAAAGATAAAACGAAGTATTACTATCCCTTTAAATCCTCAAGACTATAGACTGTAAGTGCTCTGTCCCTACTAGCTATAACCCAGTGGTTCCCAAGCCTCTCCTCAGGGACCCCTATCAGGCCAATGCCGTTAGGATTTCTCTGCTTGTGCACAGTTGAGTTAGGTCTTGTTCACAAAGACGACTGTTACAGGGACTTTTGCTGTAAAATGATGCAAAAAAAAAAAAGGTTTCCATTGAAAGGATTGTAACTGGAAGAGTCACCAATGTGAACTACTCCATAGAAAGCAATGATTTCTATTATAATTGTTGCCAGGAGTAGCCTGACCTACTGGAAGTGAAGCAATTGGCACATGGCCCAGTGATAAGTCTGGGCTGTTGGACCACTGCCTGACAGCATCTCTCTCTTACTGCTATAAAGCATGGGGAGTCGTGGGTGCCAGAGCCAGCCGAATAGTTAGTTATATTTGGAGGCTGACCAGGCCTTCGGGCTGTTTGTCATGAATGGAGAATAATGAAGACTTGAGGAGGCTTGATCTCTTCTTTTTTATTAGTTTAGACTAGCAATATTAACATGGCTTTGCCCGTGCAGTTAAAAAAATAAATACCCCCCCACCCCAAAAAAATTAAATTAAAAAAAAAAACATAAAATGTGATACATGTCTGGTAGTAATAGGGTTAAAAATGATGTGGATTTACATGTAGGACTATTTTCCCCTGAGATCCAGGTAATTCCAGAAAGAGGACGATGATTATTCACCAAGGTATGATAAAGAGGTGATAAAGTGGACATGACTTCTCCAGTGGTGAACAGGAACAGGAAAAGGGTTGAACTAGATGGACGCAAGTCTTTTTTCAACCTAAATTACTATGTTACTTCTCCAGTTCCTATGCTGTTCTATGGAGCCTATGTAGTAAGATCTCCAAAACTTAAAGGGATAGTAATACTTAAAATGTAAAAAAAAAAAATATGTTGTAGGGTTTATCCCCCCGAGTAAAACAAGAGTACTCCCGCTGCTGAAAGGTGTTTCATTCAAAAGTTATTAATTTTCAAAGTTGAATTTTTAGGTGCAATATCACAGTGGCCTGAAATTGTACAGTGGCGCTGTTGCTACACCATCCTATGGAGATTTATGGTCCCGGGACCAGGGCTGTCCATAGGATTGTGTAGCAACAGCGCCACTGTACAATTTCAGGCCACTGTGATATTGCACCTAAGAAATTCAACTTTGAAAATTAATAACTTTTGAATGAAACACCTTTCAGCAGTGGGAATACTCTTGTACTCAGGGGATAAACCCTACAACATATTTTTTTTTACATTTTAAGTATTACTATCCCTTTAAGAAATGTTAGTGCATAGGCTCCATAGAATAACATAGGAACTGGAGAAGTGATATCACTGGAGAAGTCATCTCCACTTTATCACCTCTTTATTATGTCTTAAAGGGACAGTATTGCTTGAAAATAATTTTATTTTATACTGTAGCCCTTAAAAAAACATTAAAAATGATATAAGTCTTATCTCCCAAACCTTTATTGTTTGGGAGATATTAGCAAGTAAAGTTAAAGGGATAGTAATGGTTAAGTTTAAGTTGTTTTAATATTGTAGACATTAAGAAAAGATTAACATCAATGTTTTATCTCTCAGACCTTTATGGTTTAAGAGATATAACTTGCTAAAGTTGCCTTTTCCTGGCTGTTTTACTCAAGTCTGCCATCTAGCTGACAGCTGCAGATTCCAGTAATTTGAACAGACAGAGGCTCTTCAGCAGAGCTGAAATCACGGTATTTAGAAATAAATACTTAATTGGAATGGTCTACAAAGTGTGCTTGCAAGCCAGGCACACTTTGTAGACTGCTCCAGATTAAGTATTTATCTTTAGATATTGTTATATTGGCACTGCTGAAGAGCCACATCTGGTCTAGTGACCAGAATCTACTTCTGACAGCTTTACAGCTCGTCAAGCAGAAAGGGGAGGGACCTGAGAACTTTATTTTCCTATATCTCTCAAACCCTAACGGTTTGAGAGATACGAATAAGTGCAAGTACTCTCTTTTAATTGTATATTTGGTATAGTTAATACTTTTTTTCTGACATTAATATCCCTTTAAATAAAGTTCCCTTTTCCTGGCTGTTTTAGCCAAGTCTGCCATCTAGTGGACAGATTTGGAATCCGGTCCACAGGTCAGCCAGCAGCTCTTTAGCAGTGCAGAGATCACAATCTTTAAAAATAACTACTTCATTCGAACTGTCTATAAAGTGTGCCTGGCTTGCAAGCACACTTTGTAGCCCATTCCAATGAAGACATTCTTTTTAAAGATCGTGATCTCGTCACTGCTGAAGAGCTGCGGCCGGTCTCAGGACAGAATTTTAAATCTGACAGCTAGATCAGTGACGTCACTCCAGGGGAAACTTTACTTGCTAATATCTCCAAAACCTTTTAATGTTTTTTTTAAGGGCTACAATATAAAATAAAAATTATTTTCAAGCAATACTATTGCTTTAATGAATAACATTAAGTGTTTATTTGTGTATATTGTGTCTGTGTTTATTGTATGTGTTGCATGTATTGTGTATTTGTTTTGTATATTTGTGTTTGTATGTATACTGTTTTGTGTGTGTGTGGCCAAAAATCCAGCAGATGTCTAGTTTAGGAAATATTTACACTTTTAAATGAAAGTGACGGTTTCCTGGTATTGCACATAACTTCATTAGCATATGACATGTCATTGAAACCTTCATTAGCCTATGATATTTCACTGAAATCTTCGTTAGCATATGAAATGTCATTGATTAGCTTCATTAGAAAATGAAAACATCACCTATACTGCACGGGTACTGCAATTAGCAGTTGTTAGCATATGAAAGATGTTTGATTATCTCAGCTGTAATTTTGCTGGACTTTTGGTTAAAGGGATAGTAATGTTTCACAAAAACAGCAGCTCCAATTAATCTTCATAGTATTTGAGCCATAGAGAGTGTTATTTCATTACTGTCAGAGTTGTTTTTCAAGAGTAATTGAATGATAAAGTTTCCCCTCCCGCCCCTTTTACCTAGTGTAACACTGCTCACCTCAAATGTGGGATCAGGTTGTAAGACCAGACAGATAACAGAAGGGGACAATCTTCTTCCTATGAGAACAATGAAATCCCTGCCCCCCTTGACAAGTTTTTCAGGTTTTTCCCTGATTTTAATTGAAGATTGTCCCTCTCTGCAGTCTACCTGGGCACCTCCCTTCTGATCTGGCTGAGCAGTGTTACATCAGTAAAAGGGGTGGGAGGGGGATACTTTGTCATTGAATTACTCTTGTACTACAACTCTGACAGAATTGAAATAACACTCTCCAAAGTCCAAATACTATGATGATTAATTAGAGCTGCTTTTATTATGAAACATTACTATCCCTTTAATGTGAAAGTTACACTTTCAAGTGTCATTAAATCAATGGACATTTTTATTACATTCCGTTGGTGAAGTCGGTTCGACTCAGAATGCATTGTTCTTCTTAGTACAGCAACCTCTAAGGCTTTAACCCTTTGAGAGCCAGACAGGGATTCAACACATTGCAACTGAATACGTTAGGCACCTCTCCGGAATGCAAAAGAGTTTTCGTTAACCCTTTGAGTGCCAGAGGGGTACGCAACGCATTGCTTTGCCATGCATTGCATACTCTCCTGGCACTCAATGGGTTAAGTATTTGTATGCGTTTCAGAAATACAGGAAGGGTCCTCAGCTTGTTTTATTCGGTGACATTTCAAATACACATAAAACCTCATGTTAAGTGGGAGAGAGAATAAAAAAAAAGGACCAATTTGCTGAAAATTATAGAGAAACCACAGCAAAGCTATCATTTATCTTAACAAGGAAATAATGCCAGCTTTATTGCCTATTACCGTTATCTCTATGGTTTTAATGAAGCGGTATGCAAGACCTGTTCACAGCTCAGATGGATTCTGAAGCAGAAATCGGAGACAAGAATATTTATAGTGTTACAGCTCAGGGTAAGGCTAGTGTCTCACTGGTGTGACACAATGGGTTAGATTTAGAAGTAGCATCCTTAGCTTACATTTAAGAACTGTTGCTACAATTCACAACATAGGGTCATATTTATAAAGAAGTAAAGCCAAGTTTACAAATATGTCTATCTGAGAATTTTCTGAGAATATTTGCAGAAAATTCACAACTGAGAATATGTTTTCGCATACATAGCCGTCACTACATACTTACATTAAGAACAAGGTACACCTGCTAAGATTTAATCACTAAAATGGCCTTTATTTTTGGTGAAATTACCGCAATTTCTTTATAAATCCATTGAGACACTATCTGTCTGTCTATCATTCTATCTGTCTGTCTATCTAGCTATCCATCTATCTATCCATCTAATCTATTTGTCTATCCTATCTATCTATCTATCTATCTATTTATCTATCTATCTCACATCTAAGTATCTATCTATCTATCTATCTATCTATCTATCTATCAATCTATTTCTCAGAATCAGTCTGTCTGTCTGCCTCTGTACCGCTCTATCTCTATCATTATCTATATTTATATTTAAAAAAATGTTGAGTACCTTTTGTTACAATTCCACCATTGCTATGTTTCTTAATGCAACGCGTTGCTGTTCAGTCCACTGGCGATATCACTACCTTCCAAGGAGTTAAATACTCAGATATGAATGTATCCTGTGTTGTTCCAGGCAGATATATTGTTCTGCATTCTAGTAACAATATAGTAACAATATAGGTGAACAAATGGAATTGCAAGTTACAAAATTCCAAATGATTAGTGCAGCTGGAAAAGGTAAATATGAATTTAGCATTATTGATATTTGAAGGTTTAAGTGCTGTGTATCCAGACCTTTTGTTAATAACACGCACCGCCCTGCCGGCGTACACATAATAATTACAGATATAAAGTCATTGATCCCACACATTACTGACTATGGTCTGGATTCCACTGCAGGAGATGGATATTATCACTGATGATATCTCACAGATTCAGGGCTGCTGTAACCCATTGACTGCCAGAGGGGTGTGCAAAGTATTGCTTCACAATGTGCGCAAACCCCTCTGGCTTTCAAAGAGTTATTAAAGGGAAAGTTTGCCTCATTTTTACTTAATATAATCTGCATATGAATAATATAGGTACTGATCTCTTATGCATAATATGTAACATCAAATTGTTTATAAATGTTTTGGGTTTTTTCCCATCTTCCCCTATGTATTTTTTTATTGTTATGTCCCTGATGGGCGTATCTGGGTGGTCTCCAGATCTGCCCCCGAGACGCCGATTTTTAGAGTTAATTACCGTGTCTCCAGGGACAGAGGATGTTTCTCTGGTGGTTGTGAGTTTACTCTGAAATTCTACCCACTTCTCCTCCTTCCCACCCTGTTCCACCCACTTCTCACCCACTTCTCCTTCTTCCCACCCTGTTCCACCCACTTCTCACCCACTTCTCCTCCTTCCTACCCTGTTCCACCCACTTCTCACCCACTTCTCCTTCTTCCTACCCTGTTCCACCCACTTCCCACCCACTTCTCCTTCTTCCCATCCTGTTCCACCCACTTCCCGCCCACTTCTCCTTCTTCCCATCCGGTTCCACCCACTTCTCCTCCTTCCCACCCTGTTCCTTCCACTTCCCACCCACTTCTCCTCCTTCCCACCCTGTTCCTTCCACTTCCCACCCACTTCTCCTCCTACCCACCCTGTTCCTCTCACTTCCCGCCCACTTCTCCTCCTTCCTACCCTGTTCCACCCACTTCCCACCCACTTCTCCTTCTTCCCATCCTGTTCCACCCACTTCCCGCCCACTTCTCCTTCTTTCCATCCTGTTCCACCCACTTACCGCCCACTTCTCCTTCTTCCCATCCGGTTCCACCCACTTCTCCTCCTTCCCACCCTGTTCCTTCCACTTCCCACCCACTTCTCCTCCTACCCACCCTGTTCCTCTCACTTCCCGCCCACTTCTCCTCCTTCCTACCCTGTTCCACCCACTTCCCACCCACTTCTCCTTCTTCCCATCCTGTTCCACCCACTTCCCGCCCACTTCTCCTTCTTTCCATCCTGTTCCACCCACTTACCGCCCACTTCTCCTTCTTCCCATCCGGTTCCACCCACTTCTCCTCCTTCCCATCCTGTTCCACCCACTTCTCCTCCTTCCCACCCTGTTCCTTCCACTTCCCACCCACTTCTCCTCCTTCCCATCCTGTTCCACCAACTTCCCGCCCACTTCTCCTTCTTCCCATCCTGTTCCACCCACTTCTCCTCCTTCCCACCCTGTTCCTCCCAATTCTCTCCTTCCCACCCTTCCACTCACTTCCCACCCACTTCTCTTTCTCCCCCTGTTCCTTCCACTTCTCACCCACTTTTCCTCCTTCCCACCCTGTTCCACCCACTTGCCATCCACTTCTCCTTTTCTCCCTGTTTCACCTACTTCCCACCAACTTTTCCTCCTTCCCACCATGTTCCTACCACTTCTCCTCCTTCCCACCCTGTTCCTCCCACTTCCCACCCACTTCTCCTTCTTCCCACCCTGTTCCTCCCACTTCTCCTCCTTCCCATCCTGTTCCTCCCACTTCCCGCCCACTTCTCCTTCTTCCCATCCTGTTCCACCCACTTCCCGCCCACTTCTCCTTCTTCCCATCCTGTTCCACCCACTTCCCACCCACTTCTCCTCCTTCCCACCCTGTTCCTCCCAATTCTGTCCTTCCCACCCTTCCACTCACTTCCCACCCACTTCTCCTCCTTTCTACATTGTTCTGCCCCTTTAACACATACTTCACCTCCTTCTCACCCTGTTCCACCTTCTTCCCACCCACTTCTCCCCTTTCCCATCCTGTTCCTTCCACTTCCCCTCCTTCCCACCCTGTTCCTCCCACTCCTCCTCCTTCCCAGCCTGTTCCTCCCACTTCCTGCCCATGTCACCTCCTTTCCATCCTGCTCTTTCCACTTATCTACTCCTTCCCACCTGTTTCTCTCACTTTCCACCCACTTCTCCTCCTTCCCACCCTGTTCTGCTCACTTTCTGCCCACTTCTCAGTGCAATCCTAATGAAGCCACACCCATTTGATTTAGACACACCCATTTTATAACACAAATTGCATCATTAACATAAGCCTGGTCGCTGCCCATGATCCATCTCCGGGATTCCACAAGAGGAAGTTCTCAGGCATGCTGACGGGAAGCTGTTTGAATCTCCTTCCAGAGAGCTTTCTGTCTGGGACAGTGAAAACAAGAAAGATCATACACTGTAAAGATGTTACAATGTAAATAACTGTGGAGCAATGTTGAGAAACCTGTTACTAGAGCATACGGAGCTCTCTGTAGTGTAGGGATAATGTTACAATGTATAAATATCTCTGATTTCACTATATCCCACCAGAAAGCTCACTGGAAACACAGATCCGAGGAGCTCAGTGTCAAAGATGTAAAAGTGTTAAAAAATGTCAAGATGAAAAATTAATAATAAATGATAGATAATTTGACTTTTCATATACAATTGCAGAATACATAGACTTTAGAAAAGAGGTTGACAGTCTCTTTAACCATTAGAATGCCAGAGGCTTACGCAACACATTGCTTTGCGTACTTCTCTGGCGCTCAAAAGGTTAACAATAGGGCAAAATGCTCCATTGCTCATGCTCCCTGAAGGGAGCCTCCCCAATCAGGGTATAAATTATCATTGGTGCTGCAGGTGCCCAGATAACTCGGAACAGACAGATCGGAGTGAGGGACAGTTTTCTTTCAATATAACAATATCAAAGTAATCTACCAGGAAGGATTGTCTCTTGTTTTTAAGTATTTCCTGGAGGTATAGATATTATTACCCAATTTAATAGCACTCATTTTATCCACCTTGGAATGATGAAAGGCTGAGTTGACCCTGCTGGAACTAGAACCTGTGATCTTGCAGTTTGAACAGATTCTACTGCTGGTGCCTTAACCCCTTAAGGACCGGAGGTTATGGGACATTTCCGTCCCATAACGACCGCATAGGGGCACGTTGACGCGCCGGTACACGTGACCTGTCACGTGTATCGGCGCATCACTATGGGGCTTGAAAGAGATCGCTCCGATCTTGGAGCGGTCTATTTCATGCCCTATTTTTACTTACAGCGCTCCCGGTAGAGCTCTGTAAGTAAAAAGTACGTGACGTACCATGACCGTCATCGGTCCTTGAGTAGTTCAAGGACCGTGACGGTCCTGGTACGTCAAGGGTCCCTAAGGGGTTAAACAACTGAGCCATCTCACCAGCTAAGGAAAGCCCCCCCCCCCCCTTGATGAAGGAAGGAGGTCAGGTTTTTCCCTCTGCTGAAAGATGATTGTCCCGCGTCGTGATCTGTCCGGCTGGAGTGCTGAGGCTGCGTTACGTAAGTAAAAGGGGAGGGAGGGGAAAGTTTATTATAGAATAAAAGGGAAACCTCAAAAGTTATAGATGTTTATAAGGCTACACATCATTATACAGAGGTATATAGAAGACTCGATCTTACTGGACTACCTAAACATTACTATCCCTTTAAAGACAATGCTGAGCAATCAGTTCTCAGACATACTATCCCGACAGCTACTGTAATGGGGGCCCTTGAAAAAGCAGAATGAGAATCCCCACGGAGCATACATGAAAGTAGATTTTATGCCCCAGAAAACAAATTAGAATTTTTGCCGAGGATACTAGCATGGAGCACAGGGTATTTAAGTACAACCCCCCGACCATGTTCAGTTGTTAGTGTTCCTTTAAGATATGTTTGGCACAAGAGGTCATCCTTTAAGACTAGAGGAAAGGCACTTTTGATTACAACAAGGGCAGGGATTTTTTACAGAAAGGGCAATAAAGTAATGGAATGCTGTGCGTGCAGATACTGTAATTACTTTTAAAAAAAATGGATACCTATCTAGCACAGAACAATATTGAGAATTATGAAAGTTGGCTTCAAAGTAGATAGGGTGTTGATCCAGGGAAATATCCAACTGTCATTTCGAGTAAGGAAGGAATTTTTTTACCCACTTGGGGCTTAAAGGGATAGTAACACTACATTTTTTTTATTTTGTAGGCATTAAAAAACCTGAAGAACGATATTAATCTTATCTCTCAAATCTTTATGGTTTGAGAGATATTCACAAGCAAAGTTTCCCCTCACTGATCAAAACGGTCAAGTCTGCCATCTAGCTGTCAGATTTGGAATCCGGTCCGTGGACCAGCTGTGGCTCTACAGCAGAGCCGAGATCGCGATATATAAGAAGAACTACTTCATTCGAATAGTCTACAAAGTGTGCCTGGTTTGCAAGCACACTTTTTAGACCCTTCCAATGAAATAGTTATTTTTGTATCTTGTGATCTCGGCTCTGCTGAAGAGCCACCGGTTGATCTGTGGACCAGATTCCAAATCTGACAGCTAGATGGCAGATTTGACTGTTTTGGTCAGTGAGGGGAAACTTTGCAAATGAATATCTCTCAAAACATAAAGGTTTGAGAGATAAGACTAATATTGTTCTTCATATTTTTTTAATGCGTACAAAATAAAATAAAGATAAAACGAAGTACTACTATCTCTTTAAGACAAGTATAGTTTACATCATGAGGGATGGTTGGTGCCCCCCGTTCCCGACATGAGGGAGGGTACCTAGGGGGCTTGCTAATGCGACTGCATGGGGGAGACTTTATGGGAATCAATGTGTGGCTCGAGACAGACAGAAAGGGAGTAGAGTAGGGTAGAGACAGTGGGACTGGGCCCCAAAATCAGGAATATCCTATGTAAATCAGCACCCCTGATTCCCTTCCAAAGGCTGATCACCCCCTGCTGCCCTGGGGTGGGATGGACAGCAAACCAGTAACAGTTAGAATTTTATGAATACCGCTGCTTTAAATAATTGCCAACCCTGTCTCAGATAATAAACTGCTGATTTCAGTTAATTCCCAGTGCAAGTTCTCTTCATCCTAGTGCATGTCAACAGAAGATTATGATCCTTCCATTACAAGCTTCCCAAAACCCCTGATTAGAGCTTTTAAATGTCATTATCAAGTGTAAGAGATGTCTATCAGGGGCTTTGCGACTGTGCTCATTAACCAGGCCAAGGGTTGGGATATCCTTCTGAGAATAATAAAATTGACTAGTATTTAGCAATGTCTCAATCTGCAAAATAAAGTAGAGAATTGTCTCAGATCGTCATTAAAAGAACCCACACCTAATAATTAACTGGAGTAATGTGCTCTTAAATCCCCTTGTATAACTTCCTTGTTTGTTTTCTGAGGCCTAACATCTAGATTCAAAAATCTCTGAAGGAGCGGACATTCCTGCCTTTAAGGTTCCAATGCCCCTGACACTCCTTCGTATTAACCAATCATACCTCCCAACATTTCAAATTACCAAGGAGAGACACTTTTGTTTTAGGTGGTGTTGCTGGGGGCGTGGCTGCTTTTATTAGATGGATTTGATCTACTTAGCAGTGGCGTAACAATAGGGGTCGCAGGGGTCGCAACTGCGACCGGGCCCGTCACTCTCAGGGGCCCGGCCGCCCCCGGCGACCCCCTCGCCACCCGCCCGCAGCACAGCTGATGTCCCGGTGGCCAGCGATCAAGTAATGCAGAGCGCTGGGAGATGACATAATCTCCCAGCGCTCTGCATTACTAAGGACCGCGCGGGAGCTTGTGTGCCAACCAGTCAGAGGTTTGTTCCTCATTTGGCATGTCACACACACCGCTAGACCACCAGAAGGTAGGAGGATGGGGGTCAGTAGGGGCAATGTGGTGATGGGGGCATTGTGGAGATTGGGGGGAAATGTGGAGAATGAGGGGCATTGTGGAGATTGGGGGGAAATGTGGAGAATGAGGGGCATTGTGGAGATTGGGGGGAAATGTGGAGAATGAGGGGCATTGTGATGGGGGCATTGTTGAAGGGGCAATGTGGAGGTGGCCAATGTGGTCGGAGGGGGGCCAATGTGGTCGGAGGGGGGCCAGTGGCAATTCTTGCACCAGGGCCCCGTGGCTTCTAGTTACGCCTCTGCTACTTAGGGCTCCCCTGGTAAACCCTCCAAAAACCCCACAGTGTGGTGCCCTGGACCTGGGGATCATCAGCACCCCGATGAGGGTGTAAGGAACTTTCAGGTACCACTGCTGTGAAATCTTACCCTGCTCCCAGCGGAGGCCAATTCAGCACGCTGAGGAGGCAAACTGACACTGCCAATCCTGCACGGCTAGTCCGCCACACCTTCTCCTCCTCACCTCAGTGCTCACGTGGATTTTAGGCCGACCTCAGTTTGTCTTGATATCCAAGTCAGTGTATCACTTTCACCGTAACCTTTCTTGGCTAAGCCACACTGGTTGGACCCAGGAGTGCCACATTGCGGGTCCTAAGTGATCCCTAAGCCAGAAGTTTTAGCCTATGTGTGACCTCGCCTGTAGTGGATGCTACTCCATCTGCAGACACTAGAGACTGAGGAGGAAAGAGAACATGGTTAGGGTACGTGGGAAAAACAGCAAACACAATGGTCAGAATTCTGTCCCTCAATCCCTAATGCCACCCTTTATACTAAACACATACCTGGGAACTTTGCTGGTGCCGCTGGGGGAGATAAACGATGAGATTCACATAAAAAATGGGCGGGACTTAATCTTGAGTGCGGCTGGGCTTCATAAATATTAAAAAATAAATAAATGGAGGAACAGGCTGGGGAAGGAGTGGAAGTGGGCAGAATTTCATTAGAAACTCCCTACATCTGGAGAATCAGCCTCTGCCCTGGAGACCCGGTAATTAGAAGCCAAATCCAGAGCGTTCCCTCCCCTCTCATACACCTGACTTGCTCTTACCTGCCTTCTGCTTTTCCACCTCCTGGGGGAGGGGGGGAGGGAAGCCATTTTCTTTGTCCCTCTAGGCCTCCCCCCATCCTCCCAGGCAGAGGAAGAAGAAGAAGGCATGGGCCTCATTCCTTATGATTAAGGTGACCACATGTCAACTCTACCCTTCAGGGACAGTGCGGAGAAAAGAGCGCACCACAGAGTTCTAATCACTAGGGGGAGAACTGCGCATTGTCTGTTGTATCAGAAAGTGATGCCTGTGGTGGGCTACAAGAAATAATACATCAAGCCTAAAGCCTTAAAGGGATAGTAATGTTTCATAATAAAAACAGCTCTAATTAATCATCATAGTATTTGGACTTTGGAGAGTGTTATTTCAATTCTGTCAGAGTTGTAGTTCAAGAGTAATTCAATGACAAAGTGTCCCCCTCCCGCCCCTTTTACTGATGTAACACTGCTCAGCCAGATCAGAAGGGAGGTGCCCTGGTAGACTGCAGAGAGGGACAATCTTCAATTAAGATAAGGGCAAAAGCTGAAAAACTTGTCAAGGGGGGCAGGGATTTCATTGTTCTTATAGGAAGAAGATTGTCCCCTTCTGTTATCTGTCTGGTCTATGGACTGGATTCCACATCTGAGAAGAGATGGCTTACACTAGGTAAAAGGGGCAGGAGGGGAAACTTTGCTTGTGAATATCTCTCAAACCAAAAAGGTTTGAGAGATAAGACTTATATCATTCTTCATATTTTTTTAATGCCTACAAAATAAAATAAAGTTAAAATGAAGTATTACTATCCCTTTAAACTAACATCACACTGCAACAAAATTACACAATTGATGCCCAGATCAAGACTCAGCTATCTTAGTGTTTTGAGTTCTGTCCTGAGGCCATTTTGTTGTAGCCCATCAGAGGCACCACTTCCGGTCGCAGTAGACAGTGGACAGTTCTCCTAGTGTATAGAACTCTGTGTTCTGGAGCCTTCATTCAGGGACTTTGTATTGTCCCAGAAGGGGGCTGCCCGGGACATGTGACACACAAGTAAAATCTGGGATTGTCCCGGGAAATCAGGGACATGTGGTCACCTTACTTATGATGGTCTCTGGTTTAATTCCAAACCTTCGGCCATTTTTTACAGGTCTCCCATTCATTACCTGGAAATGGAAAATAGATAACGGCTTTTCTGAATACAAAAGAAGCTGCTACTAATCAATAAAATACCTGACTTTATCTCTTATCTTCTAACAGAAACAGCACAAACAACATTAACCCTTTGAGTGCCAGAGTGGTGCGGAACGCATTGTAAAGCGATGCGCTGCATACCTGTCTGGCTCAAAGGGTTAACCCTTTGATTGCCAGTGGGGTACACAACGCATTGCTTTGTGGGTTAAATAAAAGCTCCCGGAACAGGTCGATTGACGCATGCCTTAAAAAAGTGAATTTAGGATTATATTTTTGGGATGTAACATATGAATAATTAACCTTTCCATTTGCTCGCTGTACATACTTGCTATTTAAAGTTGTATTAACGTAATTTTTCAGTGTCAGTGCTTCTTTTCAATGCAAGGAGACCTCTGTAGCCATCAAAGGCTTAACCCTTTCAGTGCCAGAGGGGTTCACAATGCATTGCTTCGCAATTCTTTGAACCTCCCTCTTCTCTGTCACTCATAGGGGTAAAGGATTACTAACACCTACAAATTAAATCAGTTGATATAACTTTAAATATCATGTACTTACATTGAGCAGCTGTAAAAATGATTTATTATATGTTAGATCTCTGAAAACCCAAACCTGGTTTATTTCATACACGTGTATTCAGATGCCTTTTGGTTAATCACTTTGTTTGTGCTGTTTGTAATGAAAGTTAAATGTTAAGGCAGTACATTTATGCAGAGTTGTATTCACTATAATTTTCAGAAAGGTAGTTATCTTTATATCAGACCATTTACAGACACTACAGCACTATCACTTCTCAGACACATATTAACCCTTTGAGTATGCAACCCCTCTGGCACTCAAAGGGTTAAGAATGTTATGGTAATCGGAATGAGGGAGTCCTGGTAAAGACAGAGGCAATTGAACTGGCACTCGTTATAAAGGACGAAGCGCAATGGACGCGGTCCGCCTATGCATACACATTGACCTGGACGTGCTTATACACGACAGCGTGCCAGGTCATATACAGTCCTCCTCCATCATAGGAGGAGGGCAAATGAACAAGATTGACAGGCTGTGGGTCAGAGCTGTACCCACAGCCTGAGAGCAGCTGACCTAACAAGGACAACTTTAAAGGGATAATAATGGTTAATTTTAAGTTGATTTAATATTGTAGACATTAAAAAAATATTAACATCAATGTAAGTATTATCTCTCAAATCTTTATGGTCTGAGAGACTTGCTAAAATTACCTTTTCCTGGCTGTTTTACTCAAGTCTGCCATCTAGCTGACAGCTGCAGATTCCAGTTATTTGACCAGACTGAGGCTCTTCAGCAGAGCTGAAATTAAGCTATTTAGAAATAAATACTTCATTTGAACGGTCTACAAAGTGTGCTTGCAATCCAGGCGCACTTTGTAGACCGTTCCAAATTAAGTATTTATCTTTAGATATCGTTATATCGGCGCTGCTGAAGAGCCACATCTGGTCAAGCAACCAGAATCTGCTTCTGACAGCTTTACAGCTCGTCAAGCAGAAAGGGGAGGGACCAGAGAACTTTATTTTCCTATATCTCTCAAACCATAACGATTTGAGAGATACAAATAAGTGCAAGTACTCTATTTTAATTGTATATACCATATAGTTAATACTTTTTTTCTGACATTACTATCCCTTTAAAATCTTTTATGTTAGCAACTACATGGTTAAAAAAAAAACAAAAAAAACAAATAATTTCTACTTCAGCAATGTTAAACTACAAGAGGAAATCAATGTTGAACAAGGTGAGAGATCCCCTTTTAGTACCTTGTTCAGCAGGGGCTGTAAATCTGTGGCTGTTGTTGGACCACAACTGCCAACATCCTCTGCTGGCTGCTGGGCAGCTGTGGAGGATGATGGGAGCTGAAATCCAGCCACGACTGGAGAGACACAGGTTGCGCTTCCCTGTTCTACAGAGGACCCTATGCTCACATGTGAACACTTCTTGGGCAAACCAGTTGCATCGTGGGCAACAGTACCAATGATTTATATGGGACTTTTAACCCCTTGAATGCTAGAGAGATGTCCAAATCATTGTGAAGCAATGCGTTGGAAACTTGTCTAAGATAATGGGTTTAAAACATCCCATAAAGGTGCAGTAATGCTTAATATATAGGGTTTATCTTCCTGAGTAATACAAGGGAACTGCCACTGCTGAGCAAAGCAATGCATTCCGTACACCGATGGCACTCAAAGGGTTAATCCAAAAGTTATTGCAGTTCAAGGTTGTTGTTTTTAGGTGCAATATCGCAATAGCCTGAAATGTTGCAGTGGTGCTGTTGCTACACTATTCTATGGAAGTTTATGGTCAGCTGACCCAGAGTTGTCCATATAATGGTTTAGAAACAGCACCACCATGACATTTCAGGCCATTGCGATACTGCACCTAACTAATTTAAGTTTGTCCTGCAATAACTATTGAATAAGACACATTTCTGCAGTGGGACTACCCTTGTTTTTCTTAGGAGTTAAAACCTACATTGTATATATATATATATATATATATATATATATATATATATATTTTTTTTTTTTACATATTAATTGGAATTTTCAAAACATTAAGTCTTATGCTTAAAGAAAGGTGTATCAACTTTGGAGCAAACCAACTGCATTACAGGGGAGATATAAACACTTATATTTACTTAAACAGAGTTTTAACCCTTTGAATGCTTAGAAAGGTCTCTAACACATTGTAAAGCAATATATTGGGACCTCTCTTTCATTGGTTAAAAGTCACATTTAAGTCAGTGGGAATTGTGTTTTTTTTTTTTTTTTAATCGGCCCCATATGGCGCAGTTGGTTTACTCCAGAATTGATCCAGTTTTGTATTTACTAATATGGCCCTTTCTGTTTCCTGTTTCTAATCTGGAACGTTTCAGTGAAAAACAGCCTATTGTTTTACTGATATGACATGAAATCTCCCCGTTCTTATACACAAGTGCAAGGTCGTACACCTCCCAACATTTCAAATTGCCAAAGAGGAACACTTGTGTTTTAGGGGGTGTTGCTGGGGGAGTGGCTGGTGGGCATGGCATTATCAGGAATTTTTAAGCTATTTCATGACCTATTCTCACCTCCTTGTGTAACCTAATAAATGATTTAGAACAAGATCAAAGTATTTTATTTACACAGACTAATTTATAAACACATATACTGACATTTAAACAAATAATAATGTGAGTTTTATTGCTGTAGAACAATATGATACACTTATATACACAGTACACAGTCTGATCTACTAAAAAGAGGAACATCAGGGTGGGAAAGAGGGACAGAGGGATTTAGGTCTAAAAGAGGGACTGTCCCTCCTAAAGAGGGACACTTGGGAGGTATGAGGTCGTCCCCATGATCTCAGTGCATCCGGCCAGCTGCCTACACCTGTCTTGCCAGCACCGATCACCTTTCTGTTCGTGTGTTCTTATGATAAATGGGGTCAGCTGCAGAATTTCTTTATTTCAAAATACTTTCATGATTATTGCTTTTTTGATTGCTTAAATTACTGCCAGATGGGATTCAATGTACGTTTGTAATAAAGCAAAAAAAAAAACAAGAGTGATAGAAAGGTGATTGATTTGAATTGCACTTAAATTAAATTTACAGAGTATGACGTACATTTGCACACCTGAGAACTCCCCCGACCTGCACCAGAGGCTCCAGTTTTTGCAGTGACTTATTGGGTCTCCTGGGCACAAAGGCTGATTCTCCTCTGGTAGTGAGTTTCTTTCCACCCTGTTCCTCCTACTTCCCACCCACTTCTCCTCCTTTCCACCCTGTTCCTCCAACTTCTCACCCACTTCTCCTCCTTCCCACCCTGTTCCTCCTACTTCCCGCCCACTTCTCCTTCTTCCTACCCTGTTCCTCCCACTTCCCACCAACTTCTCCTACTTCCCATCCTGTTCCTCCACTTCCCACCCACATATCCTCCTTTCCACCCTGTTCCTCCCACTTCTCCTTCTTCCCACCCTGTCCTGTTCACTTCTCCTCCCTACCACCCTGTTCCTCCCACTTCCTGCCCACTTCTCTGTATTCCCACCCAGTTCCTCCCACTTCTTCTTCCCACCCTGTTCCTCCCACTTCCCACCCAGTTATCTTCCTTCTCTCCCTGTTCCTACCACTTCCCACCCACTTCTCCTCCTTCCCACTCTGTTCCTCCCACTGCTCCTCCCTACCACCCTGTTCCTCCCAATTCCCACCCACGTCTCCTTCCCACCCTGTTCCTACCACTTCTTGCCCACTTCTCCTCCTTCCCACCCTGTTCCTCCCATTTCTCCTTCTTCCCACCTTGTCCTGTTCACTTCTCCTCCCTACCACCCTGTTCCTCCCACTTCCCACCCACGTCTCCTTCCCACCCTGTCCTGTTCACTTCTCCTCCCTACCACCCTGTTCCTCCCACTTCCCACCCACGTCTCCTTCCCACCCTGTCCTGTTCACTTCTCCTCCCTACCACCCTGTTCCACCCACTTCTCACCCACTTCTCCTCCTTCCCACCCTGTTCCTCCTACTTCCCGCCCACTTCTCCTCCTTCCCACCCTGTTCCTCCCATTTCTCCTTCTTCCCACCCTGTCCTGTTCACTTCTCCTCCCTACCACCCTGTTCCTCCCACTTCCCACCCACATATCCTCCTTTCCACCCTGTTCCTCCCACTTCTCCTTCTTCCCACCCTGTCCTGTTCACTTCTCCTCCCTACCACCCTGTTCCTCCCACTTCCTGCCCACTTCTCTGTATTCCCACCCAGTTCCTCCCACTTCTTCTTCCCACCCTGTTCCTCCCACTTCCCACCCAGTTATCTTCCTTCTCTCCCTGTTCCTACCACTTCCCACCCACTTCTCCTCCTTCCCACTCTGTTCCTCCCACTGCTCCTCCCTACCACCCTGTTCCTCCCACTTCCCACCCACGTCTCCTTCCCACCCTGTCCTGTTCACTTCTCCTCCCTACCACCCTGTTCCACCCACTTCTCACCCACTTCTCCTCCTTCCCACCCTGTTCCTCCTACTTCCCGCCCACTTCTCCTCCTTCCCACCCTGTTCCTCCTACTTCCCACCAACTTCTCCTACTTCCCATCCTGTTCCTCCACTTCCCACCCACATATCCTCCTTTCCACCCTGTTCCTCCCACTTCTCCTTCTTCCCACCCTGTCCTGTTCACTTCTCCTCCCTACCACCCTGTTCCTCCCACTTCCTGCCCACTTCTCTGTATTCCCACCCAGTTCCTCCCACTTCTTCTTCCCACCCTGTTCCTCCCACTTCCCACCCAGTTATCTTCCTTCTCTCCCTGTTCCTACCACTTCCCACCCACTTCTCCTCCTTCCCACTCTGTTCCTCCCACTGCTCCTCCCTACCACCCTGTTCCTCCCAATTCCCACCCACGTCTCCTTCCCACCCTGTTCCTACCACTTTTTGCCCACTTCTCCTCCTTCCCACCCTGTTCCTCCCATTTCTCCTTCTTCCCACCCTGTCCTGTTCACTTCTCCTCCCTACCACCCTGTTCCTCCCACTTCCCACCCACGTCTCCTTCCCACCCTGTCCTGTTCACTTCTCCTCCCTACCACCCTGTTCCTCCCACTTCCCACCCACGTTTCCTTCCCACCCTGTTCCTCCCGCTTCCTGCCCACTTCTCTGTATTCCCTCCCAGTTCCTCCCACTTCTTCTTCCCACCCTGTTCCTCCCACTTCCTGCCCACTTCTCCGTATTTCCACCCAGTTCCTCCCACTTCTCCCTTTTTCCCACCCTGTTCTATTCACTTCCTGCCCACTTCTCCTCCTTCCCACCTTGTTCCTCCTACTTCCCATCCACTTCTCCTCCTTCCCACCTTGTTCCTTCCACTCCCCTCCCACTTCTCCTCCTTCCCACACTGTTCTACCCACTTCCCACCCAGTTTATTAAACAGCCCGTTAAGCCTAACCCCTGTGATGGATCCCCGCCCATTTGTGACACGAATCTCGTCATTTATATCCTCCGATTTGCACCACATGAGTCCTTTCCAGGGACTCTAAAAGAGTTCCCAGGTATGTATATTTGGAACAAAATTACACGATGGGAGGACAATTAACGTTTAAACATCCAGTCTGAATAGATATGAAATTACATGCATAGGTTTAGATATCTAGATAACTATTGCAGCTTTATTTGTTAACCCGTCCCTGAAAGTTTGCACTTGACAGGGCATTGTCAAGTCATCCACCTCTTTCCCAATTTACTCCTCCTTTAAACCACTCACAGACATGTCGGATGGTTTGAAAAGGCCACAGCATTTATTGCCAAGATAAAACAATACTTAAAGGGTCAGTAATGTCCCATAAAAATTATTATAGTTTTGTAGTGGTTAAAGGGATAGTAATACTTAAAATGTAAAAAAAAAATATGTTGTAGGGTTTAGCCCCCTGAGTAAAACAAGAGTACTCCCACTGCCGAAAGGTGTTTTATTCAAAAGTTATTAATTTTCAAAGTTGAATTTTTTAGGTGCAATATCACAGTGGCCTGAAATTGTACAGTGGCGCTGTTGCTACACGATCCTATGGACAGCTCTGGTCCCGGGACCATAAATCTCCATAGAATGGTGTAGCAACAGTGCCACTGTACAATCATTGAGTCTATCTGGGATTACATGAAGAGAGAAAAGCAACTGAGGCTCCTAAATCTACAGTATTGTAGTTACTTCTCCAAGATGTTTGGAACAACCTACCTGCCGAGTTCCTTACAAAACTGTGTGCAAGTGTACCTAGAAGATCTGATGTTGTTTTGAAGGCAAAGGGTAATCACACCAAATATTGATTTCATTTAGATTTTTCTTCTGTTTACTCACTATCATTGTGTTAATTGATAAAAATAAACTATTAACTTGTCTATTGTTGAAAGCATTCTTACTTTACAGCATTTTTTCACACCTGCCTAAAACTTTTGCACAGTAGTGTTTATATATATATATATATATATATATATATATATATATATATATATATATATATATATATATATATGAGAGGTAGCACCGGACTCTTTCACACTGAGAATGAACCCTTCACCTAGAGACCCTGAGATTTGGGTCAAAACCTTAAGTCCCAGGGTCAAACCCAGAAAGATCCCACAAATATCATCCGCATTAATTAATTTTATTATTGTTGACAGTATCTGTTAATGAGGAAAGCAGCATACCTCCCAAGTGTCCCTCTTTAGGAGATATTACCGGTCCATACCTCCCCAAGTGTTCCTCCTTAGGATATATTAGGGGTCAATACCTCCCAAGTGTCCCTCTTTAGGAGATATTAGGGGTCAATACCTCCCAAGTGTCCCTCTTTAGGAGATATTAGGGGTCCATACCTCCCAAGTGTCCCTCTTTAGGAGATATTAGGGGTCCATACCGCCCAAGTGTCCCTCTTTAGGAGATATTAGTACTTCATACCTCCCAAGTGTCCCTCTTTAGGAGATATTAGGGGTACATACTTCCCAAGTGTCCCTCTTTAGGAGATTTTAGGGGTCCATACCGCCCAAGTGTCCCTCTTTAGGATATATTAGTGATCCATACCTCCCAAGTGTCCCTCTTTAGGATATATTAGTACTTCATACCTCCCAAGTGTCCCTCTTTAGGATATATTAGTACTTCATACCTCCCAAGTGTCCCTCTTTAGGAGGAACAGTCCCTTTTTGAGATCCAAATTCCTCTGTCCCTCTTTTCTACCCTTTTTGTTCCACTTTTCTGGGTATCAGAATAAGTAGTGTGTATCACATTGCTCCACAGCAATAAAACCCATATAAATGTGTAGCTAATCTTCAATCTATGTTTCTAAATTAGTCTGTGTAAATAAAATACTTTAGTCTTGCTGTAAATAATTTATTCAGTTACACAATGAGGTGTCAATAGGTCTTGAAATAACCTAAAAATTCTCAGCAGTGCACCGACCACCAGCCCCCTCCCCATAAACACCACTTAAAAGTGTCCCTTTTCGGCCATTTGAAATGTTGGGAGGTGTGAAGCAGTGTCCTGTGTTTCATACTCATCCTTCTAGATCACAATTATACACACTGATTAGGTTAGAGTTAGACATATGGATATTAGACGTTTTACATTACATAATACTGAATTAGAAATTCAATACAATGATCAGTGCTTTTTCACCCGTTTGAAACTTGACAAGGCACGCGTTTATTTTCTCTAGTAAGAGAAGTGGTTAATACGATCCAGTGCAGCCTTCACACATTATTTCTGCATCCTGATGACACTTTACCGTCCGTCCAGTCTCATGAGATATACAGTGCGCTGGTTTCCTACAGGTAGATCGCCTCGAGCTGGAACAGACATGGGGGATTGGGAGAATTTGTCTCTGAATAATTTAATCATTCTGTGTTCTTCCTGCATATTTTGTCACATCAGCCCCTGATTTGAAGGCAGGAGTACAAATAGTGGCGTAATGTAATTTCACACAAAAATAACACACATTTTACACCTGCATATCTTTCATATTGGTTTAACCCTGTGAGTGGCAGAAAGGTATCCAACACATTGGTACACAGTGCATAGGATAGCTCCCTGGCACTCAGTGGGTGAAAGGAATGCTGTCAACACTGGTTATTTCAAAAGCGCTTTCAAAATAACCTGTATGTTGTACTAGAAATGATTTATTTATAAAAAATTGTTTCTGAATTGTTTGGATTTACAGATAATGCTAATTATGGCATGCCTTGCAAACACCTTCTTGTCTTAACCATGCATTGCCTCTCCTATTCACTGACAGTTATCTCTCAGTGCTAGGGGAGGTGGGTGATGAGTTGCTGAGCACTGTCAGTGAGTGGAGGAGGTAATGTAGGGATAAGACAAGAAACAGTGCTAGGGGAGATGGGTAATGCATCGCTGAGCAGTGTCAGTGAGTGGAGGAGGTAATGTAGGGATAAGACAAGAAACAGTGCTAGGGGAGATGGGTAATGCATTGCTGAGCAGTGTCAGTGAGTGGAGGAGGTAATGTAGGGCAAAGACAGGAAGTCAGTGCTAGGGGAGGTGGGTAATGGATTGCTGAGCAGTGGCAGTGAGTGGGGGAGGAAATGTAGGGATAAGACAGGAAGTCAGTGCTAGGGGAGGTGGGCAGTGCATTGCTGAGCAGTGTGAGTGAGTGGGGAGGTAATGTAGGGATAACACAGGAAGTCAGTGCTAGGTGAGGTGGGCAATGCATTGCTGAGCAGTGTCAGTGAGTGGGGGAGGTAATGTAGGAATAAGACAGGAAGTCAGTGCTAGGGGAAGTGAGTAATGCATTGCTGAGCAGTGTCAGTGAGTGGGGAGGTAATGTAGGAATAAGACAGGAAGTCAGTGCTAGGGGAGGTGGGTAATGCATTACTGAGCAATGTCAGTGAGTGGGAGGTAATGTAGGGATAAGACAGGAGGTCAGTGCTAGGGGAGGTGGGTAATGCATTACTGAGCAGTGTCAGTGAGTGGAGAGGTAATGTAGGGATAAGACAGGAAGTCAGTGTTAGGGGAAGTGAGTAATGCATTGCTGAGCAGTGTCAGTGAGTGGGGAGGTAATGTAGCAATAAGACAGGAAGTCGGTGCTAGGGGAGGTGGGTAATGCATTACTGAGCAGTGTCAGTGAGTGGGGGAGGTAATGTAGGGATAAGACAGGAGGTCAGTGCTAGAGGAGGTGGGCAATGCATTGCTGAGCAGTGTCAGTGAGTGGGGGAGGTAATGTAGGGATAAGACAGGAGGTCAGTGCTAGAGGAGGTGGGCAATGCATTGCTGAGCAGTGTCAGTGAGTGGGGTGAGGTAATGTAGGGATAAGACAGGAAGTCAGTGCTAGAGGAGGTGGGCAATGCATTGCTGAGCAGTGTCAGTGAGTGGGGGGAGGTAATGTAGGGATAAGACAGGAAGTCAGTGCTAGAGGAGGTGGGTAATGCATTGCTGAGCAGTGTCAGTGAGTAGGGAAGGTAATGTAGGGATAAGACAGGAAGTCAGTGCTAGGGGAGGTGGGCAATGCATTGCTGAACAGTGTCAGTGAGTGGGGGAGGTAATGTAGGGATAAGACAGGAAGTCAGTGCTAGGGGAGGTGGGTAGTGTCAGTGAGTGGGGAGGTAATGTAGGAATAAGGCAGGAAGTCAGTGCTAGGGTTGGGGGATAATGCATTGCTGAGCAGTGTCAGTGAGTGGGGGAGGTAATGTAGGAATAAGGTAGGAAGTCAGTGCTAGGGGAGGTGGGTAATACATTACTGAGCAGTGTCAGTGAGGGGGGAGGTAATGTAGGAATAAGACAGCAAGTCAGTGTTAGCGGAGGTGGGCAAAACATTACTGAGCAGTGTCAGTGAGTGGGGGGTAATGTAGGGATAAGGCAGGAAGTCAGTGCTAGGGGAGGTGGGTAATGCATTACTGAGCAGTGTCAGTGAGTGGGGGAGGTAGTGTAGGGATAAGACAGGAAGTACGTGCACTCCATTCCTTATTCAGCATCATCTACAAATCTAAGCATCTCAAAAAACATGTTTTCTAAATAATAAATGGCTAATACAACATATAGGTACCTTTGAAAGCTCTTTCAAAATCACCAAAGTTGTTTTTAAGTAACAGTGTCCGTTTAAGCACTTGGATATTAAAGATATCCCCAACACATGCAATGCACTGTAAACATTTTTTTAGCAGGCAGGGAGTTCAAGAGTTACTGTCAGCTCCTCCGGTCCTGAAAGGGTTAAAGGGATGCTTATTCCATATAAGTCCACTGAACAGCGATGAGGACTATGCTGATATTCATAAATAAATGATAATCACAAAAATAGAATTCTGCAAATTTACACATCAGTAAGCAGCCGACTGACAGGGGACCCTAGGGTTTGCAAAAAAGCAGGTATCAGGAGAAAGGATATATAGCTTTAGGAACTAGATGGCGATGCTGGACAGTGTCTCCGTGTCAGACCTCAGGATCCCCCCTCCCCATCAGTGCTGGTTGTCAGGTCTTCCTCACATCACAACTGGAAGAACAATTCGAGTGGCCGATGCATGAAGTAAAGTGGAGAAATTCTCTGGCAAATCAGCTACATTATAGAGGGAAAAATTAAAAATTCCAAGTGATTTAAAGTGATAGTAATTTGTCTTTAAAATTAGCTGCCTGAGTCTTCTGTATATTAAAAGGAACATATTGCGCTATGTCTAAACGCTTACTTCTTTGTAGTTCAGAAGTTATGAAGCAATGAAGATCCTCCGCCAGCCCCTTCTCCCCACATCACAGAGAAGATGCAGGCTGGTCCGGACGGCTGCAGTGAGGGACAAGGGGGAGCAGGATTTCCCTTATACTCACTTATACTCTGGCCGCCTCCAACAGAATCTGAGATCGAGTCGTGCAACACGACGGCTGCAGCTAGGGACAAACTTCAGTAAGTATAAGGGAAATCCTGCTCCCCCTTGTCCCTCACTGCAGCCGTCCAGACCAGTCTGCATCTTCTGAGTGACATGGGGAGAAGGGGCAGGCGGTGGATCTTCAGTGTTTCATAACGTTTAAACTACAAAGAAGTAAGCGCTTAGACATAGCACAATATGTTCCTTTTACTATACAGAAGACTCGGGCAACGAATAGACATTACTATCACTTTAAATGGCGTCTTTAAATCCAATAAAGCTAGTGAGTTCTCCAATGTATGGGATAAAAGTCTGATTTAAATCAGTGGGAATTAAGAGAATCATTATTTGTTCTCTATGGTGCAGTAGGTAAGTTTCAGAACTGTACCACTTTTTCATAGTACATGAGCCTTACTCACTATTCTTAAAGGGATAGTTACACTTATTACAGAGTAAGATTTATATTGTCATGTGTATCTTACTGACCAGGGTACTCCCACCGCTGAGAGGTGTTTTATTCAAAAGCTACAGCAGCTCAAACTTGAATTTTTTTAGGTGCAATATCTCAATGGCCTGAAATTGTACAGTGGCGCTGTTGCTGCAACATTCTCTGGGCAGCTGTGGTCAATTGACCATAAATCTCCATTGCATGGTGTAGCAACAGCGCCACTGTAATTTCAGGCCATTGAGATGCTTCACCTAAAATATTCAAGTTTTAGCTGCTATAACGTTTTAATAAAACCCCTCTCATAAGTGTTACTATCCCTGTAAAAAAAGACATTATTGAACTGGATAAAGTACAGAGCCATACAACAAAACTGATAAAGGGATTAGAGGATCTGAGTTATAAAGAGACACTAGCCAAACTGGGTTTGTTTACATTAGAGAAGAGACGTCTAAGGGGTGATATGATTACCATTTACATATATATTCAAGGTCAATACAAAGAACTATCCAATGAATTATTTATACAAAAAGCTGAGCTAAGTCCAAGAGGTCATCCATTAAGAATAGAGGAAAGGTGCTTTCGACTAAAACAAAGGCAGATATTTTTTACAGCAAGGGCCGTAAAGCTATGGAATTCTTTGCCTCTGGAGCTGTGCTTGCAGATACAGTATTTGGTTTAAAAAAGTAATGGATACCTATGTAGCACAGAACATTGAGAATTATGACAGTAGGATGTAGATCCAAGGAAATATCTGACTGCCATTTGGAATCAGGAAGGAATTTTTTTAGAAGATTATTTCTCAATAGAAGTGATTAAAAAAAACAAAAACGCATTCAAGCTGTATAGGGAACAGAGAATGAAATAAGTATTACTTTATAGCAGGTGAGAATTCCCTTTAAATGCTTTCCTGTTTATTCTGCTGTGGTTTTTAACAAGTGTTTGGGACTCTACACCTGTGTTTTGTAGGTATCAACAGCAGAAAATACATCCCCTTATTGCATGTTAAAGGGACAGTAATGTCCCATTAAAAAATGCTTAGACTTTTGTAGAAGTTAAAAAAATAAACAATATGCCACAAATCCTATCTCTCAAACCACTATGGTTTGAGAGATATCCTCCGTTAAACCTTTGAGTGCCAGAGGGGTACGGAACGCATTGCTTTGCAATGCGTTCCGTACCCCTCTGGCACTCAAAGGGTTAAAGTTCCCCCCTCCCTCCTATTCTCCTGTTGTCAGCTGTAAGCTGACAGCGGGAGTTCCTGGTCCGGGGACTGACAGGTGGCTCTTCAGCAGAGCCGCAATAGCGCAATTTAAAAAGAAATACTGCTTTGGAACGGTCTACAAAGTGTGCCTGGTTTGTAAGCATGCTTTTTAGACCATTCCAAAGAAGTATTTATTTTTAAATCGTGCTATTGAGGCTCTGCTGAAGAGCCTCCTCGTGTCGGCCGACATGGATCTCCTTCTGTTAGCTTTACAGCTGACATCAGGATAAGGGGAACTTTAACGGAGGATATCTCTCAAACCATAGCATTTTGAGAGATGGGATTTGTGACATATTGTTTATTTTTTTAACTTCTATAAAACACTAAGCATTTTTTATGGGACATTACTCTCCCTTTAACATGCAATAAGGGGGTGTATTTTCTGCTGTTAATACCTACAAAATACCTACAAAACACAGGTGTGTCCCTTTAAAGGGATAGTAATACTTGAAAATAATTTTATTTTATATTGTAGCCCTTAAAAAACATTAAAAATGATATAAGTCTTATCTCCCAAACCTTTATGGTTTGGGAGATATTAGCAAGTAAAGTTTCCCCTGGAGTGACATCACTGCTCTAGCTGTCAGATTTGGAATCCGGTCCTCAGACCGGCTGCGGCTCTTCAGCAGTGCAGAGATCACGATCGTTAACCCTTTGAGTGCTAGAGTGGTATGCAACGCATTGCTTTGCAATGCGTTGTGTACCGCTCTGGCACTCAAAGGGTTAAAAATAATTTCTTCATTGGAATGATCTACAAAGTGTGCTTGCAAGCCAGGCACACTTTGTAGACAGTTCCAATGAAGTAGTTATTTTTATAGATCGTGATCACTGCACTGCTAAAGAGCTGCCGGCTGATCTGTGGACCAGATTCCAAATCTGTCCACTAGATGGCAGAATTGGCTAAAACAGCCAGGAAAAAGGGCACTTTAATTTACTTGATAATATCTCCCAAACCATAAAGGTTTGGGAGATAAGACTTATATCATTTTTCATGTTTTTTTAAGGGCTACAATATAAAATAAAATTATTTTCAAGTATTACCATCCTTTTAACAGTCCCAGCATATAAAAGAATGGCAAATGGTGTGTGCAGTTCTATTGATTTCTACAGAAGTGAATCTAGTAACCATTGTATATTTTTAAAGCAGAACTTTCAGTTCATACTTAGTCATCATGCATTCATTAAACGCATGGCAACTAGCTTTGAAATAGATGTTTTACCCTGAAAAAATAGCCCAGTTTAAAGGAATCCTTCCCGTTTGGGGACTGACAGGCGGGTTAGTGCGGTCCTAGTGCCTGCGCCGTCAGTCCCTTCCGGTAACCATATGGTACACTGCAGTGCTACTCAATGGAGACCGGAACTGACATCGCAGGCGCGCGGACAAGATGTCTGCCCTGTAGCCTGGGTTCCGGGCTCCAAACGGGAACAATTCCTTTACACTGGGTTATTTTTTAAAGGTAAGTCATCTATTTAAAAGCTAGTCGCCATGCGTTCAATGAATGCATTGTGACTAAGTATGAACTGAAAGTTCCACTTTAACTCTCTGCAGCTGGTCGCAAACTGTGACTTAATTCTAACCCTGCCATTTGTATTTTTCTACCATACACTTATAGAATCAAGTCCCATGTGGCAATATAATTTAAAAAAAAGACAGCTTAAAAGAGCAGTAAACTTTTTTTTATGAAAAAATATATATTGTAGGGATTTTCCTATTGAGTAAAATAAGGGTACTCCCACTGCCGAGAGATTTATATTTCCAGAATTATTACAGTTTAAACCCATGTTTTTTTACATTAGCAGTGCTCTCTAGTGGTCAAATTCTAATTAGATTTCCTGTTAGATTCTAATGGAGAGGAAAGTCAGAGACGTACAGTTCTCCATAGAATGTGATAGAAACTGCCTGTCACTTCCTGTCAGTTAGAACTATCAGGAAGTAAACACAGTAAATTCACTTCCTGTCATTTAGAACTATCAGAAAGTAAACACAGTAAATTCACTTCCTGTCAGTTAGAACTATCAGGAAGTAAACACAGTAAATTCACTTCCTGATTATTTAAACTGCTATAAATTTTGAATAAAACATCTGACAGCGATGGGAGTGACCTTGTTTTATTCAGCAGGAAATGCTCAATAAAATACATGTTTTCATAAAAAAAGTTTACTGCTCCTTTAAGCTGTTATAACCTTTGGAACAAGCATCTCCCAGCAGTGAAAATATCCTTATCTTATGCAACAGGAAAAGTCCTACATATATATTATCATTATAAAAATGTAATGCTTATTTAAAGTGAAAGTATCAAGGTTAATGTTGTAACATTATACTTAATTACTTATTATCATGTGCATCTGTTATAAATTACAGTTTAGTCACATTGATTTATTTTAAAAAAGCATTTAAGAGCCTATTTTCCCTTTAATATATAAACCAATGCTAACGGCAGACTCACCTAGAGCTTCTGTGGACTGGAGATGGGAACTGTGTTATTGAATTTAGAGACTGGGGTCAAAGGAACAGATCTCGATGGACTTTCCCTGATTGACTTCCCGAGATCATAATGTGGCTTACAATTCGTTATTGCTCAGGGCCATATGCACAGATAATAAGTGGAGCAATTGTGCAATAAACCAGCTGTGCCATATGGGACCTAATCATTGGGCTTTTAACCTTTTGAGTGCCAGCTGGGTTCGCAACACAACTAAAAGTCACCGGGCCCTGGTACAAAAATTCCCATGCCCCCGAACCACATTGCCCCCATTGGGTATCTCCACATTGCCCCCAATGTCCTCCTCTCCACATTGCCCCTAACTAACCACATTGCCCCAATATCCACCTCTTCACATTGCCCCCCAACTCTACACATTGCCCCCAATGTCCTCCTCTCCACATTGCTCCCAATATCCACCTCTTCACATTGCCCCCCAACTCTCCGCATTGCCCCAATGTCCTACTAACACACACACACACACACTTTCTGGTCCTGAAATCAAACAACACCAACTAGTGTCCAAAATATATATATTTTTTAACAAAGCACATTATGGGAGAGCAGGAGTCACAGACTATGGAATTCCATAGTAAATGATAACAACAGCACCACCTGGTGACCGAAATAGAAAACTAAAGCAAAAACAGAAAAAAGCTTACAGAGCTAGCTCACCATTATATATACATGTAGTGAATAAAATAAAAAAGATATCAAATAACTGGCATCTAGATAGCAGCAAGAAATGAGAGGGTTCTCCAGTACCCCCAAACATTAGGCTGAAACCCAGTGTACACATACAAAACAAAAAACCTGCGCTCATCCATACCAATGTGTAAATGTGTGACCTACCTTAGGCATATATAATAACTCTGTCGATAAATATGAGGATTTAGTACACTCCTTATAGTATTTCAACTTATAACAGTGGTGTGACATTATTCTTGTAAGAGCAGTAGCTAATGATTATAGTAGGAAACGCTATACATTTCAAAGATATCAGCACTTGAGGTGTTGGAAATGTTAAAAAAAGAGGTTTTCCTTTAGCGCCACCATCTGAAAACACTTATGTACACCAGGCTAGGGGTAGAATGATACATTTCCTCTAATTTAATGCAGTGGTTATATAATTTCCTAGATGTTTAGCTTTCCTAACTTTTCTTCTAGTCTGTAACTTTTACGGCCAATTTAGTGCAGATATGTCACGTTTCAAAAAAACAAGACTACAACAGGTTAATATAGTGGTAACTTTGTGCCTCTGGGCCAAAAATTTTAGGCACCTTTTTAATCAGAATGCCTCTAGCTACCTATTGTGAAATGAAATTCCATGTTTTTCAAAAGCATGATATATTTTTTACAATAGCTCCATCTTCTTTAGTTTTCGTAGCAATACAGTCTGGGGGCAGAAACACAAACGTCTCCCCTCTCTGAAATCAGAAATGTATGTACTATTCAAAAATATAAATCATTATTGGCTCATATGTTTTATTTCCACATATTTTGTGTCTGCAATGGAGAATGATACTAAATGGAAAAAAATAGAAAAAAAAATTGCCATTTATTTATTAATGACTTTTGGTGTTTTGGAAAGCTGAGTTAGTACTAAATGCAGCACCATTAGTATTCCTCAATGGAAAATAGAAAAGACACATTTCTAAATGGTTGTTTGTCTTTATTAGAATTTCAAACATTGCGTTTATTTGGATACATTTTCTTGTTAGACCATAAACACAAACCAATGATCAGAGGCGTAACTAGAAGCCATCGGGCCCTGGTGCAAGAATTGCCATGGGCCCCCCCCCGACCACATTGGCCCCCTTCATCTCCAAATCCCCCTTCATCTCCACAGTGCCCCCCTTCATCTCCACATTGCCCCTTCCACAATGCCCCCATCATCTCCACAATGCCCCCCCTTCATCTCCACATTTCCCCCTTCCACAATGCCCCCATCATCTCCACACTGGCCTCCTTCATCTCCACAATGCCCCTTACACAATGCCCCCATCATCTCCACAATGCCGCTTTCACAACGCCCCCATCTCCACATTTCCCCTTCCACAATGCCCCCATCGTCACAATGCCCCTTCATCTCCACATTTCCCCTTTAACTCCACAATACCCCTACCTCCAGTCCTGGTGGTCTAGCGGCGTGGCTTAACAGATCTGTGCGTCCTTCGGCACAGACCTCTAGAACTGAAGCTCCCGCACGTCGCTCTAGTAATGCAGAGGCTGGTAGATGATGTCATGTCCCAGCGCTCTGTATTACTAGAGCAGCGCACCGAATGGGAGATCTGCTGAGCTGGTGATGCGGGCGAGGGGGTCGCAGGAGGCAGCCGGGCACCTGGAGTGACAGGCCCGGTCGCAGGTGTGACCGCTGCGACCCCTATTCTTATGCCACTGAAATGATATTGTTTGAAAGCACAGGATCTGCTGAAAATAATAAATAAACAGTGTATGACATATCTGGGTTATTCAAAGAAAAAATACAGAAAACAATTATTTGAATGTAAGTTGTTTAAATCAATGTGGATTTTTGGGAAACCTTATTTAAAGAATGTGCAATTAGTTTGCTCAATAAATACTTCACTTTACTTTGTTCAATGACGTGCAAATGCCGTGACAAAAACCTCAAAACGGCCGTGTCAAAAGGAGCCCGCGCTGGTGGGTGATTATTTTATTTTAGTTTTTGTTAACTCCGTGGCACGGTTGACATTCAGCCATCAGTTTCTGCTATGAGTTCACAGTTAACAAGCTCTCTGGTAGCCTGGCTGTGCTCATTATTTTTCACTGTGAGGGCTTCAGCTTTAAGAACAGATGGAACATTTATTGGCCTCTCAGGGAGAGAGAAAATTCAGACTTAACCAAATACTTAAAAGGCAATGTTCCTGTCTTTTGTTTTGCTTGCCTTGTGAGCTTTCAAATATATAGGACATGTTGATAAAAATAAAGGTTGGAGGGATTATATCTTTGCAATTTGCAATGGATTCTGTACATATTTACTACTCTTCCAAGTGACATGTGTCTCGCTGGAAGAATTACTACTCAAAGAAGCAGTAAACCTTTATTATGAAAAATATGTTATAAAGTTTTCCCGGCTGGCTGGCAGGGAGAGGTGGGGGCAGTGTGAAATGGCAGGGGGTGGCAGACTGGATGAACAGCAGTGTGGAATGTGAATGTCTGCCTGCAGGGGGTGACAGGGAGAGCAGTGTGGAATAATTGTATCTGTCTGGTGTGGAGTAGCCGATGGGAGGAAGAGCAGTTTGGAATGTTAGTATCTGGCTGGAAGTGAGCGCTCTCCCTCTCAACTGCCAATGTGTAATGCTGGTATGTGTCTGGCAGGGAGTGACAGGTGAGAGGGAGAGTAATGTGGTATGCTAGTATCTGTCTGGCAGGGAGTGACAGGTGAGAGGGAGAGTGATGTGGCATGCTAGCATCTGTCTGGCAGGGAGTGACAGGTGAGAGGGAGAGTAATGTGGTATGCTAGTATCTGTCTGGCAGTGAGTGGCAGGAGAGAGGGAGATCAATGTGTAATGCTAGTATCTGTCTGGCAGGGAGTGACAGGTGAGAGGGAGAGTGATGTGGAATGCTAGTATCTGTCTGGCAGTGAGTGGCAGGAGAGAGGGAGATCAATGTGTAATGCTAGTATCTGTCTGGCAGGGAGTGACAGGTGAGAGGGAGAGTGATGTGGAATGCTAGTATCTGTCTGGCAGTGGGTGGCAGGAGAGAGGGAGATCAATGTGTAATGCTAGTATCTGTCTGGCAGGGAGTGACAGGTGAGAGTGAGAGTAATGTGGTATGCTAGTATCTGTCTGGCAGGGAGTGACAGGTGAGAGGGAGAGTAATGTGGTATGCTAGTATCTGTCTGGCAGTGAATGACAGGTGTTGGTGAGAGTAATGTGGAATGCCAGTATCTGTCTGACAGTGAGTGGCAGGTGAGAGGGAGAGCAATGTGGAATGCTAGTATCTGTCTGGCAGTGGGTGGCAGGAGAGAGGGAGATCAAGGTGGAATGCTAGTATGTGTCTAGCAGTGAGTGGCAGACGAGAGACAGAGATCAATGTGGAATGTTAGTATCTGACAGTGAGTGACAGGTATTAGGGAGAGGTAATGTGGAATGCTAGAGTCTGTCTGGCAGTGACTGGCAGGTGAGAGGGAGAGTAATGTGGAATGCTACAATCTGTCTGGCAGTGACTGGCAGGTGAGAGGCAGAGCAGTGTGGATTCCTAGCATCTGTCTGGCAGTGAGTGACAGGGGTTGGTGAGAGTATTGTGGAATGTTAGTATCTGTCTGGCAGTGAGGTGAGTGTCAGGTGAGACGGAGAGTAGTGTGGAATCTGTGGCGTAACAATAGGGGTCGCAGCGGTCGCACCTGCGACCGGGCCTGTCACTCCAGGGGCCCGGCCGCCCCCTGCGACCCCCTCGCCCGCATCAGCAGCTCAGCAGATCTCCCATTCGGTGCTCCGTTCTAGTAATACAGAGAGCTGGGAGATGACATCATCTCCCAGCCTCGGCATTACTAGAGCGGCGCGCGGGAGCTTCAGTTCTAGAGGTCTGTGCCGAAGGAGGCACAGATCTGTCAAGACACACCGCTAGACCACCAGGGACTGGAGATAGGGGCAATGTGGAGATGAAGGGGCAATGTGAAGATGGGGGCATTGTGGAAGGGAAAATGTGGGCATTGTGAAAGGGGCATTATGGAGATGATGGGGGCATTGTGGAGATGAAGGGGGGGCACTGTGGAGATGAAGGGGCATTGTGGAAGGGGCAATGTGGAGATGAAGGGGCAATGTGGAGATGAAGGGGCATTGTGGAGATGAACGGGCAATGTAGAGATGTGGGCATTGTGGAAGGGGACATTGTGGAGATGAAGGGGGCATTGTGGAGATGAAGGGGGGCATTGTGGAGATGAAGGGGGCATTGTGGAAGGGGCAATGTGGAGATGAATGGGGGCATTGTGGAAGGGGCAATGTGGAGATGAAGGGGGCCAATGTGGTCGTGGGGGGGCCCATGGCAATTCTTGCACCAGGGCCCAGTGGCTTCTAGTTACTCCTCTGTGTGGAATGCTAGCATCTGTCTGGTAGTGAATGACAGGTATTGGTGAGAATGATGTGGAATGTTAGTATGTGTCTGGCAGTGAGTGGCAGGTGAGAGGGAGAGTAGTGTGGAATGTTAGTATGTGTCTGGCAGTGAGTGGCAGGTGAGTGGGAGAGTAGTGTGGAATGTTACTATCAACTGGCAGTTAGTGGCAGGTGGGAGGAAGAGCAGTGTGGAATGTTACACTTTAACCAGTTGATGACCAGTGATAGGGTTTGATGAATTGCTTTGCAATGTGTTGTTTAACCTCCCCCAATCCTTAAAGGGTTAAAAAATAATGTTCCTTTGTTTTCTTTTTTGCCGGTGCTTTCCTTTAGAACTTTTCCATAGATAAAATGTTTATTAAAAAAAAAGGGCTGGATGGGTTAAATCCATGTGTTTTGTTCACATTGTAGACTTAGTTACTGCTCTCCCAAGTGAAACGCGTCTAGCTGTAAGAACTGCTACTTAACTCCGCATCTTCTTTCCCTCTCAATTGATTTGTTGTACATCTTTTGTTCGCTGGATCTATAACTGGATCTCTGGATATAACTGTTTGTGGGTTTGTTTGTTTTTTACTTCTACTCCTAATAATAATAACAACCCTACCCTTACCTTATAATGACCGTAAAATCCTAATGTCCCCTTGTGGCTTTGTTCCAGAGATAACATTGTCAATCAGTCTTGGATCTCATATCCGTGGAGGCAGACATTACAGGTGGTAGCATTTTTTTTTTTCAACTGACACTGCAGATTGCATGATTCTACTTAACCATTTAACCCTTTGAGTGCCAGTTGGGTACGCAACGCATTGCTTTGCAATGAGTTGCGTACCCCTCTGGCACTCAAAGGGTTAAGGAACAGAGGCATGGAGAAAGCAATGCACAGCAGCATGTTTCGTAACTCTTGGTACTTAACCCCTTAAGGACCGGGAAAATCTGAGGTCGTTTTCCCTTAAGAACCGGAACAATTCTGACCTTTTTGACTTTGTCTTTGTTCATCAGTGTTTTCCCTCTAAGTCTTTTATTCCACCCCATAAATTATATACTGTTTGTTTAAGCACAAATAGGGCTTTCATTTGATACCTCACTTATATGGATAACCCACCATTTACTTTACTAAAATTAAAAAAAAGTAAAAAAATTGTAAAAAAAAAACATTTTTGATTTTTCTCTTCAGATCAATTGGCCACAAAGGGTTAAATTTTTATGGAGACTGCATGAAAAGTATGACTTGTCAGTCATACCTACAAAATGCACAGTTTAAAGTGGCCACCGTCCCCCCCTTGGGTGAAAATCCCCATGTCCCTTTTTCCCACACTATTTTGACACTTTTTGTCCCTGGCATTTGGTGGTGTATATAAGTGTATTACATGGCTCCACAACAATCACACTTGCAATATTGTTTAATTATATATATTTTGTTAAATAAAATGTTTTTTTGTAAAAAAAAGTGTTTTTTTTTATTTTTTTTTAAAGTGTATAATTGCAGGTCAAAAATTGACCTGCATTTAGCCAGCCTCCTGCACCAGCAGTGAAGGGGTTAATACCCCCAGCTGCTGTATTTTTTTAACCACTAGGTGTCCACCATCTACTTCTGTCTCCCTTACTTGATAGCAAGGGAGACAGAGGCAGACGAGACAGGCACAGACAGCATGCTTTGCATGCTGCCTCTGTCTGTCACTATGCCGGTACATGTGATCGCTGCTACGGGAATCACATGAACTGGCACAAGCAGAAAGGGCTGAGACTGAACGCCCCGGTCTCGGAGCGCTCAGTCTCAGCCTGGAATTAATGATAGCAGCGTGCATGGAGGCACGCTGCTATCATTTAAGCCATGACGGTCCTGCACTGTCATGGGTCGTTAAGGGTATAACAACCCATGGCGGTTCAGGACCGTCATGGGTCCTTCAGGGGTTAAAAGGATGGAATAACCATGCGCAGTGGGCCGGATTTGTATCCTGTGGTCCTGCTAGTGAGGTCCACCTCCAAAGACACAACATCCAGGACCGATCGGAAGTGGTATATTTTGAACCAGAAGGCCATTGTGATTTTCTGGCATACTAAAATTAGCGGGCGCGGTTATTTTTGAGAGGTGTTACTTCCCCTTTAACTCCTTTGATGCTAAAGAACAAATTGCATTTCAAGCATCAAAGGCATTAACCCTTTGAGTGCCAGGGGGTATCGAACCCATTACTTTGCAATGGGTTGGATACCCTTCTGATGCCCAAAGTGTTAAAACTTATCCTGCATATTAATATGTATTATATATAACCCAGGGGCAAACAACCGTCAGGTTTCCAGCTGTTATAGACAGTTCCCATAATCCCTATTCAGTCTAAGGCTTTCTAAATTTCTACATTTTCTAAATTCTATCTACTGCAACGTATAGGTGATTTTCGTGAGGCTCTTTCAAAATCAGCAAAGTTGCATTTAGAAATGTAATGTCCCTTTAAAGAGTTTCAAGTTAGAAATTGAGTTAATGTTGCATTTCTTGCCTCATGGGAATATGGCATAGCGATTTTCCAGATCTCCTCTCGGTACTTACTGTGCTTAACTAATATAGTCTAAAAGCGCATTGTCATTTGCATTAATAATGTACGACAGCACAGTGTGAAGTCATTGTCTGCTTTTGTGAGATGTACTGCCTATTTCATACCAAGAACAGAATGGCAGAAGCCTCCGGCTACAGTTCTGTTGTCTGCATTGTAAACTCACAATCTCCTCCCACTGCAGTGTTCAGATGGAAGAGTAGGAGGCGTTTGGGGTCCAGGGGTACGGCCTCAAAATATCATGTACTAAAAAATGTTCACTTTAGCATACTTCTCAACATTTGAAATGGCCAAAGAGGGACACATCTGTTTTAGGTGCTGTTCAGTGGCGTAGCAATAGGGTTCGCGGGGGTAGCCATCTGCGACCCCCCGTCTGGCGCCCGCAACTAGCTGAGGTCTGTGCCTTCTTCAGCACAGACATCTATTAGGAGTGGAGTTCCCTCCCTGTCTCTGTCTGCCGGTACTCTAGTAATGTAGAGCGCTGTGAGATTATGTCATCTCCCAGCGCTCTGCATTACTGGAGAGAGGACAGCTCGTAATAGAGGTTTGTGCAGAAGGAGGCACAGACCTCTCCTGCCACCCCACTAGGGAGATGGACACTGGGGGTCAATAGGGAAATTGTGGAGGTGGACACTGGGGGCAGTGTGGTGGTGGCCAATGGGGGGCAATGTGGTCAGGGGGAGGCCCATGGCAGTTTTTACACTAAGGCCCAGTGGTTTCTAGTTACGCCTCTGGTGCTGTTGCTGGGGGTGTGGCTGGTGGGCGGGGCATTAACGAGAATTTTTAGTTTATTTTATACCTTTGTGTAGCTGAATAAATGATTTAGAGGAAGACCAAAATATTTTATTTACATAGACTCATTTATAAAAACGTACTGAAATTTAAAGAAAAATCATGTGAGTTTTGTTGGTTTGGAGCAATGTGATACACTTATATACACACTGCATAGTCTGATCTCCTAAACACAGGGACACCAGGGTGATACACTTCTATACACACCACACAGTCTGATCTCCTAAACACAGTGACACCAGGGTGATACAATTATATACACACCACACAGTCTGATCTCCTAAACACAGGGACACCAGGGTGATACACTTCTATATACACCACACAGACTGATCTCAGGGACACCAGGGTGATACACTTATATACACACCACACAGTCTGATCTCCTAAACACAGGGACACCAGGGTGATACACTTCTATACACACCACACAGTCTGATCTCCTAAACACAGGGACACCAGGGTGATACACTTATATACACACCACACAGTCTGATCTCATAAACACAGGGACACCAGGGTGATACACGTCTATACACACCACAGTCTGATCTCCTAAACACAGGGACACCAGGGTGATACACTTCTATACACACCACACAGTCTAATCTCCTAAACACAGGACACCATGGTGATACACTTCTATACACACCACACAGTCTGATCTCCTAAACACAGGGACACCAGGGTGATACACTTATATACACACCACACAGTCTGATCTCCTAAACACAGGACCACCAGGGTGATAGACGTCTATACACACCATAGTCTGATCTCCTAAACACAGGGACACCAGGGTGATACACTTCTATACACACCACACAGTCTGATCTCCTAAACACAGGGACACCAGGCTGATGATACACTTATATACACACCACACAGTCTGATCTCCTAAACACAGGGACACCAGGGTGATACACTTCTATACACACCACACAGTATGATCTCCTAAACACAGGGACACCAGGGTGATACACTTATATACACACCACACAGTATGATCTCCTAAACACAGGGACACCAGGGTGGGAAAGAGGGACAGAGGGATTTGCGTCTAAAAGAGGGACTGTTCCTCCTAAAAGGAGACACTCGGGATGTATGTTTTAGGGAATCAGTCTATAAAAGATTCATAGTGACCATTGCAATTTTCTGCCTCTGCTTCGGCAGGGGATATTACGATTTTCTGCCTACATTAGCCCTTTGAATGCCAGAGAGGTATTGAACGCAATGCTTTGCGATGCATTTTATACCCGCAGCCCAAGGCCGGATATGATGGAAACATTCAAATAATGAAGGGATTCAACAAAGTGCAGGAGCAAAATACATTTCTAAGGAGTAAAAATGTTAGGACAAGAGGTCATAGTCTAAAACTAGAGGCACGCAGGTTTAGACATAATGTAAGAAAGTTTTTTTTATTACTTCACTGAGAGGGTAGTAGATAAGTGGAATAGCCTACCAGCAGAAGAGGTAAAAGTTAATACAGTAATAGAACTTAAGCAGGTATGGGACAGGCATAAGGCTGTCTTTAACGTACGAAACGACCAAGGACTAAATAAGGATTGAGGTTTTTACAGTAGGAAAATGGGCAGACTAGATGGGCCGAATGGTTCTTATCTGCCATCAAATTCTATCACTGCTTTTATCTCCAGTTTTCCCCATAGACTTCAATAGGAAAATGTTTGATAAAATGGGTATTAACATTTAGCACCTGCAATAGAATCCAGCCCATGGTCTTCTGGAAAGACCTACACGGAATGCTGATTCCAGGGGATATGCAGCCAGTCTCCGATAGTCCTAAGAATAGTAAATATAAACTGTGGTGTAATTGTAGATTAATCCTGTTGATGAAATAGAAAATGAAATCTCAAGCAGTGATGAGCTGATGCGTTCTGAACAATCAATGATTAAATGGAACATCAGTGGGTTACTTGAATGTAGATGATGATGATGATGAAATGGATTAGGAACATGGGCGGATTGTCCTATCGGAGGATCAGGCATCCCCTGGTGGGCCACTACATCATGGGCCAGTTGGAGTGATCAAAGGATCTCACCTGACCGTCCCACAATAGTTTAAAGTAGATGTTTGTGCTGCCACCGGCACTGTCTGTGACAGCCCTCGCGTTCCTTGCTAAAGCAGAGCACCAGGATATGACATAATATCCTGGAGCCTACACTTCCATGTCGCAGAGGGACCACAAGGGGGCGATGAGAGCGACGTTGGTGCTGAAGGCTGCACAGATCTCTCACTCCCCACACTGGACCAGCAGGGAATGCAAGAGAGGAGGAAGAGACACATAGCTACAAGATGTGTTGAGAGGCAGAGGAAAATAGGAGAATACTAGATGGAGAGGGAGGTGGCTAGGAGAAAGGCAGGGGACTGAGGGGGTCTGACTGAGAAATATTAGGGAAGAGGGGGAATCAATGGGAGAGAGTGAAGGGGGGCAGGGAAGAGGGGATGAAATAGACTGGGGGAGAGAGGAAACAGCAAAGGAGCCTGTATGTAGAAAGTGAAAGGGGGTAATAGGCTTACTTAAAGGAATAGAAATGTTTCAAAATAAAAGCAGCTCCAATTAATCGTCATAGTTTTTGAGCCATGGAGAGTGTAATCACCATACTGTCAGAGTTGTAGTACAAGAGTAATTGAATGATAAAGTATCCCCTTCCCACCCCTTTTACTGATGTAACACTGCTCACCTCAGTGCAGCAAAACTGTCCGTATGGATCGCAGAGAGGGACAATCTTCAGTGATCATAAGGTAAAAACCTGAAAAACCTGTCAAGGAGGGCAGGGTTTTCATTGTTCTCACAGTGAGAAGATTGTCCCTTGCTGTGAGCTGTCTGGTCAAGAGACAAGATTCCACATCTGAGGTGAACAGTGTTACATCAGTAAAAGGGGCGGGAGGGGGATACTTTATCATTCAATTACTCTTCAACTACAACTTGGACAGTATTGAAATAACACTCTCTATGGCCCAAATACTATGAAGATTAATTGGAGCTGCTTTTATTTTGAAACAATACTATTCCTTTAATGTCTATATGCATACACAAAGCTTTCTTGCCAAAAGGTACATCAAAACAGTTTATAGATTCAGCTCACTAGATCTCCACTGCCACTTCTACTTGAAGCACATCAAAGGGTGATGGAAGTTGCACCGCTGCGTCTGTGGACTATCCTCCAGATGTCCCATCTCCTCCTCCTAGCCCAGAACGTTCTCACATAATTAAAATAATGATACTCTTTATTGATCAATGCGTTTCGGAGCTCCTGCTGCCCTTTCCTCAGAATAACGCAATGAAAGAGGGAATAGTCTGGTTTCTTGTCACGGTGTAACCCTTTGAGTGCTAGGGAGATATCCAACGCATTGCAACGAAATGCGCTGGATACCTCTCAGGCACTCAGGCGGTTCATAAGACCCAACAATGACCAGAAAAATAGATTAGGGTTTATGTAGCGATTTCATTTTACCTACATTGTAACATCTTTTATTAGCAGAAATGCTTTTGCAATTACCTAGAGCGTCTTATTTATTACTCTGCATGCCAACAGTGACACAAATTCCTTAATTACAGAGCCACACTATGCAGAGGCTGGCATAATAATAGCTTAACGGGTTTAGGAAGGAATAATTTTACATGACTAAAGATGCCATTCAGACAGACAGAGCAAGGAGACTTGCTTAATTTTGAATTTCCTGCAGGTATCATTAGCAGGCCTCCCCGTGGAAAGTGAACTAACGGGCTTAGACCAATATTGTTTGCAAATCTGCTTTGTGAACAGAGAACCTTACAGCATTCTCATTTGCATTTCAAGCTTTGTAAATGGCATTAATTATCCCGAAGCAGGCTCACTCCAGTGAACATGGCTTGCAGTCAACAGGAGATTACATTGGTGAGTTTTTTTTACAGTAGTCATTGCTGTTGGGGGACATCAACTCTTGTCATCTCCAAACAGCTGGTTGTGTGTGTGTGTATGTGTGTGTGTGTGTGTGTGTGGGGGGGGGGTGATGGGAGTTGTGGGAGTTGTTGTACCAGTAGGTGGAGGTCCAACAATTCACTATCCCTGCTCTAAGCTAAAATAATTTCCCTATTGTACAGGTAGTATTTTGTTCCCTGTTTCATTCTAAGGAAAACCTGAGCCTTAAGTTACTTCTCTCCATAGAATGCTATATAATAGATTCACCTCTTTGCAGTAGTTTGAGCTGTTATAACTTTTGAACAAAGCATCACCCAGCAAGAAACATCTTAAAATACATGTTTTCATAACAAACTTTACTGCTTCCTTAACTTCTTTTGGAAAAATAAGAGAAAACGGGGTGGTTCATAGGGTAGTGTAGTTGAAACATGTATATACATCCAGAGAAATGGGTACTCAACATATATGAGGCCAGTAAGGAGAATGAGGAATATCAAAGCAGTCCTCATGTTGCTGAAATAGATAATCCATTCTTGCCCGACAGCTGCTCGCTCTGAATACAGCATGCTCCATCTCACTTAGGCGCTTCCACTCAAAAAAGGAAAACAAACAATGGAAATGTTCTTGCATCCAGTATACTAGGAATGTCCAAGTTCAGTTCTCAAGGGCCACCAACAGGCCAGGATTTAAGGATTTGCCCGATTAAGCACAGGTGAATTAATCAGTGGCTCATTTATTTTGACTGACTCATCCTTAAATCCTGGCCTGTTGGTGGCCTTTGAGGACTGAACTTGGATGGCCCTGCAGTATACGATACGATATAAGACAGTGATGAAAGGGTTCGCTCCCTCCCTCTCCCAGGGCAACTCGTAGATGGCACATTGAACAAAGAAAATGGAGAGAATAGGAAAATGGGGTACATAAAGAACTTTTCTTAACCCCTTAGTGACAGCCTTGTGCGTACGCGGCTGTCACCTTAACGCCTGGCTAACATTTTTTTTTTTTAACTAAACGATTCCGGAGTCCCCGAACGGTGTGCAGCCACACGGAGACCCGGACTTCCGGGACTTACCAGGTACGTCCTCTGTCACTAAGTGATAGATTTTGCGGGACGTAACTGGTAAGTCAATTGTCGGGAGGGGTTAAAGGGGATGCATCACCTTACCAAAGTTTACATTAAGCTCTTTCTTTTAGGTACTCTAACAATGCGGTGTTGTTGTTTTTTTTTTGTTTTTTTTTAAACGCTATATAAATGCAGTTTGAGAGCCTAGTTTTTCCCTGTGATGTCTTCTCCTCATTCTGATCGGCACTACGCTTGCTGACGAGAATGCAGGAGAGATCCTCCTCCACGCTGGTCTGTCTGTAAGCTGCAGCACTCTCATTGGCTAGATATCGATCTCTGCCAATGAGAGTGCTGCAGCTTACAGACAGACCAGCGTGGAGGAGAATCTCTCCTGTATTCTTGTCGGCAAGCGTGCATTTCTATAGCGTTTTTAAAAACAACAACAGCACAGCATTGTTAGAGTAGCTAAAAGAAAGAGATTAAGGCAAACTTTTGGTAAGGTGATACATCCCCTTTAAGGGGGACTATCACCCCAAATAAAGTCCCCCCCCAGTAATTAGCCATCTAACGATAAGCTTACCAATAGTACTATTATCCAGAATAATTACCACGTTACTCCGAAAGCCTACTTCTGCCGAGGGTGATAGCCAGGCAACATCGTTCTAGAGGCATCTGTGCTCATGCACCGTCAGTCCTTTCTGATACCTAAAGGTACATGCAACACATCCTAGAGGAGACCGGTACTGACAGCGCAGGAGCGCAGATGTCTCTAAGCCCAGATGTTTGCGTTGTTGCCTGGCTGTCAGTCTTGGCAGAAGTAGGATTTCTGAGTAACACGTTAATTAGGCTGGATAACAGTACTATTGGTAAGCGTATCACTAGATGGCTAATTATTGGGTGGGGGCTTTATTTGGGGTGATAGTTCTCCTTTAAGTAAACACAATAAACTGATAGCATAAGAAATTCAACGGCAATTCAAATTAATCCCAAAATGTTTCTTGACCACAACAGTCATTTCATCAGGGGACGAACCAAATGAAATGACTCACTCAGTCAAGAAACGCATTGAGATTAATTTTTATTGTTGTTGATTTTATTACACAGCCAGTTTATTGTGTTTATTTAAGCCAAAGTTCTTTATGTACCAGATTTTCCCATTCTTTCTGCAGTCTGTTTTCAAATTCGAGTAGCCAGGGCCTATGGCCACACCCCCACTTCTCACATGAACTCCACTCCCAGTCCCATCCACTGTTTAATGGAACAGAAAATATCCTTCTACTTTAACAAGCAAGGACAAAACAAAAACAAAAAAGCTTTAAACCCTTGGTTGTAGAGAGATTTCCAGCTGCCTTCTCTGCCTATTGGGAAATCCAGCTCTGTGAGTAGTCCAGGAACAGGGGGTAGCACACAATTCTTCTACAAGCAATCACTGGTCTTACTGACTCTTAAAGGCTCGGTAAACTTTTTTTTATAAAAATGTATATATTGTAGGGCTTTTCCTGTTGAGCAAAATAAAAGTATGCCCACTGCCCAAAAATGTGTATTTCCAGAGTTATTACAGTTTAAACCCATGCTTATTTACATTAGCGGTGCTCTCTAGTGGTCAAGTTCCAATTAGTTTTTCTGTTACATTCTAATAAAGAAGAAAGTCAGTGACTTGCAGTTCTCCATAGAATGTGATTGAAACTACTGAGTCACTTCCTGTCAGTTAGAACTATCAGGAAGTAAACACAGCAAATTCACTTCCTGTCAGTTAGAACTATCAGGAAGTAAACACACAATAAATTCACTTCCTGATTATTTGAACTGTTATAAATTTTGAATAAAACAACTGACAGCGGTGTGATTACCCTTGTTTTACACCACAAGAAAATCTCTTTAACGTATAGGTTTTCATCAAAAAAGTTTACTGCTCCTTTAAGTATGCTGTATCTGGTGCATGTGGTCCACGTTTGCCTTGGACCCCCTTGGAACTGAGATATATTTGCACTATACTGATTCCTAAATAGATCAAGATTGCACTGTCATCCAAGGAGTTAAATTCTATACAGAAAGTCAGTCGTGATAAATGGTGATATACAGAATACACACATTGCACGCGGTATCAAAAAGTCAGTGTTTAATATATTATGCAATATCCTTAGATCTGTAAACACCAAATGGATGAGTATAATATAGGAAAGCCTTAGGGTTATAGTTTTATTATTATAAGCAATAAAATGAAAATACCTGCTTTAGGAGGGTATCATATTTAATATAACCTGTCTGATAGCAGTAACAGGAGGAATCTGTGGGACCCATGTTGAATGCTGGATTATTGTCAGCTATTTTATGGCTTGGAATGTGTGTGGGTGCATTATTATCTGGGTAATTCTGATTTAAGACAATGAGGCTGATGTGTTAAGAATGTTGTAGGAGAAGAGTACAGGGGAAAAGACCACACACACACACTGGAAGAAAAACAGCCCATGTCTTCTACTATGAATAATTAACAGGTTCTATATTTCTATTTCTCTATCTATCTCATATCTATCTTCTATCTATCGATCTATCTATCTATCTATCTATCTATCTATCTATCTATCTGTATCTATATTTCTATTTCTCTATCTATCTATCTATCTATCTATCTATCTATCTATCTCTATCGTATCTATCTATCTATCTATCTATCTATCTATCTATCTCTATCTTTTCTATCTATCTATCTATCTATTTATATAATTCATATCCATCTATCTCATATCTATCTATCTATCTATCTCATATCTATCTTCTATCTATCTATCTCATATCTATCTATCTATCTCATATCTATCTATCTATCTATCTATCTATCTATCTATCTATCTATCTTTCTCTCTATCTCATATCTATCTATCTATCTATTTATTATCTATCTCATATCTATCTATCTATCTATCTATCTATCTATCTATCTATCTATCTCAAATCTATCTTCTATCTATCTATCTATCTATCTATCTATCTATCTATTTCATATCTATCTATCTTTCTCTCTATCAATCTAAAATCTATCTATCTATCTCATATCTATCTATCTATCTATCTATCTATCTATCTATCACATATCTATCTCATATCTATCTATCTATCTATCTATCTATCTATCTATCTATCTATCTCATATCTATCTATCTATCTATCTATCTATCTATCTATCTATCTATCTATCACATATCTATCTATCTATCTATCTATCTATCTATCTATCTATATCTATCTATCTATCTATCTATCTATCTATCTATCTATCTATCTATCTATCTATCTATCCATCTATCTATCACATATCTATCTCTCTAACTCATATCTATCTCATATCTATCTATCTATCTATCTATCTATCTATCTATCTATCTATCTATCAAGATTAAGTACCAGGGTAGGGACGAAATGTTGGTAAACTAAACGTGCACCTTTTTCACACTGAAAAAGACTTGTGAGTGTGCTCTATCCACATGACCATATATGTATAATTTGATTTGTGATTGGCACAGCCTTTGGTATATTAAACAAATAATTATATATGTATTAGTCTTAAAACAATGCATGGAGAAATGTTAGTACTAAAATTCAAACCTCTCCTTAAAGCTGAGTAAATACATTACACCACTGGGCCATGCCACCTGACTGTGTAGGTCTGGCTGCATAGGTCTCTATGGAGTAAACACACAATCAGCGTTAGCTTCTGAAGGGTATAACTTACCATTAGAAAAGGCAAGGACGAACCTTGAAGTCCTGACTAACCAGATAAGAAGCCAAAAACAAATAAAGGGACAGCAACACCTCCCGGACTTTATATACAGTTTACGAGGATGAAACAAAGAGATAAAGAGGCTGGAAATATGGTGATTGTTTTATATCACATCTGATCATGGTGAGATTTCCTGACATACAGCATAATGGAACTGAGCGGCGTAGACGATCTCTATCCTCATGAAGGGGCGACTTACACAAAACACAGATCTCCATCTTTACTATATTATTTGTGTCCTTATAACAAGAATTACTCTTGTAAGTACAATTGATCAGTAGCAGACTACATTTTATCTCAGAGTTTACTCTTGGATGTTTTGCGCTCTTCTATTACTTTTTCTTAGAAGTGGCGGTGTGTCACCATGGGTGGAGCTAAGGGCACCTAAAGTGCCTTGTCTAGGGGGCCTGAGATGTAAATCTGGCACTGCCTGCAGAAAGCCTGACCCACCAACATGGCCAAACTTCCCCTTACAATTGATTCTTTTCCCTGTCCAGCTTCACTACCTTGCCACATACCTCCAAAGAGTCCCTCTTTTCTGGAGATGTTAGGGGTACATACCTTCCAAGTGTCCCCCTTTTCTGGAGATATTAGGGGTCCGTACCTCCCAAGTGACCCTCTTTAGGAGATATTAGGGGTCCATACCTCCCAAGTGTCCCTCTTTTCTGGAGATATTAGGGGTCCATACCTTCCAAGTGTCCCACTTTAGGAGATTTTTAAGGGTTTATATCTCCCAAGTGTTCCGCTTTAGGAGATATTAGGGGTCTGTATCTTCCAAGTGTCCCTCATTAGGCGATATTAGGGCTCCATACCTCCCAAGTGACCCTCTTTAGGAGAGATTAGGGGGCCATACCTACCAAGTGTCCCTCTTTAGGAGAGATTAGGGGTCCATACCTCCCAAGTGTCCCTCTTTAGGAGATATTAGGGGTCCGTACCTCCCAAGTGTCCCTCTTTAGGAGATATTAGGGGTCCGTACCTCCCAAGTGTCCCTCTTTAGGAGATATTAGGGCTCCATACCTCCCAAATGACCCTCTTTAGGAGATGTTAGGGGTCCATACCTCCCAAGTGTCCCTATTTAGAAAAGATCAGGGGACCATACCTACCAAGTGTCCTAAATATATTGATCCAGCTCCCTGAGTGTAGTACTATATGCAGATATATTATCTCACTTTAGTGTATCCACCCCATACCTGGGAACTCTCCAGGTCTGCCCTAGAGACTCTGGGGTTTAGTGTTACTTACCAGGTCGCCGGGGACACATTTTTTCTTCAGTGGTGGTGAGTTTCCTCTGTAACTCTGCCCACTTCTTTTCCTTCTCATCCTTTTCCACCCTGTTCCACCCATCTTCTTTTCCTTTCCTGCCTGTTCCACCCACTTCTCCACCATCCCACCCTATTCTACCCACTTCCCCCCCACTTCTCTTCCTTCTCATCCAGTTCCACCCACTTCCCATCCACTTCTGCTCCTTCCCACCCACTTCTCCTTCTTCCCACCCTGTTCCTCCTACTTCTCCTCCTTCCCACCCTATTCCATCCACTTCCCACCCACTTCTCCTTCTTCCCACCTTGTTCCTCCCACTTCTCCACCTTCCCACAATGATCCTTCCACTGCTCACATCTTATTTCCACCCTGTTTGTTCAACTTGCACACTTCTCCTCCTTCACATCCTGTTACTCCTACTTCCCTCCCACTTCTCCTCCTTCCCACCCTGTCCTGCCAACTTACCACCCACCTCCTCTTTCCTACCCTGTTCCTCTCACTTCCTGCCCACTTCTTCTCCTACGTACCCTTTTCTGACCACTCTATGATGCAAGAAAGATAATCCCTGCCCACTCGATTAAGTCCCATCTGCTCTATGATGCAAATAGGGTAATTTACATACCCATAATCAGCAAAACATGATCCCCCTCTTTGGGGGTATTCAAGGGAAGAAAGTTCTCAGGTATGTTTATGCTAATGTATGCTTATTTCGGTACCCATAAGGTACCAGTGATGATTCACATGCTAATTAAGCCATGTCATATGCCAATTAAGCATTTTAGTGTTTCATATGCTAATTAATGTATCAGCAATGTTGTATATGCTAATGAATGTTTGCAGTGATGTTTCATGTGCTAATGAAGTTCTCTGCAGTACCAGGACAGTTTTACTTTCACTTTTCCCAGAAATAAAAGTGTGAAAAATCTCCAAAACTGGACATCTGCCAGACTTCTGGATAACATGACACATAAGCAGTTTTGAATGAAGTTTTCAAATATGTAAAGAAAATTCAATAGGTCCACTTTAAGTCTCTAAATATACCCCTGTAAGGTCTGGGTGTTCTTGAGATTTTAAACATTTTGTGTCCTCACTTATTGGTCCCAAAGTGTAAGCACGCCGATATCAGGACTAGGCAGCAGTGAGTAATTAGAGATCCCTGAAGACACGGTTACTATTCCCCTATCAGAGATCTCGTTCAAACAAACAGTAATCAAGCTGCAGCCTTATTTGTTTCTGTAAATATAAAAATGAACCCAAACACATTGTACAAAAAGCTACTGTGCAAACCACTTGTACTGCAGACAAAAAAACTGCATTGATTTAACCCTTTGAGTGCGTTCCGTACCCCTCTGGTACTCAAAGGGTTAATTTTTTTTAACTACTTGAATGGAAGATAGTTCTCCAATACCTTGCTTTGAAATGTGTTGGTGACTTCTGTATCATCCAAGGGGTTAAAAACACCTTTTAAATTAAATGGACCCTTGATAATTTGTAGAGCAATGCGTTGCGTACCCCCTCTGGCACTGAACGGGTTAAATGCCAAACTGCCTCTGACGTATCTCAAAGCGGAACTATGACCCAAAATAAAGTCCCTCCCCCAATAATTATTCATATAGAGATAAGCATAGAAATAGAACTGTTATCCAGCACAAGTCTAGCGTTATTAAGAAATCCTACTTCATCGAGACTGATGGGCAGGCTTCCTGCTCCAACAGTCCCTTCCTGTTACCTTAAAGGAGCAGTAAACTTTTTTTTATGAAAACACATATTTTATAGCTATTTTCCTGCTGAATAAAACAAGGTCACTCTCATCACTGTCAGATGTTTTATTCAAAATTTATAGCAGTTTAAATAACCAGGAAGTGAATTTACTGTGTTTACTTCCTGATAGTTCTAACTGACAAGAAGTGACAGGCAGTTTCTATCACATTCTATGGAGAACTGTAAGTCTCTGACTTTTCTGACTTTCCCCTCCATTAGAATCTAACAGGAAATCTAATTATAATTTCACCACTAGAGGGCACTGCTAATTTAAAAAAACACGGGTTTAAACTGTAATAACTCTGGAAATATAAATCTCTCGGCAGTGGGAGTACCCTTGTTTTACTCAATAGGAAAATCCCTACAATATATATTTTTTCATAAAAAATGTACTGCTCCTTTAAGGTACAATGCAACGCCTGCTAGAGGAGACCAAGACGGACAGAGCAGGTGCGCAGATGTCTCTAAGGCAAGATGTCTGCACTGATGCCTGGCCATCAGTCTCAGAAGAAGTAGGATTTCGGAATAACGCTGTACTTATACTGGATAATAGTACTATTTCTATGCTTATCACTATATGAATAATTATTGGGGGGGACTTTATTTATTATTTATTATCCATCAATGCCATTCCTATAAAGGTTTGAGAGATATAACGTTTTAAAGTTCCCCCCTCCCTCCCCTTTCCCTGATGTCAGCGCTCTACTGACAGCAGGAAATCCCGGTCCTGGGACCAGCCGGCAGCTCTTCAGCAGAGCCGAAATAGCAATATTTAAAAAATAATTACTTAATTGGAACGGTCTACAAAGTGTGCCTGGTTTGCAAGCACACTTTGTAGACTGTTCCAATTAAAGGGATAGTAATACTTCATTTTCTCTTTATTTTATTTTGTGGGCATTAAAAAAACATGAAGAATGATATAAGTCTTATCTCTCAAACCTTTATGGTTTGAGAGATATTCACAAGCAAAGTTTCCCCTCCCGCCCCTTTTACCTAGTGTAAGCCATCTCTTCTCAGATGTGGAATGCAGTCCATAGACCAGACAGATAACAGAAGGGGACAATCTTCTTCCTATGAGAACAATGAAAGCCCTGCCGCCCTTGACAAATTTTTCAGGTTTTTCCCTTATCTTAATTGAAGATTGTCCCTCTCTGCAGTCTACCTGGGCACCTCCCTTCTGATCTGGCTGAACAAGGGGGATACTTTGCTTGTGAATATCTCTTAAACCATAAAGGTTTGAGAGATAAGACTTAAATCGTTCTTCATGTTTTTTTAATGCCTACAAAATAAAATAAAGATAAAACTAAGTATTACTATCCCTTCAAGTATTTCTTTTTACATTGAGTTATTTTGACTCTGCTGAAGAGCCGCCTCGAGTCGGCTAATGACATTCAGGTCCCTCTCCTCAATAGTACTTATAGGGATAGTAATGTTTCTTAATAAAAGCAGCTCTAATTAATCATCATAGTATTTGGACTTTGGAGAGTGTTATTTCAATTCTGTCAGAGTTGTAGTTCAAGAGCAATTCAATGACAAAGTATCCCCCTCGCGCCCCTTTTACTGATGTAACACTGCTCGGCCAGAGCAGAAGGGAGGTGCCCAGGTAGACTGCAGAGAGGGACAATCTTCAATTAAGATGAGGGAAAAACCTGAACAACTTGTCAAGGGGGGCAGGGCTTTCATTGTTCTCATAGGAAGAAGATTGTCCCCTTCTGTTATCTGTCTGGTCTATGGACTGCATTCCACATCTGAGAAGAGATGGCTTATACTAGGTAAAAGGGGCGGGAGGGGATACTTTGCTTGTGAATATCTCTCAAACCATAAAGGTTTGAGAGATAAGACATATCGTTCTTCATGTTTTCTTAATGTCTACAAAATAAAATAAAGATAAAATGAAGTATTACTATCCCTTTAACTGCCTGTTCCTCTCCTCAGCAGTACTAAACTTGATACCGTCATTAATCCTCCAACCTGTTGTAGGAATCCGCTAGCCCCAGTGTATGATTTTGCTAATTTTCTCTTGCAGACTATTTGTAATGTCACAATGAAATGTGTTAAACTATCACCCCAAATAGAGTCCCCTCCAATAATTAGTCATTTAGAGATAAGCTTAGAAATAGTACTATTATCCAGCGTTATCAAATGAGGGCTGGAAATTTTTATCCCAGGGGGCAAATACATTCAAGTGGCCCATTTCTATTATCGTTCCAGCCCACTGTCCCAGCTCACCCCCTTTCTGTTAATTTTAAAATTGGCATTAATTTGTCATGTAAGTCACGTGATACCACAGAGCTTACAGTTGAAATGGGGTTACACTATTGCGGCTCTACAAAGCTTACAATTTAAGTAAAGCTTACCTAGTGATACTATAGAGCTTACAAGGGAAATGGTGTATGCTACTAGTGTAGGTCCATTTCAATTGTAAGCTCTGTGGTATCACTGGTGTAGCTCCATTTACAGCAGCAATCGGGAGATTTAGTGAGGTGCAGTGGCCCACCAGCCCAGACATATCACCAGCCCAGGGGGCAATTGCCCCCTGCCCCCCTGGCCAGCCCTCCCCTGAGCGTTAATAAGAAATCCTACTTCATCTGAGCCTGGCGGTCAGGCATCAGTGCAGACATCTTACCTTAGAGACATCTGCGCGCCTGCGCTGTCCGTCCCGGTCTCCTCTAGGAGGCGCTGCATTGTACCATACGGTAACAGAAGGGGCTGACTGCACAGGCGCGCAGATGCCTCTAAAGCAAAAAGTCTGTCCGTCAGTCTCAGAAGAAGTAGGATTTCATAATAACGCTGGACTTATTGTGGATAATACTACTATTTCTAAGCTTATCGCTCTATGACTAATTATTGTGGGGGCTTTCTTTGGGGTGATAGTTCTGCTTTAAAGGTCACTTCTCGTCCCAACAGACATTACACCCATCCCATTCTCTTCCTTTGAATCTTACACCTCCCATATAATAGACCTGTGTGTCCATCGACAGGTTGGGAGCAGATTAGAAATCCTGTCTCCCACAAAGAATTGAAAGCTTACAATGTTTCCACTGCATTCCCAGAATTCCATGTGACAACACGCAAATCAGAACACACAGTGCAACCACTTCTTAGATCTGAAATCTGGATATAGGTCCCTTCCTTCATGCTTACTTTTTTTTGACAGGAATAAAAAGCAGGATGGAATCAATCTACCCACTAAAAAATAATCTACGTAGATAAATATAATTACAGAGATAAGTATAATTACAGCATTCTCATTATGCTGTGAAGCAGCGCAGTTTGGCTCGGTGCATGTACAGTCATCATGTCTAGGGCATGTGGTATAGATCAAATAAAGACACACACAACTTGTTTGGATGTAAAAACCAGGCCACAGCTTTATTAACTTAAAATTTAATAACCACCACAACTTTAAGCCCTTGCCAAATGCTAGGCATAAACTTATGCCCACCCTACTGAGCCCCAAAAGGCTCAACCCATCTTTTCCTCCATTCCACCACACCCCATTAGCTGGTCTGTGCAGCTCAATGAGGGGCTGTGACCACAACCCGCGACCGTGGTCCGGGTGCTTAATGCCCAAGGCCGCTGGCCTGACATCCACCTGTTAACCATGCATTCCAAACATGATGTACCATTTTTCCTATTGGCAAGGGCCAAAAGCGCCAAAAGCTGTGACAAATAAAGTAAACCCAGGTACTTTCATGACCCAAAACCCACCAGAAAACAAACCTCAAACTAACAATAAAACCAAAATACAGGGAGGGAGGGAGGGCCAATACTTTTGGTATTCACTTCTGAAAAGGAAGTGATGCTCCAAGTGTCCCCCTTATATTGGTTCCCATGCCCCACCCCTTCTTAAACATTAAAGGGGCCGATACCCCTTACAAGCTTTCTTTGACCCCCCCCCCCACAGCCCTGACATGATTCCCCTTCTTAGGGCTTGTGGGGAATTCTTTAGATGTTTTACTATTGACACAGAACATTGTTCACATATATTTCAATGTCAAGGCAAGCAACTCATCACTTGTATATTATTGCAGCGGACTTTATCAGAGTCTTTGAGGGGATTTGCTGGGGGAGGGGTCAGTGGGGTGGGCGGAGGGGCAAAGGTCATGAGCACACCTCGGAACTGTTATCGTTTGACACAGAGACCCAGGATTTTGACCCAGATGTCAGGTTATCAGGACGAAGGGCCAAATTCTCAGCGTGAGTAGAGTCTAGTGGTTCCAACTACATCGTCTGCACTAATTAACTTATTTTTAGTTTCTAAATTGGTTCAGTTTCTACCAGAAAAGGCAGATGGATAAGTCCTGCTTGTCTTATTTGTGTTCAAGCAGTGAGTTCTCTAAATTATAGCATGCTGTAGATTAAATGAGGACTAATTGGAGACACCTCTAAGTTAAAGAAAGAAGGGATATGTCAGGTGTCATCTACATTACGGGGAATGCTATGGATTAATATTTCAAAGATCTCGGGGTCAGCTCATTTTGAACTTTTCCAGGTATGGACATGACGGTAGGGTGATCACACGTCCCGGAATGCCCGGGACTGTCCCTTATTGGGGGTCGTTGTCCCACGTCCCGGGTTACCCCCCACCGGGGCAACAAACAGTCCCATAATTGAGCATCACGTGCCAGCCAATGAAGACCATATAGCAAATACATTTCATTGGCTGGCTGGACTGGTGCGTGCGAGACAGCTGGGGTGGAGCAGGTATGCTGGTGCTTCAAGTGAGATCCGCGGCTGAGGCTCTTGCCGGTGCTGACCATGTTTCTGAGGTTTACACAGTAAGAGTTCCCACTGGGAATGTCTCTGCTCCATTTGTAAGGAATGGGTCAATTATTGAGCAAACCAACTGCATTATATGGAACAAATAAAATAATCTTATTGATTGAAATGAGGCTTTTAAACCTTTGAACATTAGAGAAGTCACCAATGTATTTCTTTGCAATGCAATGGAGACATCACTAATATTCAAGGGATTAAAAGTCCTATTTCAGACAATGGGAAAATGGGTAAGTTTTATCTGTCATCTATGGTAACATTGGATTGCTCCAATACTACTTAGCACACCAGCCTCAGTGTGTGGGTAGCCTCTCAGAAATGGTAGTAAATTAATGCTCTTACATAATAGTCCATCTGGCCTCAAACAGATAATTTCACAAGAACAGGCATTAATCACTCTTCTAGTCATGATAAACTTTCCATGAGCATACCTCCCAACATTTCAAATGGCCAAAGAGGGACACTTGTGTTTTAGGTGGTGTTTTTAGGGGCATGGCTGATGGGCGGGGAATTTTTAGGTTACTTTGCCGCCTACTGACACCTCTTTGTGTAACTGAATAAATGATTTAGAGCAAGACCAAAGTATTTTATTTACACAGATTCAATTACAAACACATATACTGAATATTATCTAAACATTAATGTGAATTTCATTGCTGTGGAGCAATGTGATAGGCTAATATATACACCACTCACTCTGATGTCCTAAAAAGAGGGACAGCATGGTAGAAAAGAGGGACAGGGGGTTTGGGTCTCAAAGAGGGACTGTCCCTCCTAAAGAGGGACACTTGGGAGGTATGCATGAGGCCATATTCATATTTCAAAAAAGCAATAGATTATTTCCAGTATTGATCAAAATATCCAGGTCAGAGCCGGAGAGTGCAATATACAGCAAAACAAAATCACAGTAATTGTGAGTAAATGTTCTGTGCAGGTCACAGGGTGACACATCCATGACCTGAAATCACTGTGCATCTGACATAAGTATTTTTTCCTAATTATTGCGATCATATAAAAATCTACCAGCACAGCTAATTTTCTGAGCTTGAACATAAGTATGGGAAATTATAATTTACTGTTTGGGGTCTGATTAATAAAATTGCTTTTTAAAAAAAAAAAAAAAATTATCTTATTTTGGAGTTTTGGAATGAGAGGTCAACTTGCTCTACAACACTAACAAACCCACCATTTTGAATGGCATGACCCGATGTGACCTCTCTCCTCTTGTGTACAACTGTCCTCAGTTACTATAATCCATGTATTACAATGAATGCATTGTGTGATGTTACTTTATTCTCAACATTGGATTACTTTTGCATTCTAATAACAATCCTATATAATAATTTGCTAAAACGTGTGTAACGATGTAGTCATGCGCAGTAGTGAATGCTGAGCGTGATGCAGTCATGCGCCGTAGAGACTGCGCGCACCGCAGCTGATACAGAGCCGGGTGCTCCGAAGGAGCCCGTGTAATGGACTCTTGAACTAGTTGAAAATAATCAATTAAAAAAAAAGTGCAGAACAAAACAAATACTGATTTAGAATGCGTTTGTCATATTACAGCGGAACTTTCACTCAAATTAAAGTGCCCCCCCAAAAAAATCATTATTCACATATCGAATACTAGTATTACCCTGAATAAGTCAGGCATTATTAAGAAATCCAACTTGTTTGGGGACTCAACGGCAGGCATCAGCGCAGACATCTTGCCGAAGAGGCATCAGTGAGACTGCGCTGTCCGTCCCGGTCTCCTCTAGGATTGGTGAGGGGGGAGCTGCATTGTAACAAAGTACAAAAACAGGATAGCAGAATGCCCCCTCTAAGAGTAATACTTAACCCTTTGAGTGCCGGAGGGGTATGCATTGCATTGCAAAATAATGCATTATGTACACCTCTGGCATTCAAAGCGTTAAAGTGGATGTGTTAGGCTGAATAGTTAGGTTATATAGCGAATATGATTAAAAGTGTCTCTCACATGGTGATAAGCTGCAACGCCAGAAAAAAAAAATTGCCTCGCCGCCCGCACTAACCCCACAGTCAGGTCTGTGCCTCCTTCAGGACAGACCTGTAGATGCTGCGCTCCCTCGTTGGTTCTTTAGTATTACAGAGCGCTGGGAGATGACATCATCTCCCAGCGCTCTGCATGAAGAGAAGACCACGCGGGAGCTCCAGAAGCTACAGGTCTGTGCCAAAGGAGGCACATACAGACCTCTCCTGGTGCTGGACCCCCAGGGAAGAGGTAGGAAACAGACACTGGGGGTTAATGTGGAAATGATGGGGCAATATGGATCTGATAGGGGGCAAAATGGAGATGATGGCAATGTAGAGATGATGGGGCAATGTATGTGAGATATGGTGATGAAGGGGGCAATGTGGAGATGATGGGGGCAATGTGAGAGTAAGTTGGAGCTGATGGGGCAATATGGAGCTGATGGGGGCAATATGTAGCTGATGGGGCAATATGGAGCTGATGGGGCAATTTGAGAGTAAGTTGGAGCTGATGGGGGCAATATGGAGGTGATGGGGCAACGTGGAGATATTGGGGGCAATATGGATCTGACAGGGGACAATGTATGGCCAATATGGGTCTGATGGGGGCAATATGGATCTGATGGGGGCAATGTGAGGGTAAGTTGGAGCTGATGGGGCAATATGGAGCTGATGGGGGCAATATGGAGCTGATGGGGCAATGTGAGGGTAAATTGGAGCTGATGGGGCAATATGGAGATGATGGGGGCAATGTGAGGATAAGTTAGAGCTGATGGGGGCAATATGGAGATGATGGGGCAATATGGAGATGATGGGGGCAATGTGAGGATAAGTTAGAGCTGATGGGGGCAATATGGAGATGATGGGGCAATGTGTAGCTGATGGGGCAATATGGAGCTGACATGGGACAATGTAAGGGCAATATGGAGATGATGGGGGGGCAATGTGGAGATTAGGAGCATTGTGGAGGTATCCGGTGGAGATGACCGATGGGGGGGGGGGGGCGCTTCAGATTTCTGTGCCTACAGGCTCCTGAGATGTAAATTCTTTTCTTTTTTATTAAATATGTATTTTGAATAAATAATTATGAGAAGTGCCCTTTTTTTCATCTGAGCCCCTGTCCCCCAAAATGTCTGTGCACGTCCCTGTCCCAGAGAGACACATGAGGAAAGAGGAGGAAACAAAACACAACGCTAAGTGCACCATTTGGATTCTGGTACAGCGCATTGTACCTTATTGTACAGGAAGGTACTGATGACTCAGGCGCACAGATGCCATTACAGCAAGATGTCAATAATGCCGGACTTATTCAGGAGAATGTTAGTAATGATATGCATATTGCTGTTTGTATAATGATTTGGGGGACACTTTAATTGTGAGAGTTCTGCTTTAACCCTTTGAGTGCCAGAGCGGTACGCAACGCATTGCTTTGCAATGCGTTGCGTACCCCTCTGGCACTCAAAGGGTTAATAAAGGTAGAAAACAATTTTGCTCTCTTCAGTATTTATGTTACCTAGGAAAAAAATGCATTGCTTATAGGAAATTAATTGTTCATGGAAAATTTGGTATTTCTAATAAAAACCGTCATCCTATGTAATAATTCGTTAAAATGTTTGTAACGATGCAGTCATGTGCAGTGACGAGGCTGATACAGAGCGGGGCGCTCCGAATCAGACCTCCTACTTTGGAGCTTCCAGCTCTGTATGAGCTACGACACGGGCAGTCTCTACTGGGCATGACCGCACCGCGACCGGCCGGCACTGTGGCCCATGCACACTGGCTCTTCTACTAGTTCCTTATAAACAAATTCTAATTGTTTCTAAGAAAAGTTAGTAATGCTAATAAAAATTCTAATTCATAAAAAATTTGGTAATGATAATAAAGACTGAGATTCAATTCCAGCTAAAGAAAAATGCACTGAACTACTGAACGGCTATTTTCCGTTTGGCAGATATTTCCTTCCTGATGCCCCATGTGATCCCCTATGTGCCCAAGCTATATTTCCGTTTGACATGACTATGTTAAAGTAACACTCATAATAATAACCCCTTAAAGGGATAGTAATACTTCGTTTTAACTTTATTTTATTTTGTAGGCATTAAAAAAACATGAAGAATGATATAAGTCTTATCTCTCAAACCTTTATGTTATGTTTATGGTTTGAGAGATATTCACAAGCAAAGCTTCCCCTCCTGCCCCTTTTACCTAGTGTAAGCCATCTCTTCTCAGATGTGGAATCCAGTCCATAGACCAGACAGATAACAGGAAGGGACAATCTTCTTCCTGTGAGAACAATGAAAGCCCTGCCCCCCTTGACAAGTTTTTCAGGTTTTTCCCTTATCTTAATTAAAGATTGTCCCTCTCTGTGATCCACCCGGACAGTCTTGCTGCTCTGAGGTGAGCAGTGTTACATCAGTAAAAGGGGCGGGAGGGGGATACTTTGTCATTGAATTACTCTTGTACTACAACTCTGACAGAATTGAAATAACACTCTCCAAAGTCCAAATACTATGATGATTAATTAGAGCTGCTTTTATTATGAAACATTACTATCCCTTTAACCATATTTGGGAACTTCAGGTGCTGTGACAGTGTTTGCTCTAAACCAGAGGTTTATCAGTTGTGAATGAACCTGCATAATTCTACAGTTCTGATATATTGCATCTTAAACCCTTAAAGGGTTAGTAATGGCATCCTATATAATAATCCACTAAGTTTATGTTTGTCAGAAGCTGTCATGCGCATTAGAGACGGCTGCGCTCACTTAGGGTGACCACAATTCAATTCTCCCATTCAGGGACCCTGAGGAGAGAAGCGCACACCACAGTGTTCTAAACACTAGAGGGAGAACTGTCCATTGTATGCTGTGACAGAAAGCGATGCTTGTTGTGGGCTACAAGATAATGTACATCATGCCCCATGCAAACACTGCAACAAAATTGCATTGCAGCTCCTGTTTGATGTAAGGATCAAGGTTCAGTTTTCTATAGTGTTTAGAGTTCTGCCTGGAAGCCATTTTCATGTAGTCCAGCAAAGTCATCACTTCCTGTCACATTGGGCAATGGGTCGTTCTCCTGCTAGTGTTTAGAACTCTGTGCCCTGGAGTCTTCATTCCGGGACTTTGTATTATCCCAGAAGGGGGCTGTCTGGGACAAGGGACATACAGTTAAAATCCGGGACTGTCCCAGGCAATCCTGGACATGTGTTCACCCTACGCTCGCTGCAGTCATGCGCACTATAGACTGCCCACGCCATGGCTGATAACGGAGCGGGGCTCCAAATTCACGGTCTGAATTCGGGGCACCCTGCTCTGTATCATCCGCTGTGCGGGCAGTCTCTACTGTGCATAACTGCACAGCGGCCATTACTGGGTGGCACTGTGGCCCGTGTTCTTCAACTAGTATATAAATAAAAAGTATTATTGTAGATATTGAAAAAATAAATCCATCGATGGCAGTCCGATCTCTCAAACCTTTATGGTTTGAGAGATATAACATTTTAAAGTTCACCCACCCCTGCCCTTTCGCTGATGTCAGCTGTAAAGCTGACAAAAGGAGATTTGTGTCGGCCAACTCGAGGCGGCTCTTCAGCAGAACTGAGATAGTGCTATGTAGAAAGAAATACTTCATTGGAACAGTCTACAAAGTGTGACTGGAAGTCAAGAAATACTTCATTGGAATAGTCTACAAAGTGTGACTTCATTGAGCATAAGGAAAAACCTGAAAAACCTGTCAAGGGGGACAGGGTTTTCCTTATGTTCACAGTAAGAAGATTGTCCTTTGCTGTGAGCTGTCCGGTCAAGAGACCAGATTCCACATCTGAGGGGAGGTGGCTTACACTAGGTAAAAGGGGGCGGGAGTGGGATACTTTATCATTCAATTACTCTTGAACTACCACTCTGACAGTATTGAAATAACACTCTCCATGGCCCAAATACTATGAAGATTAATTGGAGCTGCTGTTTTTTGAAACATTACTGTCCCTTTAAAATGTTCTCTATCAAACACAGCCTCATGTTCAAAATTCATAGAGGCCATTAGATTTCCTGGCCATAGTAGGATAATTAGGGGATAATTATTTGAAGGTGTTACTTCTGCTTTAACGCTTTGAGTGTCACTGCGTTGCACACCCCACTGGCATTCAAAGGGTTAACACGCTGACACATACAAATGTACACGGGTTACTGTATCTGTCTTCATGATTCTGTAACAAGTGAGGTGAGCTGTTAGGTAAAATCGCTAAAGGAGTGAATCTCGTTATCAGGTTTCAGGTTGTCAGGACCATGTGTTTGCTGCTTCTAGCGTAAATAATTAAACATGCGATCCCACGGGACCTAAACAGCTGTCTACATGTTTTTAACCCCTGTGATCCTAGATCCGTCTATGGTGCACAGTGAAGCAATTTGCTGGAAACGTCTCTTGCTTCCAAGGGAAAAAATAAATGATGTGGGTTTATCATACCTCCCAATATTTCAGATTGCCAAAGAAGGACACTTGTGCTTTAGGGGGGGTGTCTGGTGGGTGGGGCATTACCGAGAATTTTTAGGTTATTTTGTGACCTATTGACATCTCTTTGTGTAACCTAATAAATTATTTAGAACAAGACCAAAATATTTACACAGGTTAATTTATAAACACACATACTGATGTTTACACAAACATTAATGTGGGTTTTATTGCTGTGGAGCAATGTGACACACTTATATACACACATCGCACAGTCTGATCTCCTAAACACAGGGACACCAGGGTGATACACTTATATACACCACACAGTCTGATCTCCTAAACACAGGGACACCAGGGTGATACACTTATATACATACCACACAGTCTGATCTCCTAAACACAGGGACACCAGGGTGATACACTTATATACACACATCGCACAGTCTGATCTCCTAAACACAGGGACACCAGGGTGATACACTAATATACACACCACACAGTCTGATCTCCTAAACACAGGGACACCAGGGTGATACACTTATATACACACCACACAGCCTGATCTCCTAAACACAGGGACACCAGGGTGATATACTTATATACACATCACACAGTCTGATCTCCTAAACACAGGAACACCAGGGTGATACACTTCTATACACACCACACAGTCTGATCTCATAAACACAGGGACACCAGGGTGATACACTTATATACACACCACACAGTCTGATCTCCTAAACACAGGGACACCAGGGTGATACACTTATATACACACCACACAGTCTGATCTCCTAAACACAGGGTCTCACAGGGTGAGAAAGAGGGATAGAGGGATTTGGGTCTCATAGAGGGACTGTCCCTCCTAAAGAGGGACACTTGGTAGGTATGGACCCCTAATATCTCCTAAAGAGGGACACTTAGGAGGTACAGACCCCTAATATCTCCTAAGGAAGGACACTTGGGAGGTATGTTAGTGCATTGAAATTAGAGAAATTATATCACTCGAGAAGTCATCTCCACTTCATCACCTTCCTATCGCACCTTGACCAGGTCCCCCTGATGTGTAGTGGAAATATATTCAGTCCTGCCTTATATTAACCCTTCACGGACAAGAAGGATGTATGTTGCATACCCCTCTGACCCTCAGGCAGTTAAAGGAGCAGTGACCTTTATTTAGTTATGTATTTATTTATTTTATTACTAATATTTTGTTAAAAAGGTCATAGTATCTTTCCAGTAGAGAAAAAATGTTACTTCCACTACTGGGAGATTATTTATTCAAAGGTTGTTACAGTTCAAATGGATTTATATATTTATTTATTTATATATATTTATTTGTTTATTTATTTTAAAGGAAAACCATCATCTAAAACCTACCAACAGCGAGTGGTAGCTAGAAGCCCTCGGACCTGGTGCAAGAAGTTCCACTGGCCCCCCACGACCACCACCACATTGGCCCCCCTCCACCACACTGACCCCCTCTACAATGCCCCTCAATCTTCACAATGCCCCCATCTCCTACCTCCCTGGAGCTCCCGCGGTCATCCTAGTAATGCAAGGTGCTGGGAGATGATGTCATCTCCCAGTGCGCTGCATTGCTAGATGATGTCATCTCCCAGCGCTGCATTGCTAGATGATGTCATCTCCCTGTGCTCTGCATTACTAGATGATGTCATCTCCTAGCGCTCTGCATTGTTAGATGATGTCATCTCCCAGCACTCTGTATTACTAGATGATGTCATCTCCCAGCGCTCTGCATTGTTAGATGATGTCATCTCCCAGTGCTCTGCGTTACTAGATGATGTCATCTCCCAGCGCTCTGCATTGCTAGATGATGTCATCTCCCAGTGCTCTGCATTACTAGATGATGTCATCTCCAAGCGCTCTGCATTGTTAGATGATGTCATCTCCCAGTGCTCTGCGTTACTAGATGATGTCATCTCCCAGCGCTCTGCATTACTAGATGATGTCATCTCCAGAGCTCTGCATTACTAGAGCGCCGGAGGGAGATTGCGGGCACCAGGCATAGGGGTCACAGGGAGCGGCCGTCGCAGGTGCGATCCCTGCGACCCCTATAGTTACGCCACTGATGGGAGAGGTAATGTTGGGATAAGACAGGAAGTGCCTGCGCGGCACATGCCTAAATTACCATCATCTATAAATCCAAATAGCTCAAAAACTAGTATTCTAAATAAAGAACGGCTAATACATTACAGGTGTTATTCTGAAAGCTCTTTAGAAATAACCAAAGTTGTATTAAGGTGATAGGGTCACTTTAAGTAAATGGTAATTTTCTGTTGGTTGAATACCATTCTGGCAGTCTGAGGGTTAAAGGCTGTAGCGTTTGTTTATTTATTTTTTTGCAACAAAATGAAAAAGAAATGTAAATTATCATGTGCAACTGAATGTAACCAAGTTGATTTTCAGAATAGTTCTTACGAAAATATATATTTCCGCCTGCAAATGTGGGATTATTCCTATAATAATATAATAATTCTCTTGCACATTCCCAGAGCGTGTCTAGTGTAATCACGCTTATTCAGTCACTGCATCTTTTTATCATTCATTCATTTCAGCTGCAGTCCTGGGGGATCCTGAATTACTAAGAGACTACAATTTACCCTCAGAAATGGCAAAATGAAATAGAGTTGGCCACACAATGCGGCTGATGTACTAAAAAGAACTCAAGTAATTCTGGACTAAACCAACAGCGTTATAGGGGACAAAGGCAAATTCCCTAAAACTCCCAAGTGTCCCTCTTTAGGAGATATTAGGGGTCCATACCTCCCAAGTGTCCCTCTTTAGGAGATATTAGGGGTATATACCTCCCAAGTGTCCCTCTTTAGGAGATATTAGGGGTCCATACCTCCCAAGTGTCCCTCTTTAGGAGATATTAGGGGTCCATACGTCCCAAGTATCCCTCTTTAGGATATATCAGGGGTGCATACCTCCGAAGTGTCCCTCTTTAGGAGATATTAGGGGTCTGTACCTCCCAAGTGTCCCTCTTTAGGAGATATTAGGGGTACATACCTCCCAAGTGTCCCTCTTTAGGAGATATTAGGGGTCTGTACCTCCCAAGTATCCCTCTTTAGGAGATATTAGGGGTCCATACCTCCCAAGTGTCCCTCTTTAGGAGATATTAGGGGTACATACCTCCCAAGTGTCCCTCTTTAGGAGATATTAGGGTACATACCTTCCAAGTGTCCCTCTTTAGGAGATATTAGGGGTCCATACCTCCCAGGTGTCCCTCTTTAGGAGATATTAGGGGTCCATACCTCCCAAGTGTCCCACTTTAGGATATATCAGGGGTGCATACCTCCGAAGTGTCTCTCAGAATTATTCTTGAATATATGGCCCTTAAAGTATACAGTCAGTATATTGTTTCAGTAAGTCTGGGGAAATTGGATGTGAACTGGACAATATGTAAGTTAGTTTATAGTGTTAGTAGCGACTTCAGGTTCACCTGTATGTAAATGATTTAGCAGTGGTTTAACCCTTTGAGTGACAGAGAGGTATCCAACGCATTGAAAGGGGGGCTTCTAAAAGGGGCGGGAGGGATCATCTTCAACATAATATTACACTCTAACTAGAGAGTTCTGGAGCATATGAACATCGCTTACACATGACCAATGTTCTGAGCTATATGTAATGAAACATTACTATCCCTTTAATTATTGGGTCTATCGGGCCAGAGGCTGATTCTCAGGGTATAGTGAGGTCCTATGTAACTCCGCCCTCTTCCCTGTCCATTCCAATCACTCTCTCCCTACTCTCTGTCCATATTAAGGGAAACCACACCTCCTCACCCAACCCCGCCCACCCCAGTCTCCAAGCCTCACCCACTTTATAACACTAATTACGCAATTTGAACACTCCTACCCCCAGACCTTAGTAGACCTTCAGGGGTTTGGACAAGAAGGTTCCCAGTTATGGATGTCAGCTGCTGCCAACCAAGATGTGAAACTGGTCTGCTTGTAACCCCTTAAGAACCGATGACTTGCCAGGACAGTCACTGGTGGATTTGCGTTAAAGGAGCAGTAAACTTTTTTTATGAAAAATATATATTGTAGGGATTTTCCTACTGAGTAAAGTAAGGGTACTCCCACTGCTGAGAGATTTATATTTCCAGAGTAATTACAGTTTAAACCCATGTTTTTTTTTACATTAGCAGTGCCCTCTAGTGGTTAAATTCTAATTAGATTTCCTGTTAGATTCTAATGGAGAGGAAAGTCAGAAAAGTCAGAGACATACAGTTCTCCACAGAATGTGATAGAAACTGCTGAGTCACTTCCTGTCAGTTAGAACTATCAGGAAGTAAACACAGTAAATTCACTTCATGATTATTTGAACTGTTATAAATTTTGAATAAAACATCTGACAGCAGTGGGAGTGACCTTGATTTATTCAGCAGGAAAAGATCTATAAAATATGTGTTTTCATAAAAAAAGTTTACTGCTCCTTTAAGGACCGGTGCCATGGAATTCTAGGATGGCAGAGCGGCTGCATGCCATTCTTCCATCCCAGAATTCATTGCACAAAAAAAAGCTCTGTGGTCCTTAAAACCCACCTCACATCAGATCGGGAAGTAGTTAAAGCAGAACTATCACCTTAAATACAGTCCCTCGCTAATAATTAGTCGTATATTGATAAGCTTAGAAATAGTACTATTATTCAGCATAAGTACCACTTTATTAAGAAATCCTACTTCTTCTGAGACTGACGGCCAGGCTTCTTGCTTTAGAATAATCTGTGTGCCTGCATCGTTAGTCCCTTCCTGTTACCTTAAGGTACCATGAAGGAGACCAGGAAGGACAGCGCAGGAGCTCAGATATCTCTAAGCCAAGATGTCTGCCCGCAAGCCTGTCCACCAGTCTCAGAAGAAGGATTTCTTCATAACGTGGTACTTGTGCCTAATTATTGGGGGGGACTTTATTTAGGGTGATAGTTACGCTTTAAGGGTTAATACAGAGCCAGAGTGCCTCTTTGGATGCAGAATCCTATCACTTCTGCACCCTCTACACACTCTGTGGGTACAACACTGCTCTGTGCCGAAACTTGTTTAGAGAGGTTTAACACAGAAATTAACAACTTAACTTGTATTTCGGTGATCTACTGCAAAGCAAATACAGTATAGAGACGATCTATAAAATGTAATCGTTACTGGAGGTTAATGTAGTGTTTAGTGAGAGCTCCATAATGCACACCACCTGATCCCATGGTGGTCCCAGCTTCCAAACTGGCGGTGCTTATGGATGAATGTGCACAAACAATAAAGTTTATATTTCTTTAAATAAACAAAGAACCGCATTTTGAGAAATCCAAGGTTTAATGAGGTAACCTTGACAACTGAATTATCCTCAGGCCAAATGTTTGTATTTAATTAGCTTTCAATATATCCTGAGACTGATGGATTTAGAGGAACTAAATATATTTTGTGGCACGTAGGGGGACAAAGAAATCGTTCCCAAATTTTCTCTCATTTTTAATCATGTTAAACATAATTAAACTCTAAATGTATTTTTACATGAATACATGTCATGGGTAACGGGTATGATCCTGCCGAACATAAACACAGACACATAACTTGGGGACAACAACATGCAACCGGCAGTTAAGGGCAACAGGGCAGTTTTTTTTTCACTAATGGGTTCAGGGCTCCCCGAGCAGCGTGAAGCCACGTGGGGAGCCCTGAATTCCATGACGTGCCAGGAATGTCACTGGTCCTTAAAGGGATAGTAATGTCAGAAAAAAAAGTATTAGCTATATGGTAAATACAATTAAAAGAGAGTACTTGCACTTATTCGTATCTCTCAGATCTTTATGGTTTGAGAGATATAGGAAAATAAAGTTCTCTGGTCCCTCCCCTTTTTGCTTGATGAGCTATAAAGCTGTCAGAAGCAGATTCTGGTCGCTTGACCAGATGCGGCTCTTCGGCAGCGCCGATATAACGATATCTAAATATAAATACTTCATTTAGAACGGTCTACAAAGCGTGCCTGGTTTGTAAGCACACTTTATTGACCGTTCCAATTAAGTATTTATTTCGAAATAGCGTGATTTCACCTCTGCTGAAGAGCCTCTGTCTGGTCAAATGACTGGAATCTGCAGCTGTCAGCTAGATGGCAGACTTGAGTAAAACAGCCAGGAAAAGGTAACTTTACCAAGTTATATCTCTCAGACCGTAAAGGTTTGAGAGATAAGACTTATATAGATGTTAACTTTTTTTAATGTCTACAATATTAAATCAACTTAAAATTAACCATTACTATCCCTTTAAGTGTGGACAGCCGAGACCAAACAAAGATCAAGAATAACTGCTCTAATTCAGTGTTTCTCATCTACTGGTCCTTGGACCTCTGCTGGTCCCTGGAAAGACTTCCCTGGAAGGGAACAAAGTGTACAGGGAGAGGAAGCATGTCATGGGGAGGGCTGATCTGGATTCGTAGAGTATGTGCTAGGAGAGGAGTATGAAAGGGCTTATTAAGGGTTGGTACAGGAAGTTGACCGCTGTTAGGAGAAGAGAGGACAAGGAAAAGCATTACTCCCTATTTGGGTGTGTTTGCGGTGCTAGGTTTTAAGAGATCAGTAACAGATGTGGTAAAGTTAGGTGGATTTATCCTGTGGTGGAATCCTTATGGAAGTTTGCCCCAGACTTAGGTCGTGGGTGATGACGTTACCCTTTGAAGCTAAGGTGGATGGCCAATGGACTAATTCCTTGGGACTCAGCTGTAAGTGCTAAGGAATGTTGGAGTCAGCTGTAAGTGCTGAAGAATGTTGGGATTCTAGCATGAGCCTGGGAAATTTGGCTATGCTTGCATTCATGGAATGTGGATTGGCAAGGACTGTCAGTTAAGGGGAAAGCATTTAAATTTTTTCTCAAACATTAATCTTGAAGGCATTAAAAATAAACCTTAATGCCCCCAGTCACATTTCTCAAACCTTTATGGTTTGAGAGATATTCGGGACCAAAGTCCCCCCCTCCTCCCCTTTCCCTGACGTCAGCGCTCTAGCTGGCTGCAGGGGAATCCGGTCCCAGGACAGTCGGAGGCTCTTCAGCAGAGCAGAGATCGTGTTATTGAAACAGAAATCCTTTACTGGAATGGTCTACAAAGTGTGCTTGATTTGCAAGCACACTTAGAAGACCGTTCCAATGAAGGATTTCTGTTTCAATAATGCAATCTCGGCTCTGCTGAAGAGCCTCCGCTTGTCCAGGAACCGGATTCCCCTGCAGTCAGCTACAGTGCTGGCGACAGGGAAAGGGGAGGGAGGGGGAACTTTGGTCCCGAATATCTCTCAAACCATAAAGGTTTGAGAGATGGGACTGGGGAATTTAGTTTTATTTTTAATGCCTTCAAGATTAATGTCTGAAAAAAAAATGGCAATACTATCCCTTTAATGATTAATTCATTAAGTAATAATTAATATGGTTAAATAAAAATGATAATAATGTGTTTGGCAGTATTTAAATAAAGATGTGGTCTGTGTTTATTTTAGGGATCATACCCCCTCCCTATAACCTTTGCTTCAATAGACATTAATGGTATGGATAATTAATAGCGGTCATTTTCAGTTTCGGAAGGAGGCCAGATGGTTCCTGACTTCAAAATATCTGTGAAACAAGAACTCGAGGCTCAGAAAAGCGCAGACCAATTTGTACATTGCCCCAATTTGAACTAGTGAGAACACATTATACATTTTTCCAGATGGTACCCAAATATTTATTTTTTCAGTGAAGAAGCTTAAAGCATTAACTTCCTATCCAACATAAGCGTGCAGTATGCAATCCATACATCTGTTTACATAACAATATGCGGCACTCATTCCATCACATGCAGACTGAAAAATAGAATAATCCATGTGATAAAGATTACTGTATATCCATGCTAAATGATACCGCAAGCCACTCTACAGCTGTCTGTTTAACCCTTTGAGTGCCATTGCTTTGCAATGCGTTGAGTATTCCTCTGGCACTCAACGGGTTAATGGTTACCGCACAGTATGGCTTATGTACTAAATAATAGTGGAACAATTCTATCGCAGTTGCACCATGGGGATCAAATGCAAATTCTCTAAACTGAATTTTTTTTTTTTTAAACTTTATTGGAAAATGCGCAATGTTACAAGGCAAATAGATAGTAACTTCTCATCATATACCGAAGTAGTACAACCATAGACACGTTGTAAATTTGCACATAACAATAAGGGACTTATTTACTTTATAGGAAGAGATTGACAATGCTAGTCAGATCAGAAAGAAAAATATGTGACAGTACATATACGCATACCTCACAAGTGTTCCTCTTTAGGAGGGACAGTCCCTCTTTTGGACCCAAATCCCTCTGTCCCTCTTTCCCACCCTGATGTCCCTCTTTTTAGGAGATCAGATTGCATGGTGTGTATATAAGTGTATCATATTGCTCTACAGCAATAAAATTCACATTATTGTTTGTTTAAATGTTAGTATATGTGTTTATAAATTATTCTGTGTAAATAAAATACTTAGATCTTGTTATAAGTCATTTATTTGGTTACACAAGTAGGTATCAATAGGTCATGAAACAGCCTCAAAATTCTCGGTAACATCCCACCTACCAGCCACACCCACAGCAACACCCCCTAAAACACAAGTTTCCCTCTTTGGCAAATTGAAATGTTGGGAGGTATGTATACGTATATGCATATACTCTGTAATAAAGGTTATAAGATACAGTAATACAGATCTCTAAATCTATGAAATGACAGGCGGTGTTAAGAAATGTGGGTGGAGATATCTGAGAAAAAGGAGAGGGTCTAAACTGAATTTTAACCCCTTGAATGCTAGAGAGTTTTCCAACCTATTGCGCAATGGGTTAAAAGCCCATTAAAAGCCCATAGCCAGAGAGCTATCCAATGCACCAGAATTGCACCAGTTTCTTGGTACATCAGCTTCGGTATGGTGCGGGATAGGCATGAGTCACTGTGCAACACACAGCTTGCAATCTAATGGCTGTACTTGCCGCACTGGAAGCTAAAGGGTGTTCATAGAACTCTCCACGTGTCATTTAACACCATTCCAAATTCCACTGTCTTTGGAAACCTCATCAGTTACCTTCCTTCTCAATTTTTTTCACAATCAATATACAACAGGCGAATTTGGGAAGTGAAATATATCAGTATACAGTCCAGGGGATAGATAAATCTGCAGGTGATACAATTATTGCTGATTATAGCTCCAGATTCCCCCATAGACTTCAGCAGGATAAGTATCTGTGATAACATTTATCACCTGCAGTGGAATCCAGCTCAGGGTGCACATTTTTGTCGCAGAGAGATCTGACAGTGACGGGGGAATGTATGAATAAAGCTCAGTTCTAAAAAATGCATAATGGGAATTTTTTGTGCTCTGCACCTGCCTAAGGATTGGTCCACATGGGTGATTAAATTGCAGCATTCAAAATACAGCATCAGCTTTGTATGATGGTTTCCTATGGTGATGTTCATGCAAGCAACTTTTTCTAATCGCATGTAGCAGGAGAATGCAGATGCTGCAGCTTTCATGTGTTGATGCATTATTGCACCAATAAAACCTAAACATTGAAGTCACGAGAAGCACATGGAAATCCCAGGCATATTGTATAGTAACATACATAGTAAATTATGTCAAGAAAGGACACAAGTCCATCAAGTTCAACCTTTGCCTCATAACCCAGTGACATGATAATTCTATAGCTTTCCTGCTACCAGACCAGTTAGTTTTCATCAGACCTTTTTGTTTTGCCTATTAATACACAGTATAACCCTGTATGTTCCCTTTTGAAATAAATGTATCTAATCTTCTCTTAAATGTACCCATTGTAGCTGCAATAACCACATCCTTGGGCAAGGAATTCCACAATTTAACAGACCTTACTGTAGATAACCCTTTCCTCTGCTGAAGTCAAAATCTCCTTTCCTCTAAACTCAAGGGGTGTTCCCTGGTTATTTGATAAGACCTTGGAATGAATAGATCACGCAGAGAACCTTGTATTGACCTCTCATATACTTGTACAATGTGATAAGGTCTCTTCTTAGTTGTCTTTTCTCTAGAGTAGATAAACCAAGTTTGTCTAGTTGTTCCTCATAAGTAAAGTCCTCCTTTCCCTTAATTCAGTTTGTTGTTCTTCACTGTACCATCACCAGTTCTAGAATATAATTTTTTAGAACTGGTGCCCAAAACTGCACTGCATACTCAAGGTGAGGTCTTACCAATGATTTGTACAATATGATTAATACATGCATCTGCATTTACATGTCATAAACAGTAGCAGTTGTACGCCATTAGTTCCTCAACGTGCAAATGATAAAAGAGATTAAGTGTAATTAATTTATGTCATGCATGAAAAATTACTCAAAATAACTGCTACAAAATAAAATTAGCCATGTAAACCCAACCTTAAAACAATGTACAAAGATTTTTATGTATAAAAATGAAAGCTTTTTGACACTTGCCCAAGAGGTGGGCTTTGTGGAAGTTTATGAGAGTTTTGGTGGCGTGTTGTTCCTCTACTCCTTACTTTTAAGCAGTGATTTTAAAAGAGATTTCAAAATCACCTGTTTGTTGTATCATGCATGTTTTATATTAAACTAGTTTTTATGTTGCTTAGCTTGTTTTAGATGGTATTGCTCGGAGTGCGACTTGTGGGATGGGCATTACCGAGAATGTTTAGGTTACGTTATGACCCATCGATAGCTCTTTATGTAATTGAGTGCATGATTTAGAACAAACCAAAATTATTTTATTTACAAAAACTAATTCAGTGGCCCTCAATCTTTTTTGGGTCTGAGTACCTCTGGATTTCTCAGTGCACACCTAATTTTTATAGGTCATTTCTCAAGGACATTATTAAGGGCACAATTACAATCATATATATATATATATATATATATATATATATATATATATATATATGTATTTAGGTCTCACACTCAGAATTACAGACATTAGCACATTGTGCATAGCAAATTCCATTAATATGGATGTAAAAATCAAAATTTTCATTTCCGTGGTTGAGAACCACTGGACTAATGTACAAACACATATACTGAAGTTTAAACAAACATTAATGTTAGTTTTATTGCTGATCTTCTAAAAAGGACAATCTGATCTCCTAAAAAGAGGGATGCCAGGGTAGGAAAGACAGACAGAGAGATTTGGGTCTCAAAGAGGCACTGCCCCTCCTAAAGAGGGACACTTTTGAGGTATGTACCCCTAATACCTCCTAAAGAGGGATGCATGGGATGTATGGACCCCTTATCTCCTAAAGAGGAACAATTGGGAGGTATGGGTTATGCTAATTATCCCTACATTACCCCCAGCACACACACACACTCATTGACACAGTGCTATGGAAGGTGGGTAATGCATTGCTGAACAGAGTCAGTGAGTGGGGGAGGTAATGTAGGGATAAGACATTAAGTCAGTACTAGGGGAGGAGGGCAATGCATTGCTGAGCAGTGTCAGTGAGTAGAGGAGGTAATGTATGGATAAGACAGGATTCAGTGCTAGGGGAGTTGGGTAATACATTGCTTAGCAGTGTCAGTGAGTGGAGGAGCTAATGTAGGGCTAAGACAGGAAGTCAGTGCTAGGGGAGGTGGGTAATGCATTGCTGAGCAGTGTCAGTGACTGGAGGAGGTAATGTAGGGATAAGACAGGAAATCAGTGCTAGGGGAGGTGGGTAATGCATTGTTGAGCAGTGTCAGTGAGTGGTGAGGAAATGTAGGGCTAAGACAGGAAGTCAGTGCTAGGGGAGATGGGTAAGGCATTGCTGAGCAGTGTCAGTGATTGAGGGAGGTAATGTAGGGATAAGAGAGGAAGTCAGTGCTAGGGGAGGTGGGTAATGCATTGCTGAGCAGTGTCAGTGAGTGGGGGAGGTAATGTAGGGATAAGACAGGAGTAAGTGCTATGGGAGGTGGGTAATGCATTACTGAGCAGTGTCAGTGAGTGGGAGGTAATGTAGGGATAAGACAGGAGTAAGTGCTATGGGAGGTGGGTAATGCATTGCTGAGCAGTGTCAGTGACTGGAGGAGGTAATGTAGGGATAAGACAGGAAATCAGTGCTAGGGGAGGTGGGTAATGCATTGTTGAGCAGTGTCAGTGAGTGGTGAGGAAATGTAGGGCTAAGACAGGAAGTCAGTGCTAGGGGAGATGGGTAAGGCATTGCTGAGCAGTGTCAGTGATTGAGGGAGGTAATGTAGGGATAAGAGAGGAAGTCAGTGCTAGGGGAGGTGGGTAATGCATTGCTAAGCAGTGTCAGTGAGTGGGGGAGGTAATGTAGGGATAAGACAGGAAGTCAGTGCTAGGAGAGGTGGGTAATGCATTGCTGAGCAGTGTCAGTGAGTGGGGAGGTAATGTAGGGATAAGACAAGTAGTCAGTGCTAGGGGAGGTGAGGAATGCATTGCTGAGCAGTGTCAGTGAATGGGGGAGGTAATGTAAGGCTAAGACAGGAAGTGCGTGCTAGGGGAGGTGAGGAATGCATTGCTGAGCAGTGTCAGTGAATGGGGGAGGTCATGTAACGCTAAGACAGGAAGTGCGTGCACGGCATAATATATGCATGTAAGTATGACATAGAGGTGAAATTGGAATCTCTCTCAGAATCACCAAAATTGATATTTTAGGTGATAGAGTGCATTTAACCATCTGAGTTCCAGAGAGGTATCCAACGCATACCACTATGACGCTCAAAGGATTAACACTATGCACTAACAGGGTGCAGAAGAAATCAGATCAAATGTCCTTCTTTTTCTTACGCCTGCTATAGGGGTGGTGTTATGGGCTTGTTCACATTAAAGTCATGTGCTGGCGGAGTTTTGTATACTATATATACTAAAGTGTCTATACATGAACTTGTACACACACATCTGATTAGCAAGCCTACGTAACAGAGGAGAGGTGGGGAACTCAGGCCATCCAGCTGTCCAAAACTACATTTCCCATCATCCTTCCCCCGGCATCCACCAACTGGCTGACAAAGATGCGAATTGTAATCCTGAACAGCAGGAGGGCCCTCACGTTGCCCGAGATTGTATTAGAGTTTCATTGGCAGATTTGTGTATTTCCCCTCGGTGAGAGCCGTTCCTAATTAGGGATGAGAAAACCCTGATTCATTTTGATAACCAATTATACAAAACCAGAGGAAGATACACATTTCATCCCAATCGTTCTGAACTGCTGCTAGTTTTATGTATAATTTCTTGCCAATTCGTACATTTTTTAAATAAAAACCACCATCGTAAAATAAATGAGCCGAAATGAACCGAGTGTTTCATTTTAGAATCATATATCCAGATCTGTCCAAACGTAAATATATTAACCCTTTGAGTGGAGGGGTACGCAACGCATTGCTTTGCAACGCGTTGCGTACACCTCTGGCACTCAAAGGGTTAAATAATGATATTTAAAAGAAATAATAATAATACTCATAAAATAATAAAAACTCACTCTCTTGGAATGAAGACAAGACTGGTGATTAACCCTTTGAGTGGAGGGGTACGCAACGCATTGCAAAGCACTCAAAGGGTTAAATAATTATATTTAAAAGAAATTATAATAATAATCATAAAATAAAAAAAACTCACTCTCTTGGAATGAAGACAAGACTGGTGATTAACCCTTTGAGTGTCAGAGGGGTACGCAACGAATTGCTTTGCAATGCGTTGCGTACCCCTCTGGCACTCAAAGGGTTAAGGAATCAAGGATGCAGTTCAATATTCCCAAGTGAGATGAGAGCAGACACACCCAACTATGTTCATTACAGGGGGAATGTAATTGATTTTTCCACTTTTTAAAAAAAAAAAAAATAAATTGAATAGCATTCCATTTGTTTCGGTATTTGCACCCGCTCGTTTTGTTTCCTAGGATTCGGTAATCAGCTGTATCCTAAAAATCTTTATTTATCTATCCCTGCTGGAGAATAACGGACACAGAACCAGCCAGCTCATGTTAACAATATATTGTCACGAATCTCACATTTTAATGAACAATAATAAATCCAATAATACCTACCTCCCCCCCCGCCCACTTAGTAGGATAGAAAAGCTAAATGGCCAATTTTCTGTAGATTGGTTCCCCACATCAATCTTTAATTAACTTTTTAAGGAACAGAGGTTGGTCCAACACATTCTAAAGCAATATATTGCACACACTCCTTATCCTTAAAAGTTAAAGGTCATGATTGTTTGCTGCCAGACTTCAGAACCCCAGGCTCCTCCTCCTGAACTCAACTCCAGTCAGGGCGATCTGGGGTTCTGAAATCTGGCAACAAAGAATCATATCCATATCCTCCAAGTATCGCTCTTTAGGAGATATTAGGGGGTACATACCTCCCACGTGTCCCTCTTTAGGAGCGACAGTCCCACTTTGAGACCTAAATCCCTCTGTCCCTCTTTCCCACCCTGGTGTCTCTCTGTTTAGGAGATCAGACTGTGGGGCGTGTATATAAGTGTATCACCCTGGTATCCCTGTGTTTAGGAGATCAGACTGTGTGGCGTTTATATAAGTGTATCACCCTGGTGTCCCTGTGTTTAGGAGATCAGACTGTGTGGCGTGTATATAAGTGTATCACCCTGGTATCCCTGTGTTTAGGAGATCAGACTGTGTGGTGTGTATAGAAGTGTATCACCCTGGTGTCCCTGTGTTTAGGAGATCAGACTGTGTGGTGTGTATATAAGTGTATCACCCTGATGTCCCTGTGTTTAGGAGATCAGACTGTGTGGTGTGTATAGAAGTGTATCATCCTGGTGTCCCTGTGTTTAGGAGATCAGACTGTGTGGTGTGTGTATATAAGTGTATCACCCTGGTGTCCCTGTGTTTAGGAGATCAGACTGTGTGGTGTGTGTATATAAGCGTATCACCCTGGTGTCCCTTTGTTTAGGAGATCAGACTGTATGGTGTGTGTATATACGTGTATCACACTGGTGTCCCTGTGTTTAGGAGATCAGACTGTGTGGTGTGTATATAAGTGTATCACTCTGGTGTCCCTGTGTTTAGGAGATCAGACTGTGTGGTGTGTATATAAGCGTTTCACCCTGGTGTCCCTGTGTTTAGGAGACCAGACTGTATGGTGTGTGTATATACGTGTATCACACTGGTGTCCCTATGTTTAGGAGATCAGACTGTGTGGTGTGTATATAAGTGTATCACTCTGGTGTCCCTGTGTTTAGGAGATCAGAGTGTGTGGTGTGTATAGAAGTGTATCACCCTGGTGTCCCTGTGTTTAGGAGATCAGACTATGTGGTGTGTGTATATAAGTGTATCACCCTGATGTCCCTGTGTTTAGGAGATCAGACTGTGTGGTGTGTATAGAAGTGTATCACCCTGGTGTCCCTGTGTTTAGGAGATCAGACTGTGTGGTGTGTATAGAAGTGTATCACTCTGGTGTCCCTGTGTTTAGGAGATCAGACTGTGTGGTGTGTATATAAGTGTATCACCTTGGTGTCCCTGTGTGTAGGAGATCAGATTGTGTGGTGTGTATATAAGTGTATCACATTGCTCCACAGCAATACAACTCACATTAATGTTTGTGTAAACTTCAGTATATGTATTTATATATTAATCTGTATAAATAAAATACTTGTTCTAAATCATTTATTTTCAGTTACACAAAGAGGTGTCAATAGGTCAATAAATAACCTAAAAATTATATGTAATGCCCCGCCCATCAGTCACTTCTCCAGCAAACCCCCTAAAACACACGTGTCCCTCTTTGGCCTCATGAAATGTTGGGGGGGTGGGGGGGAATGTATCAGGCACTAATCAAATATTACATTTGGGGATCAGTTCGTACAGAATTGGCTCATAGTGGCTTTGACTTAGATTGACCTTTTAAAGAGGGGTGTTCAACGCATTGCAAAAGCAATGCATTACACACCCATCTGGCCCTTTAAGAGTCAAAGTAACAGGTTAACTATTTGAAGGTGCCCATGTTCCTTTAACTCAGAGATAGTTAAAGGGATAGTAATACTTCGTTTTAACTTTATTTTATTTTGTAGGTATTAAAAAAAACATGAAGAATGATATAAGTCTTATCTCTCAAACCTTTATGGTTTAAGAGATATTCACAAACAAAGTATCCCCCCCCTGTTCAACCAGATCAGAAGGGAGGTGCCCAGGTAGACTGCAGAGAGGGACAATCTTCAATTAAGATAAGGGAAAAACCTGAAAAGCTTGTCAAGGGAGGGGCAGGGCTTTCATTGTTTTCATACAAAGAAGATTGTCCCCTGCTGTTATCTGTCTGGTCATACAACCAGATTCACATCTGAGAAGAGATGGCTTACACTAGGAAAAAGGGGTGGGAGGGGGAAACTTTGCTTGTGAATATCTCATAAACCATAAAGGTTTGAGAGATAAGACTTATATCATTCTTCATGTTTTTTTAATGCCTACAAAATAAAATAAAGTTAAAACGAAGTATTACTATCCCTTTAAATGTTGGACCTGCAACTGTTGGGGACTACAGCTCCCATTATCCCCCAGCAGCCAGTGGCCCCTGGCATTCAGATGGTTAAGGACCAGGAGGGTGGGCAGAGCATTGTGAAGAAATGCGTTGCCCAACCCTTTGGTACATAAAGGGTTAATGATAGAATGTATCCAAGACTCTCCAAATGACTCAGTCCTTTAAATCCATACGAGCCATTTAATGGTCACTTGACAATGGTGGGGTCAGATCTAGACACGTGCAATAACAGCAGAAGCCCTCCCTGTGTACATCACAGGAACACAACACCAAAACATGAAATTGGATTATATAATGTTAAATATCATATAATCCTAGTGTAATCTGTAAAATGTAGGTTATTCTTTGTTCGATCCCTAAAATCTAATCCTTAACTTGCATTTAATGAACATGTGAACTGTCCTAGGTACATGTTGGTTGTTTGTGCAGAGCTAATGTTATTAATGTACTGAGATTAGTACACACTGATCTTCGATCCATGTAGGTCGATATCATATCTCAGGCTCATTAACAGACATTAAAGCAGCATCACTTCTGAGACACCTATGAAGAATGCTGTTGTAATGGGAACCTTGGAAAAAGCAGTAATGGACGCCCACACAGAGCATATGTAAGAGTAGATTTTAGGAGACAGAAAACAAATAGGGAATCTTTAAAGGGGAACTACCATCCCAACACAATGTACTCTCTAAGTCTTTGTCTTCCTATCGTTATTAGCAATCCATAGTTGGTTTTCTCCAAAAAAGCGTTGTAAGGGCGCTATCTTTATACTAAATCTCTACCTGATGACATCTTGCCCCTTGAATCCATTCTGAGCATGACCACTATGGAGCCATTCAGCTCCACTGTAACTCCCTCTGTCTTGCCCATCACTCATATGTCATTGTCCTCAGCACCACATGACCTGCCGAGCTCCTGGCATCAAGCGAGGTCAGGTCAGTCCAGCCTAGTGGAAACAGACCGGTGGTTTATATATAGCGAGTGCTTCACATGCACCCGCTCCCACTAGGCTGAAATGACCTGACCACGCTTGATGCCAGGAGCTCGGCAGGTCATGTGGTGCTGAGGACAATGACGTACAAGTGATGGGCAAGACGGAGGGATATACAATGGAGCCAAGTGGCTCCATAGCGGTCATGCACAGAACAGATTCAAGAAGCAAGACGTCATCAGATAGAGGTTTAGTATAAAGATTGTGCTCTCACAATGCTTTTTTGGAGAAAACTAACTATGGATTGGTAATAACGCTAGGAAAACAAAGACTTAGAGATTACATTGTGTTGGGGTGGTAGTTCACCTTTAAAGGGATGGTAAAACTTTGTTTTAACTTTATTTTATTTTGTAGGCATTAAAAAAACATGAAGAATGATATAAGTCTTATCTCTCAAACCTTTATGGTTTATGAGATATTCACAAGCAAAGTTTCCCCCTCCCGCCCCTTTTTCCTAGTGTAAGCCATCTCTTCTCAGATGTGGAATGCAGTCCATAGACCAGAGAGATAACAGCAGGGGACAATCTTCTTCCTATGAGAACAATGAAAGCCCTGCCCCCCTTGACAAGTTTTTCAGGTTTTTCCCTTATCTTAATTGAAGATTGTCCCTCTCTGCAGTCTACCTGGGCACCTCCCTTCTGATCTGGCTGAACAGTGTTACATCAGTAAAAGGGGCGGGAGGGGGATACTTTGTCATTGAATTACTCTTGTACTACAACTCTGACAGAATTGAAATAACACTCTCCAAAGTCCAAATACTATGATGATTAATTAGAGCTGTTTTTATTATGAAACATTACTATCCCTTTAAGGCTAGCATGGAGTACAAGGTATTCAGATATTTAGGTGTTAAGGTGCCCATACACAGTGTGATTCAATTGGCCGGTTCCATCCAGTTTGGCCAGCATCGACCACATTTCCCAATTATTTCACTGTATATGGGCTACATAAATCAATATCCCCCCCCATATCCAAGCTGTCGCCAAAACATGTCACTTCTTCCAGAAAAATATTTCCAAAATACGACCCTCCCTCTGTATGTTAACGAGACAAACTCTCCCTCAGGCCCTCATTCTCTCTCAAGACTAGATTATTGCAACAGTGTACTCTCTGGTGTTCCTGCCTCTCGTCTTTCTCCTCTTAAGTCTGTTCTCATTTCAGCCTCAAGGATAACTACATTTCCCTCTCATCTGCTCCCGAAATCCCTCTCTTGGCTATCTATAAGGTCTTGAATTTCTTACAAAATTCTTCGCCTTTCCTTTAAAGGGATAGTAATACTTCGTTTTATCTTTATTTTATTTTGTAGGCATTAAAAAAACATGAAGAACGATATAAGTCTTATCTCTCAAACCTTTATGGTTTAAGAGATATTCACAAACAAAGTATCCCCCCCCCTGTTCAACCAGATCAGAAGGGAGGTGCCCAGGTAGACTGCAGAGAGGGACAATCTTCAATTAAGATAAGGGAAAAAGCTGAAAAACTTGTCAAGGGGGGAAGGGCTTTCATTGTTCTCATAGGAAGAAGATTGTCCCCTTCTGTTATCAGTCTGGTCTTACAACCAGATTCACATCTGAGAAGACATGGCTTATACTAGGAAAAAGGGGCGGGAGGGGGAACTTTGCTTGTGAATATCTCTTAAACCATAAAGGTTTAAGAGATAATACTTATATCGTTCTTCATGTTTTTTTCATGCCTACAAAATAAAATAAAGATAAAATGAAGTATTACTATCCCTTTAAGTCACGGCTGTCCAAGTTCAGTCCTCTAGTACCTCCAACAGGCCAGGATGTAAGGATTTCCCTGATTACACACAGGTGAGTAAATCAGTGGATCATTCATATTGATTGGCCCACCTGTGTTCAGACAAGGAAATCATTTAATCCTGGACTGTTGGTGGCCCTTGAGGACTAAACTTGGAAAGCCCTGCTTTAAGTCACTTTCTATTTTTGCACCCTCTTATATTTTTGCTCTTATCTCATGCTACACCCCTTCCCGTCACCTGCATTGTTCTCAAGGGTTACTTCTGATTTCTCCTTACACTTGAACCATCTCTTGTCTGCAATCATTTTCATTGGTTGCTCCTCAACTTTGGAATGCCCTCGCTATCACCATTAGCCAATCATCCACACTCATCACTTTCAATCCTAAAAACCACCTGCTCAAGGAGGAATTTCAGTAACAATATCCTCCTTGTGTCACTGACAGTCACATCAGAATCATTCTGCTCTTCCTTCCTCCCCCTACTGTCTCTCTATGTTGCCATGATTACTAATTAGATTGTAAGCTTCTTGGGGCAGGTTCTCCTTCCCAGTTTATGATTCATCTTGCTGTACTTTCCCCCCCTGCTATAATGCAATGATCACACTTAGCCTGATGCTCTTAATCCTGTCCTGTGTTTTGTATTGTAGTACTACTGTTTCTGTAAAACACTGTGTCGAGAGGACCAAGTTGGTGATTTTGGTCATTCAGCTTGGCTTGAAAATGTTGGTCACCTCACAATTAGATAGCTCTGTATGTGAGCTCAACAGACAAAACCACAGCGATCTTGTATGGGATTATGACATCTGGGGTGGAGATGCACTAAGGCATGATCTCAAGTGATCTCACAGCCCCCCCCCCCCACACACACACACACACTTATAAACAGACGATCCATTTTTAGATTGACTGGCTTTGGTTTATGTGTGTGGGCAGAACTGAACAGCAATCTGTTGGCTCAGTGATTAGATCACAGGTCTACTACATCCAAAGTCACCCTTGGGGTTATGTACTAAGGTGAAATAATGCGGCGATAAAGCAGAGATAACTTTTCCAGTGATATCACTTCTCCAGTTCCTATGTTATTCTATAGCACCTACGCACTAAGATGTCTAAAGTCTGAGAGAGCTTAGTGTCAGTGAGTGGAGGAGGTAATGTAGGGATAAGACAGGAAGTCAGTGCTAAGGGAGGTGGGTAATGCATTGCTGAGCAGTGTCAGTGAGTGAGGGAAGTAATGTAGGGAGAAGACAGGAAGTCAGTGCTAGGGGAGGTGGGTAATGCATTGCTGAGCAGTGTCAGTGAGTGGGGGAGGTAATGTAGGGATAAGACAGGAAGTCAGTGCTAGGGGAGGTAGGCAATTCATTGCTGAGCAGTGTCAGTGAGTGAGGGAGGTAATGTAGGGATAACACAGGAGTAAGTGCTATGGGAGGTGGGTAATGCATTGTTGAGCAGTGTCAGTGAGTGGGGGGAGGTAATGTAGGGATAAGACAGGAAGTCAGTGCTATGGGAGGTGGGAAATACATTGCTGAGCAGTATTAGTGAGTTGGGGAGATTATGTATTGGTCCCTTAGACTAACATAGGAACTGGAGACGTGATATCACTGGAGAAGTTGGGGGAGATTCACTAAGCGGTGATAAAGAGGTGATAAAGTGGGGATGACTTCTCCAGTTCATCACTTCTCCAGTTTAACCCTTTGAGTGCTAGAGGGGTACACAACAGGTATGCAACGCTTTGCAAAGCAATGCGTTGCGTACCCCTCTGGCACTCAAAGGATTAAGTAACATAAAAGTGTAAACAACATTTTGTCTTTACAATATTACTCCCCTGCATTCAATGTATTATCAAAAAAGCAGGTTGACTGTCACTTTAAAAATTAATGTTGGCTAACCATTCCATTCAGTATTGATTCTTAGCGGACATTAGGATTTTCTATCCATATTAACAAGTGGGGGGATTGTTATTAGGAGGGTCTCAGTGTTCCTTAAAATAAATTATGTTTTCGATTATATTTTAAGAATCTAACACAAAACAAATCATTTTTATAGCTGGAATTCCATGACATTTAAAGGTATATTAACCAATTTCATGTTTAGATGTCTGTGTTTCCTTAAAGGGATAGTGTTGCTTTATTTTAACTTTACTAAATCTGCAAGGATAATATGTAAAATCTAATTGCCTATAAGTTTTCATCATTTTTTTTTATTTTGCCTATTTTTGTATGCATTTTTGCCACTGACAGTAAGCTCCCTGGATATCTGTTTCTGGAGCATTCTCTGGTCAGTCCACCATCAAAGCAGGACAGTGATACAATGTATCACTATCTCTGCAGCACTCTGTGTGCTGTATACCATCATATTTTACATTGTATCTGTGTTTACACTACATCACTGGTCTTGCTTTCATAGTCCCTTCCAGAAATCTCTCTGGAAACCAATCTGGCACATGATGTGTTAAAAAATAGCTGAAGGATAATAAAATGTATCTTCATTTTCAATGCACTTTTTATGCCCTTGCAGAATCTGTAAAACGAAAAGGAAAACTACTTTAAAGATGAAATTTGGAGTACTGCCGCATATTAACACTTTAACCCCTTAAGGACTGGCGGTCATGGGACATTTCCATCCCATAATGACTGCATAGGCGCACTTGGACGCGCTGGTACACGTGACCTGTCACGTGTATCGGCGCGTCATTATGGGGCCTGATAGAGATCGCTCCGATCTTGGAGCGGTCAATTTCAGGCCCTATTTTTACTTAAGTAAAAAGTACGTGACGTACCATGACCGTCACGGTCCTGGTATGTCAAGGGTCCTTAAGGGGTTAAGGACCAGAGGGGTGCCCAACGCACACTCTTCTTGTCCTTAACCCTTTGAGTGCCAGAGGGGTACGCAACGCATTGCTCCGCAATGCGTTGCGTACCCCTCTGGCACTCAAAGGGTTAAAGGGTTAATATCAGTGTGTGAGTGCTTGTGTGCATGTATGTGTGTTGGTATGTGTGTGTGTGTGGGGGAAGGTGTATAGTATTAGGAGGTTTAATGCTCCTTCAAATAAAGCGTACTTATGATTATATTTTAGAGACCAAACATAAAATAATTGTACTAGCTGGACGTAGATGATATTTAAAGGTATATCAGCCAATTTCATTTTTACATGATAGTGTTCCATTAAATACTATAGTCATCAAGCAGCAAGTGATTTGGAAGTGTTAATATGAATCAAACTGGGAATGTTTCATCCTTCTTGCAAAAGGAAGGTGTAAATAATCCTCCTCCCTTCATGTGCGCTGGAGAAGGCAGGAGAATGAGACAAGGGGAAAGTAGAGATGAATCCTTAGTGGCTGAGTGAATCAATGAGATGAAATTCAAACTGGCTCCCCATAGAAACAGCCTCACTAACACATGAGATCCTGCACTCACTAAGAACCAGCAGAGACAGAGAGGCAGAGCCTGGTGCTCAATGATGGCAGTATTTACATCCTAACACCGGGGTGTTTAGAGACATCTGCAAGGCAATGGATATAGGGAGCCATCCACAGAAGCACAGTAGGTAGCTTTTAATTGTATTTTGTTGTCTTCTTTCATTGTCTTGCTGTACTTCTGTACTCTTTTCATTGAAAACAGATCCTCTTCTGCAGACTGATCAAGATATACCAGAACTGAACGTGTTTCCTCAATGGCAATCTTGTATCATTCGATACAGTGAGGTTGATGCACTCTGCAAAGACGGAGTCATTCTGGGGCAAACCATAGTGACAAAGGAAATATTTCCATTGATTGAGATGGGGCTCACGGAGATGACTGACTAAGCAGAAGTTATTGTGGGGTAGTGGTTGTATTTTTATTTTTGCTGAACTCTGATTCTGAAATTTTTGAGGCAGTTGTAACATTTGTCAAGGGTGCATGTTGATAAATATCTAGCTATTCTCATGTCCCACAGTCAGAATGACATAAGTAAATTGTGCACAATTTAGAGAAATATCCATTAGAATCTGAAAATGTTCTCATGTGTATATCAAAATTTGGATAGAACGAGGATACTGTAAGCTGGTTTCCACAGGACATCAAAGTTCCTCTGCACCCAGATCCAGACCCACTGTTCTATAGCAAACCACCTGCATCCTATGACTCCAATACAATACACACATATTTAAACTGAGATTTTTTTAACCCCTCGAATGCTAGAATTGAGAATTGTAACCCACTGGGTGCCAGAGAAGTACCCGATGCATTGCAATGTAATGCTTTGGATGTGACTCTGGCACTCAAAGGATTAAAAGCCTAGCATGAATCAATTTTTTAGGAATTGGTGCAAGTTAACAGGACCATGTGGGGCAGTGGTGGGGGGAGTAAACATACTTACTGATTTAACCCTTTAAGTCTCAGAGATGTCTAACACACAGATGGACACATCTTTTTTTTTTTCTTTTTTCTTTTCAACCTCATCAACTAATGTGGCTATGATTGGCCAGTGGGAATTGTAGGGAATTTTGAATGCGTTCCCTATGGTGTCAATTTTTAATTTTTTTATTTTTTTTTGCTCCAGAATTACTGCATTTTTTTCTTGGTATATCATCCTCACGGATTTTCAGACCCAGTCCTTAGGGGGGGGACACCAACTTATCAAGATTTGAGGATTTTCCTGACTGAGCACAGGGTGATCAATCAGAATGAGTCTCTAATGAACCACCTGTCATCAAATAGGAATATTCTGAAAATCTGACATGATGGTGAGTCCAGAGGACCGGAGTTGAGAATCACCAAGACTTACGTACCAAAGCATTTTTAGGGTAAACCAACCATACGATAGTAAACAAGTAAAAATTCTCATGATTTAAATGTGGCTTTCTACCAGTTGGATGATTAATAGGTCTATAGTGTACTGCTCTGTGATGTTATAATATGTTATAAACCACATTTAAGTGAGTGGGAACTTTGGGGAATTTCATGTCCCTTATAGGGCAAATTGTACAATTGCCCTAAATTGTACTAGATATCCTTCATACATCATCCTCAGTGATCCTCAACTCCAACAGGTCTGGTTTTCAGGACAGTCCTACTGGATGATAGATGTGTAATCAGTGGTTCAGTCATTATGATTGATCCACTTGTGCTTAACCCTTTGAGGGCCAGCGGGGTACTCTGCGTTGCGCACCCATCTGGCGCTCAAAGTGTTAATCAGGAATATCGCCATCGCTGGACCTGTTTCCCAAGGACTGCATCTGAGAATTCCTGAGACTGATGCATCAAGAGGATTTGGGGCAATTCTGGTGCAAACCACTTGAACCGAACCATGCCACTGTACAGATCTCTAGTTAGACCTCACCTAGAGTATTGTGTACAGTACTGGAGACCCCCATCTCCAGAAGGATATAGATACTCTAGAGAAAATTCAGTGATGGGCTACTAAAATGGTGACTGGTTTACAGGAAAAGAAATATCAGGATAGGCTAAAGGATCTGAACATGTAAAGCTTGGAGGAGAGAAGAGAGAGAGGGGATATGATTGACACATTCAGATACACGAAGGGATTCAACAAAGTGCAGGAGGGAAGTACATTTCAAAGGAGTAAAAATGTTAGGACAAGAGGCCATAGTCTAAAACTAGAGGGACACGGGTTTAGATGCAATGTAAGAAAGTTTTACTTCATTGAGAGGGTAGTAGATAAGTGGAATAGCCTACCAGCAGAAGTGGTAAAAGTTAATACCGTGACAGAATTTAAAGGGATAGTAATGTTTCATAATAAAAGCAGCTCTAATTAATCATCATAATATTTGGACTTCTGAGAGTGTTATTTCAATACTGTCAGAGTTGTTACTGATGTAACACTGTTCTGCCAGATCAGAAGGGAGGTGCCCAGGAAGACTGCAGAGAGGGACAATCTTCAATTAAGATAAGGGAAAAACCTGAAAAACTTGTCAAGGCGGGGCAGGGCTTTCATTGTTCTCATAGGAAGAAGATTGTCCTCTTCTGTTATCTGTCTGGTCTATGGACTGGATTCCACATCTGAGAAGAGATGGCTTACATTAGGTAAAAGGGGCGGGAGGGGGAAACTTTGCTTGTGAATATCTCTCAAACCATAAAGGTTTGAGAGATAAGACATATATCATTCTTCATGTTTTTTTAATGCCTACAAAATACAATAAAGCTAAAACGAAGTATTACTATCCCTTTAAGCATGCATGGGATAGGCATAAGGTTGTCCTTAACTTAAGAAAAGACCAAGAACCAAAAAAGGTTTGAGGTTTTTACAGTAGGAAAATGGGCGACTAGATGGGCTGAATGGTTCTTATCTGCCGTCAAATTCTATGTTTCTATGTTTCTATGATTCAAATGGTGAGGTTTAACTCCTTAAAAGCTAGGGAGGTCTCCACTGAAATGTTATTTCAGACCTTTCTAAAATTCATGGGGTTGATAGCCCCATTTAAATCAATATGTTTGCTCCAGAATTGCTCCTGTTCTTTTCAGTTCACCAGCCTCGCTGACTCGGTAGATGCAGTGGTCGGTGGCTGTGTTCCCTCTACCATGTGCAAAGTTGAGCGAACCCATCAGTGAAAGAGTTAAACAAGTAATTCAAACTGTGCAGGGATGCAAATCCACGGGGCACAGCGACAGGTCAGCATTTGAGAATATCCCTGATTAACCCTTTGAATGCCAGGCAGGTATCCAACACATTGAAATGTAATAGTTGTGTAACTCTCTGGCACACAATGGGTTAAGCACAGGTGGATCAATCACAATGTCTGGAAACCAGCGTTGGTCCTGACGAGTAATGTTGAGAAACATCCACTGCATCCCTGGTGAAACAATCATGTTTAACCCTTTGAGTGCCAGAGGCATTGCACACCCCACTGGCATTCAAAGGGTTAACTTTTTCAGCGCTCACTTTAGAGAAGTGTTTTTGCTAAGTTAGACCTGGTGGTTGGGGGGGGGGGTAAACCAACAGGTCAGCTTTTCAAGATATCCCAGCATAAAGGAACTATCACCCCAAATAAAGTCTACCCCCAAAAATTAGGCATCTGGAGATACTCTTAATGATATTTCTATTAGCCATCATAATTACCGCGTTACTGAAAAGTCCTACTTTTGCCGAGACTGACGGCCAGGCAACAGCGCTTTAGAGGCATCTGCGCGCCTGTGCCGAAAGGTACAATGCAGCGCCTCCTAGAGGAGACCTTGATTGACAGCGCACGCATGCAGACGTCTGTAAGCAAAGATGTCTGCGCTGTTGCCTGGCCATCGGTCTCGGCAACAGTAGGATTTCTCACTAACTCGGTAATTATGCTGGCTAATACTACTATTGTTAAGCGTATCTCTACATGCCTAATTGTTGGGGGGAGACCTTATTTGGGGTGATGGTTCCCCTTTAATTGCAGGTGAGTAGTCAGTGCCTCAGTCATTGTGATTGAGCTGACTGTACTTCTATAGGATATTCTGAAAACGTGACCTGTTGGTGTGTGTGCCAAGGACTGGCGTTGAGGATCAATGCCTTAGAGGAAACGCTAGTCAGGGGGCAATAAAAGGAGATAAAAATATGTTAACATGTTTGGAGAAAAAAATTAAGAAAGTCAGCAGCTAGCGAGAACGTGCTCCTTTCTACATTTGTCTCTTATGCCTCATGCAGGGAATTTACTGAACGCAAAGACATAAAATAAAATGTATCTTAACCCTTTAAGGACAAGAGAGATGTCATTGTGAACCTCTTTGGTTCTTAAAGGATTAAACTCCATAAGAAACAATTGTTGCTGTTTTATGTGGAATATAATGTTTTGGGGGAGGGGGCTTCGTTTTGTAATTATTTTTTTTTCACCTCTGCAATGCTTTGATGTCAACTCCTATACTGGGTATAACTACGAGATCACACTGCAGAGTTGTGAGGTGCAGAAGTGTCCAAAGCATTGCTTTGCAATGCATTAGACAGCCCTCTGGTGCTGAAAGTGTTAAGAGCATCTCAAATTGGAATGTGTACTGTTGTAAATATAGATTTTTATGTGTAAATGAATAATATTTGTTTGTATGCAGAAAGCTTTGGTTTGTCCTTTTAATCTAGGATCTCTTACTATAATATATAATTGTACTGCTGTGATAGATAGATAGATAGATAGATAGATAGATAGATAGATAGATAGATATGAGAGAGAGAGATAGATATGAGATAGACAGATAGATAGATAGATAGATAGATAGATAGATAGATAGATAGATAGATAGATATGAGATAGATATGAGAGAGAGAGAGATAGATAGATAGATAGATAGATAGATAGATAGATAGATAGATAGATAGATAATGTATAGATAGATAGATAATAGATAGATATGAGATAGATAGATAGATAGATAGATAGATAGATAGATAATGTATAGATAGATAGATAGATAGATAGATAGATATTAGATTGATAGATAGATAGCTAGATAGTTAGATAGATATGAGAGAGAGATATAGATATGAGAGAGAGAGAGAGATAGATAGATAGATAGATAGATAGATAGATAGATAGATAGATAGATAGATACGAGATAGACTGGTATATAGATAGCTAGATAATAGATAGATGGATAGATAGAAAGATAGATATGAGATAGATAGGTAGATAGATAGATAATAGGTAGATAGCTAGATATGAGATAGATAGATAGATAGATAGATAGATAGATAGATAGATAGATATGAGATAGAATAGATAGATAGATAGATAGATAGATAGATAGATAGATAGATATGAGATAGATAGATATGAGATAGATAGATAGATAGATAGATTGATAGACAGACAGATAGATATGAGATAACTATGAGATAGATAGATAGATAGATAGATAGATAGATAGATAGATAGATATGAGATAGATAGATAGATAGATAGATAGATAGATAGATAGATAGATAGATATGAGATAGATAGATAGATAGATAGATAGATAGATAGATAGATATGAGATAGATAGATAGATAGATAGACAGATATGAGATAGATAGATAGATAGATAGATAGATAGATAGATAGATAGATATGAGATAGATAGATAGATAGATAGAAAGATAAATATGAGATAGATAGATAGATAGATAGATAGATAGATAGATAGATAGATACGAGATAGACTGATATATAGATAGCTAGATAGATAGAATAATTCAGTACTTAGCTTGTAAGCTCTTCTGACAGGGCGTCCCTTATTGGGCTGAGATCCCCTCTGTTACTTAAGGAGTTAAACATCCAATCTGCATTTTCTCTCTAGACTAGTTCCTCCAGGACTGTTAGCTTGTAAATAGTTACTGATACTACATCAATAATAATAGATAAACAAAATAACAATAGATAAATATATAAGCCGAATTAACTCAGAAAACAAAGCAAAGTAAACTAGGTTAGGACGTGCCTGTTCTGGGGTTACACTGTCATAGTGACAAGCTTAGCATGCTGTAGCCATATTCCCTGTGTAATGCAGGGACTGTGCACAGTTAAGGGATCGTGTGCAATCAGTCGTGTACACTGTATATGTTATTCTGTAATGCAGGGACTGTGCACAGGTAAGGGATCGTGTGCAATCAGTCGTGTTCACTGTATATGTTGTTCTTGGCAAAACTGGCATTGCTACAGAAATATTTGCATTTTGTTGTCCTTTGGGTAAACTTACAAAAGCCTGTATATATGAGTGAGTCTGTGTGTGTGTTTGTGAGTGTATTGGTGAGTGTGTGAGAGTGAGTATGTACTTATGTCAGTGTGTTATGTCTTTGTATGTGTGGTATAAAGTCAATACAGGGCTTTCACACTCACACACAGGCAGGCACGTGCACACAATAGACACCAAGGGGGGCTTGAGCACCTGCCCTATTTGTCCAAAGTGCCCTCGTGCCCTTTTAACAAAAAAAAAGTTGCTTTGCAGCCCGCACTAAATCCCCACCACCACCACCGCCCAGTCAGGTCTGTGCCTCCTTCAGACAGACCTGTAGATGCTGCGCTCCCACGTCGTCTCTTTAGTATTACAGAGCGCTGGGAGATGACATCATCTCCCAGTGCTCTGCATGAAGAGAAGACCACGCGGGAGCTCCAGCAGCTACATGTATGTGTCAAAGGAGGCACATACAGACCTCTCCTGCCGCTGGACCACCAGGGAAGAGGTAGGAAATGGACACTGGGGGGCAATGTGGAAATGATGGGGCAATATGGATCTGATGGGGGGCAAGATGGAGATGATGGCAATGTAGAGATGATGGGGCAATGTATGTGAGGGTAAGATGGAGCTGATGGCAATATGGAACTGATGGGGGGTAATATGGAGATGAAGGGGGCAATCTGAGGGTAAGTTAGAGCTGATGGGGCAATATGGAGATGATGGGGGCAATGTGGAGCTGATGGGGGCAATATGGAGCTGACAGGGGACAATGTAAGGGCAATATGGAGATGATGGGGGGGGGGCAATGTGGAGATTAGGAGCATTGTGGAGGTGTCCAGTGGAGATGGCCGATTGGGGGACTTCAGATTTCTGTGCCTACAGGCTCCTGAGATGTAAATTCTTTTCTTTTTTTTTAAATATATATTTTGAATAAATAATTATGAGAAGTGCCCTTTTTTTCATTTGAGCCCCTGCCCCCCAAAATGTCTGTGCACGTCCCTGCACACAGGCACAGACAAAACACACTCGGGAGACTGATTGAGTAAATGTAATATCTTTATTGGCTGTCTGGGTAGCTCTAGAATGCAGCTTTCCAGACAACAAGGTGTCTTAAGTACCTGAAAAAGAGAGCAAGTGTCCTAAACCTGTATTCTAGAGCTACCCAGTCAGCCAATAAAGTTATCTCTTTTCATCTACCAGTCTCCTGGTTTATCTACTGTTAACCTGGTACCAACTTTTTACAGAAATCACACTCACACAGACATACAGACAGACACAAACACACAGTCTATCTCTCTCTCTCACACACACACACACACACACACTTACACACATGTACATACTTACACACACACACACTCACACAGGCACACACAAATACATAACACACTCTCACATAGATACACACACACATTTGCATACACAAACACAGCTACACATACAGACATATACAAACACACAAAACACAGAGATACAGAAAGAAACACACACTCTCACAAAGACACACTTTAACACACACACATTTACATACACAATCAGAACTACACATTCAGACATATACACACACACACACAAACACAAAGACACACTCACACAGACAAAAGCACTCACTTTCACAAAGACACACTTTCACACAGACAGATATACACACACATACACGTTTACATACACAGTCACAACTATACATCCAGACATATACACACACACACAAAAACACACTCACACAGACAAAAGCACTCACTCTCACAAAGACACACTTTCACGCAGACACAGACAGATATACACACACACTCACACAGGCACACACAGATACATAACACACACTCTCACATAGATACAGACACACACATTTACATACACAAACACATCTACACATACAGACATATATACAAACACACAAAACAGACATACAGACACAAACACACACTCTCACAAAGACACACTTTAACTCACACACACACACACATTTACATACACAATCAGAACTACACATCCAGACATATACACACACACAAACACAAAAACACACTCACACAGACAAAAGCACTCACTCTCACAAAGGCACACTTTCACGCAGACACACACACACACACACACACACACACAAACCCGTGTTGTCAAATTAATGCACTGAATATCTCTCTGGTACACAAAGGGTGAAAGACCTGCCTTTCAAGTACCAACTGAAGATTAAAATGATGCCTAATGAAGCACTCAAAGGCAATCTGGCACTCAAAGGGTTCAATATTTGCCTTTCATATCCCAACTGAAAAAAATAAAAAGATGCCTAATAGGGCAGCGTGATAAGGAACGAGCTTTAGCAGGTAACTACGGCAACGTGACACAGACAAGCTGAGCGTGTGTCTGGGCTGCAGTCTTCCCTGCGCCCTGCCCGCTGCCGGAGTGCTCTTTGTCACTGTCACTCTGAGGACGCCGGTCTCTGGTCTGCACTTGGCACAGTTTGCGACACTGATCTCTTCTGACAATGGGCTCTGTGGATCCGCGCACAAGCTAGCAGTATAAATCACTTTCAGGACTATGTACAAATAGGAACATGAACAATCCTGGAATACCCAAATATCTCTATTAATTTACATTTTATATCCTTACTACCCAAAATGTTTGAGATGCGTTAAGCATTTAAGGGGTTAAAAGTCCAATTTAAATCAATATGAAGTTTGTAAATGCTTATTGCCTATGGTGCAGCTTCTTGTGCATGAGGCCGGTAGTGTTGCAGTTGTTTTCCTGCAGAATTTCTCCAGTTTACTTGCTACATCAGCCTCAGTGCCTGGAATGGCTCCTCCTTTGATGCCAAAGTACTGTTAACCATTTGAGTGCCAGAGGGGTATGCAACGCATTGCAAAGCAATGCGTTGTGTACCCCTTTGGCACTCAAAGGGTTAAGCAGATAACGAGCTAAAACGCACACACATATGTACCAAATAAATGAGCGATCCTCCCTATTTCAAGCCTAAAGCATATGGAGCATCAATCTCGAAAGCTTGTCTGTATAATTAAATGTTAGCCCAATAAAAAAGGTATTATTACATACTGCAATGCTCATTCATTTGGACTCTACCCCAATGGACTAACACAGATAACATAAATTATATATATATATATATATATATATATTTATTTATTTTTTTTTTAACAGTGATTCACAACTTTATTCTTTGTGCACCTTTGTGGTTAAATTACTGATTCTCCAGATGCGGGGAGTTTTCTTTAAAGGAGCAGTAAACTTTTTTAATGAAAAAATATATATTGTAGGGATTTTCCTATCAAGTAAAATAAGGGTACTCCAACTGCAGAGAGATTTATATTTCCAGAGTTATTACAGTTTAAACCCATGTTTTTTTACATTAGCAGTGCCCTCTAGTGGTCAAATTCTAATTTGATTTCCTGCTAGATTCTAACGGAGAGGAAAGTCAGAAAAGTCAGAGACATACAGTTCTCCATAGAATGTGATAGAAACTGCCTGTCACTTCCTGTCAGTTAGAACTATCAGGAAGTAAACACAGTAAATTCACTTCCTGTCAGTTAGAACTATCAGGAAGTAAACACAGTAAATTCACTTCCTGATTATTTAAACTGCTATACATCCTATATAATAATTCGCTAAAAAGTTTGTCATGATGCAATCATTTGCAGTAGAGACTGCCCGCTCTGCAGTCATGCGCAGTACTGACTGCCCAAACGTGTCGCGGCTGATACAGAGCGGGGCTCTCCGAATTCAACCAGTGCCCTCTCTGCGCACCTTCCTGGGACCTCTTGGGTCTCAGGAAGGTGCGCAGAGAAGACAACGGTCTGAATCCGCAGCGCCCCGCACCGTATCAGCCGCGGCACTTTCAGGAAGTCAGTACTGCTCATGACTGCAGCGCGGCCACTGAGAAGAGAGGATCCGGGCACCAGCCGAAGTTGCCTGGTGGCACTGTGGCCTGTTTAGACGGGCTTTTCAACTACTTTTGAATAAAATATCTGACAGTGATGGGAGTGACCTTGTTTTATTCAGCAAGAAAAGATGTATAAAATATGTGTTTTCATAAAAAAGTTTACTGCTCCTTTAATTCTGGGACTTTCATACCTCCCAAGTGTCCCTCTTTAGGAGGGACAGTCCCTCTTTTAGACCCAAATCCCTCTGTCCCTCTTTCCCACCCAAATATCCCTCTTTTTAGGAAATCAGATTGTGTGGTGTGTATATAAGTGTATCATATTGCTCCACAGCAATAAAACACACATTAATGTTTCTATAAACGTCAGTATATGTGTTTATAAATTAGTGTGCTTAAATAAAATACTTTTGGTCTTGTTATAAGTTATTTATTAGGTAACAGAAGGAGGTGTCAATAGGTCATGAAACAGCCTAAAAATTCTAATAATGCCCCGCCACCAGCCACACCCCCAGTAACACCCCCTAAAACAAAATTGTCCCTCTTTGCCAATATGAAATGTTGGGAGGTATGGACTTTGTATTGCCCGGGACAAGGGACACACACTAATAATCTGGGACTGTCCTGGCAATACAGGACTTGTGGACACCCAACAGCCTCAGTTTGAAAGTGCTCTCTGTTCAGGACAGCAACAGGGCTGAATACTTCTTGTTTGCGTTCTATCATTTTATTGTGTTTATGGGTTGTTTTCTTGTTCCCCATTAGACTGGCTCCTTTGATGAAGCATAAAACAAATAAGTTGTTCTCTTACATGCTAAGAAAATGTTGTAATAAAGTGATACATAGGTGGAATATGTAGGAAAATCTGTAAATGGCTATGCACAATGTTTTCTTTCATTTTTTGTAACTCTGTGAAATCTAAGAAAAAGGATATAAAGTGTTTATTTATTTGTATCCTACATTATGCCCTTGACGTGTATGAAAAATTCCAGATTGTATGTTAAGGATGCCTTGGACCAGGGGAGAGCTGGCAAAATTTGACCTGAGGGACAGTACAGTCAAGCAACCAATGTCCCGGCCCACGCCCTTTTGTTAATTTTATAGATGGCATTAATGTTATAAAGTAAGGCGAATGATACCACAGAGCTTAAAGGGATAGTAATACTTCGTTTTATCTTTATTTTATTTTGTAGGCATTAAAAAAACATGAAGAACGATATAAGTCTTATCTCTCAAACCTTTATGGTTTGAGAGATATTCACAAGCAAAGTTTCCCCTCCCGCCCCTTTTACCTAGTGTAAGCCATCTCTTCTCAGATGTGGAATCCAGTCCATAGACCAGACAGATAACAGAACAGGACAATCTTCTTCCTATGAGAACAATGAAAGCCCTGCCCCCCTTGACAAGTTTTTCAGGTTTTTCCCTTATCTTAATTGAAGATTGTCCCTCTCTGCAATCTACCTGAGCCATAGAGAGTGGTATATCAATACCGTCAGAGTTGTAGTACAAGAGTAATTAATGATAAAATTTCCCCTCCCGCCCCTTTTACCTAGTGTAAGTCATCTCTTCTCAGATGTGGAATGCAGTCCATAGACCAGACAGATAACAGAACGGGGCAATCTTCTTCTTATGAGAACAATGAAAGCCCTGCCCCCCTTGACAAGTTTTTCAGGTTTTTCCCTTATCTTAATTGAAGATTGTCCCTCTCTGCAATCTACCTGGGCACCTCCCTTCTGCTCTGGCTGAGCAGTGTTACATCAGTAAAAGGGGTGGGAGGGGGATACTTTGTCATTCAATTACTCTTGAACTACAACTCTGACAGAATTGAAATAACACTCTCCAAAATCCAAATACTATGATGATTAATTAGAGCTGCTTTTATTATGAAGCATTACTATCCCTTTAAAATTGAAAATAGATTTACACAAGTGATATCACAGAGCTTATAATTGAAATGGATCTGCACTAGTGATATCACAGAGCTTATAATTGAAATGGTTCTACTCTAGTGATATCACAGAGCTTATAATTGAAATGGGTCTACACTAGTGATATCACAGAGATTACAAGTGAAATGGAACTACCCTAGTGATATCAGAGCTTACAATTGAAATGGAACTACACTAGTGATATCACAGAGATTACAGCTGAAATGGAGCTGCATACTGATATCAGAGCTTACAATTGAAATGGAACTACACTAGTGATATTACAGAGATTGCAATTGAAATGGAACTACCCTAGTGATACAATAGAACTTATAATTGAAATAGAGCTACACTAGTGATATTACAGAGCTTACAATTGAAATGGAGGTACACTAGTGATACCACAGAGCTTACATTTGAAATGGTGTTATACTAGTGACATCACAGAGCTTACAACTGAAACGGATCTACATTAGTGATACCATAGAGTTTATAATTAAAATGGATCTACATTAGTGATACCACAGAGCTTACAACTGAAATGGAGCCACATTACTAGTGCAGTTCTGTAAATTCTGTTTACTCCATTTACAGCAGCAGAGGTAACTGCACCAGAAAAATTCAGAATTAAGCTGAAATAACTTGTGAATAAAACATCTCGGCATCGGAAACATTCTTGTTTTAATAAACACAATACGCAATGCACTGGATACCTTTCCGACACTCAAAGCACATTACCATCCAGTGGCCAATTCCGGAATATTGCCCTTGTGAAATGATGGGAAAATCACATATTAAATAGAAAGTAATTTAACCTCTTTTATGCATTATGTATTTTAAAGCAATTTGCTAGGCAACTCGCTAGCAATCAAGGGGTATTGAAACCCTTTTAAGCCTTTGGGTGCCAAAGAGGTATCGATGCATACAACTCTGGCACTCAAAGGTTTAAATCAATGCTTTATTTTCCCCTATTGTACATTCGGTGGGCTGCAGAACTGGTCCTCTTTCTCTTAATAAAACAGGCTGACGGTTCCAGGGAAGGAATCATCGCCCTTTCTGCTGAATTGAGGATGTTTGCTACTGGATTAAGCAGGAATCATTAGTCAAACACAATTTCTTGGAGAATCGGAGAAAAGCACTCTCCTTTATCATACACCACAATACACAATTGTCTGATGGGAATTGTAGTAAACCAAAAGACAGCTGTGGGGTGGGGGTCGCAGGTTACCCCCCCCCCCGCCTTACAGTAAGTCTTCTCTGTAATGCGCATTGCTTATAAAAATTGCATACAGCAGGGATGTCTTGGTTCCATCACAGGATGAATACTTTATGGGTCCTGCATTAAATAAGAGGTCAGGTCACCTTACTTCACACTGAGATTCTTTTAATTGTATTCCTTTCACTTGTACAGCAGACACAGGTCCGTATCCATCAATCTAAATAGGGGCAATTCTGGAACAAACCAACTGCACGATGGGGGGGAGGGGGAAGGTCGCATGCAAATTTTCCAATTTCCCATTAATGTAAATGAAGCATTTAACCCTCTGAATGATAAAGAGGTCCCCAGTAGACCTCTCTAGCATTCATGGGGGTTAAAATCCCATTTAGATCACTGGGGTCTTTTCATTTCTCCCCAAGATGCAGTTGCTCTGCTCCAAAATTGCCCCTTATTAGCTTAGTCCTTAGGCTCTTAAAGGGATAGTGATGTTTCACAAAAACAGCAGCTCCAGCTAATCTTCATAGTATCTGGGCCATGGAGAGTGTTATTTCAGTACTGTCAGAGTACTGAGGATTCCTACCAGAAGAGGGCTGTCCTGGGGGGCAATTGCCCCCTGGTCTAGTCAAATGTCTGAGATGGTGGGCCACTGCCTCACTCAATCACCCGCTTACTGCTGTAAATAGTAATAATAATAATAAACACTAGTAACACCACAGAGCTTACAATTTAAATTGAGCTACACAAGTGATACCACAGAGCTATAATACAAATGAAGCTACACTAGAAGCATAATCCATTTCCCTTGTAAGCTCCATGGTATCTCTAATGTAGCCCCATTTCAACTGTAAGCTCTATAGTATCGCAAGTGTAGCCTCATTTCAACTGTAAGCTCTATAGTATCAAAAGTTTAGCCTCATTTCAACTGTAAGCTCTGTAGTATCACTAGTGTAGCCCCATTTCAACTGAAAGCTCTGTAGTATCACAAGTATAGCCCCATTTCAACTGTAAGCTCTGTAATATCACAAGTATAGCCCTATTTCAACTGTAAGCTCTGTAATATCACAAGTGTAGCCCCATTTCAACTGTAAGCTCTATAGTATCAGGAAACTGTAAGCTGTGTAGCATCAGACGTGAAGCCCCATTACAACTGTAAGCTCTATAGTATCACAATTGTAGCCCCATTTCAACTGTAAGCTCTATAGTATCAGGAAACTGTAAGCTGTGTAGCATCAGACGTGAAGCCCCATTACAACTGTAAGCTCTATAGTATCACAATTGTAGCCCCATTTCAACTGTAAGCTCTATAGTATCAGGAAACTGTAAGCTGTGTAGCATCGGACGTGAAGCCCCATTTCAACTGTAAGCTCTATAGTATCACAAGTGTAGCTCCATTTCAGTTGTAAGCTACAAGATA